>CAWUFW010006775.1:0-600000 GCA_963921515.1 Calotriton arnoldi | reverse complement strand
CCGGGCCAAGGGCCTGGTCCATTAAGAATCTGTGAGTTTTTGTCCGTGTGGGCTGCTGTCAGACCTTCAGATACCTTATAGTCTGCTTGCTAACAGGCGTGCCCTGTGATTTTCGAGAGTTGATGGTTTGTCCCTTAAGTCATATACCATTTAAGCTGTTTGCAGGAACACTCTTCCCCCAAACACCCCTCGTCCTCCAGTGTGGTACCAGAATATCTTAACCAAAATACTGCCTGACAGAAATATTGTGCACCAAAATATTGTTTGCAAAAATATTGCCCCATTGGACTTAATGATAGAAAATTTACACTAAAAGTGATATTTTTGTAAACGATATTTATGACAATATTTCTATCAGTATTTTTGCTATCAGTATTCTGATATACAACCTCCACACCCCAACTTTGGGGTTTGTTTCACTCATTGGCCAGAATCTTACGAAAATCTTATGTGTGCTTTGCTTAGAGCTTTTACTTGAGTATATATTGCCGTTTGAGTACTTGACACCATTTGTGCATTCTGGGTCCAGTAAAATGTTTTAAAAATATATATGTAATAATTACTTAAAAATGTAACGGACTGAAATTAAAAAAAATTTCATTGTGTCATATTCAATGTTTTTGTGATTTTAACACGTTTCTCTGAAATGAGTATATATTCACAGATGTTTTCATCCAAAAGTTGAACCATTCCTTAGGTGAGTAGAAAGTAGCCCGAGAATCCTAAAATAATGAAGAGGAAATAACCTGTCATTGGTAAACGAGGCAAGATATAAGCCAAATCAGAACATTTATTGCCAGAACCATAGAAAGCATTGTATGCAAAATATGTTCTCTTTTTCAATGCATTTTCACGTAACTTTGGATTGCAAGAAAATATATTCCTTTGCGCTACTGACTTTAAAGAATTTATTCTGATGGATACTCTTAACCGCAGGTTCCACACCTTAAAATACTGCCCAGGCGCCAGACTGTATACGGAAAACTTTCCCCCCCAATGGTCCTGCATGCCACTTAGTGGCGCCGTGCAGCTCCACAGAGACTCCATACTGCCTCAGAAGTGATGGAGCCGTGCCTCAAAGAAGCACCACCCCGTGCGCTGACATCAGTTCCTTTATTCCACGCCTTCTGTGGCACATCTGGAGCACCACTCACAGTTTTGCCAGTTCCAGTGTGTCGGGGAACAATGGCCTATCCTAAGACCTGTTTCAAACCATGCTCAGACTTTATAAAACAGATGTCAGTCACAGACCCGTACTTGGTGTATCTCTAGTGTTTGGGCTCAGGATGTAACTCAAAGTCATGCAACCAGTGTGCCCTCATGCACCCAAATGCAATCCTGGGCGGAGAAATGAAGCTGTACGTCCCCGAACTCAAGAGGAAGCCGTGGGCTACATTATCTTTTTGGCTTCGATTCTGACCAAAGCTTGCCACTAACCAGAACTGATGATGGTGGGGTAGGAGATGAGGTACCCCTTCGTTATGGTGATAATTTTTACATGGACCTCCAATGGAGGAGAGTGTATCATTTGCAGTGGTAATCTGACGAACAGCGCAGGTCATGGATCTACAACTGCCCTATATTGAGGTTAAAATAATTGTCCTTGCAGAAATCTTATAACCTGGGCCAGCCACATCTGAGCCCTTGCTCCCTTTCAATGAGGCCCTTGCTTACACTTTAATGGGCACCTGGCCAAAGCCCTGTTCTTGCCCATCAGTGATTAGGCAGATGGCCAGACATAACAGACGTGGATGCACTTCATCGGAAACTGAGCAGGCATCTCTCATGGATATGCCTTTTGATCACTCTCACCTGTTCAGCAAAAATGTTGATTCTACCATAGAATGCTTACATAAAAGTAGAGCCATGTCACTCTTTCTGGGTCTTTTGACCCCTGCTAACCAGTTTCCTCACCAGTTAAAGAAATTCTGAGTCCAATGTAGGGGGCTGGCATATAGGCACCGTCAGTCTCCCCAGCCACTGCAGTAGTCATCCCAGTCCTTTCCAGTCCACGGCCATGAATCTGGCAGGCAATGTGCAGGCCTACAAGGGAAGCTGTCCTTCCAATTCCTTCCTCTGTGGAAGCAGCCACCAAGCCACTTGAGCTTGCCATTAGAGGCACACAACCACCGTTAACAAGGCTAAGCCCTACCTTTTCTTTCTGCTCCACCAACCATTTCTCCCACATCAGAGTGAATCTCCGGGAAACACCTGTCCATTCTGTTGTAAGAGGTGCAAGTTTTACTTTCCAAAAGAGCCATAGAGAGGGTTCCGGATTTCGAAACTGGAGGATTGATACTCTTGCTATCTCTTAGGGCTTTGTCCTCTGAATGCCTTCCTATGGAAGGATAAAATGCTCCTGCAGTTCCATATCTGGTCTAGTCTGGTGACTGGATGGTGTTCTCGGACCCGCAGGACACATATTTTCATACACCAGTCATGCAGTCTCACTGACATTACCTGCGGTTCAAGGTAGGCCAAGAGTATTTTCCATTTTGCTATGCTCCCTTCAGCCACACCAGTCCCCCTTGCATGTTCACAAAAGTGATGGCAGTGGTTGCTGCTCATCTTCAGAGGTCGGGGATACCAGTTTTCTCCTACCTTGACGACTGGCTGTTGAAGGCCGGTTCACCTCCAGATGACGTTGAACCTCCTGACATCATTGGGGTTCATGTTCAATGAGTCAAAGGTGCACCTGACTCCTTCACAGAGGCCTCCTTTCATTGGAGCTGTCTTGGATGCGGTACAGTTCAGGGCCTTTCCTTCATTGCAACAAGTCCAGGAAATTCAGGCTATTATCTCGATAGTTCATTCTCTGCTTTTTATCTCGGTGAGAGCAGCTATGGGGCTTCTTGGTCTTTAGGCATCCTGCATCCTTCTTGTCAACTACCCAGGTGGCATATGCAAGCTCTACAATGGCATCTACTTCCTGAGATGGCACAGGGATTAATCCGACAATAGGGAGAACCTGGCTAGATCTTTTCACCACCAATGAAAACGATCAGTGTCAAAAGGTTTGCACAATGGCGTTTCTGTGAAGAGACTCACTTGGTGATGCATTCCATCTGGAATGGAACATGGTACTCTTATATGCCTTCCCACCATGACTCTCCTGCGTTCTGAAAAAGAGATCCTGAATGACTGGGCGCAAGCCCTCCTAGTGGCTCCAGATTGGGCTAGGAGAGCGTGATACCCAGAACTTCTGGGCATAAGCAGTTGTCTGCCGATCGGACTACCACTTTGGGAGGATCTTCTGTCAAAGCAGCAGGGCAGGTCCTTCACTCAAACCTGCACAATGTACACCTCCATGAGTCGTGGTTGAGCGGCAGCAGTTAACTGCATTGGATATCATCCTTGCTGCCTGGCGTCCTTCTACAGAGTTAATTTACTCTGGTCATTGGGACAAATTTATGGCCTGGTGTGGAGTCCACAGGACAGTCCCTTTACAAGCCAAACGTTTGGATGTTTTATTGTTCATTTTCTCTTTGGCCCAAGAAGACATCGCAGAGGGGCACTATAAAAAATAATTTGTCTGCCTTTTTGAGTCTGCCTGACCTACCGTCCTTGTGTTGTGATGTGGTTTATTGAAGGTGGGACTTTAACTTGATCTTGACATTTCTCATGTGTACGCCTCTCGAGCCGATGCACAGCTGCTCGTTGCATCTTCTGAATCTAAAGACTATTTGCCTTATTGTGATTACTTCAGCTCAATATGTGAGTGAACTTCAGGCACTGTCGGTGCAACCACCCTACACCACCCTTTTCCCGATCAAACTGGTGGTGAGGACTCTGGTGACCTTGCCTAAAGCTCTGACTCCCTTCCATGTTGACCAATTCATCATCCTACCAGTGTTCTTCGCCCCTCCTCACTCCTCTACAGAAGAGGAGAGACTAGAACCCAAAAGGACTTTAAGCTTTCATATATATTTTTTTGTTTGTCCTCATTTGCCTCAGATTCACCTTCCATAGCATAACTTTCCGGTGCCTTGCCCTTATGCTAGAAGCAAATTTATCTGTTCCGCCCTTCGATTGAGACCATGCTTATGCACTCCTTTTATCCACCATGCAGACTTTACCTGGTGGAATAAGTGCCCAAACTGAAGCATCAAGGCAAAATCATAGGACATATCACCTGCCCTAACCCTCTGTCTCTACCCATCTTATTAAAGGTAGCCAAAAAGCATATATTTTCTTCCCAGGAGATACCGCATCTAATCTGATAATATTCTTCAAAGACCACAACCAATCGATTAATGAGGGGGGATTAGAGTCCACCCACTTCATGCAAATCTCCCTACGTGCCAGCAATATTGAATAAAATGATAGTTTCGACTGCTCTCTATTAACTTTTGATTGTGCAATAAGTAATCCAAAAAAGACGAGTCTTAAGAATATCGGATAAGGCCTTTCACACGTCTTCCCAAAATGACTGTATTCTTGGCCATTCCACAAACATGTGCACATAGTCTGCTTTGTTTTGCCCACATTTGGGGCATGCTACGGCTCCACCACTCCCAAACTTCGACAGCCCGAGAGGAGTCCAATATGCCCTATGGATGGAAAACAAATGGTTCCTTCTTAAATAGGCAGGTTTAACCACTTTATATAACATAGACATAGATACTTGCCATAAGCTTTCCAGCGAGGCCTCCGGTAAGTATTCTCCCCACAGCTCTTGCGGCAGCATGAACATCCCATCTGTCTCATCGATCATCAGCCAGTACCATGTTGAGATTTCTTTCATCTTCGGTGTATGCAACAACAGTTTTTCCTCCAACTCATTGGGATCCCCTATCTTAGTGCTGGGGGATTGATACCAACTTTGGATTTGTAGGAATTTAAATCTTGACAGTATTATTTATCCTCTCTCGGCACTTCTCCCATGTTATTAATTGACCTTCATCCATGAAATCTTCCCATCTCAGAATACCAGCTTCTCTCAAGGGACATGCCAACCTGTCCTTCATCCAATCCGGAGATCCAGGGGAGTCCCAGATCGGAGCCAGACTACTGTAGTATGGTAACTTTGTTTCTCTTGATACGGTACCATGTTTCCGCCATGCCCTGTAATATTTTCAGTCTCACCTTTTTGAAATATTTGGGATCTGCAAACTTTTGCATGTACCCAACATCGCCTCCTTTCACGTCCTTTAACATTGCAGAGAGCAGCCTACCTATTTCTGAACAAAGGGGTGCATGTTGGGTTTAAGCTTTCATATTGATCATACGAAGAAACACCATGTGGATGATCAACTGCTTTTTTATTTCTCTGCGTGAAGAAAGAGAAGGATGTGTTGAAGAGGACCCTGTCAAGGTGGATAGTCCTCTGTATTAAGATCTGCTTTGCACTGCCAAAGAAGCAATCACAGAATGTCTGAGTGCCTGGTCCAC
Organism: Calotriton arnoldi; assembly: GCA_963921515.1. NCBI lineage: Eukaryota > Metazoa > Chordata > Amphibia > Caudata > Salamandridae > Calotriton > Calotriton arnoldi. The sequence continues at coordinate 594,609 of CAWUFW010006775.1, read as the reverse complement.
CAGGGCTAAGACTGCAATCACTGTGTTGGCATGCAGAATGCCTGTCCTTGACGTCTACCAGGATGTGATGTGGGCATTAGTGCCCTGACAGCTAGGCCCGACAGGAAGGGCGTTTTACTCACTTGGTCCTACAAGACTGTTTTTGTACGAGTCCTCTCCTCTGCCTACCAGCTGGGGAACTACTGCTTTGGTATCCATTACAAGGTGAGTAGTTAGAAGTATCCATCAAAAGAACAAGTTTCTTACCTTAGGTAACACTCTGGTGGAAACCACTGATTCCTCACTAACCTCCTACCTCCCCATTCCGTGGAATGGCCTCATTTTAACATCAAAAAAGGACCCAAATTAGGAATCTACACATTGGTAATGCCAATTGTTCTTGCTCTGCTTCTGAAAGAGACCAGCAAAAAAATGGTGCTTCTTATATGCAGCTCCACTCCATCACTTCTGGGACTGTATGGAGTCAATGCGGAGTTGCATGGCACTACTCAGCAATGCATGGTCACCCATGGATGAGACAAGCTGTATATAGCGAGGTACCTCTTCATTTCTTTATCTGGAAATCCTCACCTAAGCTTCTGCTCTAAGCCTGTGAATTCTAGCTCATCTATTGGCCTTGCTGTTCTGAGGGTGGACTCCTGAAGGTGATGCCTTCCAGGGCAGCCACTTCAACGTGTCCCTCTACTCAAACATTAACATCAGAGTGCGAAGACTGTCAGATTGCCCAGTTCCTCGTGCACCCCTGCACTCTGGAGCCATGCAAGCCTGTAAACCAAAAGTAAGATTGTTCTGATTGCCATCCCAAGAATTACCAGAGGACTCATTTGCCCAGAGACCCAGTATACTCTGCCATTCACCCGCTCATGTATGCGCTTTTAGAGTTGCACATTATTAGCATCACTGGTGGTCTCATTCTGAACACAAAAGTAATGGCTTTTGCTGGTAATGTAAACATCTGGTGCATATGATATGGCTAAAATTATAGCTGAATAATAGTTTTTATATGGACCTGCCATTTGCTTTTTCTGTCAAAGTAAAGCATGCAGTGCTTGTGTACATGCACAGAAAGTGTTGTAACACCGGTCAGACAGACTTGATCATTTGAGAGCTTCGCACAACAGTCCCATCTTTGTTAACAGCTAAAGGGATTGCGCTCAGGTATAAGATGAGCAGAATCTATTCTGTTCTCTTGGCAGTAAGTCTTTTGAGTTCAATCTCCGCTAATATGCCTCCATGATGCTCAGTAGTCTTCAATCAATTTCATGTCAGTCAAATTTGGCCCCCAAATGACATATGTCTATATAGTTAATTTTACATTTTTTAAATATTCCGATTATATAAAAACACTGCTGTCGAGTTTGAAAGCATTTCCTCGTAGAAATGTAAACAAAGTCTTGTATATGCCATATATTAAACATTTCAATTCAGCACATAGATATGGGATTCATCTTGAAAGGAAATTCCCAAAACTGCGTTTAACTACATAAAATTTAAAACAGAATATATGTCAGGGAGCAGAATTATGAAGGGATTCTAAAGGGGAGGGACATTAATTGTTCTAAAAATATTGGAGCGGGGCGTGGCCAAGATGGCGGTGTGAGCAGACGTACTGCTCCCGAGCTCCCGCCGACGGCCCAACATAGCACCGGCCCTGGGGCCGTTTTAGCTACTATCGGCCCATCCTAAAGGGCAAGAGAGGTCCCGGAACAGTTGGGGGACAACTTGAAGCCGAGGCAGTGCCTGCGGAGGCATAGAGCCGGAGCTGAGCGACCAGCGCTCCGAGCCGACGAGGACGTGCAGTTCCGCCGCGGATCGGCAGGCGGGACAGACAGGGTCTGTGGCCTCGGAGTCTCGGTCCCCCGCTCGCCCGGAGGTGGCGGTGGCTGGCGGAGCAGACGTCGGTGCACCATCAGGAGGCTGGCAAACGGCGGTACAGTGAATCGGCGAGAGTCGGGGGAGAGCTGAGGTGAGAGGCCCAACCGCCATCTTGGGTGCCCGGCGTTCATGACACCTGGGCTAACGCGGCGGCGGCCGCGGGGCCCTTTGTGGACTTTGGCGCTTTCCCACCAGGGAATTGCGGAGCAGGGTGTTTGCGTGGGGGGCCGCTGTCCCAAGAGCAACAGGAGAGCGTGGAGGGCCTCGACGCGGCCCGCATCTGGACATGATCCCCCTCCCCCAACCGGGCCTAGTGAGAAACCAGGGCCTGGTGGTGACGGGCCCGGCAGGCGGCGAGGCCTCAGAGGGAGCCAGTGAGGAGGTGAAAGACAGCGCAGGCCAGGACGGAGGGACAGCGATCGGAGCTGGGCCGCTAGCAGGTCCATCGCGAAGTGCCGGGCGCAGGATTGAGCGCACGGAGGCATGATAATTGGAGGAGGGAGACTGTCAGACGGTCCGGTCTGGTGGGCCCGGGAGGAGTGCGGCTCTGGAGCTGGCGAACGGCCCAGGAGGGGCTTGATCGAGCAGTGAGAGCAGCGGGGGAGACCGTGTATGGCGCAGTGGCAGAATCGTGCCCACGGAGACCCCGAGAGAACCCCACGAAGAGTGGCACCGGCCCGCCATCTTAAGACGGCGCCTTGGGGGATACTGGGCTCACCCACCTGCGGTGGAGTACCTTGCGGTGTCGCGGGCGCCTCCCGGCCGCTGAGAGCTGGTGTGGGCCGGTAGCGCTGCTGCGCTGGAGTGGACCTATGGTGGGAGCAGTGGCGGAGATCTGTGGGCTATAGGACAGCTGAGACGAGGACGCTAAGGGAGGCCTGTCTGGTCTCACTACCGAGAGCTGGAGAGCGTGCAAGCGAACAGATCCGCCATCTGGTTCTGACGCCGATGTGGACCCTGATCAAGTACGGCTGACACGGAGGGTCCGACAGAGACTTGGCCGTCCCCTCTTGGAGGTACAGCTGTTTACAACTGCCGAGCTTGCTGCGGACCAGGCGCTGTGTGGTGCGGGAGGCGCTGCGAGTGGGCCCACCGGAACAGAAGGGCGGAGGGAATTGCGGTGGGTGCCCACGTCGCGATCCGACTCCTAAACTGCTCCGGAGGCGGCGGGACCTCGAATGAACCTGGAGGTGCTGGAGCGCGATCTACACAAGCTGTGGGGCAGAGAATAAAGAGGGCACCATCGGTCGGACTACAGCGGAGAGTGGGGAAGCAGGTTACAAGCGGCGACCTAGTCCCAGATCGGTGAGACTGCTACAAAGACCCCGGGGAAACCTGAAGGGGCAGCGAAGGGCCCGCGCGAAGGGGACAAGGCCGTTGCGGAAGGTAGGGACCCTGGAAGGACACCAGGAGGTGGAGAGCGGGGTGCTCATTGACTGTCACCTGTGGGCCGCAGGGGGATGAGATAGCAGGTCCTGCTCCGGGGACGTAGAGGTTGGCGGTAGGACCGAAGAATTGGCGCAGGAAACGTGGCCAGTGCTCATAGGGTCTGTTGATGAGAGCCCCGAACCACCGGTGGCGCTAGGAATTAATCAGCACGAACGGGAGCAGCCCAGATTACGGACAAGGACATGCGAGTGGAATCTACGTGGGACCTCTTCCCGAAAGACAGAAACAACCTCTAGATCCTACGGGTCCACAGACTGCTGGCCCCACTCCTCCACTAACGCAGAATGGAATGAAACGGACAGACGCTGTAGTTCTGAAGTGTATTGAGGCAGAGGTCTAGCTGTTCGGAAGTGCGTGTTCAGCTCGCAGGTCCTGTGGTGTCTAGAGTGCGACATGTCCACGTCCAGAGGCCGTAAAGATAAGTCCTTGAAAGACTTGTTCGCCAAGGCCCAAGCGACTCAGCAATCGGCCAGCATGGCTTCGGGTGCTGCACCGTCCGTCTCTGAGCGGGAGGACGGAACAGAACCAATCACCAAAGCCTTCTTGGAATCAATGTTTGTCGCGTTGAGGGAGGATATCCACACTCTCAAGAAGGAATTCACATAAGAAATAAAGGAAGTCCGTAGAGACGTGGATGGTATAGGGGAACGGGTTGCAGAACTCGAGGACAAAAGCGACAGCAAAGACACCGAAATAGCAGCACTGCAACAGGAAATCATCCGGATTCACGACCAGCAAGTTGATCTCCAGACTCATTTGGAGGATCTGGAAAACCGTTCTCGGCGGCATAATATACGGATCCGTGGAGTGATACTACAGGAGGATACGAAGGACCTTTTTACATACACAAAGGAGCTATTCAATCACATTTTAGGGAGGCCACTGGAGACGGATCTCCGTCTAGATAGAGCACACAGGGTGGGCCCACCGCGTGCCCCCTCCGGCCTGCCGCCGGACATCCTGGTCTGCGTGCAGGATTATCGCACCAAGGAAGAAATCCTCCAAAAAGCCCGCCAGCTGCATCCACTGACATTTCGGGATCAATCACCGGTCCTGTACCAAGATTTGTCGGCTCTCACCCTGCAGAAGCGCAGAACCTTTAAACCCATCACTGCTCACCTACAGAAACGCAACATCACCTACAGTTGGGGCTACCCGTTTCGGCTAGTGTTCCGAATGGACAACAAACTTTATCAACTCCGATCCCTGACCGAGGCCTGTCGACTGTTGGGCATAGATCCTCCTGCCGAAGAGAATGGCACGGCGAGCCCCTCAACGGAAATGGACGACTCCAAACCCTGGTGGCGCCAGCAAGGACGGCGGCGACGTGCTCGGAAGCCCCCTGCAGCAGAAATCATGAAGGGGCAGCAAGCTGCGTTGGAAGCAGTGTCAGCGGAACTGTCCACATCCCAACCGGGCTGAACTCACGATAGCATAAGGCCTATTGACTTTGTTTTTTCCCTGGGCCGTGGGCGGGAGGGGGGTTTTTCAAACCTTGACGACCTGCCCCAATTCACTATTTTTCCGATCATCTACGGATGGTGGACAATACATTTTGATTCCTTTTTCTTCATCTTGTGGGTTTTTTTTGGGGGGGGGGAGTTGTTGGGGGGAGGGTAGCAGTGTTCCTTGTCCACCTTACTTTTAGGACTAGCGTAGGCCCGTGTTCTATGGGTTCTCTAGAATTGCTACGTCCTTGTGCCTTGATAGTATCAGATGCGATGCTCCACTATTGCTTTTCACATACTTGCCTGAATAAATGCCGACCACCACGCTTAAAGTACTCACCTTGAATGTGAGGGGTCTTAACAACCCAGTGAAGCGCAAGGCGATCCTCTTGTATTTAGAACAATCCCAAGCGGATATCTGTCTCCTACAGGAGACACATCTTTTGTCGAAAGATTGTCATCGACTCCGGTCCCGGAAGTTCCCACTTCAGTTTTTTTCTTCAGGCAATACCAAAACGGCGGGGGTTGCTATTCTGGTGGCTCAGCGGTTTAGGGGTAAGGTTTTACACAAAGAAGCGGAGATAAAAGGTAGGCTGCTGACCGTTAGATTTGCCATAGGCGACTTGAGGTTTACTATTGGTTCAGTGTATGCCCCCAATGATGGCCAAGAGAGATTCTTCCACTCGGCTCTTACGGAGACCTCTGCCACACCAGACCGCCACATCCTTTTGGGGGGAGATCTGAACCTGGTCCTTGATAACACCTTAGACAGATCATGTCAACGCACGCACCAAACAGGTGCTCTCTCCACTGAGGGACTGACCCGTCTACATGACTTAGGACTTAGTGACTTATGGCATAGCTTCCATCCCCAGGAACGCGAATACTCTTTCTATTCCAATGCACACAAAACATATGCGCGGTTAGATTACCTACTGGCGTCTGCACCCGTACACGCGAAGACGGAGGTGGAATTAGGAGTCGCCTCTCTTTCTGACCATGCCCCAGTGACCGTGGTTTTTTCACTTCCACCACTTCATCATCCTAGTAGGACGTGGCGCCTTTGAGAGACATTATTACATCGCGAAGACGTGGTCACACGGATACAGCAGGTCATCACTGACTACATCTCTCACAACAGTAACACTGACACCACTCTCGCTACGCAGTGGGCAGCACTGAAGGCAGTTGTAAGGGGAGAGTTAATTGCTATCTCAGTCGCAGACAATTATGAGCGCAGGCGCAAGCGGGAAGAACTCACCCAACAGATTAGGGAATTAGAGCAGATGCACCAGCGACCAGGTGCTCCTCGAGTGTGGAGACAACTTAAGGCGGTACGCCAACAACTCGCGGCCATTGAGCAGGACAGGGCAGAATTCGCAGCCTTGCGGCTAAGACATGCTTATTATACCGGGGGGGATAGATGCGGGCGCCTGCTAGCCCATAAGTTGCGCGAGGCTAGACAGCAGCACAAAATACAAGAGATTCTCCGAAAGGACGGTAGTCGAGTCACGGAAGACGCAGATATTGCTGACTCATTTAGTGCTTTTTATGCTGACCTGTATGCTAGCTCTTCACTAGAGCACTCAACTGGGGAGGCTTTCCTTGACTCTGTCCTGCTACCGGCGCTAACTAAAGATCAGGCCGATGGTCTCGACAGAGACATTCGGCCGGAAGAAGTTATTTCTGCTATCTCGCGTCTTAAGCTAGCGAAAACGCCTGGGCCAGATGGCTTTTCCGCTGTCTTTTACAAGACATTCTGCGCACAACTCGTTCCTCTCCTCACCCGCCTTTTTAATTCTTTCTCGGAGCCCGGTGCAATTCCAGGGGATCTTCTGGAGGCCTCTATCGCAGTAATTCCTAAACCAGGGAAAGACAAATCTCAGTGTGGGGCATACCGCCCTATCTCCCTTCTTAATGTGGATCTTAAATTATTTACTGGGATTTTGGCTTCCCGCCTCGCACCCCACATGACTGGGCTAGTCGACCCGGATCAGGCAGGCTTCATCCCGGAACGCCAAACCTTGGATAACACTAAACACGCGCTGCATCTTATTGAAAAAGCCACACGCACACAGGGAGAATATATGATGCTGTCTATCGACGCCGAAAAGGTGTTCGATAGGGTCCACTGGCCCTACCTGGAACTGACCCTGGAAAGAATGGGGATGGGAATGAAATTTCGCACATATGTGTTGAACTGCTACAAATTTCCGAGGGCCGTGGTTTGCTTCAACGGATTTACATCTCCCCGATTCACCATTGAGAGAGGCACCAGGCAGGGGTGCCCTTTATCGCCCCTCCTTTTTGCTCTTTATATGGAGCCATTGGCGCAGAGGTTGAGACTCAATCCGTTGATTACAGGGATCAAATTCGGCGGTGATGTTCATACGATTAGCCTTTACGAAGATGACGTTTTGATCTCGTTAGCTAACCCACGAGAGGCGCTGCCTGCATGCCTAGAAGACCTAGATTTTTTTCGCACGATCTGCCGGGTTCAAAGTGAATATGGACAAGTCAGTGGCCCTGGACTTGTCTCTGGAGAAATCCACCCGGGAACATTTGCAGAGTTTGCTCCCTATTCAGTGGGCGGCGAACGCGATTCCGTATTTAGGGATCCAGCTAGCGCCTTCCCTCACGGAAACGGCTATCACTAACTATACCATACTGCGGCAAAAGATCCGGCGGGAACTGGGGCACTGGAAACATTACCCTTTGTCGTGGTTAGGCAAAATCGCCGCAGTTAAGATGACAATCCTGCCACAGATTCTGTATCTATTTCGTACTATTCCTCTTAGACCTCCTGCTGGCTGGATTCGGAAAACACAATCAGAACTGGCTCAGTTCATATGGAATGGGCGGAAACCGCGGCTGAAACAGAGACTGGCGACGCTTCCCCCGGAGTGGGGAGGACTCAGACTCCCAGATTTGCTGCTCTACTTCCAAGCTGCTCAGCTGCGTCTTCTGGTGGAGTGGAGCCGATGGGAGTCAGAGAAACACTGGTTATTCCAGGACCAGGCTGTGGCCGGCAGACCTTTGCAGGAAGTCCCGTTTCTTCGCAAACAGCATAGACCCCCTAACTTATACGCCTCACATATCAAAAGGGTCCCCATGGAGATCTGGGATCAAACCAATATTAAACACGAAATTACCACCTTCCCGTCCCCACTTACTCCACTGATGGACAACCCAGAATTCACTCCGGGTATGGATACGATGGCTTTCGCGAGGTGGCGACCCTCTGGGTGTCGATACCTCTATCACATGTATGCAGCTGAAGGAGTTATCCCTTTCTTCCAATTTAAGCAAGAATATGGCATGCCAGTCGGAGAGGTTACGATATTTACAAGTACGACATTGGGCGCTAAGTGATCAGGTCCGTCCTGTGGCAGACAGACACCTCCTTCCATATGAACCCTGGCTTGTTACACGCAAGACGGACAAAAAGCTGATATCCGATTTATACAAGATGCTACAGGTCAGATTCGCTCACACCTACAGCGCTGGGAGGGCATGTTGGGAGAGGGAACTGGGCAGGTCACTCAGTCATAAGGAATGGGAGGGCATATACTATAGAGCGCGACACTCTGCATATCACATGGGACTCACGGACACTCTCACTAAGATTGTAACCTACTGGTACTATACTCCTGAACGTATCCATGCCATGGACCACACTAGAGACACAACGTGTTGGAGGGGCTGTGGACAGGTGGGCACCTTGGTACATCTCCTTTGGGACTGCGTTCACCTTCAAGCCTATTGGAAACAGATACTAGATGAAGTAGATGTGCACTTCGACACAGAGATTCCACGGTTCCCCTCATACGTCCTCCTGGGCCTTCCAAACCCCCTGACCTACCCACTGCATTCTCGCAGAGGCCGACTGATAGCAATAGCACTGGGCTCAGCTATGCAAAATATACTTACACACTGGCGGACAGCCCAAGTCCCGACCTTCAATGGCTGGCTCCACCGTCTGTGGCAGGTACTGGGTATGGAAAAGCTTACGTTGACCATGGCAGGGGAGGGATCTAAGTATAGCGAGTTGTGGCAGCCCTTCTTGTCCTTGTTGGCCTCTGAATTCCGGGTAGTCACTTGCCCTCGATACCTCCGTTTACTGCGTCTCTCTGATACGGGGCAGATATCTCAAGGCTAGAAGGCTTGAGCGGCCTAGACAGAATAGGTGGTGGACTTGGAACACGGGTGGGTGGGGGGGGGGGGAGGGGTAAAGGGGGTTCAGGGGTTTTCTTGGAGTTTTGTTTTATGTAATTCTGTGCAGCATACACAATGCTTTCTTGCAGTGACATGTGCCTGTTCTATTGCTGACAGGATTAGTTTGTCCTGTTGAATCCTGAAATTGGCTCTACTACAAGATTTGATGGCCACATCTGCATGTATTTTTGTCAAAGGTGCTTACACTTTCCAATAAAAAGATTTAATACTAAAAATATTGGAGCGCAATTACTGTTTATTATTACTTTTTATCTACGTAAATGAAAGTATTTAACATTTGAAACAATTTGATGATGATAAGTTTTATCTTACACTTTGCCGAATACGCTGGCAAAATGCTACTGGTGAGAAGATCCTCTGGGCTCTTAATACAGGATGGAACACCATAGTTTGAAGACTGTTGATGTAGTTTGTAGGTCCCATTGCTTCGCTCGTTTAGTTGCTATGCTAGAGGACTATTTTGTCTGTGCCTTTCCATTTTCATTCTCTCTGGACTCTGGCAGTTCCCTACTTCCTAAGTTATGTAGCTACTATTTTTGTACCCGTCTTCACCTTTCAAGGTTAAGCTGTATCCATTTACCCAAACTGGATATGATGGATTCTTTTTATTTGGAATGCATGTACCAGTGCTCTTGGTATGCTGCCCTTTGGCCTTCTTGTTCACATCTTCTTGGATACCTTTTGCTCCCATGTCTCACAGGAATGCTTGGACAGGATCAAATTGCTTTGCAGGAATAGGTTTCACATTCATGTTTACTAGAGCCGGCTAAGGGAGCGTGGTGCTGAGTTCGTTTCATCATCCCATTTTTGAGGACGTGAACAATTTGATGAAAGTGATAAGGTTGAAACTATTGTGACAAAATTCTTTGACAAAAATCAAGTTGGAGAAAATATTTGTTATTTTCAAAATATTATGTTTTTTTATTACATCGAGAAAATGCATAACTGAAACGTATTATATTCCAGTGCCGGGATTTAAAAGTAAACATTTGAAAAAGAGATATAAACCTGTTACATTTCCTAAAACTAGGCCAAATAAAACTATAAAAAATATTCACCAAAATAAACGAAATCATACAGAAATATGTGGCAACAGGCTGCAGTTTTGGCAGGTAAAGTCTGTTAACTATCGCTGTGGCAGGAGTCTCTTCCGTCTACATTTGAGAATTTACAAAGGATAAGACGAGGTATTTGATTTAAGGAGTTCGCACAAGATTATAAGTCGTAAGGTGCAGATGGAGTCAGGGAACAAAGGTAGAGTGGGGAATTTGCGTACAACCCAACTAAAAAACACATTTCTAAAATAAGCCTTGGAGAGCAGGTATTGATAAGAGAAGGAGATGGAAATGTAGGAAATTACTGCGAGGTAGCAGGATGTCTATGACATTTGATAGAAAAAAAGGGTCAGAAAGTGTCTTTTCAAATAAAAGCAGAAGAATACAGCCAGAATAGAGCTTTCCATCCAAACTGGTAGCCAACAAGATTGATTCATCAGTTAGGAAAAAAGCGTTTAAAGTGGTAAATTGTTCAGAATAGTTCTGTTAGCCTGCAATTGTAAGACAAAAAATGTATCAGGTTTTTTTCTTCAATACATAGCTCCGTCAACTAGTCCGGTACGAAGTAAACAATAAAAAAATCATAAATGCTGAGTGGGCCTTTTGCTTGCTTCTCAGTATGTCTTCTTTGGGGCAAATTGAATATGATTTGCTCGCTATTGCATTGCAGGTGTGACCCATCATGAGGGCTGAGTCACCGAGCCCTGCAGTACAAGAATTATTATAGATGGCATTTATCACTGGGGAGTAACAGAGACCCTTTTTAGGTCGAGCCTGGGCAGCGCATGTGCTGGTATGCAAGCCTTGCTGTATTGGAGTATGGAATAGAAGCCCCGCCCACTCTCCACCTATATTTGTAATTGGCTTGTGTCATTGTCCTTCGTAAATGCTGGCTTCTGATTCGTTAATAGGCTTGTTAGTCCCTCCTTGTCTTCATTCGTAACCTCCCATGAGGACTGGTCCTTTTACTTCGGTTGTTGCATGGGGAGTCTTTTTTAGTCTGTAAGCACTATTTTCTTTACATTTACTGCAGGCACAGACATTCTTTCCTGCAACATTCAGCGTGCCATGCGCACTTTCACTTTCTAAGCAGCCCGGGACAATGGCGGCCGCTTCTTTGAATAGGTCTCGCATTTACAATAGTTTGAGCTATTGGCATTGTACATGACAATGCCTTTTATTGATGTGTTAATTATCAAAACATATAAATAAAAGCCATTGTCATTTGCAATGCTAATAGCTTAAACTCTCGCAAATGCGAGACCTATTGCATTGCAAATGCTTGTTCCTTTTGATGTTTGGTGGCGCTCTTGTTCCCAAGCTGCCCCCATCTGCTTCAGCCCAGTCAGTAGTTTTGTTGCTGCGACACACATGGAAGGAAAGGTTTTTTTGGGGGGAAGGGATTGGTTCAAGTTGTCATCAACCTCTCTGAATTTTGGAACCATATACCTATGTAAACTATTCATAAAACTACATAGCTAGAGATATCTGACTCTCAACATGCATTCATACTGCACATGTTCACAGGTTGTGTCGCTGAGTTTCACGTGAGGTGAAATGTGCTAGCCTGCCGCCAAACGCCCTTTCAAATATTAAATTGCATTGAGCAACAGAATCTTTCCAAACAGATCCACCATTACTCAATGCAGAAATAGTCATTACCCTTAGCGTCATGGATAATATTGCACCATGCTCATTGGCTTCCAGCCAGAACCTCCAGGCCCATTAGATTAAAAAAGAATCTTCCCTCCCTACATTTTTAAGCAACTCAAAACAATCACAAATGTGATTTATATTTTATTTCAAAAGGGAAATATGCTTCTCTGTTATCTACAATGATGCCCAAGTGCTCTGACAGATTTAATGAACCCCTGTCCATCAGTCCAGTACATTTTATTAATTTAGCATATTATGCTTAATATCTGTACTTATTTCTAAGCACCACCAAAATATAATAGTCATCAAGATAATGTAGTAGACATTTTGCTCCCTTGTCAACTCGACTGTCAGATAGGTGTAGAGATTTATATCCCCATGCGCAAAGACTAGGCAAGACTAGCCAAGTTTGGGCCACCAGCTTCTTGGACTGACTTTCCTTGGCATATATTTCATCGCACTTTTCTGTCATTTTCAATTCATTTGTAATGCGCTGAACCAACCCGAGAACAGGCATCCAAGCAGTAAGAACCCAACCTGAGGAGCAAAGACTAATCTGTTTCCTGAAAAGGAAGATTTCATTATTTATGTGCACTATAACATGGAGCAAGTTCCAAAGTTTGTGTTAGTTAACAACACCTACTGCTTGAGCTCAGTTCACTTCAGTTGCATGTAAAGTGGTGGCATCTTGTTGGACCAGGCTCATTTTTGAAGGATGTCTCCCAGATTTTTGCCATATGGTGAATAACCAGTTTTTGTTGGTATTGGCACTCTGTGCAATTTTCTCCTGTTAACCAGTGATAACGTGCTTGTGCTCTCTCCCTAAAACAGCACAGTTTCACCTACCTAATTGGTACATATAATTTACTTGCAAGTCCCTAGTAAATGGTACTACATGTGTCTAGGGTCTGTAAATTAAATGCTACTAGTGGGCAGTAGCTCTCATTGTGCCACCCAATAAAGTTGCCTTTTAAAACATGTCTCAGGCCTGCCACTACAGCCTGTAGTGAAGTTTTTAACTGCCATTTCCACCTGGCAAAGTAAACATTTTGGAAAAATTGGAGCGTAGTTACGTTCCTTACACGGGCGCACAGCGTTTCTTTCATATAACACTTTTCTTCAAATCTCAAAGAATTGATTAATCCATGTACTCCAAAGCTTTATAATAACTTCATTTATTTCCGAAGGTAAATCACACGTGAGACAAAATGTTTTTCAACTGCTTCTCATGCCACAGATATGCTCATCCAAGCTTTTTTCTGGGCACGCCGGAAAACATAAAACATCCTCAGAAGTGACTCATGTAGTACCCAATGCATTTCGAGCTCTAATTGGCTCTTCTTCAGGGGTTTCACTATAGATAAAGAAACATATATCGATAAATTGTAGCTCCAGACCATTGAAACATACATTGTGCATTTTCAAAAAAAACAACATTCGACATTTGAAGTCCATGACATATATTGCAACTGACCTTCAAGCAGCGTTTTCCCTCTAAAACCGTAACAATGTGTTACCCAAAACAATTGCCTAGAGACCCCATAATCCAAATCCTTCGCACTACAGCTTCTTCCATACCGTTGTTCGAAACCTCATCAGTATCAACCCACGCTCCTCTCCTATAACCCAATACCCAAACTCCAATTAACATCCTCTTGGTCACATACCTTCGTGTTACTTCGTATGTGTGCTCCAAACTGCACTTTTCTTGATTAAGGCACCTGCCTTCCTTAATTTCAGTTACTTTTAAATAGAGTAACGTGACCCCTCCTCTCTCCGTGAACCAATCGTGATCAACCAACCATTAAGCTGTCGTAACGGTGACTACATCCCCCATACTCCAATGTTTTCAACCTTGCTACTCTACAAAAACCACTCCCAAACTCCCAAATCATGATGGATATAACCATTCCCAACTACCCAGTTCCCCCCAGCAATAGAATTGTTACCCCGCCCTCCCCTGTGTTGTTGTAAATTACGCTGCGCATTCGATATTACAATTCATTAGTGAGGACTACAGTCTGATACATGTGATATACTGCCATGTCATCAAACCCAGATACAATTCTCTTTAAAAACACATCTTGTACATGTCCATAATCCAAGATAAACCATTTCAATTAACGACAAAGTTTCTATTATAACTGAGATATGCATCTCACGTGTGTGTTCATGTCCATTTTTAACTTTATTCCATTGTCGATCTCTTATGGGTGCAACTCGTAGTTAGGGCAGAGTCCAAACATAGTTTCCATTGAAGTGATACCGTGCACACCTTTGTTATCTTTTTTGTTAAACGTACTCGTAACTGAACTGCTGAGCGTGCGGCCCGGGCTGCGTGATCCGCCCTGATTCACGCTTGGATAAACATCTAGAAAAATTGGAGCGTAGTTACGTTCCTTACACGGGCGCACAGCGTTTCTTTCATATAACACTTTTCTTCAAATCTCAAAGAATTGATTAATCCATGTACTCCAAAGCTTTATAATAACTTCATTTATTTCCGAAGGTAAATCACACGTGAGACAAAATGTTTTTCAACTGCTTCTCATGCCACAGATATGCTCATCCAAGCTTTTTCTGGGCACGCCGGAAAACATAAAACATCCTCAGAAGTGACTCATGTAGTACCCAATGCATTTCGAGCTCTAATTGGCTCTTCTTCAGGGGTTTCACTATAGATAAAGAAACATATATCGATAAATTGTAGCTCCAGACCATTGAAACATACATTGTGCATTTTCAAAAAAACAACATTCGACATTTGAAGTCCATGACATATATTGCAACTGACCTTCAAGCAGCGTTTTCCTCTAAAACCGTAACAATGTGTTACCCAAAACAATTGCCTAGAGACCCCATAATCCAAATCCTTCGCACTACAGCTTCTTCCATACCGTTGTTCGAAACCTCATCAGTATCAACCCACGCTCCTCTCCTATAACCCAATACCCAAACTCCAATTAACATCCTCTTGGTCACATACCTTCGTGTTACTTCGTATGTGTGCTCCAAACTGCACTTTTCTTGATTAAGGCACCTGCCTTCCTTAATTTCAGTTACTTTTAAATAGAGTAACGTGACCCCTCCTCTCTCCGTGAACCAATCGTGATCAACCAACCATTAAGCTGTCGTAACGGTGACTACATCCCCCATACTCCAATGTTTTCAACCTTGCTACTCTACAAAAACCACTCCCAAACTCCCAAATCATGATGGATATAACCATTCCCAACTACCCAGTTCCCCCCAGCAATAGAATTGTTACCCCGCCCTCCCCTGTGTTGTTGTAAATTACGCTGCGCATTCGATATTACAATTCATTAGTGAGGACTACAGTCTGATACATGTGATATACTGCCATGTCATCAAACCCAGATACAATTCTCTTTAAAAACACATCTTGTACATGTCCATAATCCAAGATAAACCATTTCAATTAACGACAAAGTTTCTATTATAACTGAGATATGCATCTCACGTGTGTGTTCATGTCCATTTTTAACTTTATTCCATTGTCGATCTCTTATGGGTGCAACTCGTAGTTAGGGCAGAGTCCAAACATAGTTTCCATTGAAGTGATACCGTGCACACCTTTGTTATCTTTTTTGTTAAACGTACTCGTAACTGAACTGCTGAGCGTGCGGCCCGGGCTGCGTGATCCGCCCTGATTCACGCTTGGATAAACATCTAGAAAAATTGGAGCGTAGTTACGTTCCTTACACGGGCGCACAGCGTTTCTTTCATATAACACTTTTCTTCAAATCTCAAAGAATTGATTAATCCATGTACTCCAAAGCTTTATAATAACTTCATTTATTTCCGAAGGTAAATCACACGTGAGACAAAATGTTTTTCAACTGCTTCTCATGCCACAGATATGCTCATCCAAGCTTTTTCTGGGCACGCCGGAAAACATAAAACATCCTCAGAAGTGACTCATGTAGTACCCAATGCATTTCGAGCTCTAATTGGCTCTTCTTCAGGGGTTTCACTATAGATAAAGAAACATATATCGATAAATTGTAGCTCCAGACCATTGAAACATACATTGTGCATTTTCAAAAAAACAACATTCGACATTTGAAGTCCATGACATATATTGCAACTGACCTTCAAGCAGCGTTTTCCTCTAAAACCGTAACAATGTGTTACCCAAAACAATTGCCTAGAGACCCCATAATCCAAATCCTTCGCACTACAGCTTCTTCCATACCGTTGTTCGAAACCTCATCAGTATCAACCCACGCTCCTCTCCTATAACCCAATACCCAAACTCCAATTAACATCCTCTTGGTCACATACCTTCGTGTTACTTCGTATGTGTGCTCCAAACTGCACTTTTCTTGATTAAGGCACCTGCCTTCCTTAATTTCAGTTACTTTTAAATAGAGTAACGTGACCCCTCCTCTCTCCATGAACCAATCGTGATCAACCAACCATTAAGCTGTCGTAACGGTGACTACATCCCCCATACTCCAATGTTTTCAACCTTTGAGATTTGAAGAAAAGTGTTATATGAAAGAAACGCTGTGCGCCCGTGTAAGGAACGTAACTACGCTCCAATTTTTCTAGATGTTTATCCAAGCGTGAATCAGGGCGGATCACGCAGCCCGGGCCGCACGCTCAGCAGTTCAGTTACGAGTACGTTTAACAAAAAAGATAACAAAGGTGTGCACGGTATCACTTCAATGGAAACTATGTTTGGACTCTGCCCTAACTACGAGTTGCACCCATAAGAGATCGACAATGGAATAAAGTTAAAAATGGACATGAACACACACGTGAGATGCATATCTCAGTTATAATAGAAACTTTGTCGTTAATTGAAATGGTTTATCTTGGATTATGGACATGTACAAGATGTGTTTTTAAAGAGAATTGTATCTGGGTTTGATGACATGGCAGTATATCACATGTATCAGACTGTAGTCCTCACTAATGAATTGTAATATCGAATGCGCAGCGTAATTTACAACAACACAGGGGAGGGCGGGGTAACAATTCTATTGCTGGGGGAACTGGGTAGTTGGGAATGGTTATATCCATCATGATTTGGGAGTTTGGGAGTGGTTTTTGTAGAGTAGCAAGGTTGAAAACATTGGAGTATGGGGGATGTAGTCACCGTTACGACAGCTTAATGGTTGGTTGATCACGATTGGTTCACGGAGAGAGGAGGGGTCACGTTACTCTATTTAAAAGTAACTGAAATTAAGGAAGGCAGGTGCCTTAATCAAGAAAAGTGCAGTTTGGAGCACACATACGAAGTAACACGAAGGTATGTGACCAAGAGGATGTTAATTGGAGTTTGGGTATTGGGTTATAGGAGAGGAGCGTGGGTTGATACTGATGAGGTTTCGAACAACGGTATGGAAGAAGCTGTAGTGCGAAGGATTTGGATTATGGGGTCTCTAGGCAATTGTTTTGGGTAACACATTGTTACGGTTTTAGAGGGAAAACGCTGCTTGAAGGTCAGTTGCAATATATGTCATGGACTTCAAATGTCGAATGTTGTTTTTTTGAAAATGCACAATGTATGTTTCAATGGTCTGGAGCTACAATTTATCGATATATGTTTCTTTATCTATAGTGAAACCCCTGAAGAAGAGCCAATTAGAGCTCGAAATGCATTGGGTACTACATGAGTCACTTCTGAGGATGTTTTATGTTTTCCGGCGTGCCCAGAAAAAAGCTTGGATGAGCATATCTGTGGCATGAGAAGCAGTTGAAAAACATTTTGTCTCACGTGTGATTTACCTTCGGAAATAAATGAAGTTATTATAAAGCTTTGGAGTACATGGATTAATCAATTCTTTGAGATTTGAAGAAAAGTGTTATATGAAAGAAACGCTGTGCGCCCGTGTAAGGAACGTAACTACGCTCCAATTTTTCTAGATGTTTATCCAAGCGTGAATCAGGGCGGATCACGCAGCCCGGGCCGCACGCTCAGCAGTTCAGTTACGAGTACGTTTAACAAAAAAGATAACAAAGGTGTGCACGGTATCACTTCAATGGAAAGTAAACATTTTGTCAGGCCTAAACATTTTTTTAATACTAATAATACACCCTAAGGTAGACCTTAAAGCCTTGTGGGGGTACATTGTATTTAAAAAGTATGACATGTGCGTTTAAGCTTTACATGTCCTGGCAGTGAAAAACTCCTGAAATTATTTTTCACTGCTGTAAGGCCTATCTCTTCTATTGACTAAAACTGGGTTACCTTATTATATTTAATAAGTGATAACTTTAGATTGGGAGCAGGCAGAAATCATCTGCTATTTACACTCAAATGAATTATAATTTGGCATTTTCTTGTCTTAAACATTTGTGCCTTCTGCCAGTGCCCTGGGTCACATGACTGTGAATGGCTCTGCTACTGGGGTTTGTGCATTGCTTCCAGTCAGTAACACAAAGGGGCCTTTTGTGTGGACAGGCTGGGCTATCCTGGCAAGATAACTGGGAGGGGCTGTACCCAGCCCCCTTAAATTCCAAAGGGCTTTGCCTCCTGCACACATACAAAGGAATTTGACACCAGGCCTGACATATCTTTTGTCACCGAGACAGTTTGGAGCCTTGACTGGGGAAGGGGAAGAACTTTCCAAAACCAGATGTGGAAGTAGGACAGGGACCCCCCACCCCACTCCCCAGGCACACATACAAAGGCTGGCACCAGGAATAAATTCTTGAACTCCAGAGCCACTCATCAGAACACTCCTGGACCCGTGGACATTACAGAAGAAGGACTGCCTTGCTGTCTGAGACGGAAGATTGTACCTGTTCACCTTCAACTGAGGCTAACCTGAGTGACTCCAAGGTTCCAGTGGCTGACCTCCTGCAAAAGCAACATGGCCATAAGAAGATCCAAAGGCCTCCCTGCAACTGGCTAGCTGAACTGCTGTACTGGACCTGAAACTGAGCCTACCTGAGCCCCACTGCCCTCTGCTGGAATAAGTTCCTGATCCCCATCGTTACACCAACGACAGCACGTGGTGACCCCCCAACGTGAGGCTCCAGCAACTACGTCCGCGATGCCCAACGGACTCTTGACTTTACAACGACGACACCCTGTGATGCCTGGCCTGCTCTTCACGCCACAGCGATGACATCCGCAATGCTCTGCCTGCTCCTCGCTGCCCTTCCACTGCAAATAGAACTCTTCGCAGCGGACTTTGAGAACATAACTTTTTTTAGCTGGACTAACCTGGTCCCTGTATCCAACTCCGCTCCATCACAATCACCTGAACACATACAAAATGTGTTATGTTATGTTAAAACAGATTTCTAGAGCGCACAGCTACTCAATAGAGTGTCCCGGCGCTTAAGACCGAGAGGACCAAAATGCAGAGAGGAAAAGAAAAAAAAGAACAGAAGAAACCGAAGAGGACGGAAAATAATTATATTGTTTGTTGAAACAACCAGGTTTTCAATTGTTTCCTGAAGGCGAGCAGGTTAGTGACTTGCCTAAGTGGAAGAGGCAGCTTATTCCAAAGTCCAGCCGCTTGCACTTGAAAGGAGCGACCGTCTTTGCGGGCTCTAAGATATTTAGGAAGGACCATGAGATGTTGATGAGCAGATCTAAGAGATCTGCCAGGTATATAGAAAGACACTCTTCTGGAAATATATTTTGCTCCTATACCGTGCAGGGCTTTAAAGGCTAGGACCAAAGCTTTGAAGCGGATTCTACTACGCACCGGTAACCAGTGCAGCTTCTTAAGGTGGCGAGAAATCCGATCTCTCGGCCCTAGACTCAGAACAGCCCTAGCTGCCGCATTCTGCACTACCTGCAGTTTGTTAAGTAAGAACTCCGGGAGGCCCAAATAAAGGACATTGGCATAGTCCAACCTTGAGATAATAAGGGCCTGGATAACCATTTTTCTATGCTCGGTCTGTAATAGAAATAAAAACCTCCGGAGCATCTTCAGGAGACCAAAACAGGTTCCGACTACTGACTGAACCTGAGGTACCATAGAGAGGACGTCATCCATTTTTACTCCCAAGTTCTTTACAGTCCTGACCGCGGCCTGGGGAGGAGACATGTCTTGGGGCCACCATTGTTTCCAGACGTCCAACGGGGGGGAGCCAAAGAAAATGATTTCGGATTTGTCTGAATTACATTTCAGATGATTATGTTTAAACCGGCAAAAGTTTCTTTTAGGCACTTGTTGATCTTCTCCCCGTTGAACTCCTCACCCTTCCTGCAAGTGAACAGCAGTTGAGTGTCATCAGCGTACGATATTATTGTGACCTCGTTCTCTGCAGCCACTGTAGCTAGGGGGGCCATGTACAGATTAAAAAGTACAGGGCTCAAAATCGAGCCCTGTGGCACACCCACCCTCAAAGTCGGCACACTGGCCGAAAAGGGAGGTGACCAGACCTCCTGGTTTCTACCCTCTAAAAAGGAAGCAAACCACTTCAACACCATGCCCTCGAATCCTCTCTCCCTCAATCTCTGCAGAAGGTGGTCATGGGGCACGGTGTCAAACGCCGCGGAGAGGTCCAAAAGGACCAAGACCGCCTTGCCACCAAAAGAATGTGACACCAGGCCTGCCATGACTTTTGTCACCCAGACAGCTTGGAGCCTTGACCTTGAGAGGGGAAGAACTTTCCAGACCCAGATGGAGGGGTAGGACAGGGAATCCCTCCCACACAAAGGCCGGCACCAGGTATGATTATTGGTCCTCCACAGCCACTCATCAGAACACTCCTGGACCTGTGGACATTACAGTAGGACTGCCCCACTGCTGAGGACTGCCTTGGAGTCTGAGAAGGATGACTGGACCTTCTTACCTTTATCCCAGGCTAACCTGAGTGACTCCAAGGGTCGGTTGGCTGACCTGTGTGAGCTACAGGGACATAACAAGCTCTGGAGGCCTCTCTGCAACTGCGCAGATGACCTGGTGCACTAGACCTGCAATTTGACCTGCCTGAGCCCCGCTGCCCTCTGCTGGAATGAGTTCCTGATCTCCAAGAGGTGCCCCCCTAGTACTGGATGCTTGGCTGGCATCATTCTGAGCATGTCCAAAGAAGAGGAGGTGAAATCTTTAAGTTTGGACTCTTTGAGTCTGCAACGGGCCCCTTCGCTTTGAGACTGTGCTGCCAGCGATGACCGCCAACAGAAAGCTCCAGTGCAACCTGCTCTTCATGCTACACTGACAACCGGCAATGCAAGATTTTCACTCCGCACTACAGCAACGGCGGCCCATGGTGACCACCAACACGCAGCTCCAGCAACAACCGTCCGTGATGCCTGACGGGCTCTTTGCGCTACAGCAATGACAGCCCATGATACCAGGCCTGCTCCTCATGCTGCAGTGATGAACATTGTGACACTCTCCCTGCTCCTTGCGACCTCCTTCACCATGTAAGGAACGTGTTCCACTGGACTTTGAGAACGTAACATTTTCAGCAGGACTAACCTCCTGCTGTAACATTTTCAGCAGGACTAACCTCGTCCCTGTATCCTGCCCGTGCTCCATCACAATCAGTCTGAACTAGTGACTTCCCCTTGATCTAGTAAGACTAGATGACTGTGAATGGTGCTTTGTTCTTTTTGGCACTATTTTCATTAGAACATTTGGATTTAGATATCTCCGGTTCTACTGATTGGGTTTTGTCATTCTGGTATTATTTTATTTATTTAAATTTACTCTCATTTCTAAATTGGTTTGAGATTTTACTAGTGTTGTGTTTTCACTTTATTTCTGTTTGTTACTTTTTTTTTTTTGTTGAAAAAACCTTTATTGAAGGTAAACAGGGAAGCATTGCAGAATACAGCACTATGCCTACATCCCCAAAGGGGCCGGCCGTGGAGTGCGCGACCATGCATTACAGAAGAAAAAATAGAACGGATACCCAGCAAGCCGCCCATAGCCACTTAGGGCCGGCCGCGTCGCGGAGGAAGGAACAGTCGGATAGATATCTGCATTATATTACCTCCCACAGCATCCAGATGGAGAAAAGACAATAATATTAACCAAGTATATAATAGGAACAACGCGGAAAAAAAAAACCCCACCTCCCTCCCCCTCTGGCACAGTAACGATATGACAAATAAATCAGAAGCAGTTTGGCTTTCACTAGACACATCTATAAGGATAAGACAGAAGTCCGGGGATTGATGAGGCAGGACACCTCCATTCACGAGTCTCAGAGGATAGATCAGCTTAGAGGTCAGGGTGACTCGCTAGATATAGAGTGAGCGGGACCCAAATATCCTTGGGGCGGGACGACTCAGGCAGCTCCTCCGCATAGATTTCTAATTGCTCCCTGCAGTAGGATAGATCCCTAAGCCACTTACGAACCGTGGGCAATCCCTTTGCACCCCAGCACTGCGCCACAGCCCGCTTAGCCAGAAGTGTGGCCACTGCAACCAGTCTTCTATTGCACGGCTTCAGGGATGCCACACTGCCCAACAGACACATCTCAGGCATACATTGCACTCTCTCCAATACAATATCCGTGAGCACAGCCGTCACCCGAGCCCAATAGGCAGCTATCCCTGGACAAACCCATGAAAGATGTAAAAAGTCAGCGTCTGCTTGTCCACAGCGCACACAGCGGTCATCATCTCGCAATCCAAATCTCCGCAATTGTACAGGGGTATAATAAAGTTGGTGCAGAAATTTAAAATGTATAATACGCAAGTTACAGTTGGCCGTCAGTCGCCCAGTCAGTTTGCAGCAATAGTACCAGTGGTCCTCCGACAGGCTCCCCCCAGGGCCGTGTTCCATCTAGCAAAGGACGGATGCGCCACCGCCTCCCGCTCACGAAGAGATGAATTATAGAGTTTAGTAATCAGCCCCTGACGGGTCGCACCCGCGAGCACCGCCTGCAGTGCCCGCAGCGTCTGGGGCTCCGCGGGGAAACCAGGGTAAACATCCCGGATGGCCTGACGAACCTGCACGTAAGTGAAACCCAGCATAATATCGTGAGGCCGGTTCGCCTGTACGTCCCGTAACGAACGGAATCGGCCATGATTGTAGAAGTCCCCCATCTGGGTGATCCCGACTGCTTGCAATGTGGTCCGCGCCAGGCGCTCCTGCAGTGCAGATATGCCGGGGTGCGCTGCTATCGGCAACTTGGGGGCATACAGGTATGTTAGTGTCGCACGACGCGCCAACGTCCGCCAAGCCCAAGCCGTACACTGGACCGGGTTGATCTCCTTCCGGGGACCCCCAGTCCCACCCGAGAGAGCCGCAGCCACTAATGGGAGCGGGAGAATCGCATCCGCCTCAATCGCAGTATGGGGCAGGAGACGCTGCGGATAGAACCAATAATGCGCAAACTGC
The DNA here is from genome assembly GCA_963921515.1 of Calotriton arnoldi. Lineage (NCBI taxonomy): Eukaryota > Metazoa > Chordata > Amphibia > Caudata > Salamandridae > Calotriton > Calotriton arnoldi. Next base: position 571,602 of record CAWUFW010006775.1, on the reverse strand, counting down.
GCTTGAGCGCAGAGATAGTAAAGGCGCATATCAGGAGCTTCAAAACCACCGCGGTCGAAGGGTTGAACCAAGGTGTCCCAGCTACAGCGAGGCCTCTTGCCCCCCCAGACAAACGACAATAGGGCCGTCTGCAAAGACTTAAAAATAGAAACATTCAGGCGGATAGGGATATTCACAAATAAATATAGTAGTTTAGGCAATATAACCATTTTAATGACTGCTATACGGTCCGCCAGTGAAAGCGGCAGACGAGCCCACCGCGCCGCTCGTTCAGTAAGTTGAGAGATTGTACGCCCATAGTTCATAGAGATTACCTGCGCCGGATCCCTGTGAAGCCAAATCCCAAGTTATTTGACTGGTTCCTGAGTCCAGGTCAAAGGGAAGTCCATTTCAAACTCGCAGGTCCCTGCCGTCAGGGGAAAGACCGACGACTTGGCCCAGTTTATCCCCAAGCCAGAGAAGCCCTCGAACCGGACATATTCTCGCAGCAAGGCCGGGAGATATGTTGCAGGTTCACGGACATACAGCAGCATATCGTCCGCTTATAGCGAGACAACCAATGGTCGCAGCCTGAAACGCAACGCCGCAGAGGCATGGAGCTGGCGCAGTTTGCAGGCCAGAGGCTCCAGAGCCAGGGCGAAAAGCATCGGTGAAAGGGGGCACCCCTGCCTCGTGCCCCTTCCGATGGAGAACTCCGAGGACACCCAGCCGTTCACGTGAACCCTAGCCGCCGGGGCGGAGTAAAGAACCCTGATCCACTGAAAAAAGAAGGGAGGGACACCCATTCTGGTAAGGACGGAGAACATGTATACCCAGGAGAGGGAGTCGAACGCTTTCGTTGCGTCAAGCAACACTGCCACGGCCTGGAAGTCGGCATCAAAATAGTGTAAGGTAGCGAAGACAGTACGCAGATTAAGCACCGTAGATCTCGCGGGCACAAAGCCCGACTGGTCCGGGAGCACCAATAGGGGGACCAGCGGCTGCAGACGCAGAGCGATCATTTTTGCTAGTATCTTGGTGTCAATATTAAGCATTGAGAGGGGTCTATAAGAATCACAGAGGTTGGGCTCTTTGTCGGGTTTCAGGAGCATGACCAGGAGAGCCTCCCGCAACGAAGGTGGGAGATGGCCAGTATCGTAGGCTTCCGCATAGACTTCTAGAAGTCTAGGGGCCAAATCATCGGCGAATGCCTTATAAAATTCGCTCGGGAGCCCATCCAACCCGGCAGCCTTGCCAGTGGGGAGGGACATAATAGCCACCTTCACATCCTCCTCATCAAAGGGCTGGGTAAAATGATCCCGATGACCTGGGGCCAGCCAGCCCAACGCCACATCCCCCAAGTACGCGTCAACGTCTGCCGCCTGAGCCATATCTTTGTTGCTATAAAGGGCAGTATAATAGTCGAGTATAGTCTCGCTAATGGCTGCCGTGCCGAAGCGGGCCACGCCCGCCACGTCCTGCATCTCCGTGATGTATGGTTGGCTCCGAGGTGCAGTCAGCTTCCGAGCCAGCGAGCGACTAGGCCGACCCCCCTCTCCGTAGTATCTAGCAGTGCTGCGCCTAGACTTGTGTTTTATTTCCTGGTCCGCGGTATCATTATGTTCCGTGACTAAGGCGCGAATCTTGGACAGAGTGTCGGATATTGGATTCGCATCGTATGCCCTCTCTAGCTCAGAGATATCTTCCGCCAGTTTCTGGATCCTGCGCCGCAGATCGCGCAGTACCCCGGCCTGTGCCACCATGCAGACTCCCCTAATAGTAACCTTGAAGGCCTCCCACATAGTCCCGGCGCTATCCACAGAGCCCGCATTCTCCCGGAAGAAATTGCGGATCGCCTCTCCTACCGCGGCCCTGAATACCGGGTCTGTCAGGGAGGATGGCTGTAGTCGCCACTGGAAAGGTGGCCTCCCGCAGGTCGGCACACACAGATCTATAAGCACCGGAGAGTGATCAGACAGTGTCCGAGCCAGGTGACGCACCCCTGTCGCCCAAGTGCATGCAGCTTCAGTGACCAGCCAAAGGTCCAAGCGGGACCAGGTCCCGTGTACTGCCGACACAAACGTACTCTCCCGCGTGCCAGGGTGTTGTAGTCGCCAGACATCCCTCAAGCATCCAGCCTCCATTATACCACGCAGAGCCTCCGCTGCCTGTTTAGGTCGTGCCCCCTCGCTACCCATACGGTCTGCATCCATATCCAGGCATACATTAAAATCCCCCCCCATATAATTTCCGCATCAGGGAACCCAGAGACGCGACGCCAAACATCCGCAAAAAAAGCCGGGTCATCAACATTCGGCCCATACACATTCACAAAAAGGACACTCGTCCCATCCAGCAGCCCATGCACTATTGCCACTCGCCCCTGGTCGTCTGTCTCAAATCGGAGAACCTGAAAGTGTATCCCCTTTTTTATCAAGATCAGCACCCCTCGGGCATAACTAGAATAGGAAGAGGCCACCCGGTGTCCAGCCCATCTTGCCCCCACATTTTTATCAGATACATTCGTTAAGTGAGTCTCCTGTAAGAAGGCGATGTGGATAGTCATTCTTTCTAAGTAAGCAAACACTGCCCTGATCTTTTTGGAGAGTTAAGCCCCCGGACATTCCAAGTCAAAAGCCGTAAATTTCCACTCATCCGGTCAGTAGATGGTAAGCCAACAGAACAATGGAATATTTCAGAACCATGGAAGGTCTAGTGCAAATAAGAAGTGAAATAACAGGCAATATAATACACAACATACCGTGCCAGAGGGTGCCCCCCTCAGTTCCCCCCTCCCCCCACCCACTTCAGCATCCCCAACTTGCTAAAGCCATCCCTTCCATCCCCCCACCCCATCCCATCAAACGAAGGTGAAAACCTCAGTTGGGGTGTACCCATGTGGGGCGCTAGAGTGCAACTGCCCTCCCAACTAGTAGGAGGTGGCTGCGCAGGGAGTGGATCCATACCTACAGACACCAGTACACAAAAGCCAAGTCCACCAGAGTGGCATAGATAATGCCGTAAGCCCAGGCAGCGGCTACCCAGACAGGGGAATACTCCATGGTAAAGATGGACATGCTCAACAAATAGCTCCTATATATCAACTGAACGAGCTCAACACCCCAATATGACCAGAAATGCACCCCAAGAGCGTAGTGTTCCTCCGTGTCCGACTGCTGGTTAGTATCGCGTCGTCGTCGCTTGAGACGTTTGGCATGTTCAAGAGCCGCCTTAGGGTTATTAAAGATCTGAGAGTCCCCGTCGGGCCCTATCTTCAAGCGGGCCGGGTAGAGCATAGCATATGGGACCTCCTCGGACCTGAGGAACTTTTTTACATCGGCAAACTCCCGTCTTGCCACCTGGACTGCCACCGTGAAGTCTGGGATGAAGGAGAGCCGATTCCCTTGATAGTCAATGTTGCCCTTCTCACGTGCCAGGCGCAGTATCACATCGCGGTCCCTGTAATTTAAGACTCGTGCAATAATGGGCCGCGGGGCAGCGCCGGGCGAGCAGCCAGCGAACGGTGCGCCCGCTCCACGATGAACATGGGGGAGAGCTGTTCCCTGCCAAAAATGTCCGAAATCAGCGTTTCCATGAATATCTCCATCCGGCCCACATTGGTGGACTCCGGCAGCCCAATAAGGCGAATGTTGTTACGCCGTGAGCGGGCCTCCAAGTCCTCGTTCTTGGCCTGGATGACTGATAGGACCTTTTCCATATTCAGGGCTTTCCCCGCGACGTCACTCAGTCCGTCCTCAGCCGCCGAGACTCTCTGCTCCACTTCCCCCATGCGGGCACTCTGCTTCTCCAACTGGGATGACATGTGGTCCAGCCGGTTTTTAACTGCTGCCATTGTGCCCTCTATTGATTGGAGGCTTCGTTGCATTGCCAAGAGCGTGGTTTCAAGGCCCGAGGGAGCCCCCTCTGTCACATCCGCCTCAGAGTCCGAGGCGGCCTTCTGTGACACCTTGGCGGATTTACGCGCCTCAAACGTGAGACGGGGTTGCGTTTTGTCCGTTTTACCCATGGGCCTCGTAGTATAGCTTGGCACGGGGGTGCTCGAGGAGTCTAGTGCAAAATTGGTCCCCAGCAGGAGCCGGGCAGAGGCCCACACCAAAATCAACAGGTGGGTGGGGGGTAGTCTCACGACAGGCCCGCCTTCGCTAGCTGGCCCGCGGCCACCCGGGCCGCCCTCCAAGTGTGACCAGCCCTGGATGATCACGGATGGCAGGGGTTCCGCCGGCTCCGCTGCGCAGATTCAAAGGCCACCGCACCAGTCGCCCCTCCACCTATTAATAGCGCCTTGAACTGTCTATCGCCTTCATGCCACCACTGACAGTGCCGCCGCTCTCCGGTCGCTATTCAACTCCCCAGCTCGGCTGTGTTAGCCTGTGCGGCGCTACGGCGCCCACTGCCAGATGCACTCCCGGTGCAATCGGTTCTAGTGCGTTTCCCCCTGGGGCAGCAGCCAAGATGTAGTCAGCGCGGGTCAGAGCAGTCTACACATCCTCAGCAGGATTTAAAGGAGGTAGGTTGCAGCTATATTGTTTCACTCCAGCGGCGTGCGAGAGGGCCCGTCCGCTCCTCCCGCTAACCGCAACTCCAGCTGCGTCCCCCGCGGATCCCCCCAGCACAGGGGCCCGCGTCCAGTAAGTTTCCCCTCTCGCAGTGTCCAGAGAGCAGTCCCACAGGTGGAGTTAGGGCCACCAGTACCACCCCAGAGCTTTACAGCAGCCCGCAGAGCGCGATCCACTGGCAGGCCCGCACCCGCCTCCACAATCGCCGGCCCGCAGCAGGCCGCGCCCCACTCACCACTTTCGGCTCCGGGGAGCCCAGCGCCCGCCGCGATCTCTGCTGCCGCCGGTACTTGAAGCCGCAGCTTCCCGTGGTCCTCAGCGGCGATAGTGTGGGGCACCGCCACCAGCTAGGCACTGCACCGCTGGTCCCCTGCCCCGGCAGGAGCACAGGTCACCGATCGGAGCTCCGGGCCTCAGAGCACTCCGGGCGCCGCCATTTTGAGATCTTTCGCGGCCGTCTCCACCGCCGCCGAGTTATCGCCTTTCCACCTGTCTCGGGCCGTCCCAGGCGTGATATCAGGTTCGGGAGCCCCTCACCAGTCAGGCACTCTCCGTCACCTCGCAGGATAGTCGGTCTGTAGGTCGGATTATGGTCGGGTTACGGCGCCGCCGGGCAGAGCCTCACTCGGGTGCGGCCATCTTGCCGTGCGCCCTCTAGCGCCCCTTGTTTGTTACTTAAATACTTTACACATTTCCTCTAAGTTAATCCTGACCACTTTGTGCCAAGCTGCCAGAGTGTTAAGCACAGGTTCATTTAGTGATTATAGTTGTTCACCCTGGAAAGGATTATGATTGTTGCTTCCAGCTCCCTCAACCAATAACCCACTTTCTTACACATCTCATTATATTAATTTAATTTCTAAAGCTAATAACGAAAAGTACTAATTAATCAAGACAGTCGTCTTTGACGCCTTGGCTCTCCTTCACAATGAATCAGATTTAGTCTATTAGAAACGGACCATACCTCCTCTTTCAGTAGATCATGAAATACAAAGGAAGGGCAAGAAAGGTTTACCCATGAACCTGTCCCTTGCTGCTGATTTTCACTTGCAGTCATCTGTGTGATTTCATCATTGTATGTGGAAACATGTTTTGCAGTGAGTCACGTCTTAACAGAGTTACTGTTGGAAATCCCAGGTCTCCTATGTAGGCACCCCCCTTCCCTCTTGGTCTTTCTACTCCCTTTCACTCCATCCCATACTGTAAGAATTTAAAATAGAGCATTAATAGAGAGTAATGGCAACATACCTGTAGAATAGAAACTAAATATCGTATCCCTATCATTTGTGGCACACTCCTCAAAAAAGGAAAGCCCATTCTGTATGTACTTATACTAGCCTTAGAACCCTCCACCCAAAGGATGGCAAACCCAACCCAGTCAACAAGATGATAGTATTGTAACCTAAAAACAATAGACACCGTCTAGATACCCCGAAAAACACAGACATGGTTTTGTTACCCTCAAACCTGACAAAGTCATGTCAGCCCAAAGCCCTGTCTTGTGTGCCTCAAACTCTAAGAAAACAGTACCACCCAAAAAGGACCAGGAGTAAGGGAGCAGATTTAGAAAGAAAGACCTTTCCAGACACCAAAAGAAATCCGGTGGAGCTAGAAATATGAAATACAGAGCTCTGCTCTATAAAACTCAGAAACTTTTGTACCCCTAGAAATTGGACTTATTAAATGAATCTCACCTGGAACTAGAACATCGATTTGATTATTTTTCCCCCCTTTTTTATTCCTTACCCTGCCATTATAAATGGGGACCGGCCATAGGCAGATCACCTGGGTCTTGTACCATTAGGAACAGGCCAATATGAACTGACTGGTTGTATCCCCTTTGAGTGGGAACACCAATACCCCAAATCAGTTTCAACCTCAGTGGGCCTCATCAGTGGGGAGCAGTTTGAGTCCTAGGTGCAGTGAGCTACTACACCCGCATCTGGGCATAGAGCATTTGACTCTGAAAAAACAAAAAAAGGCGATGGTTGGAGTATTTAAATTATTCTCAGCTACTGACAATTACTCTGGGCCACATTCAGTCCATGCTTTTGTTCACTGTTCTACTATAGACAGGAACCAAATCAGCCTTGGTCTTGCTCTAAAAGGAACAGTCTATTCTGAAGTGTCAGGTCACACCCCTTCTGAATGGCAATACCAGCACACCCTATACTGCTTGTCAGTCTTATTGGGCCTCATTAGTGAGAACCAGCTTGTGTTTCATGCACAGTGAGTTTGGAGACTCGCGTCTGGGTATGTTGCATTTGACTGAGAGAAGCAAAAAAAGGTAAATGGTTAAATGCTTGATTTATGGTCATCTACTGGTAAATAATCTGAGCCACAGTCCACTCTCTCATTGTTTGGTCAATGCACCATTACAGAAAAAGACAAACATATTCAAATCAACATTGGTCCTGCAATCCGATCTGAACTGCCAGGCCATATCCCCTCTGAAGAAAGAAAAGACAAGCAGCCCCAGACCTCTTTCAACCTTCTCCTGTCTCATCAGTGAGGTGCAGCCTTAGCCCTAGGCAGGGTGAGCTATGAGAACCATGTCTGGGCATACCGGTCTCACTAACAGCATTTCACTGGAAAAAAAACAAAATGTTATGGGCGGAAATGCTTGAATTGAGTAATAACCTGCTTTCCATTTTTCTTTTTTGCTGAATGTCCACTTTCAGACAGGACCAATCATATTCAAATCAACCTTGTTCCTGCTTTATTAAAACATTGCAGTTCAAACTGCCAGGCCACATCCCCTTTAAATCTGAACACAAGCAAATCTTTAACAGCCTTGTTAGGCCTAGACAGGGTGGTGCAGCTTGAGTCATAGACAGAGTGAGCTACAGGACTAGTTTTAAAGATAGAGGAGAAAGCGCTGGCATATAGATAAATGGGGATGTTCCGAAGTAGGTTTTTGCAAGGTAGAAAATGAAATTTAGACACAGCACAGGGGTGCTTTGCAATGGTTCACAGACTAAGAACATCAAAGCAGAATGTGAGGGTTGATATGGAGCATCTGGGATGAAAGCTAATTGGAGCAAGATAATAAAGACACTTGAATACAATGCTAAATAAAAAGTTTAATAAATATAAACTGGAAGTAGGCAAGGACAAGTATGGGGTGTATTAGAAAATCAGAGTTTGTGTCTAGACCAATGTAAAGTAGATTGAAATGTCAAATGCGTATAATACCGTCATAGGGCTCTATTTGCAAAAAACAGAAAAGTAGGAGCAGATATTCATGCCTGAGCATACTTTTCCTTTTTTTTGCAATTCACAATCATTGCCAGAAGTGTGCCTGGAAAGCTATGCTCTGTGCAGGTTTCCAGGTTTACTTCTCAAAATATCATGTGTCTTACTAAACGCTCTTCGTCCTCCACTGAGGAGTTCACCATAGGAGAACACACACTGGGCCTACGTGCAAATGCACACCTTTTTTTTCTTCACAGGAAAAACATTTTTCCCTTTGAAGAAAATCCTTCCCCTGCAACCTTACCAAATACGGGGTGATCCACTCTGCTTACCATCCTAGAACAAATGTTATGACATCCTCTTCCCACCTCTTGAATGGGATTTACAATTGCATAAACACATTGATGCCTGCCATGAATCTCTTTGTGCATTCCTGGCATGCATAAACATAGTAAATTTACATTTACGACAAAATGTACCTTTGTGAATTGGACCAGTAGAATGGTGCACAGTAATGAAAATTTTAACTTTGGTTTGTAAATTATGTTTGGTGGAACAGAAAGTAATCCATCATGATCATATACCAATTTAAATTTGAATTTACTCTAATGTGTTTTAGAAGTTGCATAACATCAATTAACCTTTTATTTGTGACCTATTACATAATAACAAGCAATAGCTTCATGTTTAGGTGTGAAATGTGAATAGAGTCGTCAATTATCCAATTTTCTATTTGATTCACAACAGACTTGAGTGGGATGATCTCCACCCTTTTTGTCACCGACTTACACTTCACAGCACTTTCCTTTATCCTATGAGAGTATTAGGACTGAGGCAAATGGGTATTTGTTCAGTAAATCTCTGTCCATACCGTCGATCTCCCGTCTTTTCTATCTTCTGATTTGAGGTCTGCCCTTAACGACAGTTCTACATTGATACCCATCTCTCAAACCCTTGCTTCCAGGTCTCCATCAACAGGCTTACATTCTTCTCCCACAACGTCTGCTCTTCATTAATACCAATGCTACGCTTATCAGTGTGTACACAACCTGTCAATCAACTATTGCCTAAAATATGCATTTAAATCGTTATTGAGATGGCATGTTAATGTTTATAAAAAAAATGTTTATTACTGAATGTACTTTGGAGAAAAGTCATCAGACTAGAAAGCAATGTGGTGAAGTTGTAAGCTACCTTTGCACAAGAAAGTGGGAGCTAATTAGTAAGGGCCGCATAACACTCTCTAATATTGTATAGCTTAGTGTGCCCAATACTTTTTAGGCTCTTACTGAGTGTTAGACCTGGTACCATTGGCGTGAGTCTCCCTTCCATTTTTTTGCTGTTGTCTCCTCTGTTTTTGATATGTTTTGCTGGTTTTAGATGCTTTGGGCACTGTGCACTGCTTTTCAGTGCCACAGTGCAAGTGCTCCCTATTGTAAAGTATTGTAATGGATTAGTGACTCGATGATTGGCTTGTTTGATTTACTTGTCAGACCCTAGTATAGTGCACCATGTGTGAGGAGGGCCTGTAAATCAAATGCTGCTGGTCCGACTTCGGCGGACGAGGACGTCTTGTTTTCAATGCCTATGATCGCCTCGGCGGCTTCCTTAGAAGTACCATTATCTTCAACCGGCTGGTGAAGATAGATTTACAGTTCTATTTCAGACCACAACCCTCTGGTGTGAGTCTTGGTGTCGGCTGACGCCTCCACGTAATTTGTTTCAAGTTGGATGCCTAATCACTAGGATCCACCGTCAGCGGCTGTCGATCCCCTTCCCCCCCTGTCCTGATGAAGACCCGCCACTGATGCCTAATAAGTTGCGCAATTGCCAAGGGTCGAAACTTCGACGTTACTGTCACCATTAGTCCACGCAATTTCCCTGACTTGAACAGGAAAATAATACTAATGTTGGGGATTTATGCATTTATGAATGGACTTGACTAATTAGTACCCCTTTGTCTCTTTTTTATGTATATGTCATTTATGTCACCTTTGTACAGCACTTGGTCACGCATCATCACAAGTCACTCATTATACACCGTAGTCACTTATATATTCGCCGTATGTGTATTGTGTCACAGACAGCTATCTCCATTATTTACAGTTGTATACATACGGAGTAAATAACTTTATTTTTGCAAAATCAAGTTTTTCTTTTGGTGTGTTTCTTGAAATTATGATTTCTTAGTGTATTTTAATACCTTGTACAAAGCAATTGTTATACCCGACAGAACCACTTGTTTTTCATGCTGGTGGGCTTGCAGCACTGGTTGTGCCACCCACAGAAGCAGCTTGTAAAGTGTGTCTCAGGCCTGCCATTGCAGAGCCTGTGTGCAGTCTAGTGCTGCCATGTTGACTTGGTAAGTGCACCCACTTACCAGTCCCTAAACCTTCCCTCTTCTACATATCAGACACCCCTAAGGTAGGCCTAGGGGCAGGGTGCATTGTAAGTAAGAGGTAGGACATGCCCTGATGTGTGTGGTATGTCCTGATAGTGAATTACAGCCAATTTCGTTTTTTATTATTGCAAGGCTACCTGTCCCCATAAGCCAGAATGGGCAGTTTGATTATAACATCTTATAATCCTAACTGACCCAGGGAACATGGTAGAAAAACTAATTTAGTATGCCTGAACTCAGAATGATAAAATACATCTTTTAGTGAAGTTGGTTTAACATTCTGTGTTTGAAAATACCACTTTTAGAAAGTGGGTATTTTCTTGCCTAACCATCCAGCCTGCCTCTGCTAGGTTGTGTATTGCATGTCTGGTTTGTGAGTGACAGGAGGGCTGGGGCTCCAGCAGTCTGATGAGTCAGGGCTGGGCTGAATAGGACCTTGGCTGAATAGAGAGTGGGGGGCGGAGATTTCCTTTTACTCCCCTGAGCCCTCATAGAATAGAGAGTAGGGGGAGGAGATTTCATTTTAGCTACCTGGGCCAGGTCTGCTTTCAACAATGCTGTCTCCACCTCCTGCCAGGAAGCTGCACAGAACTGGTTTTGGCTAGGTACAGGCACCCTCTGCCTTCAGAGGACAAAGGATTTACTAGTATAAATATTGGGGCCCAGACCCCAAGACTTTAGATCACTTCTGGGAATCAAGACGGACCTTTGCCAAGGAGAAGAAACCAAGGAAGCTGAAGGATTTGACTGCCCCTGTGCCAGTGTGCTATTTTCTTGGGTTGGCCTGGAGTGGTTACTTAATTGCCAAGGAAAGGGGAAAGAACTTTTATTGAACTTTCATCATCTTGAAGAAGAATCTCCAAGGGCTTGAACTGTGCTTGCCTTCTGCTGAAGTCTCAGGGATACAAGACTTCACCACCAGCTCCCCCCTGAATTCCCTTGCTGGGGATTCTGTCTGCAGAAGCCTGCGTATCGTTGGGAGCTGGAAGCGCGACTCAACGAGAAGAAGCGTGTCGCCGCCTCAGAGGTCCCCGCCCCGCATCACCGGAGAAGCGTATCTCCGTCGCAGCTGTTTGTCGTCGCATCACCGGAGAAGCGTGTCGCCACCGCAAGGGTCGTCGTCGCATCACCGGAGAAGCGTGTCGCAGGGCCGGTCGCGGCTCAGAAGTTAGAGTTCGCCGCACGGCCGTCGGGCGTGCACGCATCGCCATCACGTCGTTGCATCGCGGGCGCCATCTTTTTGCATCGCACCGGATCGTCGCAACGTATCAAAGCGCCATCTTGTCGCATCGTAACCGGAACGCAGTAAGGGATCGACGCATCACCTCCTCTCCGGTAAGGAACAGACGCATCGCCCACTTTGCGCAAGCACCGAGGAACAGAAGCATCGCCTCCCCCGAAACAAGGAACCGACGCATCACCCTTCCTGCGACCCTTTTGTTTGTTTTGCGTTACGCATTCAAGGTACTTTGTGAGAAACGTGTCGCATTTACCATCAACTTTGAACTAAGCAATTTCTACCATTTTTAAGTCTATTTTTGATTACAGTATTGTGGATTTTTGTCGTTTGGGTCTTGTGTTAAGTCTATATAAAGAATACTTATTTTTGATAAAACCTGTGTGGTGTCCATCTGTAGTGTTTTCACTGTATTACTGTATGTGTTCACAAATGCTTTACACACTGCCTCTGAGATAAGCCTGCCTGCTCGTGCCAAGCCACCAAGGGGGTGAGCAGGGGTTATTTAGGAGTGTAGTCGCCTTACCTGACTAGAAGCAAGGGTCCCTACTTGGCCAAAGGTCCCTACCTCTGCCAACGAGAGACCCCCAGTTCTAACATTGGTGGGCAGCGGTGAGGATCTGGACTTGCATTTGTGACTCATATACAGTAATTGGTGTACACTACTAGTGAGTGCAGACCAAACGCAAACACATACATTTTGGTAGAATTTTTTTTCCTTGGAACTGTTATTTTTTGCTAAAGACTACCAATTCTTATTGCCATGAGCAACCCAGCATCCAACGCATCTATGGATCTAGATTTTGAGGAAGAAAGGGTGGATACCTACACTGAAACAGCTGAAACACTTCTGTAGAAAATTTAAAGTTGCTACTCAAGGCCTCACCAAGAAGGAAGAGTTCCAAAAGGCGCTGAGGGCCTGGTTGGAAGCTAGAAATTCCTCTGAGGATGTGGAGGTGCCTGTGGTGGAGGCAGAGGATGCAGATGGGCAGGTAGATGGGCCATTGGGCCCAGCCGGGGAGAAAGCACCTTCCCCGCCAGGCAGCAGTATTTCTTCCAAAGACCTGTCCCCAGGAGAGCTGGAGGACAGGGAGAGAAATGGAAGGCATACAATGGAGCTGGCCAAGCTCAAGATGGAGAGTCAAAAGGACCTAGAGAATAAGAAGCTGGAGTTTGAAAATAACAAGTTAGCATTGGAAAGAGAGAGAATGAAATTAGAGCATGAGAGAATGTTGAGGGAGTTGGAGATCAAAGCTAAAAACTTAGAAATTAATCCCTCTGGTGGCAGCGCACCATCTGTGCCTGCAGAAGGCAGGGTATATATCCCCAAGGATGTCATAAAGGATTTTCATAAGCATGAAGATATTGGGCAGTGGTTTGCAGCCTATGAAGTAGCAATGTTGACCCACCGGGTCCCTGAGATGGATTGGGGAGCGGGGTTGTGGGGCCGCTTTGTGAGTGAGGGGAGGGATACATTGTTAGACCTGCCCAATGAGAGTAGGATGTCTTATGCCCACATGATGGAAGCCCTGATGACAAGGTATGGTTTGACCCCAGAACTCTATAGACAGAGGTTCAGGAATTGTAAGAAACTGGAGGCAACCACCTGGGTGGAGTATGTATCTTTCTTTTGCAGAGCTATGGATGGTTGGGTGAAGGGTAGCAAAGTGAGTACTTTTGAGGAGCTCTATGATTTGTTTGCATGGGAGCACTTGTCTGGTAATTGTTTTCCAGAGCTACGCCAGCACCTTATTGATAGCAAGCTAACTAACCCTAGGAAGCTTGCTGAGGAGGAGGACCGCTGGGTCAGTACCCTGGTCCACAAGGGTCATGTGGGAGACTTTGCCAAAGGTGGGCAGGGTCCCCAGCAGAAGAGTGGGGGGGACAAGGGTAAACAGAGTTAGTTCCAGAAAGGGCCCCAAAGTAATCCCCAAGGGAACCAAGGGAAGGGTTCCCAGCCTCCCCCTCAGAAGAAGCCAGAGGCCCGACAGGTAAACCTGTTCACAGGGGCCCCCTAAATGTTTTAAGTGTGGTCAAGTGGGCTACCGTTGGTATGATCCCCAGTGTACCCAGAGGGATCACAATGCACCACCTAGTGCACCAACCCGTCAGATGGCAAGTGTAGCCCTGGGAGGGGAGGAGATGGGTGCCCAAGGTGGGTGGGGTTCCGCAGAAATGTCCCTTGTCTTTTTAGGAGATTGTGAGATGGTCCCTAGGACCCAGCTGCCTGATAACACTAAGAAATACAGGCAGTGGGTGACCATCAATGGCCATAGGGTGGAGGCTCTGAGAGACACCGGGGCCAGTGTGACAGCTGTCAGTTGTTGGCTGGTGTCTAAAGAGCAGGTGGTCCCCCATGCATTCTTCCCTGTAGTTGCCGCGGACAACTCAGAGAGCCAGTGTGAGGTGGCTCAGGTTCCCTTTGAGTGGGGTGGGTCTCAGGTACCCTTCAAGTAGCTGTGAGGCCAGCCATGCCGGTTGATTGTCTGTTGGGCAATGATTTAGAGAACTCCCCTTGGGCTAAGGTGAAGAGAAGGTCTCATTTGGAGATGTTGGGTCTGCCTGAGTGGTCGTGTGTGACCACTCGGTCTATGGCAGCCAGTAAGGGTGTTCAAGAGGACCTGGAGCCTGAAAATATGGCCCAGGCACCTGCCTTAAAGAGAAGAGGTAGGGGGCGCGGGAAACCGGCCCCCATAGTTCCCACGGTCCAGGAGGAGGAGACCTTGAGAGGGATGCCCTGGAACCTACAGGGGAGCAAGTGGCTGAACAGGGGGACCTGCCTGAGCTGACCCATTGGCAGCAAGAAGGAGGACCCTCCAGGGAGGAATTCTGTGAAGAGCCGAAGAAGTGCCCTTCTCTTAAAGGTTTGCGGCAGCAGGCCACAAACCAGGCAGCAGGTGATCAGTCTGGATCACATTGGATCTACTGGGAGAATGGTCTCCTGTATAGCGAGCCTAAGGTTGCTGAGCCTGGGTCAGCCCGTGTGCTGGTGGTACCCCAGCGCTTCAGAGCCTTCTTACTGGGTTTGGCTCATGATGTGCCTTTGGCAGGGCATTTGGGGCAGAACAAGACCTTTGAAAGGCTTGTTACCCACTTTCATTGGCCTCAAATGCGCAAGAGTTCAGATACTCATTGCAGGACCTGCCAGACTTGCCAGGCAAGTGGTAAAAGTGGAAGGAAGCACAAGGCTCCTCTCCAACCTTTCCCTGTGGTCAGTACCCCCTTTGACCGGGTGGGCATTGACATTGTGGGGCCTCTGGACCCAAAGACAGCCATGGGCAACAGGTTTATCCTGGTCTTGGTGGACCATGCTACCCGGTACCCGGAAGCCATCCCGCTCAGGACAGTGACGGCCCCTGTGGTGGGACGTGCACTGATGGGGATTTTCTCCCATGTGGGGTTCCCCAGAGAGGTGGTGTCAGACCGTGGTACTAACTTCATATCCAAGTATATGAAGTCCCTGTGGCAGGAGTGCGGTGTAACGTACAAGTTCACCACTCCTTACCACCCCCAAGGTAATGGGCTGGTTGAGAGATTCAACCGGACCCTCAAAGGCATGATTATGGGTCTTGAGGAACCTATGAGGCGTAAGTGGGACGTTCTCTTGCCATGCCTTCTGTTTGCTTACCGTGAGGTGCCACAGAAGTCCTTGGGGTTCAGCCCTTTTGAACTGCTGTATGGTCACCCGGTAAGAGGACCTCTGAGTCTGGTGAAGGAAGGCTGGGTGAAAGCTCCCAGGAAACCTCCCCAGGATGTATATAGCTACATGCTGGCCTTCAGGAACCAGACTAGGCGATTCAGACAACTCGCTCAGGCGAATCTGGAAGCCAGCCAGGAAGAGATGAAATGGTGGTATGATCAGAATGCCACTCTGATCGAGTTTCAACCTGGACAGAAAGTTTGGGTCATGGCCCCAGTGGAGCCCTGTGCGCTCCAGGATAAGTGGACCGGACCATTTGAGGTGGTGGAGCGCAAGAGTGATGTCACCTACTTGGTGGACTTGCGGTCTCCCAGGAACCCTTTGCAGGTCCTGCATGTTAACCGCCTGAAGCCCCACTTAGAGAGGTCCGAAGTGGGCATGCTCCTAGCGACAGATGCTGGCATGGAGGAGGAGACTGAGCCTCTTCCTGACCTCCTGTCTGCAACAGAGCAAGATCGGTCAGTGGATGGTGTAAGCCTCTCTGCCACACTGACCCCTGAACAGCAGAATGATTGTCGCCAACTGTTGGGACAATTCTCTGATTTGTTCTCCCTGGTTCCTGGTGTCACTGAGTGGTGCGTCCATGATGTAGACACTGGGGACAGTCCTCCTGTTAAGCACAAGGCTTACAGAGTGACTGACAGGGTCAGAGCTTACCTCAAGGAGGAGGTCTCCAAGATGTTTGCCTTAGGGGTGATTGAGTCCTCTAACAGCCCTTGGGCCAGCCCAGTGGTCTTGGTCCCAAAGGCTGCCGCACCGGGTGCCACGCCAGAACTCCGGTTCTGTGTGGACTACTGAGGACTCAATTCAGTCACCAAGACTGACGCGCACCCCATCCCCAGAGCTGATGAGCTCATTGATCGGCTAGGGGCTGCACGGTACCTCAGTACGTTTGATTTGACGTCTGGGTACTGGCAGATCGCCTTAACCGATGGGGCCAAAGAGAGGTCAGCATTCTCCACACCAGTTGGGCACTACCAATTCCGGGTTATGCCCTTTGGGATGAAGAATGCCCCTGCCACCTTTCAGAGGTTGGTCAACCAGGTGTTGGTTGGACTGGAAGATTTCAGTGCTGCCTACCTGGATGACATCGCAGTGCTTAGTTCCACCTGGGATGAACATCTGCGCCACATCTGGGAAGTGTTGATGGCGCTGCGGAAAGCAGGCCTCACGATCAAGGCGAGTAAGTGCCAGATTGGTCAGGGTTCTGTGGTGTACTTGGGGCACCAGGTAGGAAGCGGCCAGGTGGTGCCCCTACAACCCAAGATTGATACCATCCTGGCATGGGAACCCCCCAAAACCCAGACACAGGTGAGAGCCTTTTTAGGACTCACAGGGTACTACAGGAGGTTTGTCAAGGGGTATGGCAACATTGTTGCACCCTTGACTGAGCTGACTTCCAGGAAGCAGCCCAAGAAAGTGAACTGGACTGTCACCTGTCAGAAAGCTTTTGATGCCCTGAAGACTGCCATGTGCACAGCACCCGTGCTTCAGGCGCCCAACTTCTCAAAACCATTCATTGTTCAGACATAAGCTTCAGAGCATGGTGTGGGGGCTGTTCTTTCACAGATGAATGAGGAGGGCCTAGACCAACCTGTAGCCTTCATCAGTAGGAGGTTACTTCCACGGGAACAGAGGTGTAGTGCAATTGAGCGTGAGGCATTTGCTGTGGTCTGGGCACTGAAGAAGTTGAGACCATACTTGTTTGGGACTCACTTCCTGGTTCAGACCGACCACAGGCCCCTCAGATGGTTGATGCAGATGAGGGGTGAGAATCCAAAGTTGTTGAGGTGGTCCATTTCCCTACAGGGGATGGACTTCACGGTGGAACACCGCCCTGGTACAGAACACGCCAATGCTGATGGTCTGTCCAGATTTTTCCGCCTTAGTGAAGAGAACTCCCAAGAGGGTGGGTATTTCTCCCCACATTTCAGCTGGAGGGGACACTTGTTAGACCTGGTACCATTGGCGTGAGTCTCCCTTCCATTTTTTTGTTGTTGTCTCCTCTGTTTTTGATATGTTTTGCTGGTTATAGATGCTTTGGGCACTGTGCCACTGCTATTCAGTGCCACAGTGCAAGTGCTCCCTATTGTAAAGTATCGCAATGGATTAGTGACTCCATGATTGGCTTGTTTGATTTACTTGTCAGACCCTAGTATAGTGCACCATGTGTGCCCAGGGCCTGTAAATCAAATGCTGCTGGTGGGCTTGCAGCACTGGTTGTGCCACCCACAGAAGCAGCTTGTAAAGTGTGTCTCAGGCCTGCCATTGCAGAGCCTGTGTGCAGTCTAGTGCTGCCATGTTGACTTGGTAAGTGCACCCACTTACCAGTCCCTAAACCTTCCCTCTTCTACATATCAGACACCCCTAAGGTAGGCCTAGGGGCAGGGTGCATTGTAAGTAAGAGGTAGGACATGCCCTGGTGTGTGTGATATGTCCTGATAGTGAATTACAGCCAATTTCGTTTTTCACTATTGCAAGGCTACCTGTCCCCATAGGCCAGAATGGGCAGTTTGATTATAACATCTTATAATCCTAACTGACCCAGGGAACATGGTAGAAAAACGAATTTAGTATGCCTGAACTCAGAATGATAAAATACATCTTTTAGTGAAGTTGGTTTTAACATTCTGTGTTTGAAAATACCACTTTTAGAAAGTGGGTATTTTCTTGCCTAACCATCCAGCCTGCCTCAGCTAGGTTGTGTATTGCATGTCTGGTTTGTGAGTGACAGGAGGGCTGGGGCTCCAGTAGTCTGATGAGTCAAGGGTTGGCTGAATAGGACCTTGGCTGAATAGAGAGTGGGGGGGCGGAGATTTCCTTTCACTCACCTGAGCCCTTATAGAATAGAGAGTAGGGGGAGGAGATTTCCTTTCAGCTACCTGGGCCAGGTCTGCTTTCAACAATGCTGTCTCCACCTCCTGCCAGGAAGCTGCACAGAATTGGTTTTGGCTAGGTACAGGCACCCTCTGCCTTCAGAGGACAAAGGATTTACTAGTATAAATATTGGGGCCCAGACCCCAAGACTTTAGATCTCTTCTGGGAATCAAGACGGACCTTTGCCAAGGAGAAGAAACCAAGGTAGCTGAAGGATTTGACTGCCCCTGTGCCAGTGTGCTATTTTCTGGGATTGGCCTGCAGTGGTTACTTAATTGCCAAGGAAAGGGGAAAGAACTTTTATTGAACTTTCATCATCTTGAAGAAGAATCTCCAAGGGCTTGAACTGTGCTTGCCTCCTGCTGAAGTCTCAGGGATACAAGACTTCACCACCAGCTCCCCCCTGAATTCCCTTGCTGGGGATTCTGTCTGCAGAAGCCTGCGTATCGTTGGGAGCTGGAAGCGCGACTCAACGAGAAGAAGCGTGTCGCTGCCGCAGAGGTCGCCGCTGCATCACCGGAGAAGCGTATCTCCGTCGCAGCTGTTTGTCGTCGCATCACCGGAGAAGAGTGTCGCCACCGCAAGGGTCGTCGTCGCATCACCGGAGAAGCGTGTCGCAGGGCCGGTCGCGGCTCAGAAGTTACAGAGTTCGCCGCACGGCCGTCGGGCGTGCACGCATCGCCTTTACGTCATCGCATCAAGGGCGCCATCTTCTCGCACCGGATCGTCGCAATGCATCAAAGCGCCATCTTGTCACATCGTAAACGGAACGCAGTAAGGGATCGACGCATCACCTCCTCTCTGGTACGGAACAGACGCATCGCCTACTTTGCGCAAGCACTGAGGAACAGAAGCATCGCCTCCCCCGAAGCAAGTAACCGACGCATCACCCTTCCTGCGACCCTTTTGTTTGTTTTGCGTTACGCATTTAAGGTACTTTGTGAGAAACGTGTCGCATTTACCATCGACTTTGAACTAAGCAATTTCTACCATTTTTAAGTCTATTTTTGATTACAGTATTATGGATTTTTGTCGTTTGGGTCTTGTGTTATGTCTATATAAAGAATACTTATTTTTGATAAAACCTGTGTGGTGTCCATCTGTAGTGTTTTCACTGTATTACTGTATGTGTTCACAAATGCTTTACACACTGCCTCTGAGATAAGCCTGCCTGCTCGTGCCAAGCTACCAAGGGGGTGAGCAGGGGTTATTTAGGAGTGTAGCCCCCTTACCCTGACTAGAAGCAAGGGTCCCTTCTTGGCCAAAGGTACCTACCTCTGCCAACGAGAGACCCCCAGTTATAACACTGAGGATTAATATTTTTTACTGTACTCCTGATTTAGTAAGATATCATTGGGATTAAGACTGCCAATTAAAAAGTAATCTGTTCTATTTCTCAATCTTTGGTCGCTCAGAAGCTAAGTGTATACATTACTGAAGGGTGGTGGTGAGCATAATGATCTCGTTAGGAAACTCTACAATGACTTTTTGCACTGAAATTACAAAGTTATCAGCTGGTACATTTTATTGTCAATATTTTTCCAGTCGCACTACGGTGTGCCTTAGACACGTAGCCCATACATATACCCTTTGTTCTTTGCGCCTGCAATCCTTTATAATGCAGTGCTGTGCTTGCAAGCTTATGTTGGCATGGCATTTCCTCAGTATACATATGCGGGATGCAGATGTTAGAAATATGCAATGTCTGTTGTCTTTAGACAAAGACTTTTCGGATCCTTTCATTGAGTGTGAATCATATATCAAGAGAAAACTCTGAATAAATAAAATATTTGGGTGTATTGGCTCTCAACAGCAAACATTCCATCTCCTACCCACATTTTCTATAATTTATTTTATTAGTCATATTCTTTTTGTATAACGAGTACGTTTATCGAAAACTCCTTCAACATAAGAGCTTTACTGATTTCTTGAAAAATTCATAAATAATGTTCCAGCCTGTCTCTTACTAACAGGCTGTGCCATCTATTTATCAGCATAGGATTCGTAGTAGTCTTTGCAGAAATTTTCTGTTGCAGAGATTTAGGCTTAAATTGTATTGTTGAAATTGTAGGTGAATTTGTGCAACACCAGCACACCCTTTAGAAGCTAAATGCTTACACAAAGTAGAATAACAACACACCAACCACCTATCTGGTCTTGAAAAGTAGCTACCACATTCGTTAATATTCGAACGGTGTCAACCTTGCAAGATCACGTCGGTCTATTATTCTCTGGAAATAACTTTATTATGTTCTCTGTATTTGACTCGGATGAATTGAAGCTGGATCTGACTTGGTGTTGCATGTTTTAAAATACATTTATTACAATTATTACAACTAGTATTAAGGTATTGAAAGTTAGGACCAAGAACATCAGACCACCAATTTAATCATTTCATGTACCGTCTCCGCAAAAGCGTCCAACTCTTTTGGATGCATGAATAATCCTATTTACTCCCTTAACTGCCACTTAATATGCGATCCATTTCAATTGTGACCCAACAACATGTTATTTGTAGCAGCCATATTAATAAACACAGATTCCCACATTTATTTCTATAGTACAAAGGTCCCATTTCATGTTGTTACTGCAAGTACAGTTAAATGACCGGAGAAAACAGGGTTTAATGCCTCCCAGATTCAAGAACCATGTTATAGAAGGAAACAAAAGTGGCCATAGGTACGTCTCTTTAATGTGATTTTGTTTCTCACTCATGCATTTAGCCCCTTGTGCTGTGATTATTGAAATACCTTTGTTTATAACTACTGCACTTGAAAAAACAGCATGGCATAAACCATATAAGTGTATTATGATTGGGGTCTGGTGATATTTAAAAGTGATTGGGCGATAAGAGAGTCCAGGGGGATTCTCCCCCAATAAAAGTTTGGAAAAAGAAGGATCAAATAATATAAATGTATGTGGTATTTGTACAGCCGGGAACTACCAAAAAGGCAACGGAGCACTCTAACAGGTGAAATGGAAGCATACAGTCAATAAGTGATAACAGCACCTGGAGCAGAAGTTTACTGTTACTCAATTGTGTTGCAGTGTTATTTAAAGCAGTATTTCCTACAAGTTGAACAGCATTGCAATGGTTCTAACTGCTATGGGGATGTTGTTTGAGATCCTGTGCGCATGGATGGAAAAGGCTTTCTGCCTTGTTTTTTCTTTTGTACACTTCTTAGTCTCCATTCTGAGGATGCCATGGCTGCGGGTGTGGTGAGCGCCACCAGAGATGGCGAGAGTGTCTGCATGATTAGCATGGGTGCTGGTCATGATGGCTTTGTAAATAATGCAGCTGATTTCGAAGATGGTGTGGACCAGCAAGAGGAGCCAATGGAGTTCTATCAGGATGGGAGTGAAACATGCTGCAGCATGTAGGATGCCCTTAAGGGAGGAGCGAATGCGGAATCTGAGAGGCCATGGAGCAGGGTGTTACCCCATACAGATGCAAGAGTATGAGTGCTTGAACCCCAATTATGAAGTTGCTTTCTGGAAGGAATGGTTTAATTTTCTTTAGAAGAGAACTGGTACCAGGCCATCCTTGTTTTTTTGTACTGTGTTCCTTGAGTGTGAGGTTGATGTCCAGAGTGAATCCAAGTGACTTGGCATCCAGTAAATGTTGGGGTTCAAAGCCATCAAGGTTCATGTCATTGAGTTAAGTTTGTACTGTCTCTTGCTTGTTGTTTTTACAAATAACAGGAAATTTGTCCTGGTGGGGTTGATCTTCAGGTAGGCGCTGGGCATCTAGGTCTTTATGAGGTACAGGCAGTGATTGAGGCATTGGAGGTCTAGAGTGGAGGAGACTTTCAAGTAAAATTGTGTATTTTCAGTATATTGGTGAATGTTGATGCTGTTATCTGTGAGTAGAAACCCAAGAGGCTCCATTAGGAGGTTGAAGGTGACAGTATGGAACCGTGCTGAACTCTGCAGGTGAAAGGGATCTTTTGGTACCTGGATGTGCCCATGTGAAAGAACTGGTGCTGATTAGAATGGTAGGAAGAGAACCAGAAAAGGACGTTGGCAGTAAATCGCATTAGAGACTCCACTATGTGAATGAGGATAGGATGTTTGACTGTGCCAAAGGCAGCTGAGAAATCCAGCAATATCAGGAGGCATGAGTCATCTTCATCTGGCACTGTCTACGATGTGTAAGTGTTGGAAATGCCCATATCTTGCTTGGTATTCCCCTAGATTTTTGCTACTGTAGCTGAACCCTTTTTTGTTGACCCCGGGACTCTGCACACTTTACTCCTGCTAACCAATAGAAATGTTCTTGTGCTCTGCATTGTAAACATGATAAAATTGGCATACACTTATTTGTCACATTTAATTTACTTGTAAGTCCCTAGTAAATGGTACAACATGACCCAGGGACTGTAAATTAAATGATAGTAGTGGGCTGCAGCACTCGTTGTGTTACCCACTAAGCACAGTGAAACAAGTCTATAGGTCTGCTATTGCAGCATGGGTGGGCAATTTCAACCTGCCAAAATAAGCCTTTTGCCAGCCCTAAACCTTCCTTTTTGGGTCGAGCCTGGGCATGCACTGCTCTGCAAGGCATGCTGTATTCAGGTATGGACTTGAAGCTGCGCCCATATTTTTTATTGGCTTGTTTCCATTGTCCATTGTACACTGTGGCTGTTCATTGGTCAATAGGCTTAGCAGTCTCTCCTTAGTACCGCCTTGTCTCATTTTCTAACCTCCCATGGCGACACCCCCCTTTACGTGTGTTGTTACTCGGTAGGCTTTAATTACAGCCTCCGAGCACTATTTTTTCAAATAGCTTTGTCCTGCCTGCTGTTTCAGGCAGGACACACTCTCTCCTAACGTTTTTTTTTATTTTTATGGCATGGGTGCCAAATGCATTTGTAATGCAATAGGTCTCGCATTTGCGAGCGTTTAAGCTATTGGCTTTGTAAATGGCAATGCCTTTTATTTATCTGTTTTAAAAACAACACATAAAAAAAGGCATTGTCATTTACAATGCCAATAGCTCAAACTCTCATAAATGCGAGACCTATTTCATTGCAAATGCTTGTTAATACTTTTAAGTCACCCCTAAGATAGGCCCTAAATTCCCATAGGGCAGGGTGATTGAAAAGTAGGACATGTAAGTTGTTTATTTCCTGCCTAAGCCAAATGTCACCTGCCTGGTGAATGGCTCCCCTGTGGTGAGATGTAGATTGATCCCAGACAGTTGAGAAAAGGCTTGGGAAAGGTGTTTTTCTTCCTTGGGCAGGTTGGCCTGCGGCCTGTGCCCAGCCGCTGCTTGAGCTTCAGACTGTGCCTACCCTGTCACTGACGCACCTAGGCCTGCCTCCCTTTGTCTTCCTAGTCAGCTTGGCTCCAAACCCAGTGGGAGAGGGGAGCTGCCCCATGTCTGGTTTGGGTTGACCGCAAGAGAGGGTTTGCCCATTATTAAGCCACTCCTCTGAGTGGACACAGGGAGCTCTCACCAGGGGAACAAGGGTTTTGTGTTGGATTTAGGTGGAAAAGGGCACTGTGGGATAGCGTACAGTACAACACACAGGAAGTGCTGCAAAAGAAGGTTGGGACCCACATGCAAACTTTTACCCCATTGGTTAGGGAGTGGCCAGGAGTTAACCCATCCATAGGTCAGCACTGGGCATAACCATGACATCTCCAGTACCCCTCTCAGAAAACCCCTGGACTGTGAAGAATCAGAATTAGGACTGCTCTGCTGTCCGAGGAGCCTGAAGGAAGACTACTTGCCCTAAACCCAGGACCCCAGAGTGACTTCAAGGGTCAATTGACTGACTTTCTGTTTGAACTACAGGGACACAACCAGCTCCCAGAGACCTTGTTTTCATAAGCTCAGCTAACCAGTTCTAACTGGACCTGCCCTAGACCCTGCTGCTGGCCTCTGCTTGAGTAAGTCCTGACCTCCAAGTGCTGTCCACTACTGCCCTTTGCTGTTGTGAAAGTGTACTCCTCCTAAATGTTTTGAACCTGGGACTTTAAAACTTTTTGTCAACTTTTTGCACTGACAAGCAATGGTGAACCAAGGCCAACCTACCAAGCCGATCTAACGAAGGGGCCAAAGATTCTGTTGCTCCCGCTACGTTCTTATCCACAGTAGCAAATCCAATCCAGCTGGACTTCGTAGAAAAGGTGTCTGGACTTGTGGAGCCCTCTTCGGCTACAGTCAGCAGCCTTGCTCTGCTGGAAATATCCAAGCTCCAAAAAACTGACCAATCCAAAGATGTGAAAGGTATCTATCTATCTGGTAAGGCACCTTCTCTGTGCGTAAAATTACAATTTCTTCCACTCAGAGTTTTCCCACCAAAGGTCGACGGCTTCACAAGACCTTCCTTAGCAGCTGTCCAACGACATGGAGCCCTATTCGGCCACTGTCTGCTGCCTTGCCCTACTGAGGATTTTTGACTTCCATCCCAAAGTCTAAGTTCACAGGTAAAACTTTGTATCCGAACGAACCTGGTCCCTGTATCCCACCCGTTCTCCATTGCGATCAGCCTTAACTTTTAACTTTGTCCCGCTCAGGCTCAACCAGATGACCACGGTTGGCGCTTATCACTTTTTTATCGGTATTTTGAACCTTAAACTTGAATTATTTATTACACTGGTTCTACTTATTGGGTGCTTGTTGTTCTGGTGCCATTTTACTCTATTTTACGAAAATGGTTCATTTTTCTTGTGTTTTCACTTTATTACTGTATGAATTCTGAATAAATATTTTACACAATGCTTCTAAGTTAGGCCTGACTGTTTTCGTGCCAAGCCACCAGAGGGTTAAGAACAGGTTTATTTTGTGACTTTTGTATTTAACCCTGACCGGGATGTGATTATGATTTAAAGTGGGTTCTCATCCTCTCAACTAATACTCCCAATTTTTTACAGTACGGTAGTGGTCTCTGTGCTGCAGCATGATGCCAAGCCAGATTGGTTATTACTGATGTGATATTGGTCTGCTTGTTTGATGACCCTGCCGATTAAAGATAGGTGTGCCATGGGCTGGTCATCCATGTCTAGTGTAGGTTGTAAGGAGTTTGGAAGATCTGCCTTGTCTTGAGAGCTTCTGAGAAGATGCCATGAGTGACGGAGGCATTAACAGTGGTGAGTAGGGGGGATTGAGCTTCCCCGTATGTATAAAAATGTATGTCTGCGCCAATGTAGTGACCATTTCAATGGAAAATGTGCTGTCTGCAAATAACAATGCGCTATCACACGTTGCTTTATTACATTAAAAAAATCGCTCGCCTCATGTCCATTAAAGCTAGGTGGGTCGAGAAAGTTTGTCGTACTAAAAAGTGGGCTGTGGTTCTAAGAAGTTTGGGAAGCACTGAGCTTAAAACACAGGACATTTTGACTGGTGTGTTTTACTGACCTTTGCACTAACTGACCATTGCAAAAAGGACATTTGCACCAACCTAGTGCCGTAAAAATTACATTTGCTCTGACATTACCAATGGAAAAATCTATTTTTTGTGCTGTGCTTTGGTTGCAAATGTTCATTCACAATTGACGTGCACCATGCAAAGATGTTTTGATTCAGAGCTATTCTTTTTAAGTCAAGTTAGCACACCCGTTAAAGGGTTTAACGTGCATCTCTCCATTCTCTCAAAAATTCTCACTCTTCTTTTAAAAAAAAAAAAATAGAATCATGATGGGGAGTTCAGTGAGCATTGGTCAAGCTGCACCACAACAAAAGTTGTTTTTAGAGCTCTGTGACACATTCATTGACGGGTTTGAACAGTGGTAAAGCCAAAGCTAGAATGTACCTGAACCATCGCAAATGATACATCCCCGCATCAAACCAACACAGAAAAGGCTTCATGGGCTCCTAATTGGACTTAAGAATTAACTTCAAAATCCTCTGCACTGTCCACAAAGCCTACTGATGGACAGACCCAAAATATCAACATTCTCTAATCCCCACTACATATCAACCAGGATACTTCAGTCTTAAATTGCACACATTGTCGCCCAACAATCCTTCAAATGGCTTAAATTGGAGGCAGATACTTGGGAGTGCATGGACCCATACTTTGAAAAGCCCTTGACCAACACCGGCTAGCTGAATCAATTTGCAAACTTTTCCGAAAACTACTTAAAGACCTAACTTTTCAAACTTGCCGAGGGGTCACGAATGAAGAACATCTGGCAAGGTTCTTCCTCACTGATTAGACTAGTGACCTTCTCAACTGATCAAAACTTGCCTGTGTGAAACTGCTAAATAAATAAATCTAAATAAATTAACGTCTCTCTTTCTTAGGGAAGGTTCTATAGAAGCACGTCAACAAGCAACTGTCAGAATTTCTTGAGCAGAGTGGTCTCCTTCATTGCTCTCAGTGAAGATTCTGTACTGGCCATTGCAATGAGTCCGGTGCTCCTGGCTGTGGTCGTGGATGAAAGATTTACATTGGATCAAAGCGGCACCGCAGCTTTGATCCTGTTAGATCTTAGCGCGACTTTTGACATGGTTTCTCACGCAATTCTGCTTGCAAGGTTACATAATACAGGGGTGACAAAGTTGGCCTGGAAATGGCTTGCGTCCTTCCTGGAGAATCAGAGTTTCCAAGTTTGTGCTTAGATTCCTTGCCTCTAAAGTGCGGAGTACCTCAGTGATCCTCTTTGAGTCCTACCATGTTCAATGTCTATGTTTGTTCTTAAGCATACATTGTTCTGAAGAGTGCGTCCAGTGGAAAAGTCACCCTTGAGATTGCCTCCCAGTAGTGCGGGACTTGTGAACTAGTCTAGACATGTCAAACATTATCCATAATAATGAGGTGGCACATAGTTGTAGTTGGTCACTCGAAAGAGGCAGAAGTGGGGATTTCTGGAAGAAATCCCCCTATCTGCAAATTTGCTTCCCCTAAAATTAATAAGTAAAGTCATTTTCAATTTCACTCTATTGTAATGTAGTCTAATTAGTACTGGGCAATAAGCATATGTTAAACCGAGCCTGAAGATTTACTAACTAATGTTATTGCCTCCCTTAAGTAAGCAACACTTCCGCTTCACAACTTTTGAAACTTGCAGTAGCCTGACAGAACTACAGTTCAAGGTGGATTTAAGTTGGATTATCTATGTTATAACTCAAATATTTACCAGAATGTGAAGCATATTAGATTCTTTATTCTATTCCCTTATGTTGTTACTTATAAAGTGCTTGGTAACCTACCAAAGGCATCTCAGTCTTAGGATGGACAGAAGCCAGATACGATCTTAACACTAATGCTCAAACAGCCAGTTCTTAAGGGATTTCCTAAAGGTGAGCTCATCAGGGGAGTTCTGAAGCGCAGATGGAAGAGAATTCCATAACTGGTTGTACCAAAAGAGGCAACGGGCTCAGGCCCTTGTTATTAAAGTTTCTGAGAGTTAAGCATAGGGCTTTAAATTGGATCTCTTTGTCATGGAGAGCCAAAGGAGTTTAAACAGGGAAGCTGATACAGACTGAAGTTTGGGCAACCTCACTAAAAGGCGAGCGGCGGCATTTTGGAAAATCTGCAATTTTCTTAATGCAGATTGAGAAATACCCAGGTATAATACATTTCCATAGTCAAGGTGAGATGTAACTTAGGCTTGGACTACAGTTCTCTGGGTGGAGTTTGGCAGTATTTCCAGGACCTTTCTAAGGAATCTTAAAGTGCCAAAACAGTCTGCAGCCAGGTTCCTCACCTGAGCCTCAAATTACAACTTGTCATCTAGCTAGATTCCTAGATTACTGATAACTGTTTTAGGCTGAGCCTGGGGCTCAAGGCTTTCTGGCCAGCACTCCTGAGTCCAGCACTTTAAATAATTTCCAATTAACATGACTTCTGTTTTTCACTGTTAACTTTCAGGCAGCAGTTAGACGTCCACATGGCAACTACTCTGAGACATGGCTTTAGTTTGGCTGCTTTTGAATACTTTTCTGCAGCCAGGGAGATGACCAACTGGGTGTCATCTGCATATGAAACCAAGGTGAGACCAAAAGCCTGACCTTTCCTAGCATGGGTAGACTATAACTCTATCATGCCACCTCCCAAGACAACTTTAAAGTCAATATTGGGGCCTGATTTAGAGTATCCTAATGCACTCCAATGTATA
This sequence comes from Calotriton arnoldi, assembly GCA_963921515.1. NCBI lineage: Eukaryota > Metazoa > Chordata > Amphibia > Caudata > Salamandridae > Calotriton > Calotriton arnoldi. Next base: position 543,562 of record CAWUFW010006775.1, on the reverse strand, counting down.
TCCATTCCTTTTATGAGGAAGCACCCATCCACCAAACTCTAAATCAGGCCCTTAATTTGTAATAAATATTACATTTCGTTAAGAATTGTGCTGTTTTACCAATCACACACAGCAAACACTTCACTAGTTTTCACAGAGGAATGGAAACGTAAAAAACAATAAGTTAATGGTCTCTTTAATGATGTAGCTTTGAGTCCTTTGATTTGTTATCCTTGAAGCTGGAATGAGGAACTATCTGCAGAGGAACTCCTTGAATGCTCAAATTGCTCTGGAAACCTTTTTTAGGCCTTGTGTTAGCCAAGACATTTTGATTTTAGCAAATTTATATATATACTTACTTAACTTATGGGGCTTACTACCAACCCTCTTCATCCATTGGTTTGTTGTTGTGTCATTTACATTATTCTTCCCCTTAGTGCAGCCTACTCAGTGGAGCAGTGGGACAGCCTACTTCAGTCATTGGCTAACTTCACTGTAAGTGATGTCATTCTGCTTTTTTACAAGCTGCACATCCACACAAATAGTAGTTCCCTTCAGTGCCAGGGACTACTGTGACAGTGTTTATAAGGTTAGATAAAAAAATTTACCAATCTATTTTTTAAACATTGGCAAGGGTCTGGTAGCTTCCCCAAAACTCAGTGCATGGTTGGGCATCTTTGAATGTTTTTTCCAAAAGTAAAAAACTAACACATGCACCTATGCGAGCATGCATGTGCAGCCAGGTTTGAATGATTTTAACATTATAATACATGGGATTTTGCAATCCCTGTATGAAAGCCCTTTTCTAATTTCTTCATAATTGGTGACGTGTGACACGCCCAGTCGCTGCTTATAAAGAAATGACGCCAGAACTCAACTGTAATAGCTTATTACAGTTGAGTTCTGATGTCACAATGCTGCTAGAACCAGCAGTCAAGTGGAAAGGGTGGTCAGGTCAGAAGCATAATTAAAGCAACTGTTTAAAGAAAAACAAAACCCTACTTTTCTTTCTTCTGCTCTATTTTTCTAGCTGTAGAGTGGCAACCACAAAGGAGATATTTATTGCAACATGTTTATTTTTCCACTACTTAGGTAGTTATAGAAAGTATGAATGTTTCTGCAGGCTTTTACCAATTTTAATCTACTGTGAGTTATTTAATAAAAACTGATTTGTATGAAACTGATTCCAATATCTTCTTACAACAATTATCTCACTTCTTTTTTGATGTGTTTAATTTTGCACTAGATTCTATTTTAGTTCTTCTAGTTTAACCCTGTGCGGGCGAATTCCACGCGTGTGCAAATCGGACGGCGACCCACACGCCCACCGTGACGTCGGACGGCCGGGGGCAGTCCGACGCATGCAACGGGTTAAAAACATGCTCTCTCTTTTATATTAGAACAGGAGAATAGCTTTGGGCTTATAGTGGCTAGTATAAGCCTTCTTCTCAAAAATTCCAATGGTTATCTTAATGTTTCTCCTTTTTAATTAAGAACATTCTATCCTTAGTGGGTGGAAAGTGCTAACAGCCATATAGCCCTTCTGCCTCGGGCTGTACCTGTTGCTAAAGGCCCTCATCCTCAATATTAGGCCTTTGCCTGTGGCTTGGACAATAACTCGGGTTCAGGGCCTTTAACAACAGATATAGCCCTCTGCAGTAGGCCATAAGGCTATATGAAAGAGGTATATACCAAGGGTTTAAGTGGTTTGTGGCAAAGGTGATGATGTGATCGTGTATTATAAGGGATAAAATATGTTAGAATTCAACTGTTTTCCCCCGTCTTCCATGATATATGCTGTGCCGTGTTAGCATTCATGTAGCTATGTCATATAATTGTGATCTCTATTGTGTATGTGCCCGGCTATTGTAGAGAAGGGTAGGCCTGAGTTAGCATCTGAGACGCCATTTTTCTCTTGCACTCGCCATGTTACGCTGTGAGCAATCCCCAGCCTCTGTGCCCCCGCTCTCTGCTTTCCTCAGCAGAAGCTGCTGTTCAGAAAGGTTCTCATATCTCATCCAAGGTCAGAACCCAGATGTACGAAGAGAATAATCTATTCAGCCCTGCATTCCTATCATCGGACATAGCTATGCTCCCACACTAGAGAGAGCTGAGATCGAGTAAGACGGCCTTGGAAGTCTTCTAACATGTACCCATAATGCAGGTGTTAGCTCATCTCTCAGTGCCTCCTTTGTCAGCCTCTGTGCCCAAGCAGTTGATCCAGCGCTATCAATAAAATTTCTTCTCCTAGATGCTTTTGGACATCCAGGTACAAATATCCCTCTTAAACACAACTATATCCATATGACGGTGGGGCCCATGACACCGCATATACATTCACTCTCTCATATATTCCCTGGATTTCATCCGTCCTTACCTAGGAGAAAAACAGTTAAATGATTTGCTGGAAGGAGACGGGATACCTTTTTATCAAAATGACATAATACTTCTCAAGCTCTAAGGTATTCCGCTCATTGGTCGATGGACCAACTAGTAGGAATCAGTTGATGGTGATTAAGACCAGCTCAATCACAATAAACCTTTAAACATTTACATTTATCATTGAGCTAAAGAACCACTGACTCATTTGTTTAAAGATAATAAAGTTTATATAAATTTTAGAAGCATGAATAAGTTTCAAATTTCCATGAGGGGCGGGGTTTTCGAGAGGTGTTGGAAGGTTTATTCCTCGATACCAAACGTTTGGAAGTCAGTCACTCGGTAGCATTTTAGGAGGCTGGTCAGACTGGACTCCGCTGCAGCGCAATTTACAGTAAAGAACTTTGATTTGTATTCTCTGCTGCGTTACCGACTCTTCATTTCTTGGAAGGCTGAGAGGAGGTCGCTGGTGACCCGGGTGGCCTTAATCGGGTCACTTCCTTCAAATACTCCTGTCGTACATTATAAGGATATTGCAAGTCAACTTGGCGTTCCATTACCCTATAAAGGAACTCGGTCTTTAGCCTTGTTCCTCTATATGGTCATTGGACTCCTCAGTGACTTGCAACACCCTTATAATGTAAGGCAGGAGTACTTTATTCTGTATATAATAGACTGCTTGTGACACACCAGGTCACCTATTATAAAGAAATGACATCAGAACTCAGCTGTTATAACTTACTACAGTTAAGTTCTGATGTCACAATGTCTGCTGCCATCAGCCAGGAGGAAAGGTAGGTTAGGTCATGTGGCATAATTAAAACCGCTATTTAAGGAGCAAACTAAAATGTTGCTTTTATTTCTTCCACTCTGTTTTTCTAGCTTTCCAGCAACAAGCAGAAAGGAGATTTTTATGTGGCAAACTGTTTTTTGCACTCCTTAGTTAATTAGAGAAAAAATAGAATCTTTCTGTATGTTTCTACACATTCTGAGCTACTGTGCCTTTTTTTAAAAACTGACATATTAAACTGATTCTAATATCTTTTGCAGCTAATATCTAGCAGCCTTTTTTGTGTGTTTCATTTTGCACTAGAGATTCTATTTTTGTTCTTCATATTTGCAAACATGCTCTCTTTTTCATGTGAAAGAGCTACATTCCAAGGATTAAAGCGAGTTGTAGGCAAGGTGGGGGTGTGACCATGTATTATAAGGAATAAAGTACCCCCTACAGTACATGATAAGGTTATTACAAGTCACCTCGTTGTTTGGTTACCTTATAAAGGAACTTGGCATTTGGTCTCCTTCCTCTATATGGTCCTGGAACTCCTCAGTGACTTGCATTATCATAATAATGTATGGTGGAGGTACTTTATTCCATATATTATAAAAAATAATTTCCAGATGGCTATGTATGCATGTGTATGCTTATGCACAAATGACGGGTGCCAATTGTTTTAAATGGTTTTTAAAATAAAGTTTTACAAAATCCGCAACTCCACACTCAACTCCAGACCGTTTGGCTTTGCTAATGCTTGTTTTCAGTTTCCATCTAGTAAAGATGCAGGGCACTGCACTCAGCCAGCCTGGGGTAATAATCCACAATATGCTGCCTCATTGTGCTTCCTTTGCTCAGAAGACCACTTACACGGCATCCGTGATGATTCTTATCGTCACACATAAGAGCACAAGCCGAAGCATGTTATTCCCCAGAACTTAGGACAAGTTACGCTTTCTCTAACTCAGATTCCTCAAAGTGTTCTTATTCCAAAATCAGCCTTTTCTGCTTCTGTAGAATAGTAAACAATGATGATTTTCTGGATCTAAGCATTACAAAGCTTTTTATTAGTTATTAAATAATACCCCTATTTTAGGACAAGATCCTAGCATACCAAGAATATCAGGCGTTCCTTCAAAGTCCGAAGTAAGGTGAGCAAGGCTTAAATTGCACACTGATCCTATAAAATGCAACTAACGACATTTAGTAGAAATGGAACCATATAGTAGACTGTATCAGAATGTGTGAGTGAGTACATCCCTGTTAGGGATTTACAAATGTCTGGTAGACCGATAGCAAGTCTGAAGTGTTATACTGTGTCTTGAGTCTGTCTTCTCCCCTAACCTCTTGTGTCATGTCTTGAGTGGAATGTAAATGTAAATCCAGTATTTGTAAAGCGCGAACAGCTACCCGAAGGCATCCTGGCGCTGGGGGCCGTCGGGAAGATTAAGCAAGCTATTGCCCAGAGTCACATGGTGCTGGGATGACCTGCCGCCGGTGCCGGGGATCGAACCGTGGGGATTATGACATACTTGGGTAAGACTGTCGGTTGGTGTCAGGTCCCCCTGGCATGGGGTTCCTTTGCTCCAATAAACCTACTTTGTGAATGTTCCTGATTCGGTGTCTTCCTTGGATTGATGAGACTACAACATTTTGGCGACAGGATGAGATGTGCCACAGACACCACCATTCAACCGCCAGCTGTTTGAGCCTGGAGCCTGTCAACGGAACCCCATGCCTTGCCTACGTTGTTTCACCGCTATCATTGGTGCGGTAGGATCGTTTACTTTGAGAGTATTTGCTTGTGCTGCCCTGCTCATTTTTCCCTCCGCCTCTACTGTTATTATTTTTTAGGTCTCGCCCTGAAAGCCAGCGCTTCAGCGCTGGCTCTGGGCGAGACATTTTGTAGTGTGGGCTTGCAGAAATGCGACCACAACTTTTGGCTGGCCCAGAGCATGCGAGTAAGCGCAGAGTAACGCGTATTCCTCACATGCTCCAGGCCATCTGCCTTTGATGTCACTTGCTCCTCCCGCTCCCCCACCACAGAGCGCTTCTCGGGGCCGCATGGCCGTGTCACTTTCACGGCCGCGCGTCACTTGCTCTCCCGCTCCTCCCCCCTCCCCCACCACAGAGCGCGTCTCGCGCGGCCAATGCTTGTTGTATATTGTTATACGAACTCGTCTTGTAATTACTGTTTTACGGTTTGTAATGAAAACATAATAAAACGTTTTATGAAATTCGTAAAGTGTTTTAACCGTTAAATGTCCACTTTGTGTGGGCCTGTGGCTCATGACATCAGATTCACATTTTCCGTGTCCATTGTGAGATGCCGAGACTTTTCCCTTAATGTTTGAGAGTAAACTTGTTCATGTCCGTCTGCACAGCCCCTGCAGCCCAAGGCGGTATTTTAATTCTGCTGCCCCATAGAGTGCCTCTTCTCTCCTCGCCCTCGTGGCACTTTACCCGCCTTGTGGTGCAGAAATAGGGCCGAGCCGTAGGCCAAAGACTGACTATCCCGTGTTTGCCCAGCCACCTTGCTTTAGTGTCCAGTGTCAGCCAAGAGGGATGGCTTAACGCGAGCTCGGGGATTGATGGGGGATGGGAAGTGTGATTGTTTTGGACATCTGAGCTCCACTTAATAAGATATTCCAGGTGGCCAGAGAGTAATCCTAAAATAGCCGCTTCTAATTGCTTTAAACTTCAAATTGCTTTAAATGACTCGCCCACTATCCGCGGGTGCTGATTGTTTGCTAAAACAAATTTTGATAAATGACTGAGAGCTTTCCGATGTGTCAGAGGGAGCTGCAGGAAGAGGGATTGATTCCGATCTGGAAGTATCGGGGAGCAGCTTCGGCGTTTGGCAGTTTGTGCTCACGTTTTGAGATTTCCCATTTTATTCTTGAAGCGCAGACAGCGCCTACTGGGGGGCTCATGGCGCTTTTTGATTGAACCTGTGTGCTTCTTATTACGGTGCTAATTTATGTTGTACCGATCAGAGACGTAAAGTTTGTGCATGGTATAACGGTATCTTTTACATTGGGGCGAGCGCAACAAATTGACTTTTTCACGGAGCTCCTTTCTCACAGCCCACAAGGTGTGCCCACAGTTAATCATTACCTTCTCTCAGCGCTTACTGCCTCCATTATCGGTCTCCTTTCCGTCAGCTTCTTTCACTCCTCTCACGAGTTCCTCGCTCTGGGCATTACCATAGAGCGCGAGTCTGCAGAGAGGGCTTGGATGTTAATGTAAACACTGCCACCCTGTGGCCACTACTGGAACTGTTACTTTGCTATATAGTGAAACTTTGTGTTTATTTTTTGTGGATTTGTTCAAACTTTATCCTCAAATTTGTTCACAATGAGAATCAACCAAGCTGTGGTTCCTCCCCCATCCTTCCTTATGCTACAAGGCGATTGTCCTATTGAATGGGAAGACTGGATTGAAACCTTTGAGAATTACATTGTAGCTTTAGGGGGGTCTAATTTTTCACCTATCAGAAAGAAAGCCCTCTTAATTGGATGTCTTGGCACTGAGGGGCAACATGTGTTTAAATACCTACCACAAGTTTATGAAGACAATGGGGATGTTATGGAGGATGTGTATAAGGAGGCTAAATTGCTCATTCACAAACGCTTTCCTAAAACATTGAATATTGTTATGCAACGCCAAAAGTTTTACACCCAACCTCAAAAACCTAGTGAGTCTATAGACCAATTTGTAGCAAGACTAAGAGAACTTGCTATAAAGTGCAAATTTGGTCCCATGACTGAGGAGCTCATACGAGACCAATTAATTGTTCAGTGCAGCAATAAGAAGATCCAGGAACGTTTGTGGGCAGCTGCAGATCCCACTTTAAAGGAGGTCATTAAAATTGCTTAGGTTGTGGAGGAATCGCAAAAGTGCATGAAGGAAATGCAAAAAATGAGCAATAGGGAGCACATTGATGTTTTGGAGGTGGACTGTGAATCAGATTTAATTAACTTTGTCAAGAGGAAAGCTACCACTGCTTATTTTACTCACAATCCTTCTTCAAGAACTACAGTTTCTCCTCAAATCAGACCCAGCACACGTTTTTGTTTTCGATGTGGCAGCAATTTCCACATTGCAGATTCCAAGTACTGTTTTGCGTTGGGCAAGGATTGTCGTTTGTGTGGTAGGAAAGGCCACTTTGCTCGCATGTGTAAAGCCAACAAAGCGAAAGTAGCCTTGGTTGAGGAATCAGAGGAGCTTATGGAACACAAAATTCTAATGGTCAATTCTGACCCATCGAATCTACTGGAACAAGAAGAGTTGGACGATTCAAAGAAACGCTCACGCCCCAAAGCAGATTTTGTGGTGGATGGCAAACTGGTGACTTTGATTGTAGACTCTGGGTCTCTATACACCATCATTTCAAAACAATTGTTTGACATGGTGTGGCCTGGTAAAACGTTGAACAATACCAATGTTGTACTAAAGGGTTATCAAGGAGCCAACATAGGTGTAATAGGGTATTTTGAGGCTGATATCCTCTTTCACGAGCGTCACACGAAGGGGAAAATTTATGTTGCCACTGATGGTCCACCTATTTTGGGTTGGTCTCATCAGTATGATCTACACATAGTAGTAAATCCCAGAGCAGCAGAGCAGGTAATGGTTGTGAGTGAGGATGACTTGAACAAAGTACTTGAACACTTCGCACCGGTGTTTAACAGTAAGTTGGGTGTAGCCAAGGATTATACTCACAAAATAATTTTAAAGAAGGATGGCATTCCAGTGAGGCATAGCTCTAGAAAAATTCCCATTGCCATGAGAGAAGAGGTCAAAAAAATAATTGATCAAATGGTATCTGATGGGGTCATTGAACCTGATGAAGCAGCACAGTGGTTATCTCCCGTGGTGATCACTAAAAAGGCTGATGGGTGCTTGAGATTCTGTGTTGACCTTCGCAGCTTGAATCAGAATGTAGTAATGGATCGGTTTCCCCTACCAAATATTACAGAGTTAGTCTTTTTTTTTTGGCTGGGGGGGAAATTCTTTTCAAAATTAGACCTCAAAAGTGCTTACCATCAGGTTATGCTACATCCCGACTCGAAACACCTTACTGCCTTTGTTACAGCCGAAGGTGTCTTTCAGTTCAATAGATTGCCCTTCGGACTGTCATCCGCTGCGAGCGTGTTTCAGAAAATCATCTCCAAAGTCCTAGTGGGTGTGAGGAATGTCATTTTCTTTCAAGATGACATCTTGATATTCGGAGATACCATTGACTCCCATAATGACACTTTACGCACTGTTCTTGGTAAGTTGTTGGAGGCTGGTTTCACTGCGCAGAGAGAAGTGCAAGTTTTTGGTAAGTGAAGTAGAATACCTTGGATATCGTATTTCCAGTGAAGGGGTGAGACCAAAACTCAACCTTGTAAGTGCCATTGTCAATGCCCAAACACCCATTGATAAGGATATGTTGTGTTCTTTCATGGGAATGGTTGAGTATTATGCTAAATTTGTAAAGGATTTTGCCACTAAATCTGAACCTTTGCGAGCTTTACTCAGGAAGGGGCAGAAATTTGAGTGGGGAATTCCTCAAGATAATGCATACTCTGGTATTAAGGATGAGATTTCAAATGGAAAACTTTGGCCCCATTTCAGTGTAATTTAAAAACCATATTCACTATAGATGCAAGTGCAGTTGGTGTGGGTGCCGTCCTGTCACAAATACATGGTGGTGTCGAAAAAACTGTAGCCTTTGCATCCCGCTCTCTCTCAAACACTGAGAGGAATTATTCTGTCATCGAGGGGGAGGCATTGGCAGCTGTTTGGGCAACTGCTCATTTTCGCACGTTCATTTGGGGCTCTAGAGTTATTTTAAGAACTGATCATAAGCCTCTGTTGAAGGTCCTCACACCCAATGGGTCTAAAAATTGTTCAGCTCGCCTCGCAAGATTAGCTGTCAAGTTACAGGAATGTGACTTCACCATTGAATATTTGCCTGGTTGGAAAAACAAAGTGGCTGATTGCCTTTGCAGGCTACTTGACAAGATGTGTGAGGGTGGTGAGGTTTTCAGAGAGGAATTTGTGGCGAATATTGATGAGATCCTTTCCGATGTGCATAGTGCTATCTCCAAACATGAGTGGTTGGAATCTTCAGACAAAGATCCCGAACTTAAAGCTGTATCCAGAATCATCAATGAGGGTGTCAAAAGAGAGAGTATGTATTCTGATGATGTCAGACCTTATTCGAAAGTGGTGGAGGAATTGTCTGTTAATCCAGATCACATTATTGTCAGGGGTGAGAGATTTGTTCCTCCTGTTACTCTGAGAACAAAAGTAATCGCTTTAGCACATGAGGGCCACATGGGACAAACTTTCACTCTTAAACGAGTCAAGGAGAATTTCTGGTGGCCCAGAATGGATTCTGATGTCAAGAGGTGGGTTGAGAATTGCATTGCATGCAAAAGTTCCGAGAAAAGATTTAAAGTGGGTGAATCTGTTAAGGACACACTTTTACATATGGCTGAGGCAGATTCCGTCTGGGAAAAGGTCAGCTTAGATTTCATTGGTCCTTTCACATTTTTACCTGAGCATGAACGATTTGCCGCTGTCTTGGTAGATGCCAAGTCTCGGTGGCTTGAAGTAGTATTTTTGAGAAGCATTAGTACCAAAACCACCATTGCTTCATTGGAGGAGATTTTTAGAAGAGAGGGTGTTCCACTTAAACTGGTCACTGACAATGGCACACAGCTTACTTCCATTGAAATGGAGACTTTTTTGACTCGTGGGGGTGAAACATGTCTGTACTTCTCTGTACAACCCACAGAGCAATGGTCAGGTTGAAAGGATCAACAGATTGGTGAAGGGTACCATGGACTTAGCCAGCAGGGCAGGGCAGAGTGTGCAAAGTGCTGTCAAAGACCTGTTGTGGGCATACCGCACCACACCCAATGCGGCAACGGGCAAAACACCCTTCGAAATGATGAGAGGCAGGACACTTTCCACTAAGTTGTGTCCTTCATGGATGTGGACAAGTGGAAGTCACTCAGCCTCCAAGGATTCCTTTCTGTGCCCTAAGGAAGGTCTCTTTAGAGTAGGAGACTGGGTCAAAGTTAAACCGGGTGGCTTCAAATCTGGTTTATCTAAATTTCGTGGTCCCTACAAGGTCATACAGGTGGGCCATAATTGGTTGAAATTGGACAATAAGCAAGTCTGGACCATGAGAAGGGTGGCTCTTTATCAAAGAGGTGGTGGCAGTTCTCCACCAGGAGGTGTGGTTTCAGACTTACCTTTGTTGGATGTGAACCTTAAAGACTCCCAAGTGCTTCCACAAGAGATTATGGGAGGTGATAACTGTGAAGTTTTGCCTTATGCCAGATCGGAGAGAGGCAGGAGGTCTGTGGTTTCTCCAAAGTGGCTCAAAGATTTTGTTACTCGTTGATGTTCTTTGCTTATGTTTTGCTTCACTTTCATTTGTTGTGTCTGGGTGGTGGGTGGTGTTCTGTGTGGGGTTCCTTGTGTGTTTGTTTTATGGTCCTGGTTCTATTCATTGAAAGAAGGGGGATGTGTTATACTGTGTCTTGAGTCTGTCTTCTCCCCTAATCTCTTGTGTCATGTCTGGAGTGGAATGTGGGTTTATGACATACTTGGGGATTCTGTGTCAGTTGTGGGGAAGACTGTCGGTTGGTGTCTGGTCCCCCTGGCATGGGGTTCTTTTGCTCCAATAAACCTACTTATTGAATGTTCCTGATTCGGTGTCTTCCTTGTATTGATGAGACTACAACATGAAGCTTGTGCAATTGTGCTGCAGAAAGAAGGCAAACATGGCAAAAATGCAAGTATTCTCAAAGGTCTCTGTTGTTGCAAGTTTCTTTTCATAAAGGATGCCAAGGGTCAGAAAAAACAAACATTGGCAAAGCCAATATGTTTCAGCTATTTAAGATCTATTTGCTTTGTCTGTTTTTTTAGAGATGTTGCACAGCAGCAGGGGCTGCTGTACAACATGGCTTAAGGTAAAAAAAAAAATAAAAGCGCTATGACGTGACCAGTTTTGACTGCTTCAGAGTGCTTTTTTCTTTAAGCCATGTTGCACAGCAGCCCACTTTGCTGTGCAGTGTGTCTAAAAAATTAAACAAAGCCAAACTTTCATCTGGGAAAGCTATTTGGCTTTGATTAACGTTCTTTATCAGGGATGGGATGGTTGGAGAGGGCAGAGAGAACCATGTTTGAGTGGGGAGTTTAGCAAAATAACAGACATGGGAAGGATGGGGAAGGTCAAGCAACACAAGGAAGGTGTAGGAGAGGAGGGAGGGAGCAACAATGCCATGGAAGGAGAGGAGTGCAAGAGGGTCAAGCAACATGAGGGTGGTGTGGGGAAGGAGGGAGGGAACGGCAACAGAATGGAGAACAGACAGGGGATGGGGCAAGAGCAGAGATGGTGGGTGAAGGCAGGGACTGGAGACATGCACTCCTATTTCCCAACGCTGTACAACATTGTCAAATAAATACAAAAGGTGCAATTAAATGATTGTTTGTCACTGGCGAATGCATGGGAGATGACTTATGCGTGTGCATGTGTCAGAGCTCATGCACGCACCAGTGGAATGACACGGACCCCATTCGCTTTAATTTTTTAATTACTGACTCAAATGGGGAATGCCACTTGGATTGGTAAATAAAGTTTTTTTAAATGGGAAAGCTTAGATTTAATTTAAAAAAAGGACCACAGAGGTTGGGGGGAATGGAGGAGCAGATGGGGGGGAGTGGGTGCGTGAACGGAGGATAAAACTTTGTACGAAAGCAATACTGGATGGGGGAGAAGCACTCATGGAGAGAGGAACACAGGAACACATTGCAGAGAGAGAAGAGCATGAGGTGGGGTGAAGGATACGAGAGAGCAAGAAGCACACAATATTGACAGCAACAGGGAGCGGGAGAAGTAGCACACAAGAGCAAGAACAACACAGAGCATTGGGAGTGGGGGGAGGAGTACACGAGAAGTTAACAGAACGAGGAGGTTGGGCAGTTGAAAGACAGAAGACATACAGAGAGATAGTAAGGAGGCTATGCTCCAGGGGAAGAACAAACATAAGATGAACAAACTGGAATAAGGAAATTCAATGAGTAAAAGCAAGCAAATGAGAGTGACAATAAAGCCAACCAATGGTAAGCAATGGTCAGGTTTAAGCCTCTGTAAATCTCTGTTCAGCTCATTCTAAGTCTTTTGCACCCAGACAGCTGACGCTGCCTGGTAAGCGCGGCCTAAACAGGCAGAAGCCAAGAGTAGCAGCCAAAGCAGTAACCAGCAAGCACGAACAAGTGCTGATGAGACCGCTAGACTAAAAACATCCTTTTTATGGTGCTGTTGCATCAAATGACATGGAAGGTGGAGTGAGCCATACTGGTTTGGAATATTTCAGTCGAAGAAGTAGAGATATTCCATCCATATTGGTTTGGGAAATATGTAAATATTAATCATTCGAAAACCTGGAAGGGAAGGGTGCCTTTGAGGTAGCATGATGCCACAGAGTCATACTGAATGCCATGCTGTCCTGCAGAGTATCGCAGAGTATACATATTAGGTAAGGCAATGTCATGGCAGCAAGCAATATTCAGGGGTGTCCGCGATGGCACGGAATGATATTCACATTCCCTGTGTCTCCATTGGTTGGTTGTGGTAACTACTGGTCTCAATTATCCCCTTTCTTCGGTAGCTCATACTTTGACTAGCTTGGAAATTCTTCTGAGAGAAAACCTTCTCACTCAACCTACTCTTTCTTTGCAAATCCCCATTGTTAGTAATACGTGACCTGTAGTACCTGCTGATTAACTGTATCTCCCCGTAGAGCAACATATAAACAGAGACTAGAGAGGGCAGTGGAAAAAGGAGCAACCTTTAACTAAAATAAGCCTGCCCATGGAGACCTCAGGGAACATTTCTATGACTGGCATTGCATCCACAAATGATGAGGGCGTTGGAATCTATAGCTCTCTTGTTAACCGGGGATGACGCCACGTTGTTGAAAGTTAGGAACATCACAAAAGTTGCAGAAGAGCTACGATAAATGCAGAAAAACTGCAACATTTGGTAATATTAGCACAGAGCTGCACTTCTTAGAACGCACCAATCCAAACTATACACAGAAACTGGTAATAAATAGTGGGATTGTATGAATTTGGCAAAAGCTCTAGGGTCAAAGTATAGAAGCAGAAACTCCAAAGTAGCATGATTTCTAAAATCGAGTAGTCATAGCCAAGCAATAATTTATAATCTTCATCTCACATTGTTGATATTTAGAATAATGTGTTCATTAATGTGTTCATGCATTATTACAATACAGAACATACATTGGCTGATTGTTTCAAATAGAATAAAAACGAATTAAAAAGAGACCACTTTAACTGTAAAAAGGGTGAATGGAAGAGTACGTGGTGGCTTTCCATAAATAACGGTGGTAAATTACAAGCAAGAATGACTCATTTATAGAACAAAATTGTTACTGCAAGAGGTAACTGCTTAAGACTTTATAAATTAATTGCTCTCTCCAGCAACAAAAACACTCAACAAGAGGAATAGCTTCCTGTGGGAGGGAGCAGGAAGGTCATTTCTGCAGGGCTTTATAGAAATTCATGATCAAGTAAGTAAATCTTCAGTATAGAGATTGTTTTTGCACAACAACTGGAAGTTGGACGTGATGGCCCCAGGAGACCTTTCAAACTCTACTCTTATATGATCTTCATAGTGGCATTCTTGCTCAATCCTGCTGGCTTGTAGACTTGAATTTCGACTTTGTGCATTGTTTGTGTACCCTACCTATTTGCATTGCACCCGCACATTGTTTTACTTGGTATGAAAAGACTGCCAATTAAGTATTGATTGGTTTGCACCAAGGTGATTTAGATTTAGACTGCTAACAGAATTTGTTTGGAACATAGTTTGTGCGCATCTGAAAGTTTTTTTAATTTAGTTACATCAATGGAGCTGGTTTACGTTAAAAAAAGAAGTCGTCCTAAGTCTGTAGTTTTGTCAGAGGGCTTTAGGTCACCATCCAATCAATTCACATAACTTTTGCAGACCAAGTCAAAAGTGTGAACTAAGTTTCATTTGCACCCACAGTTGACAGATCTGATTCACAGAAACAGAATCTGTAGACCTCTCTTGGTAGAGATGCACCTTACAACTGCAGAAACGTGCACTGCATATCGTAACTGCAAACAGCGGGTGTAGCGGGCCAGATTGGTTACATAGCTTGTTGTCACGGTTACATTTTAGCAGGCAACACAGGAATATGTTATGACATTCAGTCAAACTTTAAGGGAGACGAAACAAAGTTCATGTTTTACTGTTTTTGTTAATGTAGGGTAGCACATAAGGAGGATACCAAACGTGAACAGCGCTATCATCAGGCATGGAGCAAACACAGGAAAAGTGTGTAGCAAGTCTCCACTGTATATCCTGGCATACGTTGCTATCACACTTCTCGGCACTATCCTAGCTCAGTCACGGTTTACTACTGATGGAGCGCAGGTATTTGAATATTAATCTCTTGGAAAAATCATCAACCGGAATACCCCCACTGGTCGTATGGACCTTTGGTTGTTGACTTGGAGTGCTGAGAGGGAGTTAACATCATCGAAAATGTGTTTCAAATACAGTGAAACCAATGTGGCTTCACTGTAATAACAGAGAGGATAGTATTCAACCGTAAATGTTTATTTTCCAAATATTAGTCAGATCATCAATCAGTGAAATTTGCAATGGTTAAGAAAATATATTAATACAGCCAGAATATTTAGTTGATCAAGTATTTTAAATGTAAATATTAGAAAATACTAAATAATAACAATCAATATGTAAAGAATGCAAAATATCCAAATTATGTGTTCCATAAAGGAACTCACTCTGTCTAAATTAAGAAATGAAAGAAAGTTAGGGATTTCCAAAGAGTAAGAGAAAAGGGTGTCAGTATTCTGTGAACCTCAGAAGTTCAGAGGAAATGAAAAAGTGTCTAACATGAAGCTTTCCACTTAGGGAAAACACAACAGAGAGTTATGCTGACTTCCAAGTCAGGGTAAGGTCTGCTCTAACTAACTATAGAACACTAATTAAAATCACAATCGAAGGTTCCAGAACATCCATCTCTCGCTCTCACAGTCCGGAGCCAATCCCATGGCGGCCTTTCTCAGGTGCCCATAAACTCCCTAAATTGCCACCCTCATAAAATTCGTTACACATCTACTTTGAGAGTAGCATCTTCCTAGTACTCCAGGTACAGGAGGATCCTTTCACCGTCATCCTCCACATCTGCTGCCTGCTTTCCTTTCTCAGGCCTCACTATCCGTCTAATACATAACAATAAACCTTTCTCTAACTAACGATGAACCCAATAACAGCATACTGGCAAACTTTAAAGTGTGCAATGCTCAGCCAAGGTACAATGTCAAGCTAAGTTAACTTGAAAATCAAAATGGAAACACATTACAGTATTATTAATCCTTAGCAATTGAACAATTTTTATTAAAAGTGTAAATCTATTCAGTAAAAGCAGTTACATTGATTATCATTCAACTCAGTACAGCTACATATGATTTCTCAACGTGCTCAGAAGTGATGGGCTACTACAATTCTTATTCGAATGAAACATCCAAGTTAATGAAGTTAAACACACATTGGATATGTAGGTTGCATGTAAATGCACATAAATGATAAATGAAGATGGAGCCTAAATTTACGCTGCTCCACTAGCGTTCTGCATCTGGACTAAGGCAGGTGTAGATCGTCTCCGGTGGTTGCCTTGAACCCAGTCAGAAGTGTGCCAGGATACGTTTGACAGGATTCATTAAGTCTGAAAACTTCTTTCCTGCTGAGCATCTGACCATCAGCTTCACACCATTGCATCAGCGCTCAGTTCCCCTCATGAGCGCTTGGTACACTGATGGTTTTCCAGCGGCTTGTGATGGCCCTCTTCGCCAGTAAAAGAGCCAGATCAATAAACTATGCCGTTAGGGTATACTTTTTAGTTTCCCAGTGCGCATGCCTCCCATGTATTTAGTGTAGCGTATTTGTTACTCGTTCCAGTTGCACCATGAATTCGGACTTGGGACAGTGATGGGCAAGACGACAACATATGTATCAGGTTTGCATCTGCTGTTCCGCAGCGAGGACTGCTGGCGTTTTCACCTGGAAAGAATGAATTGATTTATTTAAAAAAAATATTTTTAATGCTTTAAATTAATTTTCCAAAGAAACAAACCAACGCAAAAAGCATAAGATGAGACAGATACCATCACGAGAACATGGAACTTGCAGTTGGGATAGAGCTTTTAGCATACAGTAAATGGTAACTTTTTCCGTGTACACATTAATGTAACCAACCTCCCACCGAGGAAGGCCGATCAAATCGTGACATCTGGGTTTCTTTTCTCTTGAACTGCTTCCCCCAGCCTCTACTACCCAAACACGGCCAAGGAAGTGGCTGTGCCCTTCAGTGACGGCTAGACGGGCATTGTGCTGCAGTTGTTACAGAGATCTGGCCTTGCACCTTTGCCCCCCATCACACACATTCCACTCCCATCTGGTCAGGGGGTCTGGGCATTTTTGTCCAGACCTGCGGCCGCTGGCGTTGCATCCATTGCCGCCCCCACCTCACTCAACATGCTTTCCCATTCCCAACAATCATCCTCTAGCTGTTCATCCATGCGGACCTCGCTCATGCGCCTCAATTCCACCCAGGCCTATTTAGTCTGATCCCAGGACCACACCATTGTTGTGGGTCCTCGGCAGACATCCACCAGATCGCGACCCTGCGTTTGGCCAACAGGAGTCCCAGCGGTGCAAATTTATAGCGTATGTTCCCATCCTTGGAACTCGAGGTAATGTCAAGCAGGCCATGTTTAGCCATGACTTTGACTTTGTTCGGTGCAGGCAGTATACCACCTTCTGCCAATACAGATCTAACTTACCGCAGCCCCAGATCATGTGGGTAAATCCTGCTCTGCGCTCTCTACATCTCAGGCATTTCTGCGTGTGAGTCGGATATATCCTGGTAAGCCTCTTGGGGGCCAAGAACACACTGTGAAGGACATAGAAATGGGCCAATTTAAAGCGTTCATTTTAAGATATTTCCTTCACAAGGGGGACAAATTTTAGTCCATTCTGCGTCACATATTGGTTCCGATAGATCCGCCTCCCACCCACCTTGCGCTGGTAAGGTGACCTGTGGTCGGTCGTCTTCGAGAGCTTTGTATAAGTTAGATACTAATCGTCTGGATGATCCCAGGTCCAGTAATATGCCTAGGGTACGGTTGTCTTTAGTGGTCGCTGGGGAGTCGGGCCACTGCGTTCGTGCTACCCCGGTAAGTGCAGCATTCTGCAGAAACTGTCCTGCGCCTATGCCAAATGTCTTGTGTGTACTCGTCAAAGGTGATGCAGCTGTCAGCATGCTAGACCTCACCGAGTATCACGCAGCCCCCCTCCCTCCACCCAGCCAGGAACATATTGTGACCAAGTGTGAGAAGTTGGCCAGGTATATGCAGTTCACTAGTTAAAGTGGACACCTTGCACCAGTACAATTCGACTCTTATGGTAGGTAGGTTTAAGACAACCTTTATAGAAAGCTATCCTAGTGGTAGCTGTGGAGAGCAGCCTTCAGGCTAGGTCTTGGAGGAATGTAAAGCAGCTTGTTTTACCACACAATCTCTTGAATCACCAAATGAAAAGACACCACACAGGTATATATATCAAATATATATGTATTTATTACTAAACAACTCTCTACTAATCTCTTGTGAGATTAGAAGACAGGAACATATGCATAAATCAACGTTTCACAATAAATTAAGCACAAATATGGCTGGGGCCCTAGGGGCGTACCAGACCATATACTAAAAAGAGACTTAGGAACAACGACTTGCAGGGAGACAAGGCCCAGGGCCTTCAGAAGTGCTGGGGCCTCACGAAACCACCCAAGGCAGGTAAGTAAAGGACCCACGGGGGACGCGTGCAGTGAGTGAACACAGGCGCGGGTCGCCGTTGACTTCAATGGGGCAAGTCGCGGTTGGAATTTAAGAGTTTAAGGGCACTTCGGGAGTAGCTACAAGCAAGTCACTTACAGGGTAAGTAGTTCTAGGGCCAACACCCACAGGAGCACCGTAGTGCTGGAGTTACCTCACCCAGGGAAGCCGGGTGCATAGGTGTCCTTTGGTGTCGGGTCGCGGCGTCGTTTTCAATGGGAGCCAATGAAGACTTGCTGCTTGTGAAGTCCGAAGAAGTGTCCGGTGGAATCCAAGCCTGGATTCGGAAGAAGGAAGACCTGAAAGCAGAGGGGACAGTGTTCAAAGTCACTGGGCAGTGACCCGGGGCAAGGAAGATGAATGCCCACCGTCGTCGACAGATTCAGGTCGTTCACGGGTGTCTTGACTCTTCGGCCACGAGGTCCAGGAGGCGTCGACGACGACCAGGAGCTGGATTCGGCGTGTCCCACGAAGTCTGCAGCTGACTGCGGTGTCGGCAACCCGATTGGAGCCAACAAGCCTTGGTAGCAGCAAGTCTCGTGGAAAGCGTAAAAAGTCAATGGTGCAGACCAGCAAGGTCTGGGGAACTCACCCAGCGAGGGTAAGTCAGGGCAGGCCTGGAGCAACCAGGGGAGCCCTTTGGTTCTTTAGACAAGACTTCAGGGGACCCACAAGCCGGCTGGCAAGGGATCGCGAAGATGCCTCGGGAGGATTCCTTCAACAGGAGCCCACGGTCACTCGGGACGGGGTAGGCCTCTGATCTTCGGAGGGATTCCTGCTAGAGGCTGGGACCACACGTGGTCCAAAGCACAGGTTCGTAGAACGTCGTGAAGGGGTTGCACTCGACAATAGTGCACGGTACCCAGGGACTGCGGTTCCTCGTCACTCGTGGGGTCCACTGGCCTCAGCTTCGCTGGGGACTCACGATGGCCTGGGAGAAGTCAGGAAATCCTCGTCTTGGGCTGCAGGGACCTCGGGCTCCGGCGGGAGCGGCATAGTTTGCGACCGTCGTTGTCAGTTTTTGGTGCCTGCCAAGCAGGGGAGTCACTCCTTGACTCCAAGGGAGATTCTTCAGTCTTCCAGAGGTAGTGGAACGTCGAAGGTCCAGGATTCTTCTTTAGAGCGTCGTCCAGGGGTATCTAGTTTGCAATGCACAGGTTCCCCCTCTTATACTAAAAGGAAGGGAGGGACTAGCTCTATGACCCCACCTATGGGAGGGTCAGGGGAGTGGGTGGCTACACCCACTTCCCTTTGTCCAGTTTCGCGCCAGAGCAGGGGCAGGTAGCCCCTGAGCTGGTTTGAACTGGCATATGCACAGAGGAGCCTTCTGCTCCCCCAGTGCAGGACTTCAAAGCACTCTAGGAGTGCACCCACCCAGCCCCAATACACTAAACCCTGTCTGGAAGGTGGTCACACCCTCCTGTGACAGGATACCTATTGTTGGGCTTCCTCCACTGCGAGTTTCGGTCATCAGCAGGAGGGCAGCCCAGTGTCTGTGACTGGTGGCATCCATTTTGTGATGCCAGGGCTCTTCAGGATTCTACCGCGTTTCCACAGTAGGTACATGTCTATCCCTCTAGAAGGGTGGAATGCTACCCCCGCCGCCAGAACTGGCGGGGGGGTAGTATTCCAAGATGTTTGACACCAAACACGACATGTTTCCGTGCAGCCATCCCAAAGTTAGCATTTAACGCGAGGTTATAATGCGCTTAAGAGTATATGGTCAGGCTGCACTACAAACAGCCTCAGAGAAGGGTCTCCGAATGCTGCAGAGGGGCTCTGCTCATGCAGGGGCACCCTCTCACATAGGAACCAAGCACTCTGCCTTCAGGATTGATAAGGCCTGCCATAGGAGTGACTTATAGGTTTATATGTGTGTATCTATGTAGTGATATAGGTAGCCTATATCACAGTAAGGGGTGCATGCACCACCTTACCCAGGCTGCAGTAGCAGACCTGTGGTGTCAGATTTAGTCTGCTTCCCAGGGGTGGCATAATACATGCTTCAGCCCCTGGTAGGCCTGTGAAGTACCTATGCCCTTGGCACCTAAGGTACCATATACTAGGGACTCATAAGGTACCACAGTATCCAATCACTAGTGCACCTAGAGTGCACTCCAAGTCGTTTAGAGAGAACAGAGAGGCTGGGGCCCTGATTGGCAGGGTCCCAGCCTGACTATAGCCAGAAACCAGTGTAAACATCAGAAAAAAAGTGGGGGCAACATAAGAGGCAGATCCTACTCTCCTACACAACCCCCCCAAACGCAGGGACACTAAACTAACCTTGACCAGTTGAGTCTTCGTGCTCTAAGTGGAAATACCTTGAGAGTCCATCTGCATTGGCATGTTGGGTCCCAGGCCTATGTTCCACTGTATAGTCCATCCCCTGTAGGGAAATGGACCACCTCAAAAGTTTTGGGTTTTCACCTTTCATCTGTTTAAGCCATAGGAGGGGCTTGTGGTCAGTCTGAACTATGAAGTGAGTGCCAAACAAGTATGGCCTCAGCTTCTTCAGGGCCCACACCACAGCAAAGGCCTCCTCTCTATAGCTGACCAACGTTTCTCTCTAGGGGTCAGCCTTCTGCTAATAAAAGCTACTGGCTGGTCTTGACCTTCATCATTCAGTTGAGACAGTACAGCTCCCACACCCAGCTCAGAAGCATCTGTTTGGACAATGAACTTTTTGGTGTAGTCTGGACTCTGTAAGATGGGGGCAGTGCACATGGCCTGCTTTAGGTCTTCAAATGCCTTCTGACAGCTAGCTGTCCACTGAACCTTTTTTGGCATTTTCTTTGAGGTCAGATCATTCAAGGGGGTCACTATAGATCCATATCCCTTCACAAACCTCCTATAGTACCCAGTCAGGCCTAAGAAGGCTCTCACCTGTGTCTGGGTGGTTGGAGCAACCCATTCCATTATGGTTTGGATTTTACTCTGTAAAGGCTGAACCTGGCCTCCACCCACAAGGTGGCCCAGGTATACAACCTGACTCTGCCCTATCTGGCACTTAGTGGCCTTGATAGTGAGGCCTGCTTTCTGCAGAGCCTCCAAAACATTTCTGAGGTGGACCAGGTGATCCTGCCAGGAGGAACTAAAGACAGCAATATCATCTAGATAAGCTGAGCAATAAGTTTCCATCCCTGCCAGAACTTTATTCACCAACCTCTGAAAAGTGGCAGGTGCATTTTTCAATCCAAAGGGCATCACCACAAAGTGGTAGTGCCCACCAGGGGTCGAAAATGCTGTTTTGGCTTTTGCATCATCAGCTAACCTGATCTGCCAGTAGCCAGCTGTTAGGTCAAATGTACTTAGATACTTGGCTGAGGCCAAAGTATCAATCAGCTCATCTGCCCTTGGTATGGGATAGGCATCAGTCCTGGTGACTGCATTGAGGCCTCTGTAGTCTACACAAAACCTCATTTCTTTCTTACCACCCTGGGTATGAGGCTTGGGCACTAGGACTACTGGGCTAGCCCAAGGGCTATCTGAAGGCTCAATCACACCTAACTCCAACATTTTCTGGACTTCAGTCCTGATACAGTCCCTGACATGGTCAGGTTGCCTGTAGATTTTACTCTTGACAGGCAGACTGTCTCCAGTGTCCACCTCATGGGTGCACCAGGTAGTCTGACTAGGGGTCAGGCTAAACATATGTCTGTACTGTTGCAGAACTTGTCTGCACTCAGTTTGCTGATGGTCAGTGAGGCTGCTTGCCAAAGCAACACCATCTACTGACCCATCATCAGGGTTCTGTGAGAGCAGGTCAGGGAGAGGGTCACTCTCCTCCTCCTGGTCCTCATCAGTTGCCATGAGCAAGCCCATGTCAGCCCTGTCAACATATGGCTTTAATCTGTTGACATGGAGCACCCTCAGGGGCTCCTGGGAGTTCCAAGATTCACCAGATAGGTGACTTCTCCCTTTTGCTCAACTATGGTATGGGGGCCACTCCACTTGTCTTGGAGGGCTGCTGGGGCCACAGGCTCCAACACCCACACTTTCTGTCCTGGCTGGTACACAGTCAGCACAGCCTTTGGTCATGCCAAGCTTTTTGTAATTCTTGGCTGGCCTCCAGGTTTTGGTTGCCTTTTTCATGTATTCGGCCATCCTGGAGCGGAGACCAAGTACATAGTCCATCACATCTTGTTTGGGGGGCTTGAGAGGTAACTCCCAGCCCTCTTTTACCAAACATAATGGACCTCTTACAGGATGCCCAAACAGAAGCTCAAATGGGCTGTAACCAACCCCCTTCTGTGGAACCTCTCTGTATGCAAACAACAGGCAGGGAAGAAGAAGGTCCCATTTCCGCCTAAGCTTCTCTGGGAGTCCTTTAATCATTCCCTTCAGGGTTTTGTTGAAACGTTCAACCAACCCATTGCATTGTGGGTGATAGGGGTGGTGAACTTATAAGTTACACCACACTCCTTCCACATTGCTTTCAAATATCCTGACATGAAGTTTGTACCTCTGTCAGAGATGACCTCCTTTGGGAAACCCACTCTGGAGAAAACTCCAATGAGGGCTCTTGCCACCACAGGGGCTGTGGTGGTCCTCAGAGGAATTGCCTCTGGGTACCTGGTGGCATGATCCACTACCACCAGGATAAATCTGTGCCCAGATGCAGTTTGAGGGTCAAGGGGACCAACAATGTCAATCCCTACCCTTTCAAAGGGTACCCCCACCACAGGTAGTGGTATCAGGGGGCCTTTGTAGTGCCACCTGCCTTGCCACTGGCTTGGCATGTGACACAGGCGCGACAAAACTCCTTTGTGTCCTCTGACATATGTGGCCAATGAAAATGTGGAACAAGCCTGTCCCAGGTCTTGTTTTGGCCCAAGTGACCTGCTAAAGGGATATCATGTGCTAGGGTCAAGAGGAACCCCCTAAACTTCTGAGGTATTACCAACCTCCTGGTGGCTCCAGGGGCTGGATCTCTACCCTCAGAATATAGGAGTCCCTCATCCCAATAAACTTTATGGGACCCACTAGCACTCCCAGCAGCCTCAGCAGCAGCCTGCTGTCTGAGGGGTTCAAGAGAGGGGCAGCTCTGTTGCTCCTTACCCAGATCTTCCCTAGAAGGGCCCCCTGCCCCCAAGAACTCAACCTGATCAGGCTCAAGTTCCTCTGGGGCAGTTCCTTCTTCAGGATCTGCTCCTCTTCCCTTAAGAGGGGAATCAATGATCTGAGACCGAGGGGAAGGCACTGCCTTAACCCTACTGCTCCTCTTCTTGGGAAGCATCTGGTCCATAGTTTCAGGATCCAGAGCTGGTTCAGTGTCATGCATTTTGGCCTGTGAGCTGGTCACAGCAAATACCTCTGCAGGGATGCCTAACATCTTAGCATGAGTCCATAACTCTACTTCAGACCAGGCTGAAGTTTCTAGATCATTGCCCAATAGACATTCTACAGGGAGGTCTGCACTGACTACAACCTTCTTGAGGCCAGTTACCCCTCCCCAGGAGAAATTCACAACTGCCAGACTATGGTTGGTCCTGACATTGCTTGCATTGGTCACCTGGTACATTTCGCCCAGGATGATCTGTCCAGGGTCCACAAGATCCTCTGCCACCATGGTGACACTAGCACCTGTGTCCCTAAATGCCAAAGCCTGTTTGCCATTTATTACAGGCTGCTGTTTGTATTTGCCCAGATTACTGGGGCTCACAAGGAAGGACATGTCCATGTCTCCATCACAAATCAGCATTGCCTGAGTGGGTACTCTGACTAGGCCAGAGTCCACTTCAGAACCCAGGGTCAACCCTACTACACCCTTATTCTGAGTACCACCTCCGCCAGTAGCTGAACTAGGGGGAACAGTTGCCTTAGGGGCAGGAGTGGTGGTGGTTTGGTCTTTGGACTTGTTACAATCAGAAGTCCAGTGCCCTTTCTGTTTACAGAATTTGCACCAGGGCTTCTTTTGGCCTTTTCACTTGTTGGATTGTGACTCCCCACCAGATGCAGATTTTTGGGGCCCTTGTGAAGACTTCTGGTCTTTTGACTTATCCCCACCTTTCTCAGAGCCCTTAGAATCCTGCTTCTTTGTGTCACCCCTTGGTTCTGGGTTTTCTGCCTCACCCTGGTTCTGACCCACTTGTCTGCCTTCTTTCCCAATTCTTGGGGAGAGGTCAGATCTGAGTCCACCAGGTATTGATGCAACAACTGGTTCTGGCAATTATTAAGGATCTGTTCTCTCATCATTAGATTATATAATCCCTTGAAATCAGTAACCCTACTGCCAACCAGCCAACCCTCCAGAGCCTTGGTTGCACAATCTACAAAGTCAGTCCAGTCCTGAGTCTGTGCCTTCTGGGTGTCTCTGAACTTCAACCTGTACTGCTCAGTGGTTAAGCCAAACCCATCTATCAGTGCACTCTTCAGGACTTCATAGTCATCAGCATCCTCTTCTCTAACAGTGAGGAGCTTGTCTCTACCTTTATCTGAAAAGGAGAGCCACAAGATTGCTGCCCACTGCTTTTGGGGGACCTGTTGTACTCTACAGGCCCTTTCCATAGCAGTTACCCACTTATGGATATCATCCCCACTCTGGTAGGGAGGAACAACCTTGCTCAGGTTCCTATGGTCTGGAATATATTCTCTGCCTCTAGGGACACTGTTGCTGCCACCAGGGGGTTCTAACCCCTCTTTTCTAGAAGCTCTCTGGAGCTCCAGGGCTTCCTTATCTAATGCCAACTGCTTGGTTTTGAGGGCAAACCTTGCTTCCTCATACTGCAGCAGTTTGTACATTCTGTCAGAGGAGGTCTCTCTTCTTGAGAAGTAAGAGTTCCTCTGGTAGACAGATTCTCTGCCAGAGTGATAGGAGTGCTCAGATTCCCTAGAAAGGGACCTAGGCCTGTCCTCCACTATGTCAGTTCTCTTAGGGAGCATTCCTCTGTCCTGTTCAGACCCCTTGGGACCTGGCCCTACAATCACAGAGTCTTGGTCATCCAGATGTTCATCATCTGACCCAGACACTGTAATTGACCCACCCACTGATTCAGATCCATTAGCTCCTAGAGCTAATCTAAGATCATCTGCTGTCAGCAGATCTATCAGGTGTAGTGTGGAGGGACTCTGTCCTAGCTTCAGGTGCCTTGCAGCACACATGGTTCTCAACTCAGAGAAAGCCATGTCCTTATACTGAGGCTGAGTGGATCCACTAGGTCCAGCCTTTAAGGACATTCTAGTGTTGTGCAGTGTTGTACTACCTACACTAGTTTGTGGCCTACTGATACTAGCTTGAGCTGTAGAAAGGGTGTGCTATCCCTTGGCACACAACTCTAAGTTCAGTAGAACTTATTGATATTAAGCTTGACTTTATATGTACCTTGAGTACCTATAGTGGTTTTCAGTTAGTAATTCAAATAGAGATTTTCTGGTAAAACAATAGCAAGCTGGAATCCCACACGCTGCCACCAATGTGAGAAGTTGGCCTGGTATATGCTGTTCACTAATTAAAGTGGACACCTTGCACCAGTACAATTCGACTCTTATGGCAGGTAGGTTTAAGACAACCTTTATAGAAAGCTATCCTAGTGGTAGCTGTGGAGCGCAGCCTTCAGGCTAGGTCTTGGAGGAATGTAAAGCAGCTTGTTTTACCACACAATCTCTTGAATCACCAAATGAAAAGACACCACACAGGTATATATATCAAATATATATGTATTTATTACTAAACAACTCTCTACTAATCTCTTGTGAGATTAGAAGACAGGAACATATGCATAAATCAACGTTTCACAATAAATTAAGCACAAATATGGCTGGGGCCCTAGGGGCGTACCAGACCATATACTAAAAAGAGACTTAGGAACAACGACTTGCAGGGAGACAAGGCCCAGGGCCTTCAGAAGTGCTGGGGCCTCACGAAACCACCCAAGGCAGGTAAGTAAAGGACCCACGGGGGACGCGTACAGTGAGTGAACACAGGCGCGGGTCGCCGTTGACTTCAATGGAGCAAGTCGCGGTTGGAAATTAAGAGTTTAAGGGCACTTCGGGAGTAGCTACAAGCAAGTCACTTACAGGGTAAGTAGTTCTAGGGCCAACACCCACAGGAGCACCGTAGTGCTGGAGTTACCTCACCCAGGGAATCCGGGTGCATAGGTGTCCTTTGGTGTCGGGTCGCGGCGTCGTTTTCAATTGGAGCCAATGAAGACTTGCTGCTTGTGAAGTCCGAAGAAGTGTCCGGTGGAATCCAAGCCTGGATTCGGAAGAAGGAAGACCTGAAAGCAGAGGGGACAGTGTTCAAAGTCACTGAGCAGTGACCCGGGGCAAGGAAGATGAATGCCCACCGTCGTCGACAGATTCAGGTCGTTCATGGGTGTCTTGACTCTTCGGCCACGAGGTCCAGGAGGCGTCGACGACGACCAGGAGCTGGATTCGGCGTGTCCCACGAAGTCTGCAGCTGACTGCGGTGTCGGCAACCCGATTGGAGCCAACAAGCCTTGGTAGCAGCAAGTCTCGTGGAAAGCGTAAAAGTCAATGGTGCAGACCAGCAAGGTCTGGGGAACTCACCCAGCGAGGGTAAGTCAGGGCAGGCCTGGAGCAACCAGGGGAGCCCTTTGGTTCTTTAGACAAGTCTTCAGGGGACCCACAAGCCGGCTGGCAAGGGATCGCGAAGACGCCTCGGGAGGATTCCTTCAACAAGGGCCCACGGTCACTCGGGACGGGGTAGGCCTCTGATCTTCGGAGGGATTCCTGCTAGAGGCTGGGACCACACGTGGTCCAAAGCACAGGTTCGTAGAACGTCGTGAAGGGGTTGCACTCGACAATAGTGCACGGTACCCAGGGACTGCGGTTCCTCGTCACTCGTGGGGTCCACTTGCCTCAGCTTCGCTGGGGACTCACGATGGCCTGGGAGAAGTCAGGAAATCCTTGTCTTGGGCTGCAGGGACCTCTGGCTCTGGCGGGAGTGGCGTAGTTTGCGACCCTCATTTCAGTTTTTTGGTGCCTGCCAAGCAGGGGAGTCACTCCTTGACTCCAAGGGAGATTCTTCAGTCTTCCAGAGGTAGTGGAACGTCGAAGGTCCAGGATTCTTCTTTAGAGCGTCGTCCAGGGGTATCTAGTTTGCAATGCACAGGTTCCCCTCTTATACTAAAAGGAAGGGAGGGACTAGCTCTATGACCCCACCTATGGGAGGGTCAGGGGAGGGGGTGGCTACACCCACTTCCCTTTGTCCAGTTTCGCGCCAGAGCAGGGGGAGGTAGCCCCTGAGCTGGTTTGAACTGGCATATGCACAGAGGAGTCTTCTGCTCCCCCAGTGCAGGACTTCAAAGCACTCTAGGAGTGCACCCACCCAGCCCCAATACACTAAACCCTGCCTGGAAGGTGGTCACACCCTCCTGTGACAGGATACCTATTGTTGGGCTTCCTCCACTGCGAGTTTCGGTCATCAGCAGGAGGGCAGCCCAGTGTCTGTGACTGGTGGCATCCATTTTGTGATGCCAGGGCTCTTCAGGATTCTACCGCGTTTCCACAGTAGGTACATGTCTATCCCTCTAGAAGGGTGGAATGCTACCCCCGCAGCCAGCACTGGCAGGGGGGTAGTATTCCGAGATGTTGACACCAAACACGACATGTTTCCGTGCAGCCATCCCAAAGTTAGCATTTAACGCGAGGTTATAATGCGCTTAAGAGTATATGGTCAGGCTGCACTACAAACCGCCTCAGAGAAGGGTCTCCGAATGCTGCAGAGGGGCTCTGCTCATGCAGGGGCACCCTCTCACATAGGAACCAAGCACTCTGCCTTCAGGATTGATAAGGCCTGCCATAGGAGTGACTTATAGGTTTATATGTGTGTATCTAGGTAGTGATATAGGTAGCCTATATCACAGTAAGGGGTGCATGCACCACCTTACTCAGGCTGCAGTAGCAGACCTGTGGTGTCAGATTTAGTCTGCTTCCCAGGGGTGGCATAATACATGCTGCAGCCCCTGGTAGGCCTGTGAAGTACCTATGCCCTTGGCACCTAGGGTACCATATACTAGGGACTCATAAGGTACCACAGTATCTAATCCCTAGTGCACCTAGAGTGCACTCCAAGTCGTTTAGAGAGAACAGAGAGGCTGGGGCCCTGATTGGCAGGGTCCCAGCCTGACTATAGCCAGAAACCAGTGTAAACATCAGAAAAAAAGTGGGGGCAACATAAGAGGCAGATCCTACTCTCCTACACCAAGCTTTACAAATGGGTGAGGCCACCATATCGGGAGGCTTTTGAAGAACAGTGTTGAACGTATCACTCTCCTGGTGACACCAACCAAAGCCTGGATGACCTGCCGAACTATGAAAGTGTGGGGCCAAACGCATCGGGCACTGAAATCAACATCATCTGCAGATTACCGGGGCCCCCACTAAGAGGCATTTTTCCGAGTTGTTCACATCTGCGCATCAACTAGCCCCTTGCTGCAGCTGCGACGCCAGATAGTATTACTCTAAGTCCGTTAGTCTCAACCCCCGCCCCCACGAGGTGTCCAGTTTAAGGATTTTCAGCCCTACCCTGCTATGCTTGTCCGCCCAAATTAACGCCACCATTGAACTGTCTAATTCCTTAAACGTGCTTCAAGGATTCGAACCTTGTGAATTTTGGAGTATATATAGAAGCACCTCAGTAGTAGTACTATCTATGCCAGGGAAATTCTACCTGCCACTAATAGCAGCAGTGTTTGCCAACATTTTACAGAGGCTCATAGGCCAGTCAGTACCCTACCCATGTCAAGAGAGAATTGCTTCTCTGACGTGTGTACCACGTGCATTCCCAAGTATCTAAACACCTCCAGTTCCCAACACAGCCAACCTGTGGCAGGGTCTCCAAACGCCTACCCTCTAAACTTGTGAGGGGAAATATCAAGGATTTGCTTTGGTTGACCAGAAGGCCGGACGCATCGCCAAATCACTACAGCTCCTGCAGGAGGAGCCGAACTGACACCTCAGGCCGCTGTAAATAGATGAGTGTGTCCTGCTCGTAGAGAGAAACCAGGCGGTCTACTGGCCCCAACCGTATCGCCCATCTTTGCAATGTGACCCTTTGGCGAATGGCCAAGGGTTCCATGGCTAGGGCGAACAGCTGCTGCGAGAGTTTGTAACCCTGCCTAGTGCCCCTCTCTATGGTCCAGGCCTCTGATATATATCTGCCAGACCGGTCTCTCGCAGTGGGGTATAGTATAGTGACCCATTCGACAAGTAGGGGGCTCAACCCCATTTGCTTCAACACTGCCCAGAGGTAATCCCAGTCTAGGGAGTCAAAGGCCTTTTCGATGTCCAAGGCGATCAAGCCTCCCTCCGTACTTGAGTACCTTAAATGCGTCAATCGACGTACTTTTATGAGGGTACGGCGTTGCACAATAAACCCACATTGATCGTCATGCATCAGGTATGGGATCACTCTCTTTAATTGATTGGCCAGGGCTTTCACGTCAGTGTTGATCATAGATAACGGTCTATAAGAGGCCACCTGTGTGGGGTCCCAGCCTGGCTTCAGCATAATAATGAGGGCCTCTTGCATGGATGTCCGTAGTTTGCCTGACGTTCGGACTTCCTCAAACACTTCCAAAGGCTTATCAAGGAGTAGACCTGAGTAGTTTGGTAGAACTCAGAGGGGAGTCTGTCCATGCCTGGCGTCTTGCAGCGAGGCATGCCTTTTACAGCCTCCAGTAGTTCTTCTCTAGTGAGATCTGCATCCAAGGTTGCCACCTGATTGCTAGGTAACATTGGAAAGGGAATCTGATTTAGGAACTCCATTCCGACAGTAATATTGCAAGCATGGGGCCTCCTGTAGAGGGCAGATGGGTGGCGATGGAGTTCCCTGTTGATTGGGGCTTGTGTGACTAACAGGCCGCCCAACAACCCTCTATGGCCATAATTGTAGATGGGAGTCTCTCACATCATAACAACCAAGCCAGTAGTCTGCCTGGCTTATCACCCTCCTGGTGTAGCCTCTGTCTGTAACCTTTCAGGGTAAACTTATCAAGCTTAACCCAGAAATCTCCTATTTTGCGCTGGTCTGCCTGCTCCTCCGCCACCAGGGACTGATTGTCAACCGTAGCCCTTTGTAGCCAGGCTAACTTATGTTCCTGTTCTTTAAGGCTGCAATTCAATTGGTGTTTCACGCCATATGTGTTAGTGAGACATTATCCCCACAGGACAAATTTCAGTGTGTCCCATTCCAGGGCTATAGTGGATGCTGTCTGCCAGTTCCTAGTGAAATAGCCTGTTAACACCATCCTTATGTCGGAACGAAAAGCGCCATCCTTTAGATTTTCTGAATGAAGCCACCAAGTGGGGTTAGCCGGTTGACTAAGGGCCCATTTGTATGTGAGAAGCACCGGCACATGGTCAGACAAATAGCTGCCTGAGTGCTCTGCTGACAGTATGTGGTCCCCATGGTCCTGCAAAATTAAGAACTTGTCCGGCCTGCTGTACATCTGGTGTAGCGCCGAATATTAGGTGAACTCCCTGTCAGTCGGGTGGAGCTCTCTCTAAGCATCTATGCAGTTCACCTGCGCCATGACCTCAGTCAGGGCGACCGCCATGCCTGGCTTCACCTGCCTGCATGGGAGCATTCTGTCTAAGCCGCCGTCTAGGACACAATTAAAGTTGCCCAGCCAGAATAGCGGGATACCCACATAGGGTCGTCATGGTTGGGGGTATAGACGTTAAGAATGTACACCCCCATCCCATCCAAGAGCCCATAGAGCAGAATATAACACACCTCCACATTGGCCAGGGCTTCCATATACTGGAACGGCACCCAGGACTACCCATATGGATAGGCCCCTAGTGTATGAGAAGTAAGTGGAGGAGTACAGCAGGCCGCACCCTTTTGTCTTTAGTTTGTTGGTTTCCTCATCAACCAAATGGGTCTCCGGCAAAATCCTATACCCACCCAAGGTCACCTCAAGTAGTTGTGCACTCTGTAGCATTTGATGAAGTCGTGTAAGCCCCTGGTGTTTCAGGACATGATTTTTACCATTCCTGTCTTGAGTTTGATGATGCGTGCCATCCCATTCTGTTTTGTTGGGGGCAGAGGCTATGAGAACCCCTCCGGCTTCTACTCCTTCACTACCATGTAGTACCCTGTCATAGAATACCATGAAACTCTAGTTCACCTACGCAACATTGTAAAACACAATCCCAACGTAACTCAGTTCCCTCTCCCCGGGTAAACACCTAAAACCTTTGAACTGTGATGTTTACCCATGTACATAGTAATCGAATCACGCCTCCCGTACCAGCCATAAGTCCCCATGCCAGTGCTACAGCTGTATGGTCCTGTGAAACTGATCACATTGTGAAGTAGTAGAACAATTGCAGCAGGGGCCTAGCACCCCACTCCCAGCGTCCCCCAATGGGAGAATACATGAGTGAAAAGGGATGGCCCCCCCAGCAGTCCCTATTGTGTCCTAAGGTCTGTCGCAAGCGAGGGGGTTGTCCCACGATGTGGCAGCCCCAGTGTGTATCCCCATTCAACGTACGAAGCCGTTGCAGGTTCCCCACTGGTGATGGCCCGTGTCCTATGTGGGGTGCCTCCCTTGCAGCGCCTGACAGGCCTCCCCACCATTTCTTAAATATGGCTCCTCCATGTATCTGTCAATCAGCTGTGGCCTGCGGCGATGATCGTTGGGGATTATCCTCCAAGGAGTCCACAGTGTCCCCAGTTCGGACCCCAGCCACTTCCAGCATGCCATCTGGCACCTCTATGCGATGTGCCTCCGCGCTGTCGGTCGTCCACCATCTCCGTCGCTCACCGACACTCTAGGCCTGTTCCTGGGGCCCGTTCCACTGGGGCACCCGCCCAGGCTCTGGTCGAGGGCTCTCCCCTCTGGTCTAGACAATCTCTGACTTCCACCGGGGAACCAAACAAAAGGGAGCGCCCCCCCTTCCACTACTCTCAGCTTGCCCAAGTACAGGAGCATATAGAGTAGGTTTAGTGTTTGTAGTTTTTGTTTTATCCGCCATGAACGACTTTTGTGTGTAGTCTGGGAACATTTTTATGGTATGTCCCTCAAATCTGGGGTCTCTGTTTTTTTCTGTCCCGCTGGAGGATGCCATTACAGGTCTCTGTAGTTAAGAATCTTTGTGACGATGGCCTTGGGGAGGGGTGGGGGGGAGCAGAAGACACCTGGCCAATGCCCATTGTGCTTTCTCGGCCACAAAGAAGCTGGATAGGGCCTCCCTGCCCAGCAGCCCCACGAGCCACCATTTCACAAACGGCTCAGCAGAGTCCCCCTCCGCTCGTTCTGGGAACCCCACAAATCACAAGTTGCAGTGCCTAGATCTCTCTTCCTCATCTTCCAGTCGCTCCTCAAAACGACCTGCCTGTTTTGATAGGTGCGCACTCTAGCTGTCAAGTGTGAGGGTGTGTACTTTCCCCTCAGTTTTCTTGTAGCTTTCTGGTATGCCTCATAAATCCGCGTGCAGCAGATTGTCCTCAATGGTGGTGGCGTGCTTTTTGTGCTGCAGGACCTGCTTAGAGCCCTTAATGGCTGCGAGGATTTGTGATCCCGAAGGTTCTGTCACTGGGCTCGGGGAACGGCCCCCGCATCCGTCTGCGTTGCTCCAGTTTTAGTTGTGGAGTAAAGTCGTCCATGCATTATTGCTGTGGCCCTTGGCAGGATTTACCTCACATCATCTAGCCCCTTATATCTGCAGAGTTGGCTTCAAATGCTCCTGTCTGGTGAGTCCAGCCGAGGCCCTTCATATTCCAGGGTCACCTGGGGTCCCTTTGTGTTTGGGAAGGAAAGTCCCCCAAGGAAGCAAAGACCTCTCTGCTCCTGCCGCTAGACACCACCAGCACGTCTTTATTGGCTGCGCGTGGGAAGCTATGACAGCCTCACTTGCCATGTCCAGGCAGCAGGGCACCACAATCTTCTGCAGCTCGGCCGCACCTCACAGGGGAGGCGCCTCAAGTGTCCACAGTGACAGGTGCCCTCCACCTCCACTGCACCCAGGCTGCACTTGCGCCAACGTTTGGGCTTCCTCCTCTCAATACAACAAGGAGCACAGCCGGTGTCATCAGCGGTGAAGGGGTCCCTCACCGTCTCTCTGGGCCTCTGGCACAGCCCCGCAGCCGCTGCAACACAGGTGTCTGCCGTTTCCCTCGGCCTTTCTGGGGTCTCAGCGCAACACAGAGCCACCCAAGTCCAGTCCTCTAAGGCCTCACAGAAGGCACCGGTAAGCCCACCCACAGCCCAGGCTACATCCTCCTCCAGGCGGCGTTCCCCTTGCCTCATGCTCCCGAGCTCTTCCAGGGCAGTCCACCAGCACAGCCGGACAGGATGGCGTCCGCAGCAGTACAGCCTATCATTGCCATCCAGCAACAGGGTGGCCGCCTATGGACCTGGTAGGGCAGATTTGCGGGCAGGCAACATAGAGGATTGCAAAGGATTACATAGATTGGGGCACTGGGGAACTCCCACTAGTGTCTTGTTGGCCATCTTGCATGGCCACGCCTCAAATTGGTTGATTTTGACGGACAATTAGTAAGCCCTATGCAGGATGTTTACCTGTATAAATTTAAACCTGGCGGTCTTGAATACTACTGAATGATAAGCCAATATCCTCTCCTAGTCTTTCTTATGGAACACTCTTAACTATCTCTGCCATCTTTTGCAGAGTGTTGCAAGGTGCGTGCTTGTGTGTTCGACTATTGCTTTGGGTAGCCAGCTACAGAAAACTTTTCCACATGAATTAACAAGCATTTACAATGCAATAGGTCTCGCACTGACATTATTTTGAGCTATTGACATTGTAAATGACATTGTTTTTTTTGTTTTTCTTTTGTAAAACATAAATAAAAGGCATTGTAATCTAAAATGCCAATAGCTAAATGTTTACTTTAAGCTATTGGTATTGTTAATACCAATGCCTTTTATTTATGTTTTAAAAAAGAAAACACAAATAAAAGGCATTGTCATTTGCAATGTCAATAGCAAATGCCTTTTATTTGTTTTACAAAAGAAAAAAAAAACACGTCATTTACAATATCAATAGCTCAAAATAATGTCAGTGCGAGACCTATTGCATTGTAAATGCTTGTTTCTGTCCCAGTCCGCCACCATGTGCCTGCTGTAATAACAAAAACAAATGTATTGTCTTTGTCAATGCTTGTTAAAAGTAGCCAAGCTCTTGGCCCCCACCCCGTCCCCTTATTGCCAGGGTTGGTCTGGCACAGAAAACATACCCGGGCATCAAAATAACAGTGTCCTCCACTAGTAACTTAGATAGCCAAAAAAAAGTGCCCATGTTTGAGAATCAGGGCAGCTTTGACCCATTAATGGCACGCTGCATATGTGTTTGCAAGATATGGAAGACTGCATGGAATGGGCTAGCTGCAGGCAAGGTTTGTTTTAATCTCAAGGAAATCAACAGTAAAAACCAGTCCAGCAGCTAAAAAACACGG
This sequence comes from Calotriton arnoldi, assembly GCA_963921515.1. NCBI lineage: Eukaryota > Metazoa > Chordata > Amphibia > Caudata > Salamandridae > Calotriton > Calotriton arnoldi. The sequence goes on along the minus strand of CAWUFW010006775.1, from coordinate 509,060 downwards.
CCCACGCACTGACCTGACAGACCAGCCCATCGGACACTGCCCGGTTGCCCTATAGTAAGGGCCACTGGAATTATGCGATTCAGCAGCTGCGTCTCTTTTCGCATAAATATGTATTTGGCGCATCTCCTACGTAATCCATCACCTGCTGCATAGTCTGCGGATTTTAACAAAAACAAATAATTGTTTCTAGCTCAAATGGATCAAAAGTTACAAAAAAATGGGAATCTCGCTTCCTGCGCACCGGAGCAGCTTTTCACAAAGTTTGACTGGTCATCTTTAAGTTGTTTATTGCTCTACTTGGGTGTTAAATTGTTACTAATAATGTGAACTTTTATTCCTAGACACTATTACCAGGTGTGAAAATGTCAAAATAGTGAAGTAATGCTATCACAAAATGTGCCGCATAATGTGCCTTTTCTTGCTGCATAATTTGTTCAGCTCTGCTGCATAATTTGGTCCTCCCCTGCCGCATAAATCCACTGCCTATAGGCCAGTCCGACCGTGCCTATCGCCCTCTGTGCTCTGCTTCACGAACACTTGAGCGCCAGAACATCCTCGCGGGTGTAGAGCGCATTACAAATGCACATCCTTCTTTACACGCCTTGCTGCCACCCGTGGTGACCCCTCACCCCCGCAGATATATTTGGCTCTTAATGCCCTTACTCCTAGAATGCCAGTCCGCCACCCGCCTCCCTCACTCGCTCAGGACTGAAAACCATTTACGTCTGCAGCCTCTCGCTGCCACAAACATGCATTAGAATTCCTTCCCGGGTTATTGCTGCATCCTTCCCACATATTTGGAAAGCGATTGCTCATCACTTTGGCCAAAGCGCTTTATAAACACAATTAAATGGAAAAAATTAATCCTGGTGGGAGACCCCTTCACAGCAGGGCGATTAGGACACCCTCCCCGACACTCACAGGCACTGGGCTCTTAGCTCCTAGGCCTGAGCACCCCCACCCAGGCTCGATCACCGCCAGTTACTAGGCGCTACCTGACCTTCCTGGTAGAGCGCCCCACAGTGGTCCGCCCACCCCTGCCAGGAAGAGCCCTGCTGCATACTCCCAGCACCGCCTCCACAAAATTTCGGGGGTGGGGGGGGCTAATTCTTCCAGCAATAGGCAGAGTGGAGATGAAGGGGTGAAAAAACAACAAAGGCTCGTTAACAGGTAAATGGTCTTTTAAAGACATGTGAAGTACTCGGGTGCGGCTGTGATAAGCTCAACAACTGTGTGTCTGCGCTCCCAGGAAGCTGTCTCAGCCCGGGCTGACACACACGACATGGGGGGGGAGGGGGGGGGAAGGCTGAAGCCGTTTGATAGTGAATATCAGTCAGCCTGGTTTTCCAGCCAATAGACAATGGCATTCTGGGACTCGTAGTTTCACTGTTCTCACATTTAATATAGGCGTACCTAGCCCCAAAAGACAAACTCAAAGAAAAGTAGTGGCCAAACAAAACAAACAAGAGGTGCATAGGCGGATTGAATGAATATACAAGGATAGCGCTTAGAGAGGAAGGGAGAGAGAGAGAGAGAGAGACATGCCCATGGGATGCCACCAGCGCCAGGCACTGGTAGATTGGGACAGGGATAGCACAGGGATAGGTGGGAGGAAGAGAGCGACATGTCCATGGGATGCAGCGAGTGCCAGAGACTGCTTCGAGGCCGGCAGTGCACACCCCCCCTCACACTGTCCCACCAGCTCTCTGCAGCGTCCGAAGTCAGCGCCCTGCTCCCCGGCGGCTCTTTCTCCCGGCTCACGCAGCCAGCACACTGCCCTCCGATGCCATGGACACCCCTGCGCAAAAGTACATGAGTGAATGAGAGTGAAGGAAACAAACGGGGAGAGCATAAGGAAATAAAATAAGAAAGGAAGAATGTAGGGTATCGAAAGGGGTTCGCAGCAAGAGGGGAGCAAGAGCAGGTGAGAGCGCGAGACTATGGAGAAGCAAGAGAGGAGAGGGAACTAGGAGGGAAGAAGGGAGAGGAGAAAGAGTGAGGAAGAAAGCGCGAGGGAAATGGAGAGGAGATTAACACAGAGCAAAGAAAAGAAAGGGTGAGGGGTTCTAGAGAGCAGAGAGAAACATACTCTACTCCCTCTTGGCACCTCTCCCCCTTCCCTCTCAATGCGCCCTCCTCCTCTCACCACTCACGGGAGCCTTTCCTGGACGGTCCCCTTCGGGGAGGGCTGTGCTGTTCTCTTTCAAAGCCGCTTAGTCCTTTCTCCAGAGTCACTCACGGGTCACCGGATATGACTTTTTTGGGCTCTCTTAGGCCATTGAGAGACAGCCGAGCTCTTTACAGTCGTGTGACACTCCTTCAATTCGACATGCACGTTACAGTCTAAGATAGCTCTGCTGTCCAGAGCACGACAAAGTTCCTTTAACGAGCCAACGTGCAAACATCCAAAGTATGCGTAAGTGAGTTAATTTACATAGTGTACACTACAGAACAGCCCGTCTTGCGGCGCCAGATGCCACACGCGGAGATAGCTCTGCTGTGTGCTGCTGAGAAGGACAGCATTAGTTGTTACAAGTAAAGGTAGCGCTGCTGCTTACTTCATGGAGCAGCAATGCACAAGGAAAGATCGTTCTGCTGCTTCTGAGAGGAGAACACTTTAACTAGTCTAAGCGTTACCCCGGCCGAGAGATAGCACTGCTGTCCAATGCTGAGGCCAAGAACTGCTGAGTGGACCAGTGAAGGGCCCCCTCTCATGACAGTGCCTTTGGTGGGCACCGTGCTGTTCTGCCAGTCACGCCAATGGAGCACACATTAATAGCGCCCGGCAACAACAGAAACCCGCTTTCCGTCTGAGGCCTTTCAAGGGTTCGTGCACACTCTGCACGTACCCACCATCTGTCCCAGTCCCACGGGCCCAACACAGGGCTCTAGCTCGGCCTAGGCACCCCGCGCCTCTCACTTGTGGTGGGAGTTGGGCCGGATGGAGTAGGTGTTCTCCAGCGCGGTGCTCAAGCCCTCCACCTCTCCCATGGTGGATCCCGTCCTTACGGCTCAGGCTCAACTTTTCAACATGTCCGGGTCCGCTCCGCTGGACCGGTTACCATAGCAACGCGCGAGGCAGTAACAACTTCCGCCCGTACCCGCAGCGTTGACATCACTGGCGCCCGCGCCACCGCCATCTTGGAACGGGCAACTTGGTCTCAGTAGCCAAGGATACTCTCTGTCCACAACTCTGACAATAAGGGCATTGAATGCGGCGTGAATTATAAGGACTTCAACACCTACGGGTTTTGTAGAATACAATGTTTAATATGTTTTCACGCTAAAGCCACCTGTTTGGATAGTTTAACAAGTGGTGTGCGGCGCTGAAAGGAAAAAAAACAAGCGAAGAGAGCTTGGGAAGGGGTGGGAGCCGCACTAACACCCAAAGGCTGAACATCGACACGCCCTTGGGACAGCGAGTCTACAGCGTGTCTTGCTCACGCTGCCTGCACGCGCCAGTTGGCTCTCTGATTGGTTGACAAGGTCCACCAATCAGAAAGCTTATTTGGTAGTTGGCAACCAATCAGAGAGCCGACTGGCCCATGCAGACAGCGTGAGCAAGACACTCCGTAGACTCGCTGTCTCATGGGCGTGTCAAAAAAAGCCACAGGGCGGTAACCAAAAACGCTGCAAACAAATGAAAACACAAGGTTTTAAATAAATATCCACGTTGCCCAATTGAAAGCATGGGCGGTAACAAAAGTCCCTCTACAGAAAATAACTTTACTCCAATAAATCTCGCTTGCGCGTGCAGCGCATGCACGCTGCACGCTAGGCGAGACCTAAAAACGGGGGTCTCTGGAAACATGCAACATATGAAATGAAATGAATATGAACATACATATTTTCTTAACCCCAGTCGGGTGGCTTGTTTGCCCTTGGGCACTTTACAGGAATATGATAAAAGTAAATAATGGTGTGCCTAGAAATCTGCAGTTCTCATAGATTTCTGGACCTACTTCTTAGGATTTTGTAAATGTTCAAGGGGTGGAGAAGCAGGATTGCCTACGATGCATAGATTTATCCATTTTTTGCATGTTTACTCCCCCATTCCTGGTCTCTCTGTTTTTAGGTTTCACCTGCACAGCGCTTTCAAAATTTCTTGTAAAGAGAAATAACCTTAAAAGGAGCTTAGAGCCCGCCCATTACTTACCAGTACTTACCATTGGTTGCCTCCCACGTCACTTTTATTTTCTTGATTCTGATGTGTCAGTGCCTCCTGCTCCTTCCTGCTTTATCCTGGGGCTTTAGTGTTGAGTCTTCTGCAGGGGTGTGGAATTTAATAAAATATCCACTTGTCCATGGGGCAGGTTGCTTTAAAAATCTACTTGTCGTATAACAAAATCCACTTGTCCCTTTTGTGCCATGTAATGCGGCGACAAATTATGGCAGCAATCTCATTATATAAGAGCTCTGAAATAGCCTCTCTGATTATGCCAGGGCTCCTTCCGTAGTAGGGGTTGAATACTAGCATTTCCCTTATGTTGCCACGTTTCCGCAGATCTACATACTGGGTCTGAATGAAATTGTAAGCAATAGTTCCAGGTTGGAATGCCCTTTTAAGTCTGTGCAAACCTACTAACTTGCATGTTTTAAGGGTTTTTACCAACTCCTCTCTTATCTTTTCCCATACTGACAAAGGTTGGAAATGTACTCCCAACAATGGCAGACATAAAACTTCTTCCAGGGTTGGGAACAAAGTTGTTGGAGGAAAAGTGAACTTGCAAACACTCAGATTTTTGCATGAGCAAATCTACACCTGCATATTTGCTCATGCTAAAATGCAGTTCACAAATATTTTCTAGGTGTACTATTTCTTGGCCTACTTCTGTAAAGTCTTGTGAATTCACGAAAGCCGTATATCTGCACTTAATGCAAGGACATGGGTGAACTTTCGAGACTTTAGTTAATAATTGGGCCCCTAATTTGGTCTGGCGTTAACCATGACATTTTCTGTTTATTAAAATTCTCTCTCTCTCTCCTAGCTTCACGGTGAGGGACAGCCTTCTGTTCTTTCACACGGAGCATATCGACACACAGTTGTTTTGTTCAGTGCCAGGAACTACTGTAGCAATGTGTGCTTTTTGAGACCAAAAACAATTTTTGCTTTTGCCAATGTTTGTTATAATGGTGAGGGCCCGGCAGCTCCCACACCAATAAGATTTTACAAAAACCATGCCAGAACAAGTCGTGCATTGACAAAACCAAAAGACTAGCCAACAATTTCAGACCTACTGCCTTTACCAATGCTTGTTTATTTTTATGTTTCCCATAATCGTATTAAAACTGGTTACACTGATTTTCCATCGTGAATATTTTGGGGAAATACTAGCATACATCAACACATTTTAGTAAATGATACTGCAAAGAAATGGTACCTAACATTTTACAGTAGTTTAGCTAAATGTTTTTGAATTTTTTGTGAACATTTTATTTTGAAAGCAAAGAATCGTCAATCTTGCTTTCAAGCTTCTGCAAATATTTGCATCTAATCAGAGAGCATTCTGGGAGCATTATACATAGCCTCATATTGCTAAACATTGAAAACGTGTGTATACATTTTTATACTGGAACCCCTGTCAGTAGTGCATTCTGAGCTTACAACATTTGCTTAGAGCACTCACCCTAATAATAAAGGCTTTGCATTAATGAACCATAAATACCAGTTTGAACAGCATTAACACATGGACCCAAATATTACCTTAACTGCAGGCAATGCCTTTCTCAGAGCCATAATGTGGTACTGTAAACTGGCAGCCAAAGGGTTTGTGCTGCTGGGGGTTGGGCCTACTTGCCCCAAGGACAAAATATGCATGAAAACTTGTTGCCCTTGACCCCAAACAATATGTCCCGGGCGTCGGGCTATAGGAATTCCACATCCCTGTTCTGTGTGCGTCTGCCATGGAGCTTGTCAAGTACAGTTTCCTGTCTTTGGCCACTGGCCGCAGGCTTCTTCCAGGTACTTTTTTTAAATTTTGGACATACCATTTTCGAGAGTTCATGTCTATGCAGTCGTGTCCCCATGCCCTCGTCTTGTTTTCGCCACCCAACCCCCTCTTACCCTTGTTGGTGCTCCCTACCACCTCCCCTTCCAGCTGTTGCTTCCCACTCGTCACTCATGTTTGTTTTCCACCCCCACCAACTGTCTTTCTCGCTGCTCCCTTCCCCGCACCTAAGTGTTTCTTTTTGTATTTATGCCCCATTCCCTGTTGCTTCCCACACGTCCCTTGTGTTTGTCCCCCACCGCTGTCCGTCCTCACTACTCCCTCCTTGAATTGTTGATTTTTCTTCCCGATCAAGACAATCTAATCTGCATTTGTTTCCCCATGTGTGTTGTACAAATAGCAGCATCAGTCAGACATGGTATCCGAGCAGGGATCACAATGGCGTGCTCATTTTGAGACAGTTCGTCTTACATGATGTGACTTCCGTCTTCATTGTCACACATTGTTTTAGGCAGAAAGTAACCTCAGTTGCTTGGATCAATTAATTTTACCTGATAACTTCGTCATCATTCACCCCATACAGCAGTGCTAGAGTCTCATTCAAAAACCTGTTGCATTTTGGGAGCTGTAGTTCTGGTTCACCTCAATTGAGCCAATTGAAAAAAAAAAAAAATTGCAAGGGTTTGTGGATAAAAAAGAAAAATAGAGTATGGTGGCTTCCCAATGACGTGAAGTCATCTGGTAACTTTAATGTTTATTCAACCCAATTCAGTCTTGCACTGATAGTTCTTCTTTTGGAGCTCTTCCGGCCTGCATTGGCTTATACTCCAAAGACTTAGTGCTGTTTTTCTTTTGTGTCTATTTTATCAATCAAATTATGACAATCGTCCAATAAGGGAAAAACAATAAATCAGGACAATACACATCTATACTGAATCAGCAAGTAAGAATTGTCATTGTCCTGCACCAGCCCAAGTCAATGAGCTGGAACTGCTGATTAAACCACCCATGAGCCCGGAATGTGTGAGGCTTCCAGTTACCTCAAGCAAGGTGATTTATTGACTTCACAAACACCCTTTTCCTCAAATGGGGAAACTATTGCAGGTCTCAGCTGCAATCAGGTTCCCCAATTGACAATTGCTGATTATGCTGTTAGGCCACACCTCTCTGTACAGACGTGGTGGCCCTGACGCTAACACCCCACACAGCACAAATATCACCTGCACCCTTTGTTATTACTCATAAAGGCAGAGGTCACACCTGCTACTCTTGATTCGGAGTCCTACCAAATCCTACTTCAAATGTGTCCAGGGATTTATCCCTCACCGTAGAGGCAGAGCCTGGGCATTGCCACTACCAGCCTCAGGCCACTTCCAACACTGGTCTATTTCCTAACATCTTGGATTCATTCAGGTGTCATCGATGAGTTGATTGATCATCTCATACCAAATCTAGGTTTATCCAATTGCCAAACCGATGTCCAAGAACTTTCGATAGGCACCACTATTTGTCTTCCATTGCAGAAGTCCTAGTAGACACAGTTAGGGAAATTACTACATATTCAGTGCCCAAAAAATCTGCTAGAAATCACTCCCCCTCCTCCAAAGGAGTCTTAGTTTTATACATTCCCATCACACGTGGAGTAAACCATATGGCACATACTAGTGCCTTGCCAAGGTTAGCCAGGTGCACTGCTCTCTTAGTAACATACGTCATTAAGACACCTATAGTGGATGAACCTTGTGTAACATTGTCTTGTGTGTTACTTGTCTTTTATTAGTCAACCCTCCCGCCTCCCCCACACCTCCGTGCGACTTTTTGTATTTTGCCACTGCTTGTTGTATTTATGCTTCACTGCAAATTGGCAAACTTTATTTAAGCAAAGCTGCACAGCAGGTCAACTGCCGCGCAACATGTAAAATACATTGCCAAAGCCGATAGATTTCGCATTAGTGAAATCTGTTGGCTTTGCCAATGCTTGTTTATAAATCATTGTCTTATGGCATGTTAGTTCACTTAGTATCATGAGACTGCACCACGACTACAGCTGACAGAACGCATTAGCTGGTGATCTGAAATCCCAGCAGTGGAAACCCGATGCACCGGGGGCACAGAGTCCTAGAAACCCTGATTGCGGGGGCACGTGGAAACACTGCTCTGGTTGGCGAGAATGAAGTTCAAACGCCGCGCTCGTCAACTTCTTGGCGCTGTGCACTAGTTACACAAAGAGCGGCGACTGTGCTGATGTCTTATGAAGTGCGCCCCACCCACTTAAACCCCCTCATTTCACATGCTCTTCAGACAGGACTGACTTTGACCACCGGCGGCCTGGGTGGATATGAATCAGAGATGTGTGTTAAAGGCTCTGCCCTCTTGCCAAGTTTGTGAGCTTTCCGGTCCCCCTTTCTTACCGTATCTCCCTGAGCCAAGTCGTAGCGCGAAAAAAACATTCTTCCACAGAAATTACATTGCCGGCTTGTAATCTTTAATGAAATGTGCCTAATTTAGTAGTTGCATACACACTTTTCAGAGTGATTAAGGCAGATTCGTTTAACGCTGTTACTGTGGACGCTGCAATCGCGAATTAATGTGGAATTGTGGGCAGCGCGGCAGTTCGTACTTCCCCGTTTTTTCACAAATGTAAGCACAAAAAAATCGCTTCGTGCATCAGATGAGGCAATTAGTTCGCAGCTAAGGCATATGATGGCTTTGCTTTGTACTACATGGTTATTTTGAGTCATTCGCCTCTGAAACACATTTTCCAGCTGAATCGTCAGGCTCCCGCGGAGTCACAGTATATGGAAGAACACTATATTTGTGATTAAGGATTCGAACAAGAGAACTCACTGTGTGCTTGGGCCCACGCAGCATGGGTGTGTGTTCGTGCTAATAAGACAGCACACAATGCATCCAGCAGTTCATCTCTATGTTCCATTGCAGGATGTTAATCTTCTTAAAACTTATTTTAAGCTATGGTTTTCAAGTTCGCCTCTAACTTGGGGGTAAAAAACTCCCATGGCGTGTATCATCTGTACACAGGAAAGAATCCGAGTCTGTTTAACTCTTGTGAAACCCTGGGAGTGGGGCCGGCGCTAGGCATGGGCAGCTGCCCAGGGCCCCGCGCCTGCTCGCAGCCGTGGGGCCTCGCACCTTTAAAGATTCCAGAGTATCGAGGTCCAGGGGGCCCACTAAGAGTTTATATTTTTTCTTTATTTGCTCAATCTCCCCTGCCTCTGTGGGCCTAATGGCGCATCTGCATGTTGATGACAGCAATTAGACAGTTATTTACAGTGCCCTTACGTGTGAATGTGCGCCCTGAAGAGCAGAATATCCTGCAGGGCGCAAAGCAAAAGACAGAATGGCTGCGCATCACAATGGAAACTGCTCACCTAGGACAAGTGGAAAGGGAGCAGAGAGGCGAATAAAATGGGTAAGACAAACGGAATAAAGTGTGTGTGTGTGGGGGGGGGGTGCAGATAGGTGCGAGTATGGCAGTGAGCAGAGGAGCAGGGTCTAAAGTGTGCTGGGTCACTCAAGTCTTAGACCCGGTAGTAAATTAATATGGACATTGAAAAGGGGCCCTATATTCATGTCCTTAACTTTGCCCTCACCCTCAGAGTGAAAAAACAAATCTTAACCCTGCAGCAGTGCCACCCTTCGCTGCCTTTAATGTAACTTCAACGAGACTCGTTATAGTTCTTTCATAGTCACATCATGTCAGAACTGGAGCATTTTCAATATTATATACAAGGAAGCCGTAGATGTTGCTTATTCATCTCATGCAACTAATAACCACTGACAAAGCCAATAGTACTGGCCTGTTGTAGGCTTAATTTTACTTGTTGTAATATTTATCTGGAGGCAATGACAGAAGCAGCAAAATACCAATAGGGCGGCACACTATGCTAAGCACAGATTCATATAGCTTAAATGTTTTTAAGCCACACCCTTAATTATATTAGCCATGCCCCTTTGAAAGACCCCCCCGCCCAGTTTTTTCATCCCACTTAAAGCCCTGCTGTCAGGTCAGTATGTAGGCCGTTTTTTTAGCTAGTTGTTGACCTGCTTTATGGTCAGGTGAGCCGGTTTTTACTGTTGATTTTTATGATATTAAAGCAAACATTGCCTGCAGCAAACTCAAATCAGTGCAGTCTTCCATACCTTACAAAAACGTACACAGCGTGTCTTTACAAGTTTTAGACTGCCCTAGTTTGTAAACATGTATCGGTTTGCGTGGTAGTATTTGATGGTCCCAGGCTGGGACCATCAAATATACCACGCAAAACCGATACATACACCACTCTTAAGGTACAAAAATACTTGCCCCCTCATTTTCTTCCTTCCTGACAATATTTCCCCTTGCTGTCTGCCAGAAACATTGGGTGGGCATTCCACTCCATTAAAGATCTCACGTGTGGCTTTGTAAGGAGCAAACTGGGCAACTGCAACAGCCTCTGACTCGATCGCATGTACCATTCTTCACTCACCCTTGGCAAAGTACTCACCTTTGTCACCAGGGGTCTGTACCTCCTACCTGGTTCTGCCCACGCGTACACTTAGATGTCACTGGCCAACTTGCATTCGGTCTTCAAAGAGAGCCTTTCCTCACCACCTCACCTAGCTTCCTCTCCAAGGTCCGAAAACCAACTCAAAGACTGCGCCACCTCCCTAGCACAATGCATCTTTCAGTGCATGCCACTCCACCTCTTAGAACCCACCAAAGTCACCATATCTGAAAAATACACTCCAGCAGCACACTCTGTCACATCCCTTTTTGTTACTTTTTTTCTACTGTTTGCAAAGCCAGTGGGAAGGCCTTAATGTGATAAACATCATGTATGCATGCAACGCTTGAAAACAACATTTAAAATGCTAGTATTTGCATGTATTCCGCATAAAATCCAGGCCTTTAGGGTTCTCAAGTGCTTTTTTTTTGTTTTAATTTAATGTAATCTATGTATAGACATACACTATAAGCCGCATTATTTCTTGGCACTAGAATGATCAAAGAATAATTTTGAGAGACCACAGAAATCAACAGAGAGCATGTTTTTCCGCTGCTTGACACGGTTCCTGCCGAGTGTGAATTAGCATGGACCTTCTCCAGGCTTAGACCCCTAACTCTAAATCTTCTAGCCTCAAGGGATGTGCACTTTGTGTGAAAATCATTTGACGACTGAGACTAAGGAGTCACTAGGCAGATACTGGAACAGTTTTCAACTACGCAACATTGACCAGCCCATGGAGGCTGTTGAAAACTGGGGTCAAGATTAGAAAGATTACCTCAGAATTAAGTGGCAGCCAGTGAGCGAATGGCGCACACAAGTTTTGACATATTGTCTCATTTCTTCAATCCAAAAATTAATCTGATTATAGCATTCTAGATGCACTGTAATCACTGCAAACTGTGGCTCCGGGAGTCTCCGATAGGGGTCATTCCTGTAAGTCCACTTGGAGTCGAATATTGCAGCCACTGCAACATTATGGAAATCTTAGGGTGGCAAAAAAGGACTCTCTGAAGTTGGTCAACTTTAAAAAACACACTCGGTCTACTGGATAAATCTGCCCTTTTAGGCTCAGGTAAAACTTCAATTCTTGACTGTCCATAAAAGAAAGAATGTCAAAGAGCAGAGGACAGGTCCCAAGAGCAGATGCCTAGCCCCAGAGATGACATCTTGGTTTTGGCTGCATTAAGTTTTTGCCTTATAGCTCCCACCCTACAGGTTTTACACCGCCTCCCTGAAGTCCTCGCCTGACCCGCTAAAACACAGATAAATGTGTGTGGCATTGAAATTGAGAGCTTGACTTATCAGAAGGTCAACCACAGGCCTGATATACATACACGTTGAACAGAGGTGACCTCTGAAGTATTTCACATGCAGTTCTTGGCCTGTTGCTTTTTCTAGGTTCTTACCATACCAAGGCAAGCCACGTTTCCTACAAAAATTGAGAACCTGAGGACGTACATAGATTATTCTTTTCAGGAGACAAGTCGGTGAGACCTTTTTTAAGACTAGGATGAGCTGCCTCACATGACAAAAAGCTGTTCACTAATGTGGTAACCATTGGTCTTAGGCATCTGCGCTGCATGCTTTCTCGCTGCCATTGTTGGTGGTGAATCCTCCAACCTGCAGTTGGGCTGAATGATCTTCAGTCGTTTTGTACACAGTCCCTCACTGCGAATGTATAAATAAAAACGGGGGTGGGGAAAAACGAAATTATCATAGAATCAAATACAAGAAGTTCTTATTTTGACAGAAAAATCAAGTTAAAATGCTAAAATGTTACTAATTTAACGTCAGTTGAACGCTTCAGCACATCCCTTGGAGGCAGGCACCTAGAACAATCTGGCCAGAAAATTATGGAGCGTTTGTGTGGATTGTTGACTGCAGACATTATTTTCCCAGTTTTATAGTTCATTGTGGCTAGGCATGTTGTATTTTTGTTTTCTCTGGACGCTGTCTTCAAATTTCCAGAGAACGTTCTTTCGCCTTGGACTTTCTAGTTATTTACAGTTTTTCCTCAGTGATGCTACCTAGTCCCATGCAGCAGCGAAAAGCATATTACAGAGGTCTGTAATAGGTTGCGCTAAAAGTAGAAAACAGGCCAGAGCAGCAGGAGCTTGGATAATGCTAGAATTAGACTGCCACAGAGTTTGCCTAAGGACAGCAGAGGATATTACTTTCGGATCGATGAACCAAATAGGCCGCACGCTGTGGTGGAGTGGTTCCCACTGAAAGGAGCTGGATAACAAAGCAGGTGACTGGGTGGGACTGAGTGAGCTGAACGTCACATCTGTAAAAAGAATTTCGTCTACACAATGCCTCTTATTATGCGAGGTGGCAGTTGAAAGGACCTCAATATCCAGAACTGGAACAAACACCAAGGCATCCGCATGTGAACGGAAATCCAAATAAATTACATCCCCATTAACCAAACCGTGAGATGCTCAGAGTAATCATCCTGACACTATGTCGGTCAAGTAGGCATGGAAGAGCTTAACTGAGCTTGGGTTTGATAACATGTCATATACTTATCCCATATAGTTAATGGGAAAATCTTACCCCTCAACAACTATGGGAAGAAATTCCCCTACTGGTGCAGCCGCAATTATTTTTGATCTAACTTTGTAAATGACTGAGTCCTTCCCCTTTGCTTTCCCCTCCTAAAATGGGGCTCAATAGAACAGTCATCTGGAGAAGGTGGATTCGCATAGGAGCAGTCATCCATTAGCAAAGTTCTTTGACCAATAAATAGCCATGTCAAAGCTGGAGAATAGGTTCTGCTGAATGTACCATTTTATTTACCACCAAAGTCCTCTTAATCAGGACCCTGATTGATTGAAAGTTGCCTTACGTGCCAGTCTTATAAGAGAAATAGCACTGATAGGAATCTAGTAGAGAGCATTTATAAAAGGTCTGTGTGGTTATGGGGCAATAATCGATGCACACTGATAGAAGCTGTTTCATGTCATAAACTCTAGTTTTAAAACACCCTCAAAATGTTTAGATGCAAGGTGCTTATCGGGTCTCCACCTATAAGCAAAAATCTATTTGATGATTTTGGATACCTGGTTAAGAAAGCAGCATCGACCCTCAAATGACAGTGTGGCATGGCGCACAGCAATCCCTGGCTAGGTAGTTCGAAACAGGATTCCCATAGGAGCTTTGTGCCTTGGCCACTCCTTTGAGGACTGTGGCGCCTGAAGAATAATGTTGAGATAAAGCACCACAGTGTGGGATGGGGCCCAGATATGCAGTCCATCGCTACACTTAAAGCGATGTTCGACACTACGCACTAGAATCCACCAAGTTGCAAAGAACTCCATTGGGTAAAGTATGTAGAAGTCCAACTTCTTTTATAAAATGGTCACATTAACCAATGTAGAAAGATCACTAGAGGAGGTCAAGCTTAGCAATGCGGGCATTCAAGTATGGTTTTCACAAGCAAAATGCGCAAACTGATGTAAACACCAGCATTATGGGGCTGAATCCAGTTTTTTTTTTTTTTTTTTTAACAGAAGTTGACCACATACTGTGCCCTGGAAATAAATCTCAGGTTCTCCTATACCAAGACAATTTGTAAACCGAGATTAAAATGACACAAACATGGAGGCAGGGCCCCCGAGCTACAGTGCTCTAGGCCCTGGCAGTCTTTGAGCTCTCTCTTGATACTTCCCATTCTTCAGGAAACTTTGAAAACCCATCAGTTCCACTAAGCGTTCAACGTGTGATGAGAGGCAGTTAGCTGAATATAACCAAGCATACTAATTATATTGAATTCAAGCTATGGATAATGACTATACTAATGACATTGCCTCTCTTCCCATTTAAACCTGTAGTCCATAACATTATCCAAAGCATAAACTACCTGTCCCAAGTATACGTGTTAACCTACATTGTGTTATTTCATTTTTTCATCTTTTACTATTTTTCAAATATATTCATTTATTCGAATCATTAATTCTTTTACACATACACAACTTATTATGGGTATTAAAAGAACGAAAAGGTTGAGAATTAACTGATAACATTGAAATAATCATAAATAAATAAAAACTCTGGAAAGACAGCAATTAGTGAGATAAACAGCAAAATACAGTCTAGTTAAAAAAAATTGCAATAAATTCTTCTCAATTTTGTTATGCTAACTTTAAAAAATGAATACTAGATGGGGCGTACCTGGCTGAGCATGGAGTAGCACTACAATAAGCGAAGCTGCGTTCCTACCTGGCCTAAACAGCTTAACAACAGTACCAAGTGCGCTATCCATCGCATCCTAGAAAGGGGGAAGTGGAGAACACACTCTGTCAGTAATTACAACAGGAACCTGCTGAGGGCCCTTAGAAAGGCATGCAGGCATCCTGCAGGCCCCGGAAGGAAGAAGGCACCCCCTTGGAGGCTGTGTGAATGAATCAAGCAGCCAATTGTGGAGTTTGCTGGGTCCCTTTAGAGTGGATGAGTAAGCATTGAAGAACAGTGAAAGTACCTGCTGCACGGAGTTGCCTTCTTCTGCCTGCCCTGCATGGAGAGAAGCTGAGACCCTGAGAAAGAATAATGTAAGGACGCAGCCCGGAGATGGGTTGGGCTCGAGGGGCGCTGCAGAGTTGTCCCTGAGTGAGAGGACTCGCACAACAACTGAATACTCCAGGGGCGATATAGAGGCCTGTGAAGAAAGAGACCAGTGAGGACCCTGAGTGAGCCAGGAAGCTGATGGGTCATTCATCAGGTGCCCATGAAGCGACCCCGGGAGGCCTTGTGGGCTGGAGACTGTGCCTGCTGGAGGGGCCTAGTTTGATGGGGGAGACATTACACTCTGCTTGCCAAAGAGGCTGGGACCGAACCTTGCCTCCAGCTCATGGTAGCAGACTAGTAGTATACACACCAGAAGGAGTAGGAAGTGGTAAAATTATCTCTGTCAGTAGTGGTGGCATGTGACATGTGTCTAAATACTGCGCTCACTCAAACCGTGGTGTGACATGCTTCATCATAGGGCTGCTACTATACACCCCTGCGTATCCCACGCTAGGGGTGGAGCAAAGGGAGGGGGAAGACAAACAAAACACGTAAAGAACAGAAACAAGTAGTTTCAATAAGTGACTGGGACACCGGAAGTGAAAGTGCAGTGTGAGTTAAAACTAGCTCGGAGGTGTCAAAAGTAACTAAATTTATTCCTAGACCCTCCGGCCAGGGTTAAAAGAAGTGAAGGATGGTGGTGATTGGGAGATATAATGTGCTCCTAGCACCCCTCCTTACTGCCATAGTGTCGACATGTTTCGGCCGTGTGATTGTGCCCATCAATGAGGGTCACGCCGGCCTTCCTCAGGACTCTGCCGGTCCCAGAGCGTAAGTTTGTACCTCTCACCTCAAATAGAGATCAGGGCGATCAGAAACCCATGTTCCGGAGAGGTAATTCCAGTATTTAGACTCATGTCACATGCCACCACTACTGACCGAGATAATTTTACCACTTCTTACTCCTTCTGGTGTGTATACAGTTTAGCCTGGGGGTCCGGAGTAGAGGAGTCCGTTACCCTCACCCCTTCTCTTTTGTGTATTTATTAGCAGACTAGTAGTCCCAGAAGTATGCGAATAGGCCATACAGCAGACAAGCCCCCTGACCAACAGCGAACAAGGAGAGGAGAGGGGGTGAGGCCACAGGAAGATGCCCAGATGGATTGAAGCAGCGGGCCTTTAGCCCCCTGCAGGCAAATGGTCTGGAAGGCAGAGCAGTGTGGGGATACTGATGGGGACACATCCAGCTACAGAACAAGGCCCCCAGGAGACTTAAAGAGAGTGCTGCTTGGAGAAGGGTATCCCGATGTGGATGGTGGGGTGCCTTCACTCTCACCCCTGCCTTCACTTTCTAACCCCCCCCGCCCCCCCCCATGGGCCCAATGCAGATGGAAATGTCAACACAGACTGAATATGGAGCCTGACCTTTCTTGCAAATTAGATGCAGCCCAATGTAAAAGCAATCCCAAAGAGATTTTGACAGGAGAAGAGAAGAGTAGAATATGTGTGTGGGTAATCCTTGGCTGGACACCAGCTCTTTAGAGCCCATCTGAGTGCTAGTGCCGGGTCATTTGGTGAGCAGAGGCATGGGTCGAAGCAGACAAAGGAAAGAGAGCACAGTGTCAGAGAGAAAGACACAATCCTCTTTAGAGGTCACAAACTCCAGCTCTTCCAGGACCTCTCATCAATCATCCTGATGAAATGCAAAGACTTTCATCCGTAGGTTGACTTCTGCATGGTTCAGCAAATGTCATAGCAGTGGGGTGATCCTTTCTGCATGGAATTTACATGGAAGGGACAACCATGATCATTGCTTGAGATCAGTAACCTCTTGGCTCATCAAGGTGGCAGACTACAAAGCTTCGGCGCAGACCACGTCTATGAAGTAGTCCAACACCTGGAAAAAAAGGAGCTCCAAGAGAAGACAACTTCAGACTACTGCACAAAGAAGCAAAAAACATAGCCAGATGCCCTGATGAAGCAATAATAGCCCCTCCGGGGTCCAGGTTCCACAATGATGGGGAGGTGTGGGGATCTTGCCTGAAGGCACATGGAGGTGGGAGCACAGATATGAAAATTAAGATAATTTGGCAGACCCTTTCTCTCTAGGACAAGGACTAGTTTTAATCACAAACACTCTGAGAGACATAGCTCTACTAACCTCATGCACCATTTAACTTAATGCCCCTTAAGTTACCGGGTGTTAGATTTGGGGGTCTCTAGTTGGCAGAGGTAGGTACCTTTGTCCAAATAGGGACCCTTGCGTCTAGTCAGGGTAAGGGGGATACACTCCTAAAATAACCCCTGCTCACCCCCTTGGTAGCGTGGCACGAGCAGACAGGCTTATCTCAGAGGCAGTGTGTAAAGCATTTGTGAACACATACAGTAATCAAGTGACAACACTACAGATGGACACCACACCAGTTGTACATTAAAAATAAGTATCTTTTATACAGATTTAACACAAGACCATAAACGACAAAAATCCACAATACTGTACTTCAAAAATGATAGAATTAGCTCAGTTCTCTTAAGATGGTAAATGCGACACTTTGAGTTCAATGTACCTTTGGATGCGTAACGCTATACAACAAAAGTGTTGCAGGGAAGGTGATACGTCGGTTCCTTACACGCAAGAACGGTGATGTGTTGGGTCCCTACTGATGCGTAGGGGATGCGTCGGTTCTTCTTGGCGTGGGGAGGTGATGCGTCGGTTTCTTACTGTGCTTCCGTGGCGATGCGACAAGCAGCACCGTGATGCGATGAAGATCCGGTGCAAAGAAACAAAAGATGGCGTCTTCTTGATGCGACACGATGCGTGCACGCCCGACGGCCGTGCGGCGAGTCAACGATTCTTCTGAGCCGCGACAGGCCCTGCAACACGCTTCCCGGTGATGTGGCGGCGTCGGATGCGACGTCGATCCTCTTCTCCGGCGATGCGAGGTGCTTCGGCAACGATGCGGCGGCGACACTCTTCTCCGTTGATGCGGCGGCGTCTGATGCGACGTCGATCCTTCTCTTCGGCGATGCGAGGCGCTTCGGCTGCGGCGGCGACGTTTCTTCGTGAGTCGCGCTTCCAGCTCCTTGCGACACGCAGTCCCTCAGAAAGTCCAGCACAGCAGCAGGCACTTTACAGAAAGACTCTTGGGGAGCTGGTTGGTGAAGTCTGTTGTCCCTGAAACTTTAGCAGGAGGCAAGCTCTTCTCTCAAGCCCTTGGAGATCTTTTACAAGTTGATGAAAGTACACACAAAGTTCCTTTCTCCTTTCTTTGGCAGTCGGGCAACCACTGCAGGCCAATCCCCCAAACAGCACTCAGCTTAGGGATAGTCTCCTCCTCAGTTTCTCTTGGTTCCTCGCCTCAGCAAAGGTTTCTTCTTGTTTCCCAAAGTGATCTGATCTAAAGTTCTGGGGTTTGGGTCCCCTCTTTTATACACATATTCTCTTTGTTCTCTGAAGGCAGAGAGGCCTTTGCCTAGTCCAAACCAGTTCTGGTCAGTCCTGGAGCACTTTGTTGACAAGACTCTTTCTTTCCTTTCACAGTGTAGGCCAGGGACATCAGACACCCCACAGGAGGTGGAGCCAGCATTGTGGAGGGAAGGCACAGCCCTATTCAGGTCCCAGGTGCAACTCCTCCCACCCATCTCCATGCAGATCTCTCTATTCAGCCCTGTACTGACTCACCCTGTCTCCTGGAATCCCCCAGCCCCTGTCACTCACAAACCAGACATGGAATACACAACCTAGCAGAGGCAGGCTTGGATAGTTAGGCAAGAAAATACCTACTTTCTAAAAGTGGTATTTTCAAACACAGAATGTTAAAACCAACTTCACTAAAAGATGTATTTTATCATTCTGAGTTCAGGCATACTAAATTCGCTTTTCTACCATGTTCCCTGGGTCAGTTAGGATTATAAGATGTAATAATCAAACTGCCCATTCTGGCCTATGGAGAACAGGTAGCCTTGCAATAGTGAAAACGAAAATGGCTGTAATTCACTATTAGGACATGCCACACACACCAGGGCATGTCCTACCTTATACTTACAATGCACCCTGCCCTTGGGCCTACCATAGGGGTGACTAATATGCAGAAAAGGGAAGGTTTAGGGACTGGCAAGTGGGTGCACTTGCCCAGTCAACATGGCAGTACCAGACCGCACACAGGCTCTGCAATGGCAGCCCTGAGACACACTTTTACAGGCTGCTTCTGTGGGTGGCACAACCAGTGCTGCAAGCCTACCAGCAGCATTTGGTTTACAAGCCCTGGGCACACTCAGTGCACTGTACTAGGGTCAGACAAGTAAACCAAACCAGCCAATCCTGGAATCTCTAATCCATACACCAATTTACCATAGGGAGCACTTGCACTGTGGCACAGTGCCCAAAGCATCTATAACCAGCAAAAACACATGAGGCAACAGCAAAAAATGGAAGGGAGACCCACGCCAACAGTGCCAGGTCTAACACGTGTCCCCTCCAGCTGAAATGTGGAGAGAACTACCCTACCTCCTGGGAGTTCCCTTCACTAAGGCGGAAAAATCTGGACAGACCATCAGCATTGGCGTGTGCTGTACCAGGACGGTGTTCCACTGTGAAGTCCATCCCCTGTAGGGAAATGGACCACCTCAACAGCTTTGTATTCTCACCCCTCATCTGCATCAACCATCTGAGGGGCCTGTGGTCTGTCTGAACCCGGAAGTGAGTCCCAAACAGGTATGGTCTCAGCTTCTTCAGAGCCCAGACCACAGCAAATGCCTCACGCTCAATCGCACTCCACCTCTGTTCCCGTGGAAGTAACCTCCTACTGATGAAGGCTACGGGTTGATCTAGGCCCTCCTCATTTATCTGTGACAAAACAGCCCCCATACCATGCTCTGAAGCATCTGTTTGAACGATAAACCCTCTGGAGAAGTTGGGTGCCAGGAGCACGGGCGCCGTGCACATGGCAGTTTTCAGGGCCTCAAAAGCTTTCTGACAGGTGTCAGTCCAAATCACTTTCTTGGGCTGCTTCCTGGAAGTCAGCTCTGTCAAGGGTGCAACAATGCTGCCATACCCCTTGACAAACCTCCTGTAATACCCAGTGAGTCCTAAAAAGGCTCTCACCTCTGTCTGGGTCTTGGGGGCTCCCAAGCCAGGATGGTCTCAATCTTGGGCTGTAGGGGCGCCACCTGGCCGCTCCCAACCTGGTGTCCCAAGTACACCACGGAACCCTGCCCGATCTGGCACTTACTCGCATTGATCGTGAGCCTGCCCTCCGCAGCGCCATCAACACTTCCCAGAGGTGGCGCAGATGTTCTTCCCAACTGGCGCTGAACACTGCAATGTCATCCAGGTAGGCGGCACTGAACTCTTCCAGTCCAGCCAACACCTGATTGACCAACCTCTGAAAGGTGGCAGGGGCATTCTTCATCCCAAAGGGCATAACCCGGAACTGGTAGTGCCCATCTGGTGTGGAGAATGCTGACCTCTCTCTTGCCCCATCAGTCAAGGCGATCTGCCAGTACCCAGACGTTAGATCAAACGTGCTGAGGTACCGGGCAGCTCCTAACCGATCGATGAGCTCATCAGCTCTGGGGATGGGGTGCGCATCAGTCCTCGTGACTGAATTGAGTCCTCGGTAGTCCACACAGAACCGGAGTTCTGGCGTGGCACCCGGTGCGGCAGCCTTTGGGACCAAGACCACTGGGCTGGCCCAAGGACTGTTAGAGGACTCAATCACCCCTAACGCAAGCATCTTGGAGACCTCCTCCTTGATGCAAGCTCTCACCCTGTCAGTTACCCTGTAAGTTTTGTGCTTAACAGGAGGACTGTCTCCAGTGTCCACATCATGGATGCACCAATCAGTGACACTGGGAATCAGGGAGAACAGATCAGAAAACTGTCTCAGCAACGCAACTGGTGACAGTCATTCTGTTGCTCAAGGGTCAGGGTGGAAGAGAGGTTCACACCATCCACTGACCCATCTCGCTCTGTCGCCGACAGGAGGTCAGGAAGAGGCTCAGTCTCCTCCTCCATTCCAGCATCTGTCGCTAAGAGCATGCCCACTTCGGACCTCTCCAAGTGGGGCTTCAGGCGGTTGACATGCAGGACCCGCAAGGGGTTCCTGGGAGACCGCAAGTCCACCAAGTAGGTAACGGGACTTTTGCGCTCCACCACCTCAAATGGTCCGGTCCACTTATCCTGGAGCGCACACGGCTCCACTGGGGCCATGACCCACACTTTCTGACCAGGCTGAAGCTCTACCAGAGTGGCATTCTGGTTGTACCACCGCTTCATCTCCTCCTGGCTGGCTTCCAGATTCGCCTCAGCGAGTTGCCTGAAACGCCTAGTCTGGTTCCTGAAGGCCAGCATGTAGCTATATACATCCTGGGGAGGTTTCCCGGGAGATTGCTCCCAGCCTTCCTTGACCAGACTCAGAGGTCCTCTCACCGGGTGACCATAGAGAAGCTCAAAGGGACTGAACCCTAGAGATTTCTGTGGCACCTCACGGTATGCAAAGAGCAGGCATGGTAAGAGGACGTCCCACTTACGCCTCATAGGTTCCTCAAGACCCATAATCATGCCTTTTGAGGGTCCAGTTGAATCTCTCAACCAACCCATTTCCTTGGGGCTGGTAAGGAGTGGTCAACTTGTAAGTTACCCCACACTCCTGCCACAGGGACTTCATATACTTGGAAATGAAGTTTGTCCCTCGGTCAGACATTACCTCTCTAGGGAATCCCACTCGGGAGAAAATTCCCATCAGTGCCCGTCCCACCACGGGTGCCGTCACTGTCCTCAGAGGTATGGCTTCTGGGTACCGGGTGGCATGGTCCACCAAGACCAGGATGAACCTGTTGCCCATGGCTGTCTTGGGGTCCAGTGGCCCCACAATGTCAATACCCACCCGTTCAAAGGGGGTGCTGACCACAGGGAATGGCTGGAGAGGAGCCTTCTGCTTCCTCCCACTCTTTCCACTTGCCTGGCAAGTCTGACATGTCCTGCAGTGAGTGTCTGAACTCCTGCGCATTTGAGGCCAATAAAAATGGGTGACAAGCCTCTCAAAGGTCTTGTCCTGCCCCAAATGTCCTGCTAACGGCACATCATGAGCCAGCCCCAGTAGGAAGGCTCTGAAGCGCTGGGGTACCACCAGCACACGGGCTGACCCAGGCTCAGCAACCTTAGGCTCAGTATACAGGAGATCATTCTCCCAGTAGATCTAATGTGATCCAGACTGATCACCTGCTGCCTGGTCTGCAGCCTGCTGCCGCAAACCCACAAGAGAAGGGCACTTCTTCTGCTCCGTGCAGAACTCTTCCCTGGAGGGTCCTCCTTCCTGCTGCCATAGCTCAGCTCAGGCAGGTCCCCCAGTTCAGATACCTGTTCCCCTGTAGGCTCCAGGGCATCCCCCTCAGGGTCTACCTCCTCCTGGACCGTGGGAACTTCAGGGCCGGTTTCCGCGCCCCTGCCTCTTCTCTTTAAGGCAGGCACCTGGGCCCCCTCTCAGGCTCCAGGTCCTCTTGAACACCCTTACTGGCTGCCATGGACCGTGTGGTCACACACGCCCAGTCAGGCAGACCCAACATCTCCAAATGAGCACTTCGCTCCACCTTAGCCCAAGGTGAGCTCTCCACATCGTTCCCCAACAAACAGTCAACAGGCATGGCTGGCCTCACAGCTACTTGAAGAGTACCAGAGACCCCCCCCACTCAAATGCGATGCAGCGCGCAACGAAATTCGTTTTAGTAATTTAATTGTCTACTTACCTGCATTCATCCGTATTCCGGTGTTTACTACCCCCACCCTGCCCCTCCCCTGCCCCACATCACCGCCCGGCAAGCACGCCCTGCACGGACCGCTACTGTTCAGAAGGCAAGTCTAACAGTGTGTCCCGCCCCTCACTAAGGAACCGCCCCCACAACCCCGCTCCCCAATCCTTCTCGGGACCCGGTGGGAAGACCTGGCTACCTCATAGGCTTTGAACCACTGCCCAATATCATCATTCTTATAAAACTCCCTCACCACATCTTTAGGAATATACACCCTAGCTTCAAGGCATGGACGGTGTGCTGCCACCAGAGGGAGTAATCTCTAAGCTTCTAGCTTTCAACTCCCAACTCCCTCAAACTTTTCTCATGCTCCAACTGCATTCTCTTTTCTTCCAGGGCCAATCTCCTATTTTCTAACTCCAGTTGCCCACCCTACTTGAGCTTGGCAAGCTCCAATTCGTGCATCCTGTTTTCCTTCCAGTCCGCCAACTCCTCTGGGGACAGGCTTTTGGCAGAAACACTGCTACCTACTGGGGAAGTTGCTCTCTTCCCCTGGGGACCCAATGGCCCCTCCAGCTGCTCATCTGCATTCTCAGCCCCTTCCTCATTCTCAGGGGTATTCCTTGCTTCCACCCAGGCCCTCAGCGCCTTTTGGAACTCATCCTTCTTGGAGAGACCGGTCATAGAAACTTTACATTTCCTGCAGAAGTGCTTGAGCTGTTTCACATTGTAGCATTCCAGTTTCTCCTCTTCCCAATCAAAATCAACACATGCTATGGATGCTGCTTTATCCATGGTGGTTAAACTTGGCAGTTCTTTGTTTTTTCTGGGATTTTCTATTTTTGCAATCTACCAAAAGTATGTGGTCGCGTTTTGGTCTGCACTCACTAGTAGTGTTCACCAATCACTGTACATGAGTCACAAATGCAAGTCCAGAATCCTCACCGCTGACCACCAATGTTAGATTTGGGGGTCTCTAGTTGGCAGAGGTAGGTACCTTTGTCCAAATAGGGACCCTTGCGTCTAGTCAGGGTAAGGGGATACACTCCTAAAATAACCCCTGCTCACCCCCTTGGTAGCTTGGCACGAGCAGACAGGCTTATCTCAGAGGCAGTGTGTAAAGCATTTGTGAACACATACAGTAATCAAGTGACAACACTACAGATGGACACCACACCAGTTGTATATTAAAAATAAGTATCTTTTATATAGATTTAACACAAGACCATAAACGACAAAAATCCACAATACTGTACTTCAAAAATGGTAGAATAAGCTCAGTTCTCTTAAGATGGTAAATGCGACTCTTTGAGTTCAATGTACCTTTGGATGCGTAACGCTATACAACGAAAGTGTTGCAGGGAAGGTGATGCGTCGGTTCCTTACACGCAAGAACGGTGATGCGTCGGGTCCCTACTGATGCGTAGGGGATGCGTCGGTTCTTCTCGGCGTGGGGAGGTGATGCGTCTGTTTCTTACTGTGCTTCCGTGACGATGCGACAAGCAGCACCGTGATGCGATGAAGATCCGGTGCAAAGAAACAAAAGATGGCGTCTTCTTGATGCGACACGATGCGTGCACGCCCGACGGCCGTGCGGCGACTCAACGATTCTTCTGAGCCGCGACAGGCCCTGCCAAACGCTTCCCGGTGATGCGGCGGCGTCGGATGCGACGTCAATCCTCTTCTCCGGCGATGCGAGGCGCTTCGGCAACGATGCGGCGGCGACTCTCTTCTCCGTTGATGCGGCGGCGTCTGATGCGACGTCGATCCTTCTCTTCGGCGATGCGAGGCGCTTCGGCTGCGGCTGCGACGCTTCTTCGTGAGTCGCGCTTCCAGCTCCTTGCGACACGGAGTCCCTCAGAAAGTCCAGCACAGCAGCAGGCACTTTACAGAAAGACTCTTGGGGAGCTGGGTGGTGAAGT
This sequence comes from Calotriton arnoldi, assembly GCA_963921515.1. NCBI lineage: Eukaryota > Metazoa > Chordata > Amphibia > Caudata > Salamandridae > Calotriton > Calotriton arnoldi. The sequence continues at coordinate 484,427 of CAWUFW010006775.1, read as the reverse complement.
CTGTTGTCCTTGAGACTTCAGCAGGAGGCAAGCTCTTCTCTCAAGCCCTTGGAGATCTTTTACAAGTTGATGAAAGTACACACAAAGTTCCTTTCTTTGGCAGTCAGGCAACCACTGGAGGCCAATCCCCCAAACAGCACTCAGCTTAGGGATAGTCTCCTCCTCAGTTTCTCTTGGTTCCTCTCCTCAGCAAAGGTTTCTTCTTGTTTCCCAAAGTTTCTGATCTAAAGTTCTGGGGTTTGGGTCCCCTCTTTTATACACATATTCTCTTTGTTCTCTGAAGGCAGAGAGGCCTTTGCCTAGTCCAAACCAGTTCTGGTCAGTCCTGGAGCACTTTGTTGACAAGACTCCTTCTTTCCTTTCACAGTGTAGGCCAGGGACATCAGACACCCCACAGGAGGTGGAGCCAGCATTGTGGAGGGAAGGCACAGCCCTATTCAGGTCCCAGGTGCAACTCCTCCCACCCATCTCCATGCAGATCTCTATTCAGCCCTGTGCTGACTCACCCTGTCTCCTGGAATCCCCCAGCCCCTGTCACTCACAAACCAGACATGGAATACACAACCTAGCAGAGGCAGGCTTGGATAGTTAGGCAAGAAAATACCTACTTTCTAAAAGTTGTATTTTCAAACACAGAATGTTAAAACCAACTTCACTAAAAGATGTATTTTATCATTCTGAGTTCAGGCATACTAAATTCGTTTTTCTACCATGTTCCCTGGGTCAGTTAACATTATAAGATGTAATAAACAAACTGCCCATTCTGGCCTATGGGGAACAAGTAGCCTTGCAATAGTGAAAAACGAAAATGACTGTAATTCACTATTAGGACATGCCACACACACCAGGGCATGTCCTACCTTATACTTACAATGCACCCTGCCCTTGGGCCTACCATAGGGGTGACTAATATGCAGAAAAGGGAAGGTTTAGGGACTGGCAAGTGGGTGCACTTGCCCAGTCAACATGGCAGTACCAGACCGCACACAGGCTCTGCAATGGCAGCCCTGAGACACACTTTTACAGGCTGCTTCTGTGGGTGGCACAACCAGTGCTGCAAGCCCACCAGCAACATTTGGTTTACATGCCCTGGGCCCACTCAGTGCACTGTACTAGGGTCTGACAAGTAAACCAAACCAGCCAATCATGGAATCTCTAATCCATACACCAATTTACCATAGGGAGCACTTGCACTGTGGCACTGAATAGCAGTGGCACAGTGCCCAAAGCATCCATAATCAGCAAAATCACATGAGGCAACAGCAACAAATGGAAGGGAGACCCACGCCAACAGTGCCAGGTCTAACACCGGGCGTCTAAATCTCGACTCCCCTAATGTGGCCCAGGACCACCTTATAGGAAAACCCTGCATCACAACTGGGGAACGCAGAGGGTAGCCTGTGATTTTAGCCTGGTCTGGTTCCCTGATCTCAATAGAGATCTACAATTGCATAGGAACTTGAGGTCATGTTGGCCACACTGAAAAATTTGACATGACATTAATTCACAATCCACGGAAGGATGCAAGTGACTGTGCAGCCTATAGGCCAATATTTCTTTTGAATACCGACTCGAAAATCTTTAGAAATAGCTTAGTGAACAGACTTGTGGTTCACATTCCATATCTGGTAGATCCTGAAGAGGGTGGGTGTTATCAAAAAGTAAAAGGAGTGATAATATTATGTGCATTGCATATTTCGTGAACAAGGACAGAAGAAGGAAAATTCCGGCTATTTCGCTTTCACTGTGTGTGGAGAAGGCATTTAACTGGGTCAGTTGGGGAATGCTGAAGGATGTATTTAAGAAGATGTAAACTGGGGTGGGAATGAAGGACTGGATTGTGGTAGGATACAGGGCTGAGATCCACAGGGTTTCCCCTGGGCAGGAGTATGAAGCAGTGTTTCCTGATCGCCCCTCTCCTGTGTGCCCTAATGGTGGAACACCTAATGGTGAAGATTAGTGCCTGTAGTGACATCAGGGGAATTCTTTTTGGGGGCAAGGCTTTAGAATCTGCCTCTTTGCAGATGAGGGCTTACCCTAGCCAATCCAGAGAGTTAATCACCAACTATACAGGAGGACCTACATATGTTTGAAAATAGCTTGCGCTTCTAAGTGAATAGACCAATCGACCATTGTTAAACTGAGCATTTCCCCGAACTGTATTGCAGATCTCCAACTCTGTTACCCATTCAAATAGTAACCCACTTATCTGGATATCTGGGGCTCAACCTGACAAGCAAATTGAAAAACTGGAGAGAGGCGAACCAGTGTCCCTACGTGAACAACTTTACAGATATAAGGCGATGACGCCCCTATACCTATCTTGGTTGAGGCAAATAAACATTCTCAAAATAAACATATTCCTCAGGGTCCTCTACCTCTTTCAATCCCTCTGAATTAGCATCTTGGTTGAGGCGATTAAACGTATTCCCTAGGGTCCTCTACCTCTTTCAATCCCTCCGAATTAGCATCCCTCTCACTTAGATTTTCTCAACGCTGCAGCATCTGGTGGAATTTATGTGAGTGGGAGATAGCCCCGTATTTCCAAAAAGGTCCTCATGGCACCCTCAGGGATGGGAGGGCTGGCAAATCCAGACCTCCTGTGCTACTGTAGGGTGCATCTCTGTTTTATGTCAGAATTGTGGTGAGGGAGAGCAAGAACAAATGGCTCGTTAATCATGGTTTGAGCAACAGTGAGCTGCGCTGTATGGGGTTTCACTTGGTTAGAAAAGTCACAGTGCCCACAAATGCCTACCTAATAACTCCAGTAGGAACATTTCTCGATAGTATATGATAAAATAGCAGTGAATGGTGGGTTAACCTAATTCCCATCGCCTAATACACCAATTTTTCACTATCTCTCATTTACACCTTCCATGCAGGATGGAAATTTCTGATATTGGGAAAGGTAGGAATGTGGGACATTGAGACCAAATTAAGTCTGTTATCCAATGTAAGACAACTTCGGCAAAGCAAACTCGTACTCCTAACTTCCAAACTGGGCACTTCACTCCTCCAGTGCTACGGAAGCTACTAGGCCTCCAACACATTTTGAGAATGTATTATCCTGTGTGTCCCCTTTTCCTGTTTGTCTACGCTAGTGTCTGGAATACTGAGAGTAAATAAAGTAACAGGGTGTTGGTGTGTGGTCCGTAGTGGAAGCTAGGAGATGGTGGCAGCTAGAGGGAGAATGAAGCCCTGACAGACCCTACCTGCTGATGCTGTAACCTAAGGGCCTAATATGGAATAAAGAACTTACCTCCTTCTTGAGTGGCCTCAGACTCTTGTATAAAGAGCCTTCCCTCTGATTTCGACAGAGAAGCTAGTCTGTAGGTATGCAGGCTCCAGAGAGCTCATTTCGAACATCTACAGAACAGTCCAACTCAGCCGGTCAAACACAGAAAGGGAGCTGTTAGAATAAGGGGGAGATGGAACTCGGGAAGAATGGGAGGGGCTGTAGGTTAGTACACACAAAAAGAAGGGGTGAGGGTACGGACTCACCTACCCCGCACCCCCTGTCAATACTTAGTACACCAGAAGGAGTAGGGAGTAATAAAATCTCTGTCTCGTGATGGCACGTGCTGTGTGTGCTAATACTGCTCTCACTCACACAAATGTGTGACATGCTTCATCATATGGCTGCTTACAATACACCCCGGCGTAGCCACGCACTGGGTGGAGCAATAGGGTGGGGGAAGACAATACAACACAGAGAGAAACAATTTATTTCACAGAGGCTGGTAACGGCAGTAGTGAAAGTGCAGTGTGATGTGAGTTAAAACTAGTTCGGAAGTGTCGCTGTGCCTAAGACTTTATTCCTGGACCCTCCGGCCAGGGTTAAAAACGTGAAGGATGGTGGTGATTGGGAGATGCAATGTGCTCCTAACACCCCTCCTTACTGCAAGGTGGTCGACATGTTTCGGCCGAGTGTGTGCGCCCCTCATGTAGGGTCACGCCGGCCTTCCTCAGGACTCTACCGGTCCCAGTAACATAATACTCTCACCTCAGGTAGAGATAAGAGGATGTTTAAAAACCTGTTGTTCGGTATCGAGGGATTTCCTCAAGGATAATTGTGGATTTACTGTAAGGGAGCAACAGTGAATATGGGAGAGAAAAGAGAAAGAAAAGAAACAAGGAGTTAGGAGTAATCTTCTCCCTTGTACTTTGTATACTCAGTGTATACTAATCTATCTACACATGAGTTCACTGTAGTGTATCATTCATTGCCCCAAGAGAAACCATTGGTGCATCACCCTCCTTAAATTCACGTTATCAAAGTACGTTAAACTGGGGGTTCCGTAAAAATAATAGGCTAGTAGGCCTTTGTATAAACATCAATACCAGCATTGCAAACGTCATGCTTATTGTCCACACTGTCCAACCACTGCCCAATAGGGGTCCGGTGTGTACCTACTCACCGAGTTTAACCCTATTTCAAGTTTGAACTGGCGGTGGGCGAGGAGAGACCCCCTCTAGTCACACACTATCGGGGGAAAGAAATCACAGGGAGAAAGACAGTCACGTTAGTATTCATCAAATGGCATTGTTGGGTTCAGTTAAAAAATGAGAAAAGCGTGTCCAGTTGTATAGCCCCCTCGTATGTAGGCCATTGGTTGCCCCTCGGTAGGCCCAACGTACATGCAAAGATAGTACTACAAACGTAAGCAGCTCTGCCTATTTGCGCTAATCGGGGCTGATCAAGAGGGATTAGAGGTCCCGATATGCCGCGCATTGTGCATCATTATCCTATGGTTAAGGGATGGGCGCCAAATCTATGGGTAGTGATGCCAGCGTGGTCCTGTAAACACAGGTCGCCCCGCTAGAAAGTGCTGGTCATGGTGGTCTACTTATGCCGGCTAGACACGAGTTAGCGGTATCGGCATGGCATCAAAAATATTACATGGCATTGCCCCCATCGTTCCCCTTTCGCATGGCGTCAAGTGTAATGAATACCATGCCCCCATCGTTCGCTGTACGTTGACATCCCAAAGTCATACCAAAGTATCTCAACAGGGAATCGGCACACAAAATAATATATAGATGGTACATGAGACCCAAGCACCTTCTTCACATTTCACTGTCTATGTCAAATAAGGGTTGGAGTGGGGATGAGATTGGTACTGTCACCCACATTTGGTAGTCATGTGTGGTCATCCAGACAGTCTGGAAATCGGTGGTAGAAATATCAAGGGGCACCGGGATTTCCAATATAAACGGACCAGTCATTGACTATCCTGGGTATACGTTCTGAGAATCTGGAAGGTAAGACATCACACAACTGAACGTTGAGGCTACATAAAATCGGGATTGGTGAGACAACAAATTGCCTTATATGGGAGAAAAAGGGACCCTTGCCCATCGCTCAGTGGTTCAATAAGCTATGGCAACTCTTAGTGATGGCGCAGATGCTGCACAAATTCGTATTTAGATGGGGGCCACTAGTCCACTACATCTCCAGACCAGCACACTTAAGCTTCACACCTTCATGCTTAGGGGCCTTCTAGCTCTTCGAGGGATTTGATCTCCCACATCAGGTCTGGGAGCTCTGCTACCTTCCTGACCAAAACAGAAGTGTTGGGTTACAAGTGGGGAGTCTAACACATCAGAATCCTTCATATCACACCACACGTAACAGACATGCAAGCTTGGGAATCAATATAATATGCATCTTTATTGCCCTAAACAAGCTGTTGTCTTACTTAACTCCTATCTCATCAGATCTGAGTTGGGATTCATTTATGGGTGTGCGAAACTCACATAATTATGTGTAATTATGCCAAATTTTACCAAAATCACGCATAATTGCGTGAAATGCAAAAATGTCATTTCAAGGTATATTTTAGCACAAGTGCATCCTCACACTAATTTTTGACACAAGGACTCATTTCGCACTAAAAACAAGTGCAAAAAACCCCCACCACAAACAGCCGTTTGATTTCTGTTGTTTCTGTGCATTTGCTGTAAATTTTTACAGCGAATGGCACATAAGTATGCAAAATGGTGTAATTTCTGGAATTTCGCATAGCAAGCAAAATACACCCGAACCGACAGGCTAAGGCTAGCCTTTTTTAAATCAGATAGATGTAGGCAGCATACGTTGGCCAATTTATCTTCCATGTGTAATCCGGGTTGTAGTGGTGCCTTAGTGCAACGCTGCTAGATGAACTCTAGGCTGTGGCACTGAATATGGAAGCAGGCAAGGGAGTCTAACCTTCTCACTCAAGTGAAGATCGGTGACCGAAGAAATATTCAGGAGCGCGCCACTCTTAGTGCCAGTGTTTGAATAGGGAGAGGACCTTTCAATCTGTGTGTAAGATAATAACTCTACTCTAAACAGCATGATGTAGGACAGTAGGGGAATCCAGCGCAATCCTCCCTTTTGAGCCAGTTATCTTTCCTGTTTTGTTATCCCCATGGCTGCTTCCAGAAAAGTCTATTTTCTAGTGATTGATTTTATGATTTGTGAGCTCCCGTTTGCTGCTACATGCTCCCCGTCTCGCCTGGCAGAGCAGTGAGAGGAAGGAAGTGCAGGTGTAATACATGTGTGGTCTGGAATGTGCCAGAAGCAATGCAAAGAATTCTGGGTGGCCACATCATGAGGAACTGGATCTCTTTTTCCTTGTGGAGTTTCCCTGGGCAAAAATAAACACATCTGCAGCTTAACTCCTGACCTGAGGGGAATGCTATCCTCAAATCTGGCTGGAAGCCTAAAGTCTTCATTTTAATTGTCATACTGGTTTATTCTCAGGGCTTCATAAACCTATTTTATAAATGTTGTTTAAAATGTAACAGTCTATCAAGGTTTCCTTTTTTTAAATGTACATGTTTTCATCCTTTAGGGATGGCCACTGGAATCTCTGCCGATTGAGAGTAATGCTGTCATCCCTAGCGTATGAAAGTCTCTTAACATCTGACTCATTACACGGCTTCTAAATATAATCTGATCTGTCTGATGTCTATAAAAAACAGAGATGTGAGCCAGAGGAGGCAGATATAGAGACGTCAGAAGAACAAAAGGATTTCTTCAGTCACCATTGGAAGGCATATGCTGGCAAGCCTAGCTTGGACCGTAGAAGAACGCGGCGAACCTGCGGTTACCTGTCTCCGATTTTTGCACTGGTTAAAGACTTGCATGCAGTTGAACCGAGCAGAAACTGAGCCTACACTGGAATTTCAGCAGCAGACTGGTCAGTCAGATGTTGATTTTTTTTTTAGCCATCTGAGCATGTATCCTCTCTACCAATGACTTTGAAAATGTGTTGATGTAAATAACTCTAGAGCGGCCATGATTGTTCTCACCTGAGGTGAATAACTAACGGAGAACAAGTGCTTCTGTGTATGTTATGTAGAGATGTAATATGTAATTGAGTAATTTAAAGCTTGATGAAAATCTAATGTTACCAAAAAGATTACAGCCCGTACAGATGGATAGCTACGACCTAGGCTTGGAAGCAAGCAAATTCATTGAAGATCTTAACTTGTACGAGGCCTCAAAGGATGGGCTGTTCCGGGTGGACAAGGGGGTTGGTAACAACCCTGAGTTTGAAGAGACAAGAAAGGTGTTTGCAGCCAAGATGGCAAGGATCCATTTGCAAAAGCAACTGCTGGAGCAACAGGAGGATCAGAATGTGTCTTGCTCTGGCTCACTCAATGGAGGAGTGGGTGTCGGGAGCCAGCAGCAGCAATTCCTTCTGAGGGGTGCAGCAGGAAGCACCAAACTGTCTCCTGTGGAAAGTGCTGCCAAACCACCACTGGGCTCATCAGCTGCACTTTTAGGGCACTCGGGGAATGTGAGCAGCAGCAGCCAACCCTTGCTTTCCAACCATGTTCCAACAGATATGCAGCGGCACAAGCATACTCACGACGGTAGAAGGGGTAGCTCCGAAGGAGAATCGGCAGGCTCAGAGTATAGCTACTCAGGGTTGGAACAGATGAGTCCTGGCACTACCCGCCCAGTTTTTCCAAACCATCATGATGCACAGCTTGTTAGCCCTGGCTGGGGAGGAGGTCGTGAGAAGATTATAGACTCCAGGCCTCGAAAAGGAAGTTTACAGTCAAGCATACTTAACAACAATCAGCTGCCAAAGAGCCCTGTGAAAGACCATGCCGATTATCCTTATCAACAGTTGCCAACAATCAGTAGGACAACAGAGACTGGCTCCGGGAATCAAAAAAGCACAAATGAATCTCAAAGCTGGAACAATCATGAACAAAACCCACTAGGTCAAAGATCATCCTCTTTCTCGCACCGATTAGCCGCTCTATCATCTTCAGTCAGCTTTGTTAATGAAAAGCCAGTAGGACTAACACAACAAAGATCCTCCTCTTTCTCAGCCCCATCAGCATTGCCTGCTCATAGATTTTCCGGGTACCTGAACAAACACACAGAAAATGGGAGGCTGGACCATGACTCTTCACACAAAGTTGACACAGAACATCGTTCACAGTTTCAGGGTAATCTAAAATCATTAATCTCCAGTTCAGTTCCTAGCCCTTTAACTTCAAATGCAGAGGGTCAGCAATCCCACACATTTTACCCATCGACAAACAGTGACTGCAAAGATCACGAGGAGCAGCAGGGGACAGCTGGCGGTGACCATGGGGTACATCCTGAAAAGAATGTCCACGGCGTGATATCGCACGGACATGTGGCTCCACGCACTCCCTTATCACTCCCAGGAGTCAACATTCATCCATCAGATTCTGGCCACAGCAGTTTGCACCAAGAAAATCCCAACACCACCAAAGTAAAATTGCCTTGCCAGAATCTCACGCCGCAACAAGAACCAGGGCCATCCACTGCAGAAATAAAATTGGAAGCACTCACCAAGCGTCTTGAGCAAGAGATGGATGCTCAGCCCAGGGCTGACTACTTTGGTAAGTGTAAATATTTCCAATACTATTTCCCCACCCTTTTCCCATAAGTTAGATCGATGCAAGTGTTTTGCTTAAAGGGTGATATTTTCATATGATCTCCCCCAACTTCTCACCCCAACGTTTTGTCATTGTTTAGCTGTCAGTGACCATTTTGTTTCAACTTTCTGAAGTTTGCTTGGGTTAGTGCTTATTGCATTTCTAGTGGATTAGCTTTTTTGAAGGTTGGCAGTGTTTAATGATAAATTTACTAAATTTTCTGAAAGTTAACCCAGACTCAATTTTATTTCATCGTTGTGCGGTGTACGTGGTTTCTTGGTGCACTTGTAGTCTTCTATTTGTCATGTTAGCAATAATTTTCATATTTTGCTATTGGGCTACTTACGGATTAAGCGTTTTGTGACAAGTTTGATGATCATGTTTTATTTGCCATGGCAAATATTTTAGTGACGATGTGTTGCAGGATGTTATGCTGATAAAACAGATCTGTTTACCAATGTTACTAATTTGCTGCAACACTATTTCACTCAAGTATCCCTCATTAGATGAGTCTTTATTTTTAGCTCTAGATTTTTTTATTTCTTAAATGTATTGATCTGCTCCCCCTTCTAAAAAACAAAACTTTCCGCCAAAATCATGTCAGTGATTTTGGCGCACCTATGCCAATATATGCTGCAAAATTCCGCCCTTTTTTTACTTTATGATGTTGAAAGGTAGATGCTGTCCTGAGTTTTAGAGGTGGCCAAAAGTATTCCACAGATCCTCCCGCCTCTTTTCTTTATGCGCCTGCACAAACTACAAAATCTGCCCAAGCTTACTCTATAGGTGAACCTGAGAAACAGGCGGATTTATGATGTTTTAATGGTTTGTGCAGTTCTTGTGGTTCTGACTTGCAAAACGAGGTGTAAAGAAAACAAAACAAACTGCCCATGAACTGAGTAGTTGAGGGGATGCTCCCTTCTCCTCGTTTTGCTTGGTGGCACCGCACAGACTTCATGAACCTGCTAAGATAGCGCCCTGGGCCTGGCAGGAGATAAATTTGGCGCCCTTGCTGATAGTAGTGAATTTAATGAGGAAGAAGGGGGTCCCTTTTGTGTTCACTGGTCAGTACCTGGATGAGCAGGGACTGGCCCCTGAACACAAACCGCTCCGGACCTCCCCCAGCTCACCTAAATCAGCGATAGCTTAGCTGCCTGACGCAGATGATGGTTTTTGTTGATGTGTGTCAGCAGGGGTCAGAGGGTGAAGGGAGAGCAAGGAAATGGGCTAAAGGGGTGTTAAAAACATCGCCCACCATATAATAATGAAGGACTGAAACCACTTTATATTGTCAAATCAGACAAAAACGGACAGGTAGGGCCAAGAACAGGGCTGGAGCAAGATGAGAAGGGCGCTGCTGCTGGCAAAACCTTAATGCATACAGCTCCGTGCGCTCCTCAGAATATTGGCGCCCTGGGCCCAGCTCGCCCATGCTAAAGGCTGGCCCTGAACATGACAGTTTGTGGGTCTTGTGTGTTTTTGTGGTAGGTGGAAGCAAATTTCACAGACTGTTGGTGCAATTTTTAAATAAACAGCGGAATAAAAAAACAATTACCCAGATCTACTCAGCTGGATATTGTGTGGATGTGTTTTCCTGCCGAACCTTTTCACACATTTTCCACAGCGCATGATTGTTTTGGCACTCCTGAGAGAAAAAGCCAAACATTAAAGAAGAAAAGAAACACTGAGGTTCTGATTACGAGTTGAGGTGTTATTTTCCGCCACTGATAAATAACAATACCACGGGTACTTTATTTATCGGGTGCGTTAAATAACACCTATTATGAGCTTATGGGGAATAACATGCATATTTTACTGTTTAACGCACCAAAATCCGCATGACATGGTAAATACAGGTTTGACCTGCCGAAATGTAATGAATGTTGGGTTATTTAACGCATGCAATAATGATCTGATGCGTTAAATAAAACCAAACTCTTAATTCCGTCCCTTGTTTACACACAGGACCGAATTTAACAAGCCACTCATAATTAGGCCCTAAGAGTTTTCCAACGATTTGCAGCTATGATTCTATGTTAAGTATTGTCAGACAATCGAAGCAACTTATGTAACATTAAAAAATCAACCTTTGTTAACTAGGAAATGCATAGCACGCAGAGCTACAATTTAAGAGATGGTTATTTGCATTGTCAGGAGGCCATTAAATGTTTTTCAGAAATGTTTTATGATCGCCATATATTTATGTCAGAATATTAATAATTAACTTGTATGCAGCTCTATCATCCGACAGGGACAATTCACTTTTTATTCCCAATGATTTTCTCTCCAGCTTTGTGTTTTGTATGTTGCAGGTAATTATATTTTTTATTGGATCGAAAGAATTCGCTTTTCGTCATTAGTTTGAGAGGCCACGCCCTCCCCCTACTTAAGATATGACTAGTTGGAAATGGGGATATGTTTTATATAAACTAAGTGTTGTTTTTTTATTTCTTAAAAGCACTGCAGCAAGACCAGTACCTATGATGGTTAAAATAAGGTTTTTGCGTAGTGTGTAAGCCTACCTGCCTCCATGCTTTTGCAAGGTAAACATACTTTTCTGGCCACATGGGTCAGTATTACATACATGCCAACATTTTACAAGACGAATGTGGGAGATTTATAAAAAAAAAAAAAATCGGGAGAAGGTATTTCTGCCATTAACGTCTATAGAGACCTGAATCGTGTCTAGTGGCATGTATGTGCTGCTGTAGGATCAGATATCAGAAATGCAAATAAACCCTTTTCCTTACCTGTCAGGAGCACTGAGAGCGCTATGGCAGCCAGAGAGAGCATGACAACAATGTTGTGCACTGGCCTGTATGAGCAGATTACGACTTCCACCAGCTCTGCGGCCTCAGAAACATTCTGTAAAACCTCTGAGGCGCGCTATAGTTTTCCCTGTTCGGACTTTTCCCTGAGCAGCTTTTAGCTCGGTTATAAAATAAAGGCATTCCGCCAGACACCCTCAAACTATTGATTTGCATTTTATTTTCTTGTAGACGAAATGTGCTTCAAGTGTTAAGCATAGAAGTGTATATAGTCTTTTCGTGAAACAGAACGACTTAAACATTCTAATAAAATTGTACTACTAAATCTCCCTGAAAAGTTAAATGAAATGTTTCCTTCTTAAGGCCCAACCATTCAAATCCGAAGAAACAACTTATGCTATGTTCAAAACTTCAAATGTGCCATAACTTATGTAGTCTTTTGGTCACTCCATGAAAAGGTGTGACTACTTACAGCATGAGGAATTCTTCCATAGACCCCCACTTTGGCACAATTATCTTTGAAAAAGATAAAAATCGCATTTGTGTTTTTCTGTTATCTTGCAATAGTTGTCATTGCACAAGCTCTGGTAACACCATGCCAAGCCATGTCCCATTCGCTGACTCGGTGTGTTGCTCAATGAGGCGAGTGGGGGCTTTAAGCTGTGTGAGTTGGTGTCACATTCCTGCCAAACAGCAAACATTCCTAATCGGGAACGGAGTGTGTCCCGGGGGTCAGGCTGGTCAGCTCACCAGTATTCCAAGGGGCATGGAAAGCCGTCACAGTAAGCAGCAGCAGGGTACTCGGTGTCACTGCCCTCTGATATGGAGAGGGTGCGTTCAGCGGCACCTGGTAGAGAGTAAGACGCCACAGACCTCGAAATACAAAACTCTCATCTTGTCTGGTTCTGTGACCATGTACTCTCTCTTTCCAAATGAATCAAGGTTTTATTTTATGGAGCTACCCTTAAACCTCAGGGAGCTGTCACTTCGCCTTTACAGGGGGGAGGGGAGCCCAAAACGCTCAGAGCGGACAGAACACTTGGCCCTCTGGGGGACTTTTCTAATGCGCTGAAGAAGGCCAGCTGTAGTCAGCATTCTGGCTTTAAACAGGTCAGTGATGTCCATAGGCAGCCCCTTCTCAGTGCAGAGATCCAGCTATCACCACTGGCTCAGCCCGCTTTAGCCTCTGGCTCTCTTGCACTCGGAGCAATAGCATTTTTTCTGATCAGATGTGTACATCTGCCTAAAAATCAGTGCATTTAAGTGTCAGAGGTGGTGGGCTAACACTTTGCTGATGCTTTCTTCTTTTTTCCTAATTTAAGAAAAAAATTATAGCCACCTTTGTGTGTTTAAACTGTCTTCAGGTTACAGTCCTTTAAAGCCAATCATGCTTTTTCCTTGCACCAGTAAGACTCATATTTTCCAGTGTTGTGCATAAATTTAAAACGCGTTTTTAAATATCTTGCATTTACACCCCTCCGACCAGCTAGAAATCATCTATACTTTTCAATTAAAATTATATGCAATTGTTATTTTTTTTTAATTTAACGTTTTTATTGGAAGCATATGGAAGACGCGTGTAGGCTCCATCATATTTTCGTTTTTAGCATTATGGCATATGCTTGCAATAAAAAAGAAACCACATAAACTACCATCGCACCAGTTTGCCAAGGAAGTTCAAGGCCATTCCTATGGACTTTGTCAGTGCCTACTTTCTACATACATTCATATGTGGCCTTCTTTATGGTCCAGTCTTTCTGCCGTGATATGTGCCTGGCTGCTTACTTGGCTAAGCCGGGTTTGGTGGCTTAGTGGACTAATGCATGTTACTGGACTAATACACATTTCATGTTATGTCCATTCCTCGTGCAGTGATCAGTGTCTCTTCTACATGCAGTGAGTGATCTGTGCCCTGATAGTCCCCATTCTGTGTCCACCGAGCTGTGCCCTGCGTGCGGTGATCTGTACCTTGCTTTATCCTTAATTCTTCCTCAATAATTGATGGCTTGCTAATGCAGTGATTGGCGTCCTGTTCCATGGGGCCCTTTACACGCAGTCATCTGTGCATGCCGTATGCAGCTTCCGTCCCAGCTACTAACTCCATTCTACATGCATTGTTCTGTAGCTTGTTCCATACTCCGTTCTCCTTGTAGTCATATGTCTTTCCACATGTTCCGTTCTACACTCACTAATCGCTGCCCTGCCACCTGTGCCGTGTCCCCTCTGACGTAGCGATTTATACTCCTATGGTGCTTTTTCTAAGCACTCCTGTACCTGACAACTGAAAAAACGGAGGTACAAGGAGCTGAAGCTATGTGCCCGTAATAACATAGTGCGGACAAGCGTGGCAGGGAGGATTAAAATACAAGCCACTGATTTGGCATTTTTGACACTCTAGCACATCCCTTCCTGCAATAAGTCCAAGAACTGTAAATACAAAAGACCAGAATTTTAATCAGTTTATTATAAAGTATTTAAACAACCCAGCAGTGGCGGCTGGTGACATTTTAAAAAGGTAGGTCGTAAAAGTCACGGGCAGCGCAATGTGAAGAGCGAGCGTAGCGAGCAAGCTTGACCCTATGAACGGGAGAGCGGGGGGTTCTAACTCATCATACCACCGTATCCGCCGAACTAAGAAATCACATGATAACATCAGAACAAGATATGAAAATGGAATCAGACAGCACCGCGCGTGAAATGAGGGCTTACTTTACAATATGTACACCCAAACAGAGCATTATTACAATACATTGTGCCGACAGCCTGCGTAATGCTGTCTTATACAAAGATATCGACAATGGACACAGATAACATGAGATTACTGACGCGTTCAGTTTATATTGATTGTAATGCAAGTATGACAGGAAAAGAAATTATCTAAAATCCAAACAGACCGCATAATTTGTTAATTGTTCAAAATAAAACCACAAACATATTTAAAAGTATATACAGTTCACACCCTATCAATCCAATACAATGCTTTCCGTTTGACACATTCATTTTATGTTTTGTTTACAAAAAATGAGAACATTTTACAAGACTGAACCCATTCTTAGCTGAGTCAGTTTTAAGTGTGATACATAATACTTCACAATAAACGTAGGTAAAACGTATAAAATGAAATGTAATTGCCCCGTGGCTTCTCATTGCGTTGGAAATCTAATGCAAGTATCGTTCCTGGTACGGGCGGAGCCACACAGTCTTTTGAAAAAGAAACAACGGTTTTCTTTTTTTAAAAATCTTTTGACCTAATTTTATGGAAATCTGTTGACACACTGACAACCACAGATTTGTTTGGGATGAAACATTTTCATATGCATTTTTTCACTGATGAAGTAAGGTTTAAATTAAATAACAAATCATCCTTGGTAATGCGGGGTCTTAGTTGCTGTGGGTGTGACTTTTTCCAACATTTATACAATAGGATATTGCAAATTTCCAAGTGCTAGTCAGAGAATTATGTTTTAAAATCCCAGACTTGCTTTATTGGTGGTGACTGAAGGCCACCTCAGTATTTCGTCCTTCCAGACGGAGCTCTCTTACTGGTTCATTCTGACGCCTGTAGCATTGGCAAATGTTCAATATAAAGCGCTATTTGTTGTCTGAAAACTTTTTCAGGGTCGTCAAAACTTGCAGAATGACAGCTTCTCTCACCTGACTCTCGAGCACCAGTGTTGTGGAAAGGTGAGATTGAAGAGGGCTTGTTACATAATGTAGTGTTTCGACAGGAATGAAAGTTCAGCGGGAAGCTCCTCGGAGTTAACTTATCCTGCAGCTCCGGGAAGTCAGCAAGGACCTTGAGGAACTAAGTGCTTATTCAGAGCAAACTTGGAGAAAAGCTGCACTTACTTTGTAAAGTAAATAAGTAAAGGCAAAGGCGGAAAGCTGTTCTCAGAGCCACTGCAGAGCTGCCCAAAGTCGGAGATGTCAAACACCAGGTCTACCTTCTCTTGATGCCACCTCACACCTCTTTCTTCCTCCACCCTTCACTTCCGGTCTGTTTATCGCACTCTTTCACGGTCTTTTTATTTCTGCATTATTCCACGGTCTCAGTTTTCCTATCCTTATGTTTCTCATTCTTCCTCCTTTTTCATACTTTCGCTTTCTTTTCGAGGTCACAGTCAGATGATGAAAAGTAAGTTCCTGTGAATGCTGTTGTTTGTGTTATACATTACAAGCCACCAACACAAATCAAGCATTGGCTGCGGCCAGAGCATTCCTAGAGACGCTGTGCCCCCACGTGCTGCCAAGCTGGCAGGATGAAGGCTGACTGCAGTCCAGCGCTCCTGAGGGCCCACCTGCCTGGTGGCTGTAGCGCCGAGTGAGTCATGCCAGGGGGCGAGGCACGTATCAGGGAGGTGGCGGGGAGAGAAGCGGGCTCCCTGTACTCAGTCACCACACATCATCCTTAGCTGTCTCTTCCACTGTAACCCCAGAGTCACCACATGGACTTGCCTACTCTCCCCCAAAACTCATTCTACTGCACTCATCCCACAAGCGCTCCCTCACCGGTTCACTCGACACTTGCTCTCTCGAGCCTTCAAGCCCCCCTAGAGGCTCTGTCACTCGCAGCACACCGCAGCCTGTCTCCCACAGTCACCTCGTGACACTCGCCTGCAGCCGTCACAAGAGCTGCCTCTTTCACACGCAGTCTACTGGTGCCGGGTCTGCAGCCCAAGGAAGGCGCGAGCGTGAGCCGGGCTCACCCACTACCGTGGCAGCTGCGTGCCACGCACTGTGCCCACCTCTGCATCGCGCTGCGCACCACAAGTCACCCCCTCCTGTCCTTGGCAGGCGTGTGCCATGTGCGCTGCTCGCCGCATCAGCAAGTCCCACATCACGCATCACCGCCTTGGGCATTGTGCCCCTCTTTAATGATGTCCCCGGAGTAGCCCATAGAGTCACTAGCTCAGAGCAATACGGCAATAAATGTGATTTTCTCGGTTCTTACCTGACTGAACGTGGTGGACTGGAACTAACTTCTCCCCGCTCTTTTCTTTTGCCGCTCAACAGGAAACTAACTGCAGTGACAAATCAGGAGACTGGATGCGACGGGGGGCTGGGCGGCTGGCATTTGATAGGGCATGGGGCGACTTTACGAAAAACACGTCACCGCCCGAGCAGGAGCCTATCTTTAGACGCCTGCACCACACTAGGCATGCGCAGCATACCTAATGGTTCGTGAATGTGAGTGAGGAGCAACGCTCTTCACTCACATGCGCAGTCAGACGGACCATCTTCTGGACTCCTGCTCTCGCCTGCTTGCGCTGTGCGTTGACATGCGCACTTTCACCAGTGAAGCACAGGCCGGCCCGGAAATGTAAACAGACGAATTGTGAAAGCTGTCAATTCATCTGCTTACATTCCTGTTGCCGGAACTGCAGTGAGCAGTTTCTTTTGCGGAGCGCTGCAACCCAGTTATACCTCCAGTCGCTCACTGGACTCATTGACTGTATCTTTGACCCCATGCAGTGCTCTACAATCTTGGGTTAGATTCACATTATGCAAATACCACATACATAGATATAAGTAACTACATATATAAAAAATGTATAAAATAGGTTTAGCAATTAATTTCTTTGTTTTATAAAATGACTGTAATATAAAACATACAGCTGTACAACCATAAGTAGTCTACGCATAAATAAACAGACTAAATAGAATAATATGCAACTCCTTTCCTACCACCCCATAGCACATGTTACTTTTCCAGTAACCGCACTCAGCCTCCCACTACATCCCTCATGGAGTGTTCTTCATTCCTTTCATTACCAGGACCTTTTGCTATATGTAGCTACAGCTGTTGGATTTATCAATTTATCAATGCCTAGACACCTACGGGTAGTAGTGTGCTTTAGAAATCCTAATTTCATTTCATTTAAATTTCATTGTTTTTTTTTGTGGTTGAATTCTGCACCGAGTAAGCACAGCAGTTATGAGCACTGACGATTCGTTCTGTTCATGCAGAGAGACTTAGTTTCCAAAAAGAGCTGAAAAGCAGGAGATGGACATATCTCTTGCTTGCCTGTATTTTGTACAAAAGTCATTGCATTGTTGCTGCTTTGTTTGTTGTTAGAGCTCCCACTTTATTTCGCTACGGCAAAGGATTCACGAGTGAGAGAAAAGCAGTTGCCAAATTGACACTCATGGGCGGTGGTGCACAGGCGGCCAAACATTGAGGGCCCGAGTATACGTGGCCCAGTAATAATGCTGTGTTAATGCTCTATAACACAAATCAGGGGTAACCCGGTAATTCTACGGATCTGGGTAATAAATCAGATGTACAACACAATGAGCCCCTTGGAGAGAGGATAATGCCTATCCTCCCTCGACCAATGAGAACTGTGCACTAATTATTATGGGTACAGTATATAAATACAATTTATTGATCTTGTAATGATTCAACCTGTGAGAATTTTTGTAGAAAATTTAATGTTTTAAGTGCTCCAGAAATGGCGCAGTGCAAAGTGACATACGTGAATAAAGCGCACAAGTGCTTATTTACACTATATACAGTCTAGGAACTGATGTTAAGGAAAATTGCAAATACAAGACTCATGACATTTTCTACTAAAATTGTGATATATTTGCATCATTACCGATCAATACATTGTATTTATATACTGTACCGATAATTAGTATACCGTTCTCATTATCCTAGGGAGGATAGGCCTTCTCCTCTCTCCAAGGGGATCATTGTGTGGTATATCTGTGCTAATACTGTAGCCAGGGTGTATTACTGAATTCCGACCCCCAGAATATCATGGCATGCTAATATCGAGGGGCAAAATAGCGAAAGGTAAGCGCATATAGGGAAGTATAGATTTACTATTCCTAACTCCACATCCACTTAACTTGAAGATATATATATACCACGTAGATACAAATATGTAGAGTTAGATATAGAAAATCTAGACTTACTTATCTTTCAGTGTTTTATTTTTGATATTGTGTCCTCGATGTTCTGTGGTCAGCATTCAGGGCGCATACCTGTAGCCAGGAATTTAATACCACTCTTCTCCCTCTGGGGTACTTTTATAGACACCTGAGGGCGATGCATGGAAACGTAAGCTGGCCTCCAAATGGATCCTTGTTAGCTTCTTCTCAGGTTTTCCCCCTGCCTTATTTTGCTATTCCAGTAACTAATAGGTATCAGGCTCTGAGTAATTTGGATACCAATGATTGACGTGAGGGACTGATACAGGCTAGTGAGGTTGCATTGGAGAGTTATTTACTTAAAAGTCCCACAATGGAAAATCCAAATGTCAAGAACATAACTAGTAAAGTCGGTCTATGTATGATAGAGCAGTGTGAGTCGTTATCCACTAACGTATTATGGACAGTTAGTATCCCTAGTAATTCAGAAAGTATTCCAGTAGAATCAATTATTACTAGTAAAGAGGTGGGACATGAAGTACTCCCTCAGGAATTCTATGAAACGAATATGGGCAAAGGGTACCAAGTTACTACATGGAACATTGCTGGGCTCAAAAGCAAAATAGGTACACCATCATGGTCTGATTTCATCTTGGCCCAACATGATATTATATGTTTACAGGAGACGTGGTGCACCGATCCAATATATGTAGAGGGTTTTACCTCATATTGGTTACCAGCCCAGGCCTCCCTTTCGGGTAGAGCTAAGGGCGGCCTTTTGATTTTGATTTCTACTAATTTGAATAAATGTAAAATTAAAGGTTGTATTACTGTGGGCACTTATGCTCAGATTATGTGGATGGCTTCCACTGTGGGTAATGATGTTATTTTGATCAATTTTTATAACAATTTGTTTAATTCCCTACGTAGTTCTATTGTCCATACCCTGGAAAGGGAACTCGAGAAGCTGACTAGTACCATTAGGAAACCGATTATTATTCTTTGGGTTGGCGATTTTAATGTTCAAATATGCCCACTGTCCCTGACCAAAGTTTGTGGGCCTAGGAGGGGAATTTGAAGACGATTGTTATATGCATTTCCCCCATTGTGAATATGGTAGGGCCTTAAATGGTGTTATCGCTAAACTGGATTTAGAATTATTGTATTGTGCTACCGATAAACACAACATGATATGTCCCACATTCACAGGTAGGAATGCAACGTCTAATATTGATCACATTATTATCTCTAGTAATAGTGTACATTTATTTTCAATCCCCTGGATAACGGACCAACCAACTAGTGACCATAATAGTATTTCTTTGTATTTATTATGTTGGTGCTTTAAAAATATCACCAGTGTTCCACACAGCCTATGTATTGCCCCCACCAGACCGAATGGTGTCCGGATAAAATGGGCTGGTATGGACCCATCTAAAATCCAGTATGATGTTATTACACAGTGTCAGAATGAAATCCAAGTCTGCTTAGGGGATGAGGTTGACCCAGTATTGTTGCTTGATAATTTTACAAGGATCAATAATACTGTGGAGAACCTTTTGTTGAAACCAGTGTGTAGAAATAAAAAACCTAAGGTGGGCTGGTTTGATGATAACTGCATAGGGGCTTTGGGCCGTCTTAAACAAGCTCTGGGGTGTAAGCCAAGAAACCCGGATATAATTAAGGCCTTACGTGCAGAATACGCTTTAGCCCTAAAAATTAGAAAATCGGAACTCCAAAAAAGAGCCTGGGAAGACTTAAGTCTGGCAGCCGATACTAAGAATAATAAACTTTTCTGGGATACCGTCAATAGTACCTTTTTGAAGGATGACCATATTCCAGAATTTAATTCTTATATTAACTGTAATTCTTGGGTAGCCCATTTTTCCACTATTTTTAATCCATTTGATAAAGATGTTCCATTCACTTTGTCCAATCAAAATCCTGTTGAATGGCCAAAATTGCCCTTGTCAATTAGTATAGAGGAAGTATTTGAGGGCATAATTAGTAGTAAGGGGGTAAGGCACCGGGTCCCGATGGGGTCCCGATAGACTTTTATAAAAATGAAATGGTTTTATGGTCGCCGTTCTTAACCAGAGTTTTTAATGTCGCTGTTGAGACTAATTTTCCTTTATCTTGGGGCCAGTCAATTATAATACCAATTTATAAGAAGGGTGTTAAGACCGATGCTTGTAATTATCGCCCAATCTCTTTATTGGACTTGTCTATAAAGATCATGAGTAGGGTCATGTTATCAAGACTCGAAACCTGGGTCCAAGAAAAGTCAGTCCTTACTCAAGTGCAATATGGGTTTAGAAAGGGTGTTGGCACACTGGAGCAGTGTGTCAACCTGGATCTTTGATCGGCAAGTACACATTAGCTAAGGAGGGAAACTTATATTTATGTTTTGCTGACCTTAGCAGCGCTTTTGATTTGGTAGACCACTCCATTTTATGGCCCTTATTGTTAGATATGGGTGCCCCCAAAGAGATAATTTTTTTTGGGCTAGATTATATGGGGAGCTATCAAGTAGGGTGCGGTACGGTCATTTAGGCGAATATACCCCGCCTTTTAAAGTCAAAAGAGGCATCCGACAGGGCTGCGTCCTAGCTCCATTACTTTTTTCATTGTTTATCAATGAAGTTGACGCAGCACTGAAACTGTTTGAGTCGGATGCCCCTAGGGTGGATGGGAAGTCTGTCCCAATCCTTTTATATGCCGACGATGCGGTTTTACTCTCTCGCACCCCTATTGGGCTACAGCGTCTTATTGATAATTTTACTGTTTTTATTACTAAAAGAAAACTTTTAATCAATAAATCAAAAACTTTTGTTATGGCTTGCGGTAGGAACCCTATAACATCTAGCTCTTACTTTATTGAAGGTTCCAAGGTCCAGATAGTCAAGACATTTTGTTACTTGGGTATTACATTTGCAGGGAATAGGTCATGGGCCCAGGAACAGGAAAATGCCTGTTCTAAGATGCTTAGAAATATAAATGGCATTTTTAGATTTGCGGCTAAATTGGGCAATCGACGCATTAAAGATATGTTGACAATTTATGAGATACGATGCGTCACCGCAGCTCTTTATGTGGCAGGTGTTTGTGGTCACCTTCAAGGTAATATATTACAACAAACTGAAAATTCGTTTTTAAAACGTTTACTTTGTGTCGCTTCATCTGCCTCTACGGAATTGATCCACCGTGAGGTGGGCATCAAATATATTTCAGACCTGGCTTCAACACGACCCCTTTTATTATGGAAATCTATATGGTCAAAAGAGGAAACACTATTTACTCAATCTATTATACGGGACTGCCTCAAATTGGAGAATTGTTTAAGAATACCCTGGCTTAACTATATTATTTATTGGTTTAAATTTTTATTCAATTGTGACATCAGATTGGATCCTGGGTGTACTTTCTCTGTTGCTAGAGCTGAGATAAAACTAACCATGCTAGCGAATAAAATAGAGGCCCGTTCACGTGTTATTAAGAATCAATCAACCTTCCTCTTTTATTCGCAATTGGACCTTAAACAGGGTTTTCAAACTTATTTGTCAGCCGTGACTAGAGCTTCACATCGATTTGTGCTGACACGCTTAAGATTGGGTATTGTACATCATCTTGTTAATTTTCCAATTATGAACCAGTGCTCTGTTCACGTATGCCCATGTGATGGAGTCTCAAGACAAAGCTGCTGCCATATGTTATTATTCTGTATATTTTATTCTCATCTTAGGAGATTTTATTTAAAACCCTTTTTTTACACTACAATATAAGATCCACTACAGATGCCTTGAACTTGCTCTTCAGATTGGATGACCCACGATTATGCTTTTATTTAGCTACATTTCTTCTGAAATCTATTAGTATTAGGAAATCTATGACTATTGACATCTGATTGTGTGTTTTAAGGGTATCATGTAATTATATGTAATTATATGCATTTGCACTTTTGAATTAGGATAATATATGATCCAGTAAATGTTTGGACCCTCATGTGAATTATGCACTTGCACTTTGTATCTGTATTAATATGTTTACGCACCTTGATGTATTCGCATTTTTATCCCACTGTTTTATACCTTTTTTTGATTTAATTGTAGATTGAGCTTTTTTATGTCTGTATTGCTTATATGGTTGATTTATTTAACCGAATAAAAGCTCTAAAATCGAAATCGAATCGACTGTAATATAAAACATACAGCTGTACAACCATAAGTAGTCTACGCATAAATAAACAGACTAAATAGAATAATATGCAACTCCTTTCCTACCACCCCATAGCACGTGTTACTTTTCCAGTAACCGCACTCAGCCTCCCACTACATCCCTCATGGAGTGTTCTTCATTCCTTTCATTACCAGGACCTTTTGCTATATGTAGCTACAGCTGTTGGATTTATCAATTTATCAATGCCTAGACACCTACGGGTAGTAGTGTGCTTTAGAAATCCTAATTTCATTTCATTTAAATTTCATTGTTTTTTTTTGTGGTTGAATTCTGCACCGAGTAAGCACAGCAGTTATGAGCACTGACGATTCGTTCTGTTCATGCAGAGAGACTTAGTTTCCAAAAAGAGCTGAAAAGCAGGAGATGGAAATATCTCTTGCTTGCCTGTATTTTGTACAAAAGTCATTGCATTGTTGCTGCTTTGTTTGTTGTTAGAGCTCACACTTTATTTCGCTACGGCAAAGGATTCACGAGTGAGAGAAAAGCAGTTGCCAAATTGACACTCATGGGCGGTGGTGCACAGGCGGCCAAACATTGAGGGCCCGAGTATACGTGGCCCAGTAATAATGCTGTGTTAATGCTCTATAACACAAATCAGGGGTAACCCGGTAATTCTAGGGATCTGGGTAATAAATCAGATGTACAACACAATGAGCCCCTTGGAGAGAGGATAATGCCTATCCTCCCTCGACCAATGAGAACTGTGCACTAATTATTATGGGTACAGTATATAAATACAATTTATTGATCTTGTAATGATTCAACCTGTGAGAATTTTTGTAGAAAATTTAATGTTTTAGGTGCTCCAGAAATGGCGCAGTGCAAAGTGACATACGTGAATAAAGCGCACAAGTGCTTATTTACACTATATACATTCTAGAAACTGATGTTAAGGAAAATTGCAAATACAAGACTCATGACATTTTCTACTAAAATTGTGATATATTTGCATCATTACCGATCAATACATTGTATTTATATACTGTACCGATAATTAGTATACCGTTCTCATTATCCTAGGGAGGATAGGCCTTCTCCTCTCTCCAAGGGGCTCATTGTGTGGTATATCTGTGCTAATACTGTAGCCAGGGTGTATTACTGAATTTTGACCCCCAGAATATCATGGCATGCTAATATCGAGAGACAAAATAGCGAAAGGTAAGCGCATATAGGGAAGTATAGATTTACTATTCCTAACTCCACATCCACTTAACTTGAAGATATATATATACCACGTAGATACAAATATGTAGAGTTAGATATAGAAAATCTAGACTTACTTATCTTTCAGTGTTTTATTTTTGATATTGTGTCCTCGATGTTCTGTGGTCAGCATTCAGGGCGCATACCTGTAGCCAGTATTACTGTTCTCGGGCAGTATTACAGCACCATTACCAATGGATGTTTTTCTTGATTACTGGGAAATTTTCATGCGTATCTTCCATGTGGTGTTCCTGAAAATACTGGCCTACTTGTAATCCTGTTTTCGGATTAATGTCCCACTGTAATGGGGCCATATGTCTGTTCACTGACAGCAGCAGGGCTGTTTTTCACATACTAATAGCACACATACGGGCTCAGTCCTCTATGATCCATCTTCACTTGGTAAATCACTTGTCAAAATAGAGAGCCACTGTGATATCAGAAGTCAACCCGACATTGTCATTCCTTATCACGTGCATGCTGTCATGTCAGAACAAGCCTCTATTATGGCCAGCTGCTGAGGGCTATACTGCTTTCTTAATGCCCCGAACCTGAGGCATAGTCTTTTAACAAGCAGTATAGCCTGAGGCAGAAGGGCTATAAGGATATTAAAGCATTCCACTCTAGAGGCGCAGGTCGATAGCAGCCCTTATTGCCTTGAGCCACCCGTTGTCTTCAAAGGAGCTCTCAACATTCCAATGTTCTAATAAGAAAATAAATCTCATGATCCTATGGGAAGATAATAGGCCTATGGATAGATGTACGATAAAGAGATTCAATGACATTTTATTATTTTAGCCACGATTTTAGGTAATTATACTGGCTTCAGGTAGATCTTACATGAGAGTTAGTAATAAGGAGATTGTTAATCCTTCGAGTTCAGAAACACTTGGTTTCGCCGTCTTTCCTATAGAGTTAATATACAATTTAGGACAAGAGTTTTGCTTTGGTGCAGTGAAAAGTGGAGGTATTATGGCAGCTCAAATATCACACATAAGCACAAGAATGACCAGGGGATGGTTCTGAAGGGATCTATGCCAGGAGATCTCAAGCTTGGGTTTGTGAAGTTTCTTGTTCTTTAAGCCTAAACCATAGTACAGTGATCAGGTAGGTTTGAGATTTTCTAACATAGTTCCCTTCAGAACTATCCATTGGACATTCTTGTGTTTATGTGAATTATTGTTGGGGAAGGTATGCCCATTCTTATCTTGTATCCCTCTGGCCCCCTCTTGTGGTATACAGCACAAATAGTAGTCATTGTATGAATTGTAAATTACTGTGGCTGCCCGTCTTTTCTAACCATATGTGTGCATGCATACATGTGCAAATTCTTCATACTGAGGTAAATCTGCATGTATGATTTGCAAACGTTGTTTTCTTGATTCATCAAAGGACACTCGTTTTCGTTGTGAAGTCCTCCCTCTCCTCTGACACTGTTTGGAGAAATGGGGTGTTCTACGCAGATCCCCTTACTTTCTGTGCTACTTCATTTGCATAGTATTTGTTTTGTATATCACCTGACGCTCTACTAGAAATCCTTGTAGTTCTCACTTATGAATGCAGAAGCTTCTGTAGAGTTTGAGGAACTTTCCCTTCTGTAAGAGACAAATATACACATGCAAAGCTTTGCCAGTCCATCCTTTGTGAATCTAGGCAAAGTAAAGCATGAAGAGTTTGCCATTTTCCTGTGTTGAAGTCAGACTTATACACAGAAAAAGCTTTCCAAATTGTGTCATTAACTGTACAATGTCTGCTTGCAGGTAGTCAGTATAGCCGATATTGTCCTTCTCAGATCCAAAGTCCCTCTGCATCCACAACTGTATAAAATGACAGTAGCAGACACAGTATTATCAATAAACAGTGATGATGGAGGCAACCCCAAGATGTACAATATTTAGAAAATCCCAACAATTACACAAAGGCATGTTTAATGTTTCACAGTCTGAAATATTTCGTAGGGGCCTATACATGTTTTCTTTGACAACAAAAGACGAGGAGGTGAATGAATTAACAACATGTTTATTAGTATATAATTTATTCTAAAATCGATAATCTGCACCTGAGGCAAAAATAAGAAAGTACAAAAGGTAACAAATCGGAAAAAGTTGGGACAATGAATTTGTATAACATCAAAATTGCT
Organism: Calotriton arnoldi; assembly: GCA_963921515.1. NCBI lineage: Eukaryota > Metazoa > Chordata > Amphibia > Caudata > Salamandridae > Calotriton > Calotriton arnoldi. The sequence goes on along the minus strand of CAWUFW010006775.1, from coordinate 458,291 downwards.
AAAGGAGTTAAATGTGCAAGGGTGGAGATCGTAAGGTCATTTCCTGGCTTTTTCTAAGAACCTTGAAATTGTAGGGGCCACTTCACAATATCAAAGTTGGGAGTGTATGTGTTCCCTTCTTACCCGTATGCTGGGTACTTGTTCTGAGATGGGAAGCTGGCTTTGAAAGCCTCCTTAGCTGTGCAGGAGATCTTGGTGGAGCAGTCAAAGCCAAGTTGATGGAAGCTGACATGGAGGTTGACAATAGATATAATATAACACAGTCCTCCAAGTCAAACCAAGGATGGAATGTCCAAACATGCAGGGTTAAGAAAATAAAACAAGGCGATAATGATGCAGTGTGGGAGGCTGCATATAGGAAAAAAGAGTTTACAAGGGCCAAGCTCTGCTGAACCCTTTACTGTAAGAGAAGCATAAAAACACTGGTATGCAGGGTCGGAGAAGAGCCAAGAGAGTGCAGTGCTAGTGACAGCTAAGGTAGACATGAAGGGAAGATAAGTCATTGTTTGTTCTATCAAAGGCACCAGATAAGTTGAGAAGAATGGGGATAGATGGTAGGCATTTTTGTGGGCAGTGGTGACAAAAGTTGACCCAGGTTTGCTATTTTGTTTACACAATGCAATGCAGTAACCAAAGTTGCTGTGCTGAGTTGCTCAAGAGGGAGAAAAATGTGCAGAACTATATTGTCATCTCCGGCGCTGGCTCACAAACTGCCTTTCGTGATACACAGCCTTGCATACGATTTGTACTGAAGGTGTACCCGTCCAGTACAAATTTTTATACTTACACAAACTCAGAAGGAACCCATGTGTTGGATGTGAGCTGGGCCCTGCTGTACACATGCAGAACATTGTGTTTTTATGAGACATGAACACATTTCCCCATGTTTTACACAAAGCCCAGTCTGGCTATCTTTGTAGATCAGGCTTTGCCTCAATACCTATAGTTATTCGCACTGATATGCCCCAGTAATACTGTATTGAGACAAAAAGATGTAAAGCAGTGCAATTGGTTTTTGCACTGAGAAAAGGCACCTTTCCAATGCAAATCACCTTTTGCGCTGGATAGTAAAGACCATGCAAGCCCTTGTGTCACTTTGCATCTCTTTGAGCCTGCGGAAAGCCTTAGTAAATCTAGGCCTGAGGGATGCATGTGTTCCTAACTAAGGCTGGTCCGTCAAGAGTTTGGGAGAAGAGGCAAAGCAGCGAGACAGGCAAATAATTCTAACATGAAACGTGGAGTGGAGACCGCTTTTTGAGAATGGCTATGACTTCAGTGGTTACGAAGCGGAGGGGATGGATACCAGTAATTAGTGACCACTTGAGTAAGTGTAAGTTGAATGGATGAAAAAGTGAAAGTTGGCAGAATAGTGTGTGAAGGCAAGAATGTCTGGAGAGGTGGATGAGGATTAAGAGAATGAGAACTGTGATGAGGGAGGAAACTTAAAGAGGAGAAGGAGAGTGCCCGGATTGTTTGAATCATTAGTGAGAGGAACTTTATGAAATCTACTTGAGTTACAGCAGTTATACTACTAAATGTTACCATTGGATTGGTAATCCCAGCAAAACTGAACTGTACCAATGGAGCAGTGCACGATAAAATATTGTCTAAATATATACAAAAAAGAGTGGCAACAAAGCACAAGGAATTCTGAGCATAAGGACAATATCTTTGGATGATATAAAGGGTGGAGAGAGGGGGCATGGAAAATTCATATTTAGGATTACTTTACATCCTCAGGATCTGTCCCTGAGCTTCAGGGGTTTTCATCTAAAATCTCAGAGCAGAGACAGTTTTCTCAGGGTGAGCAATTTGTGCTTACTTTTCTTTTGCAAATTCACTGATATGTTGCTTTAGTCTTCCTTTTTGTGTGACTGTCAAATGAACTGGGATTTTGGTTTTGCGTTACTTTTTTAATGCAGACCTGACGCAAAACCCTGTTGGAGCTTTCCTAACCAATGCAAATGACAATTTGCGTTGGTTTGTAACAAAAAGTAACAAAATGCAGGTCAATGCGCTGCCATGCATTTTGCGTCAGGGAGGCGTTCCTTGGGTGGTGCATGGGCAGTTCTATGGATTTTGATGCAAATCCATATCTTCAAACACTGGCAGACACAAATTTACACCGAAATCCCGTGCCTACCTGAGGCTGGTGTAACAAGGAGAAATATCTTTATTTCTCCTCTGTTTTTTTTCCATCTTTGCATGTGTGCTGCATTCTGCAACACACCACATATTGGAAATAGCCTTCCTGCACAAAAACTATGCAGACCACAAAGCGGAAACCCTTGCACTATGGTGCAACAGTGCCTGGTGGAGAGACCAGAACTGCACCATTTCTGTGTGGATAAGGCGTAGTTCTCCTCTGTCCAGTTCACGCAGTGCAGCAACCTTGCTTGCTGCTCTGTGTTGTATGAACGCTTTGTAAACCGAGGCCTTTATTTTTTGTGCCTCCCAGGAAAGGCGACATATACCACCGATCATCACCAAAACATATGGCACTCTTCCATGGGCACAGCATGATGTCACTCTCCATGGTCACACCATAGGGTGCAGCACCAGTTTAAGGTTCCCAGTTATGAAAACATTGAAGGAAGTCCAGAGGGCTGGCACTAGAGCAGGATGTCCATACAGTCAAGAACGGTATAGATGGTACTGCAAAACCACAATAGAATTCATTGTCATTATTTAGGCGTGTATTTACCAATCAATAATGATGGCACAACAGTTAATGAATGAAGGTCTCTACGGCAACAAGCACATGATCCCACAGTAGGTTTGCACTGTAGTTCTGTCGAGGCGCACTGGGCAGTTTTGTGTCATTGCAAAGGCGTTTCTTGTGAAATATGCCCTATTTATAGATCCCTGAAACAGCGGCCCCTTCTTAGCTCACAGAGCTGCATTCTTTCAGTGCAGTAAATTAACTGTTAAGCAGTCCTTTTTCCAGACCTACTCAACATTCCCTGTAATCCCCTTTCTGCATTCTGGAACGCTTTTAAAATCTTTGAAAATTAATGTAAAAATGAAAAACCTCTCAGTTTCAGCATTTTACCTATGAGCAAAAAAAGTTTCTTGCCAATTTTAAGGGCTGTACCAAACTTGTAATTTCTTGGGTGAAGTATGAAAAGGAGACAAAATTCACAAAGTTGCACATTTTGTCACTTTTGCAAAACGTGGGATGTGGATGAAAATTTCTGCAGAAAAGTTTTTTTCTGGTTGAATGTCTCCTCAAAACATTTATTTCAAAAGAGTGGGTTATGCAAAAATATTTGCCTGTGAAACCTAAATTTATGAAAATATTTTCAAACTGTTCAAATTTTAAAGTTTTACAACCTTTGTAAAATGTGCAAAACTTGCAGAGTTTTGAAAACATTTTTAAAATATGTCCGGAGAAAACTATTTCCACACCCTTGATTAATTGCTGGCTTGTGTGCTTTAGCTACCCAAATATGTGGCACTGCAGAAAGCTGGGTTTGCCAAATACCAAGATTGCCCGGTCTTCATTCAACCTCATTTGTTTCTTTCTTCCAAACAACCCTACAATTCCTGTAACTTTATCTCACTCTTGTAGGTTCTGTTGTATCTCTGCTTTCTCCCCTTTGGTACTGTTTTCCTATCTGTCTCTGCTGCTTTTTTCTCCCTTTTCTGCCTTTCCTCTCTCTCTTGCTCTGGGTCAAAGTCTGATGATGAAAAAGAAATCATGTTCTCCAAAAATGAGGGCTAGTGCCCACCACCTGGAATCAATGGAACAAATTAAGCAGAAATACCACGTATTGGAACCTTCCTGATCGATGTGCATAAGCACGACCATTATTGTGATACTTAAAATGGATTTAGTACAATAGGCCACTATCTTATTGTTATCGCCATACCATAATATTAAAAACACATCAGCGCAGTGGCAGAGTACAAGTTAATACAAATGGGAACAAATACAATTAGGGTGCGCAGTTCATTTTAAACAATAATATCTATGTGCAGCTATCAAACTTGAAAAATTACAACCCTACCCACCTTCTACCACACTGTGCTAAATACCATGTCACTCTACGTGTTATTTAAAAGATTGACCAGTCTGCCCACCGATGTTGATGTTCAACATCTCAGCCTTTCTCAACACATCAACTTTCTGAATACATATTTAGTGGGTTGTGCTATTTGTGTTATCTACCAGGAGGAGTAAATGACTTGCACTTGGAGTTTCCATTGGAAAATGAGAACTTACTTGCAGAATGTGCTTTTTGCTCCAAATTCCCCATATATCAGAGTATACATGTTTTTCTCCCGAAATGTTGGCGATACTGTGAGGATGCAATAATTACCGCAGAACTTTGAATTCCAATCCCTGTGCAAGCAGAGTTTGCTACTCCACTCATAATGAGGGCACCTGTCTTACCTACAGAGGAACACTGTCTAGCTTGAGAAAGTAACATAAACATTTGAGTAGAGAAACTCTGATTCAAAGTGGAACAGGAGCGCATGTCCTGACCGAAGTCAGCTACTCCAAGGACATATGGAGTAGGGGCTGTGTCTAAATAATATGTTATGTGGATAATTGCATGATTGGGCATGCAAACACCCCTGATTTTCTCAGAGCTTGAGCATCCATTTAATGCATTGTTAAAGAAGCATGTTGTTGTTTTGTTAAAGAATTGCCTCTAAGACTTTTCTGAAACCGACCAAAAAAGGCTTAAGAAAGGAGGTTGTAGAGCAAATTATTCCAAAGTTGTGGTACTAAATGTGAGACGTCACCCTATCCTGCTGTATATCCATGAATGTGGAGAGCAGAGAGAGTAAGGACAGGTTGGAGAAATGTAGGTCTCACTGAGGCAGTTGAGAAGAAAAAATACATTTTTGCAATAAAAAAACGGGGTGGGGAGGAGGGGTTCTTGCACCTCACTCTGAACACAATTATCGTTTCAGTTGGTAATCACTGCAGTAAATGAAATGAGAAAGAATCACATTTCTGAATAAATGAATAGTTGTGGCATCAGTATTCTGCACAAGTTGGAATGTGGTGACTTACACTAATTCAGTTAGAAGCTAACAATCACTGGTGCAGATGACAGTTTTCCTTTTAAGGCTGAATCAGGCAAAAGTTTCCTCAACACAGGGTGATGAAAATAGGAAAGTGAGTAACAACGTTTACCTAAGGCAAAAGGAACAGCTCTGTACTATGTCCAAAGTCTTGGTTCTACACTTGAACCCCCAGTAAAGCATAAGATCCCAGCTTTTTGTGCCAGAAATAACAGAATCAGAGATCATGACTGCTGTCCATCACCTTAGTCTACGATATCCTGTAATTTAGTATCAGCCAGTCGCTGTCCATCAATTCTTGCATGACAAGTAGGCAGTTCATAAATCATGCAGCCGACCCTCCTAAATCAACCCTCAATGTGAGTGTGTGGTCCGTGAACATATATATTGTTAAGATTAAGTACTATATGGAAATACTGTGAAAGTAACAAGCACTTAGCACTTTAACAAAGCTGCACTGTTTGGAAGATCACTTTGGGACTGCCCCTAAAAAGTAAACTTGCTGACTCTGTTGCATTGATTTAATTAAATTTTCAATGTAAATAGTTAATAATATGTAGAAGTCGAGCACAGTGATGAAATACACTGTTGAGAACTTTTAAATAATGCCTGTTATAATGCACTTGCATATAAAGGAGAGGAGTAGTAAGATCTCTATAATGTTATAAGATGGCGCCCAGCGTAACCAGTTCAGTGGCTGCGACGTGTATTGGGATTGTCCTTTGTTTGTTTTTATGAATTGTAAGAATTGTATTTAATGTTTAAGAAAATGGCGATCTGCATCGTGATCAAGGCTGCGTGTGACAGCCGGAACACGTGGATGCCATCGCTCAAACAATAAAAGTTGAGCAAGAAAAACCCTTTGGAGTGCTGGTCTATTTTCCTTCAGGGTGGAGAATTGTTGTTTGAGATATATATATATATATATATATATATATATATATATATATATATATATATATATATTCACTGAAAAAACCATAGGTTTCAGACACGTTATAGTTAGAAATTAGCATTTAAAAAACCTTTGAAATTCACTGAAAAAACCAGAGGTTTTAGGGACAGTTATAGTTAGTTGGACATTGCACTCGTACAAAACCCGTGAAATTCCCCGTTATAGTTAGTTCAGCTAACTATAACTCGCGCCCCGCAATGCACTGCTGATGACGTCACATATTACATCACTCATGACATGGTCAGTGACATCACTGATGACATCACTGATGACATCTCAAATGACATCACTGATGACATCATCCAGTGACTGTGTGTTTCTGTAAAGTTTAAATATGTTTAATATATATAGGGAAAGGCGTATTGAAGAATGAGTGGGTGTATAAGTGTCTGAATGGATGATTTAGTACGTGCGTGACTGACTCTACAAGTGAGTGATTAAACGTATCTTACTGAATGCATGGGTTAGTGACTAAACTGTGTGAATGTCTGTATCCGTCTGTTGGTGTGTAAGTGGATGCATGGATTTGCGAATAGCTACATGAGTGTCTATATGGGTTATTTATTGGTTCTATGAGTATCTGTATGGGTGCCTGAGTGTTTGTGTGGATGGGGTGTGTGCGACTGTGCATAGATGTGTGAGTGGGTGATTCACTGGGTGGATGGTTTCAAGAGTGCATCTGTGATAGACTGTATGGGTGGGTAAGTGTGTGTAAGAGTGTGTTAGTGAGTGAATGTATGTCCCAGTGGTACATGTGTGAGTAACTAAATATGTGAAAGGCAGTATATATGTGTATTGGAGTATATAAATAGCTATAAGCGAGAGTGAGTGATTGTGATAGTGGCTGTATGGATGAGTGTGTGCTTGTATCAGTGATTGTATAAGAGCGTAACAATGTGCTAGTATTTGTATGATTAAGTGAGCTGGTGTGTGTATAACTGTATAGGTGAGTAAATGGCAGTGTGTTTAATTATTTGCATGACTGACTAGGTGTGTGAGTACCTCTATGGATGAGTGGCGGTGTTTGAGTGTCTATATAGGAGTAAGAGTGCATATGATAGTCCTGTACTGAGTGACCATAAGTATGAGTGACTGTACGGGTGAGTGAGTGGATGTGTGTGTGTAGACCTAAGAATCAGTGAGTGGGTATGTAGTTATTGGTGTTGGAGTGTCTATGGTTTTGCGAATGGCACTCTGTAATTTAGATTGGGTGTATCAAAGGTTATATTAGGGTGTGAGGAGCTGCATCAGATTATCACGTGGATGATGTCATCAGTGATGTCATTTGAGATGTCATCAGTGATGTCATCAGTGATGTCACTGACCATGTCATGAGTGATGTAATATGTGACGTCATCAGCAGTGCATTGCGGGCGCGAGTTATAGTTAGCTGAACTAACTATAACGGGGAATTTCACGGGTTTTGTACGAGTGCAATGTCCAACTAACTATAACTGTCCCTAAAACCTCTGGTTTTTTCAGTGAATTTCAAAGGTTTTTTAAATGCTAATTTCTAACTATAACGTGTCTGAAACCTATGGTTTTTTCAGTGAATTTCAAAGGTTTTTAAAATGCTAATTTGTAACTATAACGTGCCTGAAACCTACGGTTTTTTCAGTGAATTTCAAAGGTTTTTTAAATGACAATTTTTAAATGTATTAATTTTTATATTAATTTTTTCATACTGATTTACTACATTTTTAGAAACAATTTTTTTTTACATATTTTATTTGTCAAATTACATTGTAATTACATTATACATTACATTACAAAAATACTTTCTCAGAATGAATTACTTTAGTTTAAATACTTTGCAGATAGGCAATAGACTTTTAAGTACAGTAGTTACAGTTGTTGCAATGGGCAACACATTTTCAAACACAATGCAACATTCAGCTCAATGTGAATTTCTAGTTAAATGCAATTAGTTACTTTATGGATTACTTTTGTAACCACAGGACTGGATCCTAGATTCAGTCCTGGTACATCTCCTGTAAACAGTTGAGTAAAAGCGTTTTGGTTACAGTCGTGATTTTTAAGGAATATTATTGTATTTTAAAAGTTGACACTTGAAACTTTTTCTCATAGAATCACCAATGTTATCCTATGGAAGGAAATTCACTTAGCAGGTAAAAACTGTTATCGTTACTTTTTCTTACTCAGTGTTGGATCCTGGATCCAGCACTGGTGCATCTCCTGTAAACAGTTGAAAGAATGCGTTTAAGTCATACAGGCGATTTTTAAGGAATATTTGTAGTTTGTGAAAATCAACACTTTGAAACTTTTTTGCTGAAAACCAGTCAATGTTAGCCTATGAAGGAAATTCAAGTTACCGGTAAGTACGGTTAAAATTACTTTTGAGGATCAGTACTGGGCTGAAACATGCAGCACTGAGGTCTCTCCTGATAACAGGTGAGTAAATCGGAATTCGTATTTCGGCTGATTTTAGAGGAATATTTTAAAGTTCCAAAACTCCACACTTAGAAGAATTTCCAAGTGAAACCAGTCAATGTTAGCCTATGTAAGGAAATTCAAGTTACTGGTAAGTACGGTTAAAATTACTTTTCAGGACCAGTACTGGGCTGAGAGATGCAGCACTGAGGTCTCTCCTGATAACAGGTGAGTAAATCTGAATTCGGATTTCGGCTGATTTTAGAGGAATATTTGTATGTTTCAAAAATCAACACTTAGAAACTTTTTCAGCAAAAAGCAGGCAATGAAATCCTATGGAAGGAAATTCAAGTTACTGGTAAGTACGGTTAAAATTACTTTTGAGGATCAGTACTGGGCTGAAAGATGCAGCACTGAGGTCTCTCCTGATAACAGGTGAGTAAATCGGAATTCGTATTTCGGCTGATTTTAGAGGAATATTTTAAAGTTCCAAAACTCCACACTTAGAAGAATTTCCAAGTGAAACCAGTCAATGTTAGCCTATGAAGGAAATTCAAGTTACCGGTAAGTACGGTTAAAATTACTTTTGAGGATCAGTACTGGGCTGAAAGATGCAGCACTGAGGTCTCTCCTGATAACAGGTGAGTAAATCGGAATTCGGATTTCGGCTGATTTTAGAGGAATATTTGCACAATGGTGAAGGGAGGGGCGGGGCCTGAGGTGACATCTGTGCAAACGCGCCCCGTGGTGCGTTTTAAGTTGGGGGATTAAGTCCCCTTGAATCATGAGGGTCCCTACGGGCCAACTAGCCCACCAGGAACCTCCAGTATGCGCCAGGGGCTGCGTTGCAGAGACATGTACAGAGGCCACACCCCTTTTACACCTCTCTGCAACGCAGCTCTGTGGCGCTTTCTGGACGTACCTGTTGGGCTAGTTGGCCCCCAGGGACCCTCAGGATTGAAGAGGATTTAATTCCCCATCTTAAAACGCGCCACGGGGCCTGTTTGCACACATGTCACCTGAAGCCCCGCCCCTCCCTTCACCACTGTGCAAACACGCCCGTGGCGCGTTTTAAGTCGGGGATTAACTCCCTTGAATCCTGAGGGTCCCTGGGGTGCAACTAGCCCACCATATACCTCCAAAAGCGCCATAGAGCTGCGTTGCAGAGAGGTGTAAAAAGGGGCGTGGCCTCTGTACACCTCTCTGCAAGGCAGCCCCTGGCGCATACTGGAGGTTCCTGGTGGGCTAGTTGGCCCCCAGGGACCCCAGTATTCAAGGGGAATTGTTCCTCTCTGCAAACGCGCCAGGGGCGCGTTTGCAGAGTGGTGAAGGAAGGGGCGGGGCCTGCGGGCCCGATCGTTTTTTGTTTGTTTTTTTATTTATTTTTTGGGGGAGGGGGCCGCGTGGCCTCTCCCGGTCCACTACTTGCCCCGGGGACCCCATCCCCCGGGGCTGGCCCTCTCGTTGGGGACTGTGGGGGTCCCCAATCCCCCACAGTCCCGCCGGCTCCCCGTGTCCTACGGGAGCCGGCATTGCTTTACACATGGGGAGCTGCTAAGATGCAGCTCCCATGTGGAAAGCAGTCGGCTTGGATATTGGAAGAGAGAGCAGGTTTCCTGCTCTCTCTTCCAATATCCAAGCAAGTTTGCAATGACAGGACGGGAGCCGCCTCCCGTCCTGTCATTGCAAACAGCAGTGTCCCGGGGTAGGCACTCCGGGACACTGCAGGAGCCGGCCCTGGGGGTGGTGGTCCCCAGGGCCATCAAGGGCTCCAGGAGGGGGCCGCGCGGCCCCCTCCCATTCAGTGCACAGCCCCGGGAGGTGGTGGTCCCTGGGCTCTGGGGTCCAAAACGGACCCCCATTGTAATTTTTCTTAGTGCCCCGGGGAGGTGGTGGTCTCGGGCGTGTGGGGGCTGGAGCCCCCACACAGGTTTTTAATTAAAAAGAAGCCCCGGGAGGTGGTGGTCCTCGGGGCTGCGGGAGGGCTCAGAGCCCTCCCGCACCATTGTACATAAAGCCCCGGGGGTGGTGGTCCCGGGCTTGGGGGCCCTTAGAGGCCCCCACACATAAAATTAACCCCCCAGCATGGCCCCGGGACTTGGGCCACCCGAGGCCAGTGACATCGAAGCGCGAAAGACCGCGCTTCGATTTTTTCTCGGCAGGATTCGCGCACCCTGAGCGCATCCTGCCGATTTTTAAAAAAAAATTTTTTTGCCCAGGGGGTCCTTGTGGGACCCCTGAGCAAACCTAGGGGTCAGGGTGTTTCTACCCTCCCCTTTGTGCGCTTTGCGCACTTGTTTCTGTCCCTCGGTTCTACCGAGGACAAAATGGCTGCCAACATTTCCTGAATCGGAATGTTGACAGCCAGCTGACAGCCAATTAACATGCAGCTCGTGATCGGGACGGTGCGCGCAGGTTGCGCTCAGGGTGCGCGAATCCTCCGTGCCCATAGATATATATGTACTTTTACTTTTTGATTTTCTCAGCAACTACTGAACGGATTTACACCATTTAACAAAAGGGTTCTTTCTGAACCAAGAACTACCTCTTTGCCAAATTTGGTGTAATTCCGTTCAGCAGTTCGGGCTGTAGCCGGGTCTAAAGTTTCCTATGGGAAAATGCATGGGGAAAACGCGTTTTGGGACCCCCCTTTTTTTTCTCGGCCCCCGCTTGACGTATCACCCCGAGACTTTCAGGGTAGGAGCGGACCGGAGCGCCCCACGAAGTTTGAAAATTTCGCGAAGATACGTCAACCGGCAAGAGAGTTATTTCAAATAGAATGTCGCGGATTTCCTATGGATAATAGGTTGTAACTATAACTATCTACTGGCGACCGCCAGTAGATAATATATATATATATATATATATTCCAATAGCTCTTACAAAGGTCAGCCATTGGTTGGAGTTAAAGGGAATAAAGTGGGTGATATTGGCCACCCCTCGCCGGTGCCACATTTTATGATCTGGGATGGAGATGCAGGTCATTGTGGCTGGCCTCGATCAACAGCTTCAGTAGGCAGCCCACCAAGTTGATCCTGTAGGAAGCCCAGCTCAGGGTCACCAGAACTTTTACTAACGCGGGCAATTGTTATCTGAGGACCAACTTAAGTAGACTGGACGCCTGCAGTAAATATCAGCGCTTGAGGCAAGAAATTCTAATAAAATCTAGAATGCATAATTACCAGGTACAGCAGTAAAGGTAGGATGCTGAAGCAAGATGACATGCAGAAAGTTTCATGATCAAAAGGAATAGGAGCGTCAATGAACTGGAAAGTTGATACTGCACCAGAAACTTTGCTCCGTACTGAGGAGTGTGCCCAGTACTGGGAAAAACAAGAGTATAGTATAGCAAAGCGTTTGGCCATGTAGTTCAAATTCGAGATTACCAATGTTTTAAACGTTGAGCTAGTATAGCAAACTTCGGACTTAGATCAGTTTTCAAATTTGACTGAGTTTGCTTTTTGACTCATTTGAATGCAACTTTGCATGCCTTAGATGTTTACCACATTATAAAAAATGTTTGTGAGCTAATATTTTTGTAAAAACATTTGCTTGAGGATTCACTTTCTAAATATGTTTTAGCTGTGTTTTTCTTACCCAAACCGACTTTTAATTGACATATTTACAATTATTTAAAAAACTTTATAAAGTTCACGAAGATTGCAGCATTTTAAAGAAAAATACTTCACAGAGTTACACCTTTTAAAACTTTCCAAACAAATTCGATTTTGCAGATATTAGACTCCAAGGTTACTAAGTGTTATATTTTGTGTATGTCTACCCCGAAGTTCCCACTGGCTTGCACCAGATAAACTCAACATTCACTGACAGTCACATAAACTATTCTGTGTTTTAGTATTTTAGTCCACTGCCTAGGGCTATTGTGCTTGTTAATAGCCCAGAACCTGAATTATAGGCCCGAGCCGCATGCAAAGCCTATAATCAAGGTGAGGACCTTGATTCCCTTAGCTGCTGAGGCTTCTCCTGCTGAAGCCCTTTTTAGGTCTCGCCTGAGCCAGCGCATGCGCTGCTCTGCGAGACATTTAGTAAACGGGCTTTAAAAAGTCTGACCACAGCTTTTTGGCTGGCATAGAGCGTGCGGTTACGCGCACAATGACGAGCAGAGGCGCCATCTGGCTTTCCTCTCTCGTCATGGTGCGCGCACATCGCACACCACTTGCCAGCCTGCTTTCACTTTTGCCGTTGCGCGCCTCTCTGTCTTGCTCGCCCCTCCCCCACCACAGAGCGTGTCTCGCGGCCGCGCGTCTTGTTTCATGTAAGTTTATTTGTGACCAGCGCATGCCCCTCCCCCACCACAGAGCGCGTCTCCCGCGCGGCCGCGTCACTTTCACGGCCGCGCGGCCAATGCTTGTTCTGTTAGTGACTCACCATCCTTGCCCTAACCCCTCAATTAGTCCTTCTCTTCACCCCTCACTGTAATTCATCTGTTAGTGGATTACCCTCCTTGCACTAACCCCTCACCTAGTTCCTCCATTCGCCCATCACTCCACGCTCCTCTTTTCACTCCTCATCTTACTTGTTCTGGTAGTGGCTCACCCTCCTTATTGTGAACCCCCCCATTCTTCACCAGTACCATGCCATACATTTGCTAAAGCTTACCATTGGGGCTTTTCCCCCACACTGACAGCCCCTCTCCACACCCCCAGACTCATCCACTGTTTCCCAAACCTCACTTCCGAACTACTCCCTAATCGTTGTTTACCCAAATGTTGCCACCTCTCCAGCCCTCTTACGTTTCTGCCCCTCTGCTTAGCCCTATTGAAGCATGTCCTTTCCTCGCCGCTCACCCTCCCCGTTTACTCCCAAAGCATTCCCTTGCCCCATATTACCTCTCCTCACCGGCACTCATTACAAGGGTCAATTTCAAACTGGGTGGAATCACCCTCTTTCCCCCCACCCGAGGCTCTTCTACTTCCCGTGCTACCGACATCTTTCCATCTCTTACTCCTCTCCCCCAGTCTGGCGGGCTGATTTTCCCTCTCTCCCTCCCACCACTCTTCCCTCTGTTGGGCACTCTCTCCCCTTCATCACTCATTCCATTCACATTCTCCCCACCTTCAACCCCCCTCTCTCACCACCTTGTTGTTGCCCTCCTTTCATGCGCGTCTCTGCAGGAGAAGATGTGACTGTGTGTGTGTGTGCACGTGTGTGTGTGCGCTTGTATGTGTCTGACAGGGTTTTCTCTTGGTGTACACTGGCATGCGAGGACGTGCGTGTTTCTATGTGTGACGACGTGTGTGCATGCGAGTATATCTGTATACTTGTGTTGAGGACCCATCCGTGCGTGTGTGCATTGCTAGGTGTGTGTGCGAGCGTGTGTTTATCTCTACCGTGTATGCATTCAAAGAAATGTGTGTGTGTATAAAATATGTGTGAGGCTGTGTGTTAACCGATCTCTGTGTATGCATTCAAGAATCCATCTGTATGTGTTCCTGTGTATGAGAAGAATCTTCTTGTGGTGGTGTTATCTGCATGCATGTTTCTGTGTATGCATGCAAAGATGAAGTTGGGTCTTTTGATTTGAATGTAAGAATGTATCTTTTGCTTTGTGTGTGTGTGTCAGTCTGCATGCCCGTGTGTGCCTGCGTGTATGTGTGTCTGTGTGTTTGTGTGTGTGTAGCTCATATGATGATTCATCTGTTCATGTTGTCTCACCCACATTTGTGTAACACACATCTGCCTTAGGCATTGCATGTGAAGTTGTGGCCTGTCTTGACTGTCCATTTCTCCAAGGCTTTTTTATACTGTGTTGCTCGGAGTCGATTTTGTGCCAGTTGCTGTGTCTAATGCTGTGTGTATTTTATCAGGTCCTTTTGTCTGGGGCTGTGGCAAAAACTGAAAGCCATTAGTCGTCCACTGTGAGGTGCTTTCGTGGTTGCAATCTGTATAGTGTATCACTTAGCGACCCCACAATTATTATTACCGCTCGATAAATACTGTTAATGACACTATGGGCATCATTTAGTAGTTTCCTAATTTGTCAAAGTGTTCGTTTGGCACTCTTTGACCTATAATATTTCATTCCAGTTGATTGTTTTTGAATCCTCAATCCCTCTTCTACCCCGCTACCCCTCTTCTACCCCTCTTCTACCCCTCTTCTACCCCTCTACTACCCCTCTACTACCCCTCAAACCCTCTACTGCCCCTCTACCCCTCTACTGCCCCTCTTCTACCCCTCTACTCGCCCTCTACCCCTCTTCTACCCCTCTACCCCCTCTACTACCCCTCCACCCCTCTTCTACCCCTCTTCTACCCCTCTTCTACCCCTCTTCTACCCCTCTACTACCCCTCTTCTACCCCTCTTCTACCCCTCTTCTACCCCTCTACCCCTCTACTACCCCTCTACCCCTCTAATACCCCTCTACCCCTCTTCTACCCCTCTATCCCTCTTCTACCCCTCTACCACCCCTCTTCTACCCCTCTTCTACCCCTCTTCTACCCCTCTTCTACCCCTCTACTCCTCTTCTACCCCTCTTCTACTCCTCTACCCCGCTTCTACCCCTCTACCCCATCCCTCTTCTACCCTGCAGTGGACTAAGTGGCAGCCGGAGCCTGATAGCACTGCTTGTCCTTTAAGGAAAAAAAAAAGCATTGGCATAGCCAATAGGTCTTGCCTTTGGGACCTTATAAGTGTTTAGTTATGCAGCACAATATCCTTGGTACAACATCAACTGTTGCATGGCTAAGCACTTATAAGGTCCCAAAAACGAGACCTATTGGCTATGCCAATGCTTGTTATTTTATGGGGCACTTCGCGCTTAAGCCTTCATAGCTATTTTTTCCACAGAAGGTATCCAGGACAAATTTACATCCTTTTCCCCCCACATGTTGGGGATTCTCAAGGTACCCCGGGTTTATAGATTCCCCTGGGGAGAAATGAGAAAATAGCAAAAATGCTGCAAAATGTTGCTTTGACTTTTTGGGAAAATGGGGAAAAGTGCTGTGCAAGAAAGCATATTTTTTTAATTAAAAATGGCATAAACAAAAGATTTGCTGTGCAAAGGTCATGATCTTCCGAGTTTTGAGAAGCAAGCATCCTGTTATGTTATTTACCCTTTATCACCTCATGTAATTGCTCCTTTGCTACCTTAACTACCTCTGCACTATTCTGATTCACTTATCCTACTGCCTTCTGTACTCTACTGTTATATACTGTCACTGTGCATTTTGTATTTTTCTATGTGGGTCACATGCACCTCGTGTGATCGCCATTGTGCTCTGATACCCTTGGGTCAAGTTTGCACTATACAAAACTCAATAAATAAAATAAAATAAATAAATAAATAAAAAATAGATCACACATGGTTTTCCCACAGAAAATAATTGTTGAAATAAATAATGAAAATAGGTAGAAAATGGCTGATTTACAAAAGTAACGTATCGTTGCATCCACCAAACCTTATTGGTTGCAGGGATATTGGTTGTCAAAAATACGCGATACCCATAGCTTAAAACTGAACAGCAGCTTATAATTATATTCCTATTGCTTCCGAGCTGCAGCAATTCATATGGTAAAATCTATTGGATGAAAAATGGGGAAGAAGGAAACCTATACATTTTTAAATCTACACATGATACTGAGTTTAGGAATGTGTGGTTATTTGTACAACTCTGAATTTGGGTTTCCCATACTCATGTGATTCAGAGGACATTTTGCAAAACGTACTCATTCTTGCTCACTGGCTTACATTTTAAAGACAAAAATAGAGAGAAATTCAATTGATAATAACAATTTCTTTTTTTGGGAGAGTTTTATGTAGCTCAAACTCGATCCGAAGGTATCGGAGCGCCTTACATGAACACCAGTTGCGTTACAGATGGACACATTCATTTTGTTAGGCACGAGGAGATTAAGTGATTTGCCCAGAATCACAGGATGTTGAGCATCCCTGCCAAGAAAGACTCCCAGCTTCAAAGTCGACTGCTCTAGCCATTAGGCCACATCCATGTTCTAATGTTCTGTGTTCCTATACTTTTTCCAATCAGAATTATACCTACTTATGTGGCAGGGCCTGTCGTCTTCAGCAAAAAAAAGTCTCCAAAAGAGTATGTGGAGACATCAAACTTTTTGCCCTGCAAATTAACCCATTTGCCGATGTGGGTGTCTACGGTTTTTGGACCTGGCTAGGCCCCCCCTGGGAGACCTTCTGAACCTAGGCATTTCTGAAAACTAGACCCCCAGGAAAGTCCACAGTGGCATGACCTGTGTTGATTCCAAAATGTTTTCTTACCCAGAGTACCCTGCAAGCCTCAAACTTTAGCTAAAATCATGCATTTTCCTCAAATTTCCATGAGGGAAAATTCCGGATCTGCAGGGAGTAATAAACGTCCTACCACCCAGGGTTCCCATATTTCTCCCAATAAAAACAGTGATGTTTGCAGGGCATTCTGTGTATGAAAATGTCATGTTGGAGCAGAAGGTCTGTAGCAGCTATTATTGCCCATGGTCCACTCCATTTGTCTTCAGTGGAGCTCTTAATATTGCAATGTTCTAATTTATTTTAGAAAAATATGACCAAAATGAGGCCAACCACTCCTCAGTCGACTGTCAATTGAACTCTGTGCAAGTATCTTTTGATTAAAGAAACTCCTCTTCCACATTTTCAAGTATGGACAGAAGAAGCTGCTTTACAGGTCTTCCTTTCAATTCCCAAATGGTTTAGTTCTGGATGATGCCTATTGTGAGATTAAGAACTTTGACTTTAATTCGTGTTGTAGGCTGCCAGTGACCTGCCGCCACCTCTTCCCTCTTTCCTTCAACAGTTCTGGGTGTACCTAAGCGGAAGTGCTTTGGTTTGCTGCTTCCTTTTGCTTGGTAAGCTGTTCTGGTATGTCTCTATGATAACAGCCTTTGCAGAGTTTAAGGGTGCCAGCTCGAGTCATGGGACCGGCTGCTATTTATAATGTGCATTACAAGTGCTGCTGCTTTGTACCAGAATAATACATGGATTTTCCACGCTTTAGTGGCTAAACACACGTATCAATTATCACTTTACACAAATCAAATATCATTTTATATTTGTTTTTCGTGTTTTGTAACTAATGGCATTGTAATGCGAGCATTTAGAGCAATGTAATGTATTTACAGTGGTTGGTGAGAGATTCATTTACAGGGTTCAGGGATGGTTGTAGTAAATATTATGATGCCAGTTACTTTTTTTGTAAATTAATGTGTAAAAAAACATTGTAGGTGAACTGTAGGCGTGTGGCATTGTTAGTAGGGCATGGTGGACTAGGGTTGCGAGACTCTGGTTTGAAAGTGCTAGTGTGTGGTGCTGACAAGGCCAGGAAGACTATTTTAAGCTGTTCCAATTCATTGTTTTGTGTTGTGTACTTAAGTAGGGACATTGTCCCTTTAAAAATAGGAGTTCTTCTGAAAGAGTTGTTGTTGTTAGGCAGGGCTTCAGTACCTTTCCTTTTTAAGACATCCCGAAGGCAGTGGTGATTCCCTCTTACTCCAGGCCACTTCTCAAGCATATCCAACTCTAGGTAAAAGGCCCAGTGTCCAGTGGCCTGTCGGTTTCATTGTGCTGCAGAGTGAACTTGTTCCAGTTCATGGGTGAGGGATGTCCTGACCTTAGGATGGGGGTCTCCTCAGGCAGGTGTGGCTGCAAATTGACTTGGTGCCTTCAGTCCTAGTTATTTCACTCCAGGCAGCTCTAGCAAAGTTATAAATGTGAAAAGGAAAAAATACTGACCCAACATAATGCCAGGGGCAAGATTTTGGTCCCACAGTCACTGCAAATCAATCGCCCAGTCCTGCTGTGCTAACGGGCATCGTAATGATTATTGTAGCTAAAGGACAATGCCATCCATATGAAACATACTGTGGAGGAGGGAGAGCAGTCAAAGGGAAATAAATGTGGGAAATTGCTGTTTACACTTTCTACATTAATTCATTATTGTTCTATGTCCAGTCATTACCTCTAAGCCCCTCGTTCTTGTCCCAATCACTACTGATGAGTTGATTCCCATCTCATTACAGGAAAAACTTCAGAAATATACTGAAAGTGTAAACTCCATCCACCCGAGATGGCTGCGATAACCAGTCTGGCATTAGCAGCATTCACCTTGTTTTTTCCTGCCCCTGAGATCACATAGTTTCATTCCATGACTTAGGAGGAGGTAGTAGACTAGATTGTGGTAGGTCCTTTTTGCAGTTTGTAGTTCTTCCTCCTTTTGACTCTGTCCATGGTCCCTTCTTGGAAGTTGCTGCTGCCTTCATATCCCGATCGATGATGGATTCAACCCAGATCTGTGACTGGGGGTGAGTGTCTGAAAGGTTACAGCGCTCCGTCCATCATCTCCTTGTGTTTGCCTTCATATCCCCTGTGCTTCCTGAGTTTCCTTTGGGTAATGAGGTTGGCAGTTTGGAGGTCGGAAGGTTGGGGCTGATGAGCATGGGCATTCTTTCCATTTAGTTCGGGTTATCTGGAGGCCGTCTTGGCCTTTTATTTTCAATTGATGCATCAGGCTCTGAGGGCTCTCTAGGGGATGGTGCTCTGTTATTTCCTTGTCACCTTTGAAGTGTGGCTTTGTGTCAGTGCTTCTGCACTTTAACTGCAGATTTGAGAATTAATTGAGTGCCACCTCTGCAGTTTTTTCCCCAAATGACCTTGCAATGATGATGTAGAGGGCATATTTGTTTATTTCCCTAGGACAATGTTGGGTGATGCCACGGACACATCGGGTTTCTTGACATGAGATGTGATTCAAAGTACCACGTTTGCTAACATTAAGCAATAGCTGCTTCTTATTAAGCATGCCTTCTAGCCTAGAACCCCTGAGAGTGTCTGTGATACCAATACCATGTGCAGGTGCCTAGCAACATACCTCTATGAGTGGAAGGACAGCCGATGATATTTACTTGTCAGCATGGACGAATTCTTTAATTTAAAGTTAATGTCTCGAGTAAATCCGACCACAACACCAACTGTGTTACCTACCTACTCCTAATGAAATATTTGCAATATGGGAATTACAGATACCTTCCAGAATGACAAAAGTCCACCAATTACCACTTAAAGTGTTTGACATTGCACGGTTGGTGAAATACATGAGAGTGACCGATACGAAAATAATACTACTATGGCACATGCGATTGTATGGTAGACCGATTTATGTTAACAAACATATAGTACAAAGATTGGCATCTAACCGAATATCCATACATCACTACCTATATTTGTTGAGATTTTAGGGTAAGTACTATTTAAATATGTGGCCCTTTTACAATCAAGCATTGGGATGTTGGGAATGCCTTAAATTCGCTTCTTTAGAATGCATGAGATCATCTCTAAACGTAAACAGAAACTGAAAAATTGCATCCAATGTTTTAATCTTTTAAAAGAGGAAGTTCTTGCATTCTTCCTTTTACACTGATATTCAGGAGAGCTGTATTAGTTCTGGGCACCACCAGCAGTGTTCTAAATCTGGTTGGCTCCCTACATCATCTCACTTCTGTGAGTGAAGTCACAGTTGGCAGAGCATGGCATGCAGCTGTGCTCACTAACCATATTTAACCTGCTATTGTGGTCCTCCGTCTCTTGTGCAGTGGCCGCTCCCCCGCAGTTGCGGAAGAGCGTTGCCCAACTGCCTGGCTCAGAGCCCGCAAATGAAAAATAAAACAATGTTCTAGCATCGTTTTTTTTTTCATTTGCCGGCCATGAGCCAGCTTGTGTAGGGAGGGGCGGGGCATGGGAAGAGGAGTGCTATGAGCACTCCCTAAGTACGCATGTGTGTGTGGCCGGCTAGCCGTCTCAGGCCGACCTCAACACACATGCGCACTTAGGTTTCTCCAGCCCGGCTGCATTGAACAGCTGGGCTGGAGAAAGCCCCACAGACTCCCTAGCCTGAGCGAAACGTCTTTTCAGCCTGCTCACGCCAATCCCCGCGCTGCTCTCCTAGCAGGAGAACAGCACAGGGATTGGATGGGAGTCTGTCCCAGGGGCTGCCGGGACCAGGAAGAAAAAGGAAGCGCGACGCGGGAGGCGGGCGACACCTTAAGGTAAGTTTATTTTGTATTTTTATTATTAACAGCCCCCCCCCCCACCCGGTGCTTCCTCCACCCGCCTCACCACCCTTTGTTTATGGCGGCCGCCACTACTCCTGTGCCTATTCTCTCATGCCCAAGGAGCTCACCTTCACATTTCAGGTTAGCACAGTTTCCTTTTACACCTTAAAACTCCTAGGAGAAATCCTTCCCTTCTCACCACAAGAACACCATGTACAGGTAGGATCGATCAGCACGTGTCATGTAGAAAATTGACTATTGCAATATTCTTTACCTAGGTGTTAGACCTGTCAGTTTTAGGGTGGTCTTCCCCCAGACCTTTTGCCTTTATTCCTCCATTTTGCTGATAATATTTTGTTGCACTGCTAACCAGTGTTGAAGTGCTTGTGCTTCCTCATTTAAACATGGTAAAGTTGGCTTACACCCAATTGGCACATTTGACTTATTCATACGTCCCTAGTAAAGTGCCTGTAAATTAAATGCTACTAGTGGGCCTGCAGTACTGGTTGTGTCACCCCCTTAGGCATGTCATTGCAGCCTGTGTGCGCAGTTTAAACTGCCATTTCCACCTCGCAAAATAAACCCTTTGCCAGGACTAAACCTTCCTATTTAATATATATGTCACCCCTAGGGTAGACCTTAAAGAGCCCATAGGGCAAGATGCTGTGTTTTTAAAAGTTAGAGATGTACTTTTAACTTTTATATGCCCTAGTAGTGAAAAACTCTCAAATATTTTTCACTACTGCAAGGCCTCCTCTCCCACAGGATAACATTGGGTTGCCTTATTACATTTAATAAGTGCTAACTTTTCATTGGGAACAAGTAAACATTTCATGTTTTTATATAAACATTTTTTTATTGATTTTATGGAACTGCAAAAACAAAACTGCGCATTGAGTGTGGCACGCATGCGCGGTACAATATTGTAAAACAATATTGTAAAACAAAAAGCAGGCTGTGGAACCACCCCTGTACAAAAGTCACCTAAAGCATGTACAGTGTTTTAATGGTACATGCCTTTATCTCCTTGGTCATGCATTAGAAACATCAACATTGCAGAATTCCCTGCCCCCATCGTTAGACCATGGCCTGTCAGTGCGGGGCTCCAACTGAATCCCTCTACACTCTGCCCAATCCTTCCAAATCTTAAAGTGTTTCTGGGGGCAACACCGTGGCACATATATTGGACATTCAAGTCCCATGCAGTGGTCCATGCCTTTGGCCCAGATCTCCACTGGGGGGCCTCTGTCTCCTTCCATGCCCTGACAATATTCCTCTTGGCGACAATTAGGCCGAGCCACAAAAGCATCCTCTGATAGCGTGTAACCCCCAGGTGGTTCGTGATATAGAAAAGGATGAATTTGGGGTACCGGGGAATATCCCATCCCAGCACTCGCTCGACTTTCCTCAACACACCACCCCAGTGATGGGCCAATGCCAGGCAGTGTCAGAACGTGTGAGGTAAGTCCCCCTGCTGATCATCACATCTCAGGCAATTCTCCGCTGAGATAAGGCCCATGTGTTGGAGCCTAGCCCTTGTATAGTACTCTCTGTGAAGCACTTTAAGCTGGATTAACCGAAATTGGGATGTTATCACTGCCTCTCTGGGGGCCTCAACAACCACCCTCCAGTCATTATCATCACCTAGTTCCTCCCCTGCCCTGCGCACCCCTACCATTGGGTCCGGTATGTTGTGCAGTAGCATTTTATATATTTCCAACAGCTTATGTTCCTTGAGATAGGTAAGTAGGATTTTGGCTTCCAATGGTAATATTTGGGAACATCATCCACTGATTGTATTGGGGGGAGTAGGGCTTGACGGAGCTGCGGATATCGGAAGAACTGTGTACAATGCATGTCATTCTCTTGTTGCAGGTCTTGGAAGGACTTCAGCGCCCCACCGCGAAGCACGTCCCCTAACGTTGAGATGCCTATAGTGTCTCATGCTGAAAAGCCCTGCAGAGCCGTCACCTGTGGCAGATTAGTGCCGTGCCAGATCAGAGTCTCTAATGTGAGACGATGCAACCAGCCTACCATCTTCAGGGCCGTGTTCCAAATCTCAAACACCACCCGTGTGGCAGGTGGGAGAGTTGTAGGAACAGCTCCACCGTACAGCAGGTGCATGAGGCCCCGACCACCCAGCAACTATCCCTCCGCCGCATATGCCGGGACCCTGAAGCCTGCGAACCACCAATCATTCAGGATAAGCAGATGGGCCTCTCAAAAGTATAGGAGGAGGTCCGGTGTGGCCAACCCACTCTCCAAGGCCACTTTGCAACATTTCCCCAGAGCAATACGGGGCACACACTACCCCATAGTAACAGCCTGATCTGGGTGTTAATTACCTTGAAGAAATGCTTGCCTATCTGGAATGGATGGTTTTGCAGGGGCTAAAGTAGGCACTGTAGGGATACTATTTTAAAAATAGCTGAGTGTCCCAGGAGGGACAGAGGCAGGGCGGACCAGAACCTGACATCACGTCAGAGGCCAGCCAACTGGAATGCCAGGTTTTGCTCGAATGATCATGCAGTGTCAGCTGTGACATAGACCCACAAGTACTTAAGCCCAAGGGGAAGGATCGGTATCCCCGCCGCCCACGGCATATCAACCGGACAAGCAGAAATGGGAGAGGTTGATGATTTTTGGGCGTTCATCCTAAGGCCAGAGTAGGATCCGAAGATACTTAAGAGCTTGAGCGCTCTAGGGTAAACATTTCATGTTTGGTGTCTGATAAATTGTAATTAAATGGTAAAGTCGAATTTTAAGTTACAATTTGGAAAATGCCACTTTTAGAAAGTTATATTATGTCAAAGGGGGGAGCCCAAATATTGACGGCTATATTGTATCTAGCTGCCACTTGTGTTGCTGTTTACTTGAACAGACTAAAGCCAATAACAGATTTCAATGGTCAACAGACATGTGTCAAATTAAACGAGATTGAAGTGTGCCCTGTCTATAACTTGAAGTAAAAGGAATAGACAAAAGAATAATCAGGTACCATTAAGCATTATATGGCACTAAACCAAACAAAACACATTGCAAAGGGTCGAGAAATTACTCACAAAAGTTTGCTTTATTATTTTCTTATTTTTAGATTGTACCCAGTCAGAGCCCTGAAGAGAACCCCAAGAATATTATCAGGGCATGAAACGCGTCGGCATCTTTTACCATTTGGGAAACATATACATAGGAGTAGGATCTGCTCTAAGGGACTGGTCAAAATTCCAAAAACTTAGTTGCGTGAAATTTTGTTCCCAGTGGGAAGCAACTTCACAAAGGATTGTATAAATTGTTCAAACAAATTATGAACATCGTTGTTGCATTTGAGAAATTAATGACTGGTTTAATACTGTGATTTATTCTCTACTGATTTACTTCGTATTTGTATTGTTTGTCACGTTTTATGTGCATGAGTATTATTCAATACTTCTGTTGTAACTTCATTTAAACAAACAGTGTTTTTCCTGTTTCTGACATTTTAATCAAAAAGAAAAAGTCAAAAGAAAAATACAGAATAATGGTTTAATAAATAACCCGGACCAATGAAATCTGTTATTGGCCTTAGTCTGTTCAAGTAGACAACAGCAACACAAGTGGCAGCTAGATACAATGTTGTTGTATTACTTTTAGAAAGTTGGCATGTTTCTGCCCCATCTGGTGCCTGCAGCCTGATCCTGGGTCACATGACTGTGTGTAGTTGACAGTTGGACTTTATTCATTCCTCCCAGAAGCCCCACAATAGAGGGATTAGGTGTGCTTGGACGGGCCATCAACTGGCAATTTGGGGGAGGGCAGAGCTGGGCACAGTCCCACTTACAACTGAATAGGTTGTGCTCTGCCTTAACACAATGGACTTGCCACCACTGCATTGTTGATGTAGCCAGCTTGAAGCCAGGGCAGGGGAGGCAGGAAACTTCAAGGACTTCAAAGGGAATTATCTATAAACTTCTCCTACTTCAAAGAAGGCACCAGATATAAATAGTAGATCCTCGGATACAACTCTTCAGTACACTCCTGGACCTGTGGATACTACAGAAGAAGGACTGCTGGGCTGCTCTGCAGCCAGAAGAACTGCCACTCTGCTGCTCTGTGGCCTTCTGCCCTGCTTGCTGAGAAGGAACCTGCACCCTACATCCCAGGCTGAAGTGACTCCAAGGGTCATCAGACTGACCTCCTGTTCTGAGCTACAGGGACATAACAGGCTCCCGAGGCTCCCTGCACCTGCCCAGCTGATCTGCTGTCTGGACCTACCAGAGCGTTGCTAGCCTATGCTGGGGTGAGTTTCTGACTCCCAAGTGGTGCTACTCAGGTCCTCGACCCTGGTGTGGCCTCAGTTGAGCGCTGCTAAAGTTTTGGGCTCTTTACAAATCCAAACGGGCCTGTTCGCATGCTGCCCACCAACGCGAAGTTCCAGCGAACTCAACTCTTCGTGCTACAGCGACTGCCAACAACGCCCAGCAGCTCTACATCAACAACCATCCCCTGCCCTCTCCCTGCCCCTTACACCGCGAACAGAACACTTTGCCCTGGACTTTGAATGTAACTCTTTCAGCAGGACTAACCTGGTCCCTGTATCCGGCCCGCACTCCATAGTGGTCAGCCTTAAGACTTGCATCCGGTCTCGCACAACCTAACTAACTGTTAGTGGCGATTTGTGCTTTTTAGTGCTATACTTACCTAAAATCTTTAAAATTGCATATCTCCAGTTCTACTGATTGGAGTTTTGTTGTTTTGGTGTCAAATAATTTATTAACTTTTCCTCTGTTTTTTTTTAATTGGTGTGGGATTTTTCTCGTGTCGTGTTTTCACTTTATTACTGTTTGAAGTGCTGCATAAATACTTTACACATTGTCACAAAGTTAAGCCTGACTGTGCTGAACACTCTGGTAGCTTGGCACAGAGCAGGTTAATTTGGGGTTTGCTGTGACTTCTCCCTAACAGTAATTGTGGTTGCTTCTTGAGAAGGGTTTCACCCCCCTCAACCAGTAACCTAATTTCCAACACTAGGCTTACGTGAAACTACCTTGTCTAAACAACAGAGGATACAAAGCTTTGATTTGTGAACAACTGCAATCACGCCTCAGAAGCTAGAACCTACTTTCACTGGTTTGCTATGAGACACAGAATTAATTTTAGGGCATGTTGCCTATGCAACCGTGAAATCCTCTCTACAAGAACATTTTAGTTCCTATAAATCACAAAGCTTGCAGTCTAATTTGCTGCTCTTACTCACCAAATGCTGTTGGTTATGTTGGTTAGCATGTTGTAAGCTCTGCCTACTTGACCATCATTTATGAAATAAACTTAATTTACATCTTAAAGCCGTCTAGTACCACCTTACCCACAGCAAATGTCTTAAAACATACCTTTTTCTGTAAGGACTGCCCGCCTTTTTAGTATTGTCTCATTATGTTTCAGATCCGACCTTTTTAATCTGCATTCCGCCTTGATTGTTTCTCTAACTGTTTCTGCAGATGTGTGTTCTATAAAAATAAATCAAATCAAAAGTCACCTGTTAATGTCCAGGCCATTGTGTAACATTTGCAAGTCCATTCCATAGGCCACAGTCAAATTAGATCCTGAAAACTTGATGAATTCACTTTAGTGAGACTGATAGTTAAAGATGCACAAAAGGAAGTGGAAATGGAGAGAAGGATATACTCCCGCCTACTTGAAGGAAAACTCCTGACATGTCTGTCTTATATCCATCAGCTTCTTTCTCTTTTCCTCACCCCAGACTTGATTGCCACAAATCTCGTAGGCCTCTGCATTGGAGACCAGCACTGCTGTGATTATGGCTCTTATATAGCACTGTCGAGCTTGGATGGAAGGGAGTTGTGGGTTTGGAGACTGGCAGAATTGCCACTCTTTTGCACAGGGCTTGTAGTAACTGGTAGCTACTTGGTACCCAGTCCTATGTAACATTAACAGCGCTGGTGGGACAAAGGCAAATTTCTAGTGCACACTCTGGGCATGAATGAGTTCTGGAGCTCGTTGCTGTTAATGTACCCTTCAAAGTCACTTAGGACTCTGGGAATAATGGCCACTAAAGCCAATAAAGAAACAATGTAGGCCATTTATGTTTAGAACGTTTTGCCACTCCAGTCTTTGCTTTCAGTGACGTCTTGTGGTGAGCTGTGCATTGCTGTGAAACAGGTTGATTCAGTGGCTTGGCACTAGACACTGTTATGCTTCACATCATTTGTCTCTGATTCACACACGAGTAATTTTTGCATGATTGAATCTATTTACTTACCTAAAACGTATTTTGTTTACATTTTTACCGTCAGTACAAACAATATTCAAAGTAACTAAACCGACCACATATATTAACAGCTTATTTGGCATCCCAGGCAGAAAGCCAAAGAATAGGGTTGCCACGAAGAGGAATCTATCCACAATGTTTGTCTTTATAGAGTACATTCTCATGAAGGAGAGGTGCAGCATTGATTGGGCCATATGGACTAGGTCTTTGGGTGAAAGTGCTGATACCTTGTAGTCCTGTTTTAGTATGCTCATAAAATGCCTCCTTCCAGTCATGAATACATGTACATACTTGGAAAGTATTAAATATCATCTGCAATAAGGTAAATTGAAAACAGATTTAAATATACCATCAGTGAAGGCACCTTCACCTTCACTTTAAGTAAGAGCACAACAAATATCGTTTCCAGATAGGTCAAACCAGATCTGCGGAGGAAACAATTGTTAGATGTGCCCTTTGATGCAACAAATCACACGTCTTTGAGGAAGTTGCTTCCAACTTGTTCTTGGACTAATTGTGGCATTATCTTTGCAGCAGTTGTTAGACCAGTGCTTCATTGCAAACCCGCACTATTCCTAAACTATGGCCACCACACAAATGTATTGTGAGCGTGATGGGAAAATTGAGTGCATCCAAATCATGGTTACCTCTGCTCCGTGATAACACCCAATCTGTGTTCATAAGAAGTTATATATTTCATGATGTTGAAGGATTGTTTCCATCCTTAGGATTCAATAAGGAAGACTCATCTTGAATCAGGAACAACAATGTTATTTTATGTGTATTTGTAAAGCGCACTATCACCTGCGATAGTATCCTGGTGCTGAGCAGGTGTGTGTGCCTAGCCCTGCCTATGGTAGGTTGGTTATTGAAAAGCCAAGTCTATAACTTCTTGAGGATTTCAAGAAGACAGGAGGAGGCTCTAATGTGGAGTGGAAGGTCATTCCACGCTTTAAGAGCGATGTAAGAGAATGCCTGTCCTCCTGATCTGGTCCTGTGTATTTGTGGGATTTGTGTGAGTAGGAGTCTTGTGGAGCGGAGGTGTCTGGGTGGTAGGTGGAAGGAGATATAATTGTTCAGATAGGGGGGTCTGAGTTGTGTAGTGCCTTGAATGTGTGTGTGAGGAGTTTGAATTGAACGCGTTGTGTATCTGGAGCCAGTGTACTTCTCTGAGGTGTGGTGTGATGTGAGTTTGGTGTGGGAGGTTGAGGATGAGTCTGGCTGGCGAGGTAGTTTATCTAGTGAGTTGCTTAGTGATCACGTAGCAGAGGGTGTTCCTATATTTGAAATTTTCTGGTGACTAGGGTATGAGTGACCATTTTTCTAGTATTGCTTGGGAGCCATTTGAAGATCTTCCTCAGCATCTTCAGGGTGTAGAAGCAGGATGCAGTGATGGTGTTGACTTGTGCGGTCATATCCAGTTTGCTGTGGATGATTATTCCAAGTTTCCTGAGGTGGGTTCTGAGTGTGGGTGTGTGTCCATGTTCAATCGACCACCAATTGGAGTCCCATTGTGAGGTGTTATTGACAAAAACACTCCTTCTGCCTTGTTGGTGTTGAGCTTCAGACAATTGGCTTTCATTGAGTTAGCGACTTTGGTCATTCAGGTGGTAAACTTGTCTGTTGTCTTGGGGGTCTTGTCTGAGAGGGAGAGTATGAGTTTATTGTCTGCGTAGGAGAGGATGAGGATGTCATGTGCGTGGATGACTTTGGGTAGAGGGATCATGTATATGTTGAAGAGAGTGGGGCTGAGCGATGAACCTTGAGGCACTCCGCAGATGAGTTTGTGGGCTTCCGAGGAACAAGGTGCCAGGCTCGCAGCTTGTGTTCTATCCGTTAAGAAGGATCAGATCCAGTGGAGAGCGGGTCCTTGGATGCCAATCTTGTGCAGGCGCCTGATGATGATGGGGTGTGAGACCCTGTCAAATGCTGCAGAAGGATCGGCTGCCTTGTCTCCTCGGATCATGCAGATGTTGTCTGTAGCAGCGATGATTGATGTTTCTGTAGTGTGGTTGGGCTTGAATCCGGATTGCGTGGAGTCGAGGACCTGGTGGTTGCTGAGTTGGTTGGTTGATTGGTTTCTAAATGATCAAACTTCAAGCAAAAGGTAGTGCTTATTGGTCACACTAGCCCCTGCATCAAACCTGCAGATTCTCTGCGACTAGGTAGGACATTAGAAAGTGGTAACAAAAGAATGAATATATTGCTCAGGAGTGCGTTTACCTCAGGACAATGGTGGACCATCCCCAAGCAGAACAAAATAAACAGCAAAGCCCTACAGCACACAGCCCTTCTATATAGTTCATGACAAAGACCTTTGTCAAAATCAGACCATCCCTAATCCTCCCAGTAACCAATACTCACCATCAATAAATACTATGTTGGACCGACGAGGGTACATTGACCACACACAATGTCAGTACACGTCCATGGCTGCAAAAGAAAAATCACAGATCCGCACAGGAGGGACTCTGACTCCCAAAGTGCTACAGGTCATTCAAAATGTTTAAATGTGCCACACAGATGCTGGTAACATAAAGAAATATTTGAAGGCATTAACTTGTTGGTAACGGGTCACCTTCTTGCTAATGCAATGTAGCTACTATGGCATTTCGCCTCAAGGACTGACAATGCAGCAGAAACAGGATTTCATAATGCAGAGCTTCCTCATTTTCAGGCGACTCTGAATTCACATGCGAGCTGCAGCTAAGCTGTCAAGTCATTTGAGTGTAAACCCTGGACCTTCCAGATGTGCCGACGCTCTCTGCATGGGACAGTCGATGTTCATCAAACCCCTGGGTTCCAGCTTCATTGCCTTCGGAGGTAACACGTCATCATCGAGCCTGGAGGGTTTTTTCTTCTCATTTCTGCTATGGGAAATGGTCCCTGTGCAATTCCTGAGCAGATCTCCAGAGACGCCTGATCTCGCGGGCAGACCATTTCCTTTTCCTCAGTCTCACCTCTTGGTTTTGAGAGGCGAGGGAGTCTTGTGCTGAATGTTGGCAAGGTCTCCGTACGCAAAGAGAACTCGCAATGACAATCACTATGTAAAGGCCTCACCCCACAACAGGAAGTAGTGCATCTGCGATGGAAATTAAACCGGAAGCTCTCATCGGGCGGGCGATAGATTCTCAGCCTACAGCAGATTACTTTGGTGAGTCACGCCTTCCGTGTCCTGGTACTACTTGTTTTGTTAATAGCTGAGTGTGCTTGACTCAAGCCCCAGTTTGGAAGGTGGTCGAGGTATTGCGAATCTTTGTTTTACCAAAAACATTAACATGTCACGTGTCGTGTGTGGAAAAGGCCTCTGTTCGTCAAAATTTGACTTCACTTTTTCTTTGACCCTCTTCCTTAAAAAACAACGATTTTAGCTTCGAGATTTCTTTGAAAGTCAATTTAATAGTATGCTTCAGTTTGCTGTCAGCAGTGAGCGCGTTTTGTCGTATTTCAGACAAAAGCTAATTCTCGGTTGTAAAAGGACTGCATTCTTGTATGTTTTAGGCTGTTTGACAGTCAGAGAAACACAGGAAACGTTGGCACAGCGTTTGTGAAATGTTGATGCAATCAAATTAGAGACCCCGCTCCTTGAAACATTGAAGTTTCAAAGTGGCCTGTTGAGAGACGACCCCAGTCTGATCTAGTGATCTAGTTACAAAGAGTTACTTGATATCTAGACCTTATGCATTTGATTGAGTCAAGGGAGTAGATAAGAAATTAGAAATACCCCTCACTTAAAGCATTCTTCTAATCACACTGAGCACTCGAAACGAGGAAACCTCCCCTTCTGTTGGAGAATTTGCATCACCCTTTCATCTGCCTCCTATCCATCCCTCCTTTTACCTTTCATTGGTCTATCCTCTCACCTTTCCATTCATCCTTTCACCTTTTCGTATATACATCCATCTTTACACCCATCCGCCCATAAATATATACATGTTGTATCCATCCTTTCACTCTTCCCCATCTGTCCATTCTTCATCCTTGCTTCCATTCACTCTCTCACTTATAGATCCTTTCACGCTGCATCGCTTCACCTTTCCATCTGTCACCCTTTAGTCCAGTCACCCTTCCTTTCACCTTTCCATCCTCTTTCACCTTTTCTTCCCAATTCCCTTCTTTTCTTCAACCCTTCTTCCTTTCACCTTTTCCTTCTCCTCCCATTCTCTTTCTATCTAGCCATCTTTTGTATCTCACCCTTTCCTTTTCTTTCTTACCTTTTATATTGCATGTTCACATTTTCCGTCAGTCCCTCTCGCTGTGTTTTTCCTCTATTTTTTTCGTTTCTCTTTCTATGTTTCATTCACTAAGCATGTTAGCCGACCGTCCACACCCTCTATCATGGTAAACCCTAGCAGTGTCATTTATGAGCATTATGTCTGCAGACCAGCAGACAGTAGAGGTGGATAAACAAATAACTAAAGTTTTAGTGAGACTTAGTTTACCAGCCCATCTGGCAGAGTGGAAGCCCCCGCTAAGGCTTCTTGAGGTAGGGGGTTCACTACACCACTGGCCTGAGTTTTAACTCCTGCAATTTCGAAATTTGTTGTGGTGGAGGACTTTTGCATGTCAGGAAGCAACGTTTTAGGGACTTCTGCTTTGGAAGATGTGCAATTCTCACACCGTAGTGCTTCTAGACCAGAGTACTGTCAGTGTGCAACATACAGGGCAGCATCTCACAGAGTTTAGAGCGCTCCAACATATGGCACTACCTCCACACTTGACACATTCTTCTCAACATTAAAATATTCGTAAGATAGATTGGTTGGGCCAGAAAGAGGGGATTCAAACTTTGTATTGAAATATGCTTTTAAGAACAAGTGATACAAAACACAATCTGTAAACTTTAGGTCTCAAACTCGGGACTGTTCCATGCAAAGATGGGTTTGTGAGAAGTAGCTATTGATACGAACTGCCATCTAGTCACCTCTTTGCCTTCCAAAATCACAGTGGTGTGGAGGCTGATAACACTGCAGAGACTGCTTCTTGCCTCACACGTACAAGCCTTACTGTTGCCTCTAGCAAAGCCTGAAGGAGGAGGGGAAGCAGCTTCTTAGGTGATATGGCGCTAGACATGCCCTTGTACACCAGGCAGACCAGGGCAGTCAAGATGGAGGAATGCAGATTAACATTCAAGTGCTGTGGTAATGCCAGAGTGTGCAATACATACCCAGATGATCAGTTTGTGTATAAGCCTTCCCTCAAGGTCCATTTTTATTTCTTCACCACATTTATAGCAGCTTTGCGGCTCACCATTGCTTCTCCTCATGACATAGATAATGCAACCTCTCTGTTTTTAAAGCTTACGTGGCCTGAACCTAAGAATAAGGGCAGTTGATCAGGCGCCAGGTTTTGTGAGTATCCACCAAATATTTGGCAGTACGGAAAGCAAATCTTAATAGCCTTGCACAGGTATTAAATTTACTATGCATCCGTTGTGACCAATCAGAAACCTGCTTCCTCACTCCCAAACCTCCCAAGAAAGAACCCAAATGATGTCTTGGGGCAAAAGATGCTGGGGGTGGGATGAACGCTCTCTCACATTTTGTCCTGCCCAGCCACATACTATGTAAGATCTTCAAAGGTTAGTTCCTTCCCCAGGATCTTACAAAATCTGTCTACTCTGTACACTTTTCAGTGAAGGGCAAACTCTGATTGCCATTGGCTACTCACAATATTCCTGGGGGCGTCTTCTAGTCTTAAGAACTGGACAAGCAAAACAAAAGTGTCACCAGATTTGATTGTGTCAGAACTGCTGCCAGTGTAGCAGCTTTTGCCTGTTAATTCTGAAATCGTTGTTTAATAATATTGTGATCGTTGTTTAATCATATTGTGATGCCTGTAGGAGTCATCATTAAATAAAGCCATTAATCACATAAAATCCCAAGTAAATGCTGTTTTCTCAATCCAACCTGGAACTGATCCCGAATAATAGGAAGAATACACCACCGTGCACTCACCCCGCAATATAACACTGGCATGCACTGCGCAATTTGGCCATATTTGTACCTGTAAACCAGACATTCAAACTTTTTATTACTTATTATTGTTAATATTAATAAAGAGACAGATGATTTACAGTTTATATCACGGCACAGGTGGAAATGAGAATTCTATGTTGGATAGCGGAGATGCACATTTGCAGAATTGTTGGTACGTCTTTTGCTACTTGTCTTGTAGCTGCTTCAGTGCCAAAGCCCACCAGCCACAAGAGCGCACAGGGGAGGCCAAGGCCCCTGAAACCTCATATTGCCACTGGCACATATTTCCAAGTGACCAACATGGCGACCTAGAAGGGCTTAGGAGATGTTCGAGGTCCCAAGGGGCTTTCCTACAATGGACCCCTGAGGCTGCGGCAGGTGCAGTGGGAAGAACAACACAAAAGGCAGTTTCAGAATGACCGGGGCAAGGGTTAGCTTGACACATGCTGCCTGGAAATCAGTAGTGGAGAAAGGCTTATGGCCATGAGTTCCAGCACCTCAACTGAGTGTTTACGTAGAACGTACCTTGAAAGGAGAATGAGTTCCTTAATATCAGAAGCAGCAAATAGGCAGGGAATCAAACGATTTACCAGACTGTGTGTGATTCCTTTTTAGATCTGGCTGGACAACGCAGCTGTCATTACCTTATGTGATCAAGCTAAAAAAGAGCTTGCAGACATTCTACAGAGAGGGACTTTAGCTCCACCCCAACAAGTTAGTGAACAGGAGTACATGTTTTAATTGGTCTTGTTTTGACTTAAGCAGACGTGTGCTTCCACAGAAAAAGTGCTTCCCCTCCACACAGCTGTGCTTATATTGTTTGTTTATCCAGCTGCATCAGCCAGCAAAAGTATGGCTGCCTAGAGAAAGCTCACAAACACGCATTAAGTATCTGACTTACAATAGAATGGAGCTTGAACTTTAAGGGGCCCACACACGCCACTGTTAAATTGTCTTAGAAAAGTAGATGACTTATAGTATTCGTTTTTTCTCTGGCACCAACACGGATCCCCTTGACTGTCCATCATTAACTTGGAATTTTAGAGTGCAGTTCTGTGTTTGAGAACAGTATGGTATGATCAAAGGTACAGTAATCTATATGCATTTTTAGGGCTGCCTTCAGAGCTCAGCTGTTGCCGGACCACTTGCAATCAACAACAAAAGAGCTTTGAGGATAGTACTACTGAGAGAGGGGTTAGGCTATACCCACATGTTGGTTTCACTGAGTAGAGGATTTTGAAAGGGCCAAAGTTGTGTGCCTCCACTAAAAAAAGTCCTTGTATTTCACTTATTGGCTTGTGGCAAAGCATATACTCAATACAGCAGGACTAAGTTGGTTGTGGTGGCAAGCTATAACCTGCTCCTGACACTCTTCTTACTGTTAGTATATCATATGAGAGATCATTCACCCACCGCGCATTAGCCCTCAACCAGTGCATAATTTCATGTTTTAAGTCCACCTCAGTTTCTTTCTTCCCCATAGCTAGGGTCGGAATACTGTCAAGAATAATCACGTAGGGTGTTGATTCCGGTGATAAGTGAAGATGTGTCCAAAATGGGGGATCTTGCTTGGATCTGGCCTCAGATGTATTTGTTGAGTCTCCTGCCCCTTCAGAGGAGGCTTCTCTATCCTATAGTCCACTGACTGTTCTCCCTGTATTAGTGATAATGTTATTCTGACTTCCCAAAGAGAGAAGAGTAGTTGTCAACACAAGGGGAAGATTCTGTACCGGACCCAGCGCTGACTGGACAGGGAAGCGACCAAGCGTAGAGGTTGTCTGTGGCGCTACAGCCAGCTGAGTATACCTCGGGTCTGCTTTTTCCCGATGATGCTACCACTTCCTTACATCCTGCTTCGATTTTTGCTGTTAGGTCCGCTCTAAAGGATATCACCAATGATTCTAATCTGGTGAATAAGTCATTATATTGAATCTTTAGGAGCGTATCTAGTTGAGCCACCAAACTGGGGGTAATGCATTCCTTTTTCCTTCATTAGGTGGTGCCGGTCCATCAAAGCCCCCTATTATCGATGATTGACACAGCCGCATCTTCTTAGTTAGAGTCCGCTTACTACGTCTGCCTTTTTTGTTGTTGTTGTCATGATGAATCTAAATGAGAGACAGGGTTTGCTGTTCAGGAGTTTAAATTAACCTCCATCCCCTCACGTATATTTCCCTGCTGGCCTGATATCAAAAGATCACTCCCATTCTCCTGGGTATCCACAGTTACTCCAGTGTCCGTAAATATGGCCTTACTCAAAGCCCTGTCTATCTTTGTTACCGGCCCCAGGTTCACCAGCTAAAGGTAGGGAGCTGGCACAATCTGCCTGTGCTGATAACAACGGGGCGGTGGCTAATGACAAGGAATGCTGCCTAAATGCATCTGTTTTTCCTTTCTCTAGGCCAATTTCTGAATTTAAAGGCCCCATAACTGATGATGGGTAGTTCCAGTTATGACGCCCATGAGATGGCCTTTGTGCTGCCCGATCCTTGTATTTTCTGTTTCACCATGGTTAATGTGTACGAGGGAGTTTCAAAGCTTCAAAGACACGACTCCTATGTAACAATCCTTCAGGACTTACCGCTATAGTTCCACAGAAGCCTGAGTGAAAGAAGGATGGTCCAGCCAGTCTCGTCCGGCAGCGGATGGGCGCAGACGGGCCCGCTCTTGGCCCAGTCACGGGCCCGGGAATGAACCGTGCACGTCCCTCGCTGCGGGACCAGTCTCATAGATTTAAAGTGCCTCCCCCAATGCGCTACATGTGCGGGAGGCAGGCAAACCAGCGCGGCTCCCGGCTGCGATGCAGAGAGGTGAATGAAGTCCTTAGGAGTAGCTTCCCATGCTGCGGGACCGGCCTCAAAGATATAAAGTGCTTCCTCCAATGCGCTACAGGTGCGGGAGGCTGGCAAACCAGTGCGGCTCCAGCCGCGATGCAAAGTGGTGAATTAAGTCCTTAGGAGCACCTCCCCATAGATATTCAGCAGTTGTAGTCATACTTATCTCAAGAAACAATAACTCGTGCCCTAAAGTAACTAGAACTCGTGCGCCGCCGCCGCCATACAGTTTTCTCATAAATAATTTTAATGGAAATGTTACAGTGATATTATCAATGATGTCCTAGAAGATGTCATGACTGATGTGGGATAATTAGCAGAGCATGGCGAGGGCGTGAGTTATAGTTACCATAGGTCTCGAGTCATAGTTCGTTGAGATAAGTATAACTATAACTGCTGAATTTCTATGGTTTTGTGCCGTAAGGTATCTATAACTCGCGCCCCTGCCATGCACTGTAAATAATTTTATTGGAAATGTTACAGTGATCTTATCAATGATGTCATAGAAGATGTCATGACTGATGTGGGATACTTAGCAGTGCATGGCAAATTTCTATGGTTTTGTGTGTGTAAAATCTGAACCTAACTATAATGTCCCTGTAACCTTTGGTTTTTAAGTGAATTTCTATGTTTTTTAATGGCATTTTCTAACTATAACGTCCCTGTAACCTTTTATTTTAGTGAAAAACGTAAAGTAATATTTCATTACCATACGTTAACCCAACAGCTGCCGCACACAGCCTTAGGCCATGCGCAATGGGGGGTTTGCCACAAGACCAGGCCCTCGCCCAACCCCTCGCATGCAGTCGAACCCACGCCGCGCACGGCCGGCGGTTGGCCGCAGGGCCTGACCAGCAACCAACCCTCCACATGCAGCTAACCCCATGCTTCGCACAGCATTTGGTCATGCACGGCTGGGATTTGCCCTCAGGACAGGCCCTGCGGCCAACCCCCTAAAGGCAGCCAACCGAGGGGGGCACACAAACACCCCCAGGCAAATTTCAACCCCAGGGGACCCCCTCCCCCAAGGCCGGCTGCATTTTGTTTGGTGAGTGGGGCACGTGCCCCCCCCTCCCCGGCCGTTTTTGACCCATAGGGAACCCATACCCCGGGGCCCACCGCTGGATTTATGGGGGAGGGCGGCATGCAGTCCTCCTCCCGGGCCAATTTTGGCCCCGGTGGAGCCCATCTACTTTGCCCATCCTTAATGTAAATGGGGAGGGGGCTCAAAGCCTCCCTCAAGGGGCCAATTTCTGGCCTCAGAGACCCCATCTCCCAGGGCCCAGCCATATTATAAAGGGGGAGGGGGGCACGCAGTCCCCCTCCCAAGGCCAATATCTTCCCCGAGGACCCCATCCTAAAAATGCGGATCCCTTCAGGTGGGGGCAATATTTTTATCTGTTTTCCCACCCGCTTCAGTATGGGCAGGGAAACAGATGAAAAGTCTGCTCCCGCCCGCTGGGAGCACACTTAGGTTTGCTCTCGCTTGGCGGGAGCTTTGAAATTGCTCCCGCCAAGCGAGAGCAAACGCAGGAAACCGCTATGTCCCGGTGGTGGGCACCCCAGCCCTGGTGCCGGGGTGCCAGCCCTGGGGATGGGGTCCCCAGGGCCATTATTGGCCTCAAGAAAGGGGCCGTGCTGCCCCCTCACCATTGAATGCACGGCCAGGGGATGAAGCCCCTGGGGCTAAATGTGGCCCAGGGAGTGGGGATGCGCAGCCCCCTTCACCGTTTTCTGTTTTTTTTTATAATTTTCTCATGAATCCTCTGCAAATTTGCTGGAACATTTCCTGAATAACATTTTTGGCTCCCCGTGGCGTCCCTGTGGGATCCCACCACCAGGCCTAATCGCCTGGTGGTGGGTACTCCTACCTTGCCCCCTTGTATTTTTTTAATGCTTTTTTTCTTGGGTCTCGTCCGACTCCGATTACCAAGATGGCTGCCACCACTTCCTGATTGAAGTGGTGGCAGCCAATCAGATCTCACCTGGAGATCTGTCGGATCCGCTGACCCTCCGCATCTCTAAATATACATAAATCTTTTTTCTTTAATAACTACAAAAACTACTGAACGGTTTTACACCAAATAACAAAAAGAGATCTTTCTGGACCATAATCTAGCTTTCTGCCAAATTTGGTGAAACTCTGTTCAGCGGTTCGGGCTGAAGTCGTGTCTAAAATCCCTATGGGAAATTGCATGAGAAAAAAGCGTTTTGGGACCCCCCCTTTTTCGCGGCCCCCTCGTGGCGGTTCACTGTGAAACTTTACAGACTGCAGCTGAAATGAGTGGCTAACTAGTTTTAAAAACTTCGTGCAGATTCGTCAAACTGCGCAAAAGTTATTAGCAAAACAAAAAACACTTTTCCTATAGAAACTAGGTCCTAATTATAACTACCTACTGAAGACCGCCACTCTGTAGTTATAGTTAGGGTGACCAGAGATAGGAATTTGTAACATTTTTGTCCCTTAATAACTTTGCACCCGTTTGACGCACTGCCCCCGTTTCATTCTTGGAGTCCTGAATGTTTTATGGCATTTCGTCAAGGGGGTGCAAAGCAGAAAGGAGGATCACAAAACGGTTGTAAAATCTAGTGCAGTTTACTTAGGCTCAGAGCTTTAAGTGGGCTGGGTCCTGCCAGTGTTCAGCACCGGCAGTTTTAAAAAGCAGGTGCTTAGACGGGTCCCTATCGGGCTCTCCATTTTTGCTCTCACCCTCAGGGTAAAAAAAAACAATCTTACCTCTGCAGCATTACCACTCTTCACTGCCTTTGATGTAACTTCAAATTCGTTATAGTTCTTTCACAGTCCCATCATTTTAAAACTGAAGCATTTTTAATATTCTGTACAACGAAGCCATAGTTGTTGCTTATTTATCTTGCACAAATAACCATTGACAAAGCTAATAGTCCCGGCTTGCTGTAGGTGTAATGTTACTTGTTGTATTATATATCTGGATGCAATGACAGAAGCAGCAAAATACCAGTCGGGCAGCACACTATGCTAAACAGATTTTTAGCTTACGTTTTTAAGCCACGCCCTTAGTTACATCGGCCACGCCTCTTTGAGAGACCCCCCCCAGATTCTTCATTCCACTTAATTCCCTGCATAGGCTTTTGTATGTTGCATAGTGAGAAAACCATCAGTTGGATTTTTATGAAATTTGGAAGGATTGCATATTATGGTGCGCAGATGATTCTTTGGTGTACTGCACATCAGTAGGGGTAAGTATTTCATAAGTTTTAAGCATTTTTTTTGTTAGCTGTATCTGTGGCCGCAGTAGTACCTTGATACTCGGAGATATGTAGATAGATCTGTACCAAGGAGCTGAGGTTGATGAGACTTTTATGTTTTTTAAAGTTTCACGAAGATTTGTGAAACGGCCTGGCAGGTCATCCTGCAATAACATTTTACAAAACCTTTGACAAATTTTAACGAGCATTGACAGAGCTCAGTTGCTGGCAGTAGCAGCCGACTCCAGATCTATTGGCTTTGTTAATGGTTTTTAGTCCCGCTGTACAACAGCCCCTGTGCGGTGCAGCAGGGCTAAATAAGAGGGGGAAAAGTCTATGGCGTGGCCTGCTGCATCATTGTGTTAGGTGCGTGTACCACAAATGCTTTTTGTAGGACAGAAGATGAGTCCCAGAGTCTTAAAATGGCTGCCCCCACATCTTTGTTGATGTGGTGGTAGCCAATAATATCTTATCTTTCGATCTGTTGTATCCCAGGATGCTCTTTGTTTCTATATATACATACATTTTGAACCTTAATTTCTCAAAAACTAATTGCTGGTAACTGCAGCTCTATTGGCTTTGCCAATACATTTTAGAACATGTTGGTTAAAATCACCTATGGCACGTTTCTCATGTGTATGTTCAGTTGGAGTTAAGAGAAGCCTCCTTAAATTAATTTTTCAAGGAATAAAGCCAGAAGACCCTCCTGGAAGCAGGGCGGTAGCTCGCCTTGGAGAGTATAGAGTTAGATAATAAACATATTACTGGTTTAACACTTTTAGACTGTGCGAGCTTTTGATTCTGTGTCAGATATTGAGGACGAGGATAAGGGCTGCAACAGCACCTATTTGTTTCATCACATTTTCAAATCTCTTTTTTTGTAATCTGTGCACAACATGTGTTTTTGAGCGATAGATCTGATCAGGCGCCACTTCGCTGAAACATGTCTGTATTACAAAAGTTTGTGTTTATGGCTCGGCTCAAAAATAAGCAGCTCTTATTTCTGGTAGTCCTTGGCTACCGTTTTAAGTGTCGACAAAAATATGTTGTAATCTGAAGATCTGCTCAGCAGTTTGTTTGTGCTCTCTATTTCTCTGATGCTGCAAGCCAAAGAGAAAGGTGAGAACCTGTAGCTCCTTGCCAACTATTCACCAGGCTGGGTTGACGCACATGAACGCCCTATTCAAGGCACAGACTTTACATTAAGACAGAATTAATGGCTTCTGCCTGACGGATTTCTTGTGCGTTACCTTGTTAAGTGACACACACACAGTAAGTAACAGGAACAGAGCTTCTTTTTCCAAAGGCAGAAAGAAGGAAAATTGGATTGCAAAGATCATATTAAAGATGTTAAGCCTGCGATAAAAGTCTACCCAACACTTTTTGGGCCATCCACTGGCTGACAATACACAATTCCAAAATGATTAAATCACATTTTACTATTGGCAGTCTGATTTTTCCATAAGTAGCCGATGAAAGTGAACACGTTGCAGCTTCCATGTTTCTCTCTCGTTGTTATTGTGTCACACATTTCTAACTGTGTTGAATTGTCAGTCCATCTCAGTTAGCTAACAAACATTGGCAAAGCGCTCACAGTTCAGCTCTTACAAAAAAGCTCATAAATTGGGAGCTCTGTGATAAGCAATGACTGGTGGTTTTGTAAAAACCTTTAGGAACGTTTAACAGATATTAGGGGAATGTTTTTTGCATTATGTTTTTGTAGTTAGAAGCTGATGGATGATAGTCAACCACAAATGCCATACTGACCCTTTTCTTTCTGCTGTTGGTGTTCCAAATAAGTGCTTCCCTGGGTAACTGCAAAGACTTGTAAATTTGGTTGCTGTATCATATTAAAATGGCACCAGGTGAGGGGATCCTGGGCATGGCCAGACTGGGAACAGCTACCAGCCCTACCAGATTGCTGCTCGATCGGCCCCGGGAGCGGGAGGAGGGGGCTATGGAGAGGTGCTAGTGAGAAGCACCGCTCCCGCTTTTGTTACAGGGGGCTAATATTGCAGCACTGCAGCAAAACCGGCCCCCACTGCACAAAACTGGCCCCCACCCCTCCAGCCCACTGGGGAAACACCCAGTGCCCGCTACGGCCAGTCCAGGCCCTGATCCGGGGGACTTCTTAAGTACACAGGGAGGGGGGCCGCACACCTCCCTCCCCTAAATCGAATATCGGCTCCAGGGGATGGGGTTCCCAGGACTTCTTAAAGGCTCTGGGGAGGGGGGGGGTGCACTCCCCTCTCCCCCCAAATGAACATTGCCAAACTCCTCGCCCCTGGCTTACTTATTCCTTTTTTCCCCTTCTACCACGGTTCCTCTGCAGATCCCCGGTACCAATAAAAAAAAATATATATATATGTTTTTGCCCGCCCCCCCCCCCAAGACCTCCCAACATACCCTGCCCCCTATATGTTTTTTTAATTCTTTTTGTAGGACAGAAGACTGAGTCCCAGAGTCTTAAAATGGCTGCTGCCACATCTTTTTTGATGTGGTGATAGCCAATCATATCTTATATTTCGATCTGTTGGATCCAAGGATGCTGTGTCTCTTGATATATACATACATTTTAAACCTTAATTTCTCAAAAAATACAGAAGATAGTTACATCAAGTTACCAAAATCACACTTTCTGTACCAAGATCTAGCTTTCTGCCAAATTTGGTATAATTCTGTTCTGCTGTTTTGGCTGCAACTGTGACTAATTTCCCTATCAAAATTTCATGGGGAATACATGTTTTGAGAACCCGCCCCCCCACACCCTAGCCCTCCCCCCTCCTCCCCCCCCCCCCTCCCCACTGCCTTTTCACAGTCCCTACTTGATGGATCACCCTAAAACTTTCCAGGAAGGAGCTGACGTAGATGAGACTTTATTTTTTTTAAAGTTTCGTGAAATGGCCTGGCAGGTCATCCAGCAATAAAATTTTACAAAACACTTGACAAATCTGAATTAGCATTGACAAAGTTTCATTGCTGGCAGCCGACTCCAGATCTATTGCCTTTGCTAATATTTTTTGGGAACATGTTGGTTAAGACTTTGAGACTTATTGGCTTTGTTAATGGTTTTTAGATATGCTGCACAACATCCCCTGTGCAGTGCAACATGGCTAAGTAAGAGGGGAAAAAGCCTATGACGTGGCCTGATGCGTCCGTGTTTAGGTGCGCGTACCACACATGCGTGTACCTACCAAATGATTTAGCTGTTTTTGTTTCTTTTTATTTGCCAGTCGGCGTTGAATCAGCAAATAAAGTGAAAAAATGTGCAAATGTGTGTTTTTTAAAGTGCTGGTGGAGGGAGCAACACAGATGGCAGGGGTGGGTGAAGAAACACTAAGTGCACAGGTTGGGGGAGTAAGCCGAAAGGCATGGGTGGGGGAACCCCATCGAAAGGCACAGGTGGGAGTGCAGTGTGGCAGTTGTGGACGAGAAGCAATGGTGACAGAGAAGAAGAGCATGGGGGAAGCAAGGCAGAGGGCAAAGGGATGGAAGCAAAATAGGGGATGGTTGGGAAGAAGAGTCAACAGGTGAGATTGCGTGGAGCAGATGGGGAGAAGCATACAGGTGCGAAAGCAACGGGGGAGGACACAAGAGTGAGTTCAAATAGGAGGGTGCAGGGAGAAGCACTCAGGCAACAAAGAGCAACACTGACTGAAGGGGAAGAGAAATGCACAGGGAAGACAGATGGAAAACACATGCACTCTCGTGGAGTGCTTAACCCCAAAAAAAGTATTACTTCAAAAGCAAGCAGTGGATGCCAGCCAATCGGAAGAGATAGTAAAGAGTCTGTGCTCAAAGAAGGGGACAAACACAAGATTGACAAGTTCGGACATGAATAAGAAGCTGGTAAATGAGAGTGACCAGAAAGCCAACCAATAAGCAATGGGCGGACTCTAGGCCTTGATATGTTTGCAGTAAGCCTTTAGACAGCTTTGCTGTCTGGTAGGGTCGACCTAAAAATGGATACTGTGTATTGCTTAGGACTCTTTGTCCCCTACTTACCTGATACCCTCATTCCAAATGCCCTGTAATCCCAGGACTACAAGGTATACAGGAACTTAACAGCTCAGGTG
This sequence comes from Calotriton arnoldi, assembly GCA_963921515.1. Lineage (NCBI taxonomy): Eukaryota > Metazoa > Chordata > Amphibia > Caudata > Salamandridae > Calotriton > Calotriton arnoldi. The sequence continues at coordinate 415,493 of CAWUFW010006775.1, read as the reverse complement.
TTTTCACCCAGACACCTCATCTGTGGAATGCAAGCAAAATGTCAGAGTGAAAAGCTACAAGAAAATAGTGAAAAGCATGTAGAAATCGATGCAGAAACACCAATGCTTGCATGTTATTCCCCATTATTTTGTAATTGGGAATAATCTGACAAATAACAATTACAGATCATCACGATGTTGATAATTCTTGGGTGCGGGAATTTTGACCTGATTAGTGAACAGCATGCAATGAGCTCTTTGGTCTCGTCCCTGTTTCCTCTGCAGCTAATATCCTAGTTTTCAGGTTTAGGTGTTAGGATTTACATTGGTATATCTAGGATTAATATTTGTACCTCCTTCCCTTTTTAAGTATTGTAAGGAATTGCTTCTTTTTGCATGATCACCCCCAAAGTTTGGGGACTGATGCTGCTGGCTTATTGACTCCAAGTGCACTGAGGCCTGCTAACCAGACCTCAGTGCCAGTGCTCTGACTCTTAAAATTACATGTTTGATCGTGCCACACCCAATTGTCATAACTTAACTTACTTATAAATCCCTAGCATATGGTTCCAAGGGCCTGTAAATTGAAGTGACTCCCCAGGGCTGCAGCACTTATTGTGCCACCTTGTCTGTGGCAAGGCAAACATGTCTCCCAGCCTGCCCCTGCAGAATGGTAGGGCAGTTTTAAACTGCTAACTAGACTTTGCCATTTAAACTAATGGCAAAGCCCAAACCTCCCCTTTTAATATATTTAGTTCACCCCTACAGTCACCTCTACGGTAGATTTATTGCGTCCTAAGGCAGGGTGCTGTATATTAAAAAGTCAGACATGAATATTTATATTTGCTAACAGCAAAAACCCCAAATTGTCATTTTTACTGTGGAAATGCTAGTAGCCCCATTGGCAGGTACAGGGTTACATGCTGACAACTAAGCTGTGCGAACTCATGAATGAGACAAGTAAAGTTGGTACGTCAAGGTATCAAAATAATCGTTACATTAAACCCAACTTGACGCCCAAGTTGAGTCTAATGTAACCTTTATGTAAATGCAACTTTTAGAAAGTTGCCACTCTCTTACCCATGTCTCCCAGTGGCAATTCGCAGATGCTGGCCACAAGACAACCTTCTGCCCTCCTGGGGATAAGTGTGAACACCTTCCAGGAAAGGAAACAATAAAGGCCTGCCATTGGAAGATGTGTTATCTCTCCCTAGCAGGAAGCAACACGGGGTGTGAGCCAAAAAGGCGAGCTTCAAAGGGGAAGCCAACTTAGAAGGGCAAATGGTGGACATACACAAGAGGGGCTGCTCTTTTGTTCTGGTAGATGGGTTGGCATCGGGGACAGAGAGGGCAAAACAGTTGCCAAACCGGTTTTCCCATGGGCGTGTAGCCCTCAGGTAGCCACACCTCTAGAGTGGGCTACCAAGCTCCTCACACTGAGAGAGGGATTCTGTCATCTTGGGAGTGGGCAGAATAGTGCACTCTGGGATAGCTAGTTGCCACACATTGCAAGAAGTCATCATCAGATGAGAAGGGACCTGGTTGCCCATAGGTACGTAATCGGCACCTCCCTGGAGGGCACTTTCTGGGCATAAATGTGGCACCCAGACCTCAGATCACATCTGGACTGGAGAGAGGACTGAAGAAGGGCTGGCCTGCTGTTCTTGGACCTTGCAAGAGAGTCTGCACCAAAGACTGGACAGCACCTGCTGATCCTGGGGCTAGCAAAGAGAGGGCTGAGCCTGTGGTGCCCGGCTCAAGGAAAAGTCCCTCCTGAGCACCAGGAAAAGAGGTGAACTCCTGTTACTTCTCCACAGCCACAAAAGCTGAAGAAGCCTGCCTTGGTAGGTCAGTAGCCACAATTGTTTGATAGCCACTGACTGCTAACCTGCAGCCTGGGAGACTGAGACCCGATGCTCAAAAGTTGCACTTAAGTCTGCTGGACCCAGGAGAGTTGTTGGAGTTCAGTTTGGTCGTCCAAGGAGGATGCTAGCCTTCACCAAAATGCACTGCTGATTTCATTGTCACCAGAAGTCTAGTGGCAACTGGACTTTTGCTGGACCCATCAGGACTTCAGGGGACATCAACCCCTGTGGCCAAAGTCGCCCCACCAGGACTGCGGAACGAGGAGGAGCCCCAGGAAGCCACTGTCGACAGCACAGCATCTTCAGCATCCTGTATCCCTTGCATCAGGACCACTCCATTGATGTCCATGATGGTTCGCCCATAGAGCCTGGAACTGGACTTGAAACTGCTTTGGTGACAGGGTAACTGTTTAACAAATTCTTACTGGGCCCCTTGACCTTTTCCCTGCCGGAGTTGGTCACAACATTTCTGCTAACCGCTGTAGTTGCCAATGTTTGTTGACTTTTTGAGTGAAAAGCAGTAATTTATGTTTTACTGAAAAATCTATATCTCTGGAACCCTCTGGTAGATTTTATTTATTTTTGTGTCTAATAATTCATAAAAATAAGATCTATTTTTATCAATTGCTGTCAGATTTCTTTCATGGTATGTAACTTTTAGATTCTGTTGTTTTGGTACTTCTAAATGCTTTACACTTGTTCCTTTGAATAAGCCTCACTGCTCGAAGCCACAGCTACCCAGGGTTTTACAAATGAGCCTGACTCGACCCAAGACGGTATTGTAAGTATATCACATGGTGAGGTCTCACAACCACACCATATAATACACCTCTTTCCTCACAAGTAGTTATTTTGTTTCACAAGAGTATATTCATGGTACATTGTAAGGAAATGTGTTTATCTGTTATAATTGCAAATAATATGATTTAAAGAACCATTGCTAAGAAAGCTTCACCTTTTTAGTACGACCCTACCTGACAGCATAAGCTGTCTGGTTTCAAAAGACCCGTAATGGGCTTACAAAGCATTTACAGGGACTTACATCCCACCCATTGCTTATCATTGGTTGCCTTTATTATTCCTCTTGTTTCTTGATTCTTTAATGGCTTTCCTTGTCCACCTTGTGTTTGCTTCTTCCCTGGAACATAGCTTCTTTTCTATGCTCCTGACTGGCTGACTTGTGTCCTTCCACAGCTCACTTTTAGGGAACAATTTATGTATTTTTGGTTAAGTACACCATCACAGTGCATGTCATTTGATAGACACGGTCATGATGGTTGCGCATGCCTATAGAATAATGCAGCCGTGTTATTCTGCCTTTGGTTTTTTTGTGGATACGAAACCACATTGGCAAAATGCATTGCTATTTGTCGATGCTCTTCAGCATTGGCAAAGCGAGCAGGTGCCAAAGGCGAGGCCTATTAGCTTTGCCAATGTTTGTTTGGAAGTGTTTACCAAGAAGTATTTGTTAAGTAAACATACCATGGATGATAGATATTAGGGCCCTTATTTCAAATAGCCCAGACATCCTGTTTCATTCGAAAACTCCAGTTTTCAGGATTGCAAGTAGTGCGCTGTTAGTACACCTGGTATACACAGGTGTAGTAATACTGCATGGATTTCCAGGCACACATCTGCTTGTCATCAATAGGTGGAATGTGTAGCTGAAGAATCTAGAATGCTGAAATCAGTGCAGTAATACCAATTTCCATAAATTATTCCCTATTCCAACGCAAAGCAGCTCCTGATAGCTAAGACACTAGAAGTAATCTGATTAACTGTCTCTCGGAAACTGCAAATTGGATGGCAGATCATTGCTTGAAGCTAAATGCTGAGAAGTCTGAGATACTGCTTTTGGGAGGAGCACACCTAGTCTGGGACGCAACCTGCCCAGTCGCTAGGTATTGCCCAAACGGGTTGTAAAAAAATCTGGGAATCCTAGTAGATAATGCACTAACCATGCAAGTCCAAGTTAGAGTACTGTGTGGTAAATGCTTTGCCATAAAACTACTAAGGAGACTTCATTTGGATTCCACTGAACTGGAAAAAAACCATTACCCAGGACTTATTGACTAGCAAACTGGACTATGGGAATACGCTGGCTGACTACCTATTCTCTCGACTGCAGGTAACCCAGAATGCAGCAGCAAAGCTGGTTTGTAACCAAAATAGGTACAACTCGGCATCAGAGTGTTTGGAGGAGCTTCATTGACTGCCTATGCGCCAAAGGGCCAAAGGGCCAAATTGAAACTATTGTGCTATGCGCATAGAGCTTTATACAAGCTTGGCCCCAGAATCCTGCAGGACAAAGTTGAATTCAATGTTCCCTCGCGAGAATTGAGGTCTTGCAATCGCACTCTGGCTAAAACTATAAACGCATAAAGAAGGGCATGAACTTCCTTTAGACCTCCGCCTCACTGACGATCATTTGAGGTTTAGGAGGAAGCTGAAAACATGGCTGTTTAGGATTTAACTGCTAATGCCTTTTGTCATTAACTATCTTTAAAAATAGGTTTGAGCTACTCTTAGCGCCGTGATATCCCTTGGGATGAATGTTGCACAATAAATAAAATAAAATAAATAAAGCTCATAATGGCCTAGAAAGGTGTGGTAATAACTGTGCCACAGCAATAATGCCATGTGCAGTATTGTGATGTGATTTTACCAGGCCTCTCATAATGAAAGCCTAAGAAGAAGAATGAAAGATCAAGCATTGAGCAATGCAGAACAGGTAGTATAATCTTTAATGTCAAATTAAGTTGTCGCAGTAGCACATTCACGCTTATGTGAATAGAGCATACCAAAGACACTACAGAGCTATGCATGAGCATAGACAGTTCATCAGAATCACTGGGGCGTTACACAGCTGAACTAAATCAAGAAATGGGTATGATCCAATACTTTGAAGTTTTAGGACCCCATCAATAAGTTGCATGCAAAATAATCAGTAGATTTGGGAGCAGAGGCAGCTGGGTTGGGATTCCACTCTGAATCCTGCTGAGAACAAGCATTGACAAAGCCAATTAGTCATGAAAAACAAAAGCCTTTGACGTGTCCGCCCACATCATTTTGTAGGCGAGCACACACCACGCATTCACGCACCTACAACATGATGCAGGAGCTTTTTTTTCTTTACAGATCAAAGTTGGGTTACGGAGAGAGAAAGCACACACTCTAATGGATTGCTTCACAGGGAAGGAAAAAGCAGAGTTTGAAAGGCAAGCAGTGGAAGAAGCAACTCCAGCCAATAAAAGGGATTGTAAAGAGGGAATGTTCCATGAGAGGGTCAAACAAAAGATTGACAAGTAGTGATACAAATAAAAAGAAGGCCAATCAGAGTGACAAGGAAAGTACCCAATGATAAGCAATAGACAGGTTCTAATTCTTTCTGTGTTCTTGTTAAACCACAATATGCCTCACAACAAACAACGTATGCACTGTCTAGTAGGCTCGAGGTGGTGGCTGGGGACATTTTAAAGTATGTGGTGTAAATGCCTTTCTTGAATGCCATGTGGTGAGTGAGCCCAATTCTTACAATTCTGGTGACCAAACAATGATCCTTGCAGCAGGGACTGTAACCCACTGAACTGCCCTAACAAAAACAATGCAGTAACAAGCTGCAGATATTTGTACCTGGCTAACGAAAAACAAATTAGAAGACTTGCTGTCATGCATCAACTAATAAGAATGATGGACAGCACAAAAAAACCGATTCAAACATGTATAAGTCTGAAATTACCTGTTTTTTTAATATATCACAAAAAGAACCTCAGATACAAACCTGAGGTCAAACTTCCAGACATCTGAACGAGAGTTGAATGTCATTGAGCAAGACTAGCTCTTAGTGGGAGACCTCTCGCAAAAGGGTGGAAACCCTCACTTCGACTTTTTTTTTTAAAAGAGTTTAATAAAGTTATTGGGGAAATAAAAATATCTCCAATTGTGCGCTGCGTGTTTTCTTGTTTATGAGGCAGTGATGCACAAATCTGATTGGTTTCAATATTAACTGAGGCGTCCTGGCAACAGACATGCACACAGCTGTCTACATAGGCACGTCAGGACTTATTCTTCAAAACTAATGGAAACACAGTACAATATTTCAAAGTTAACAAAATTATTGTCTCTAGCAGAGCGGCTTAGCAGCTCAACCTGTTCCTCATTGTTACCATTCATCTAATTCAGAGTCATAACGGGCTCTATGCATTTTCAGCCATCCTATGCTCTGCTACTCACACCGGTCCTCCTGCGATGCCCACTCAGCTCAGCTCTCATTCTGGCATGCTGAAGAGCAGCCAGATCTCAGAGTCCCGAGCCTCATGTTATTCCACCGGCCACCGAGCTGCATGTCATTCAGTGCGGTGGAGTTTGCTTTGCTTTAGCCCGGCTAATCCAATACCAACGTTGTTCTTTAAAATAAAGACTATTAGAGTTTCATTAAGGTGTATGAGAGGAGCGTTGGGATTGGCTTGAGCAGGGCAACTCAGTGATCCATCTGAGACCAGGCACCTGCCGTCTCAGTACCCCAGACTCTCTCCTACGGCTCAGGTCAGAGGACTTTAAAGTGCACATGTCAGATTGGGCTCGTTCCAGCTCTTGTCCAGCCCAACATATGCTCTTTAACTCACTGCAGCCCTGTTCTCTACAGGCATTACCAAAGGAGGAACACGCCTCCTCCGCTATACACTGTAACTGTGAAATTGTGATGCAGCCCTCAATTTTTTTTTATAAGTGTTCTCATTTGACACAGGCGAATTAAAAATTTAAGAAACACAACAGTGTAGCTGTCAGACTCTGTGTGGCATCTCCTAGGTGAAGGGGCAACGCTCAATTGACCCTATGAATGAGCCCCTGCTGTAGGCCGACCTACAAATGGAAGAGGGTATGTCTCTAGTGCTCAAGTGGACTAGCAGATGATTAATTAAAAGCCACTCAAAAGCATCTGTCAGACTGCAACCACTGAAAAGCCCTTGGTGGAGTACTCAACGAAGCATTCTTTCTCCAGAGCCTGCCCCCAGGAGTGTGGTTTTAGCTGCACGCCTCAACTATACCCCACACTGCAAGATGCCCGCTGTACTGACCACAGAGAGAAGGGTTATCACCTAGATTGTCTGCGATACTTGAAGTTTACACCGGTTTTTTTGTGCATGGCTCGAACCTGCCTCCTGTGATGCATAGTGGTGTGAATTAGAAATGTACTCACAAGAGGGAGTTATTGGAGTATAACCACACCCAGCATGTATGCTGGCAAAACACTTTTCGATACACATTGAAATAGCTGTGTGAATCCCACTAATATGTATTTATTTTGCATTTCTGTAGGCTTACAGTGCCTGAGAGGGATCTGAAGTGGTGTTACAGCATCATTTAAGCAAACAAAGACACAAATCAATGCTGAACTGTTTGGCAGAATTTCACCCACTTAGGTTTACAGAGTGTTACAGGCAATTATCCATTTATTGAGTCTGAGTCTGGCTCTGAGCAGCTACATGTTTATGTTTTATATAGAGGATAAAACAGATATTTATAATCAACTTACCCCTCTCACTTAACACTGATTCTTTACTGCTTACTGATTGTAGTTAACTCCTGAATTTCCGAAGACAATGAAATCTTGTCCCATCACTGTAGCCTTGTGTAGAAAGCAATGTTTTGCCCCGCAAGTACCCCTAGTCATGTTACATTACATTTGCGTTAGTGCAAAACATTCTGCAAACTATTTTGCACTATTTCTGCGTTTTACTTAATAAGGACCGAAGCAAGTACATTTTGTTCCTGACAATGCATAGAATTTGGCCTCCTTCTTCCGTGCCCCCTGCAATGGAAGTTTGTTGATGCCTGAGGAATAAAAGGAGTCAGTATCAATTGCAATTTAACAATTACAGTGTAACCCATTTGGCCACACAGTAAAACTCTGAGTCGAAAGATGGGATTAAGTATGGATTTATTACGAATTCAAAACCAAGCTGATATAAATCAGTCTCAGAAACATAGTATAAAAATACAGAATCACTAATTGCTATCCAAACCGTCTGACAAAATGAATCCTCAATAGCAGGAAGCACATGAGGAATTCCATGGTTGCAATACAAAGAATGAGAAACAAAGTCTGGTGATTAGATTGAAAGTTTCGACCCTCCTGCCTATACATGAAGTTGTCTAAGAAAATCAAATAAGCCCTATTCTAAACTAGGAATCAGGAAAACCCTATTTAAGTCAGGGAAGCCAGAAAGGTGTCAGCATAGCAGATCCTCTGTAGAAGTTCTTAAGGTAAAGAACTTTGTATAGCATAAAGCCACACAACAGAGATGTTGCAAACAGGTCTGTACCTCTCAAAGTTTAAAGGGAATCTCAATAAAGCTAAAGTGCGATTCTCAATTATACCTACAACAGAACCTTCGAGAATCCCATGTCGCAGGTCTCATTATTTTCCATCTTCAAAAAACAAAACTTGGCAACTACACTCGAGATTTCTTTCCTTTGGTCCGCACATTAGAATGTCCTCGGATTCCTTCCGTCTCCCTATTTCACACGAACATTAGTCCTCCCTTCGTTCGATAAAGCTTCTTGTCTTTGCCAAAATATACTCCTTTCAAGCCTCACTATCTCTTTCACACAGTGTGCCTTTCTTTAACCATTAGCTCGAGTAAGTGCACCTGCAGAGAAGAGAAAAACACTGCATTGAAAGCAAGCGTTCATGTTAAACGTTAACCATTAAGAAATCCAAATGCTTAAGGCCTATGGTCAACTTAAGGTGCCAAGCCTCTCAATACATATTTTAAATGCATGATTACAGATACATATACGGGTATAATAAAGATATGCAGTACCATTCAATTGGAATACATTTTCAGTTATAAAATAAATGCAGAGTATTATCCAAATGAGTACCCAACTATATAAGAATTACAATATTATTCAAACCACACAAATGCAGGTATATATGGGAGCTACAATTATCTGTAACTGTAAGGGAAGCCTTAATATGCACACCCATATAAATGTTGAGATTACACAATAAGTGCACCTTCTGTAACTGTTCAAGTGCTCAACATTACAGTAATAATGTTAAGTCACATGAATATGTAAACATATATGTAGCCTAGTCAAACATGGAAAGGTGAAGCTAAAATTACGCTGCTCCACTTCTCTTTTGAAAAGGGGACCAGGTTTGCGGCTAAACGGGTTTAATCTGTTTTTATATTAAGCAATCAGCAAAGAGAGTGTGAATTGAATTCATACCAACTTTGCTCCTGTTTAACCGATATAGATTGGCCCCTGGTGCTTGCACCAAATGAAAAAGGTGTGTTTTTACTGCCGCTTTTTAGTCATGAAAGTGTCACGCTGTGGTTTTTTTGAGCTAATTATCCCCTCGTGCCCCAGTGCCGGGGAAGCAGCTCAAAATGTTTGTGTTGAGAAACATGCACAGTAATTGCATGGTGGAAGCTCAAACATTACCTTGTTTGCCGGCTTGGTTGCGTCAAGGATAATATGAAAATTGTAAACAAGTTAGGGCTCTGGCACCCCGTTTACATTCCAGCCTTGTACATGTGGCTTCAGGGTATTCGAAACTGATGGAGTTAAACGATTACAGCCTTGTAAGTGTTCGGTGCCCTGTTCACCAACTTTCAGTGTATTCCTGAACATTTCTCATGAATTTCTGAGATTTCTTCTTGTTGTTTAGAAATTGATTCTAATGTGAAAGGTAGTCTGCAGAGCAACCCGTGGAGAGAATAGAGTTTTGCTGGGGGGGAGAGACTGTCACGATTCACTCCCTGTGCTCTCGTGCCCACCACCAGGGGGCCGAAGTGTGGGGCTTTCCAGTGTTCTAATATACTTCCAGACACTCCCCTGCATGCATATCCTGACTTCCAGGCATTTGGACACCATTGAGGAATTGACATCCATTCCCAGTCCATGTCGGGTTTTGTGGAAGCCAGTCTGCTCATGCTGGAAACTCCATTACCTATAATCCCCTGCTCACTGCTTCGTCTCCACCCCTGCAGGCCAAGGATGGGTGGAGGAATACAGCTCACCTGTGGCTGACTGCTGCTAGCCTGCTCACACCTGATGCATGTGATTACTGTGAGCTCTTTTAAGCCCCAGCTCCCTTCAGGCCAAGGTTGGTCATTGTAGCTGTATACCGGTAAGACCGATCCTTGTTTCCAGTGTTTTCTGAGCTTTCGATACCCTTGTTTCCAGTGTTTCCTGAGCTTTTGCTATCTTTGTTTCCAGTGTTTCCTGAGCTTTAGTTATTCCTTGTTCCTGAATTAGCACTGCCTGCAGTGCTACCTTAACTCCGGGGCTTTAGTAATTCCCTTGTTCCTGAACTAGCACTGCCTGCAGTGCTACCTTGACTCCTGAGCCTTAGCATTCCTTGTTCCTGAACTGCAGCAGTTTCCCTTGTTCCTGAACTAGCACTGCCTGCAGTGCTACCTTGACTCCTGATCCTTAGCATTCCTTGTTCCTGACCTGCAGCAGTTTCCTTTCTCCTGAACTAGCACTGCCTGCAGTGCTACTTTGACTCCTGAGCTTTTGCTCAATTCTAGTTCCTGCTCCAGCACTGCCTTCTGTGCTACTTTGTTTTCCTGAACCAGCACTATTCTTGTATACCCTTGTAGTCTCCCCTTCAGTATATCCTTTTCTAGTCCCTGCTTTTCTTCCCATTTCCTTGATTCCAGTTCCTAGTTTACTGTCTTTCTATTCCTGCTGTTTTGCTTCAATTACCTTGTATGTTTGCTCCTTGTTTTCAGCCATGTGTGCCCTGTGATTTCCTTCCTTTCCTGTTAAGCACTCCTCCTTGTCTATTGTGCTTGTATTTAGTTCTACCCCCTTGCTGGTACTGCCTTGCATGTTCCTGTTTGATCGCCAGGATCCGTGGGCACAGCTGACAACCTAGGTGGTGTTTCTTGTTCACTTGTACAGGCCTTTGGATCACTTTTTCTCCTCTGACTTCCTATGTGATCCTGGGCAGCGCTGTACTACTCTTTCTGTGTATGTTTTCTACCCAGTTCCCAGTCCTTGCCCAAGTCCCTGACTGTGTTCCCGACATAGTCCCGGACAGTCCCTGACAGGAACAATGTAGAAATGCAACACAACACTAGCAGTATCATCTTAAGAAGTTTGGGGGGCTACTGGCAACACGTATTTTTAGAGGCCAAACAAATTTGTATTGTTATTAGCCTTCAAATTTGGATTTTTTATTAGCCATTTCCTGCTAATTCAAGCCCACATGATGCCAAACAGTATTAAGTTATGTGATAAACTTTAACGGGGTCATACATAACAGTGGAAATAGGTCTTGCCTAGAACCCCAAAAATTGTTAAGTTGACACTGGGTAGAGAGACCGAGTCAGAGGAAAAGGTAGGTTAAAAAGGGAGAGAGGTTCAATTAAGGAAGTTTGACTGTGACCAGGGAATGGTCTGTCTAGGTCTGGCCTTGTACTTTATCATTTTTACTTATTGTATAAGAAGCCTATATGTGTATGAAGGACATTTTTTGAGTGGGAGAGCAAACAAGATGGCTGAATCCCTACCAGATCTGTGGGTTGTCTGCTGTTGTTGTGGCTGATGCATCAGTTGGAGACTTCTATGGTGGGTATGGTGGAATTATCAGGAGCAAAATTTGAAGGTGAAGAATGAGGAAGTGGTTCTCTTCCATCAAGGGTGGTATGATAACGTAGACTCCTTCCTGTATACCACTGCTAAGACGAAAGATGATTTTGTTCTCGTTCGGCAGGGTGTAGCCTAAAACTCAAACACTCTGCAGGACATGCATGTGAGCACAGTATGTAGGATACTTTCAGCCTTGTTTACAACTACTCTGCCTCCTCTTTTCATCTCTCATTTTTATGTCTCGCCTACAGACAGCTATTAGCTGTCTGTTGTTGAGAGACATATTCTGCACCATACAAGAAACCTGCTTTTGTGCCAGTCCATTGCTTATCATTGGTTGAATTTCTTGTCTCACTCATTTGCTTCCATCTTATTTAGCGGCTTTCCTTTCACTTCTTGAGTTTGTCCCTTCCGTGGAGCATAGCTTTTTTTACCATCCTTTTAATTGCATAACGTGTATCCTTCCACTGCTTCCATTCAGGTTACTACTTTTTTCCCGAAACCCAGTGTGCTATATGCCTGTCCATGGTTTATCATTGGGTGACTTTCTTGTCCCTCTTATTTTCTGACTTCTTATTCAGTGGCTTTCCTTCCACTTCTTGTGTTAGTCCCTCCCATGGAGCACAGCTTTTTTACCATCCTTTTAATTGTATAACTTGTATCATTCTATTGCTTACGTTCAGGGACCTACTATTTTCTTTTTTCATTCAGCATTTTGTGGGAGTGCATGTGTTTTATTGTTCTCTTCCCCCATGTTCTGCTTACCCCATCACAACGCCACCTATTGCACTCTGTGTTGCCAGTGGCGTAACGCAAAAGGATGGGGCCCCCGTGCAGAATGGGGTGAGGGCCCCTAAGCCTCCCATATCTCACAGATATTCATTGGCTTTGGGCTGCATGGGGTCCCCTGAAGAGTTGGGGGCCCCTCTGAAGGTTTGGGGCTCCCCTGCACCGCAGCGGTCTGTCTTACTCCCTTGTGTACTGCTCCCCACGCCCCCCACCTTGTCCAGAAAAGCACAGCAGCATATTTGTTTGCTAGGATTTGACTAAAGAATGGATAGTTTTTTTTTTCTCTTCTGCATTTTACATGTTGCATTACAGCCCAGGAATTCAAATGCAGCGTTTATGGCCCTGGGGTAAGAGTTGACTGCTGCATTCCTTTAGCTGGCATTTGAGGCAGAAGGTGTACTGAGTATGACTGAAAAGCACAAGTCTGTCCTCCTGGTGGCCAATATATCTGTTCCCTGGGCTGCTGCAAAGCACCAAATGGCATTAGTGTTTGGCATTTGTTTCAGTACCAAGTCCTATAGAAAGTAAATTAGACCTTTGACATGCATTTTTCTTTCAATTCAGACACTTTCTTATACTCTTAAAAGTTTTGCTCGGCCTTTCTTCATGAAAAGTATTTGAAAAATAGTCTATGCCATTTATTAAGATATTAAATATTGAGTTCAATGAACGTTTTTGAGATATCCTAAAATTTGTGTTAGCTTTTCACCCATTATTTTGAAATATTTTTTTTCTTATACTCTTTTTCTTGTACCAGTACTTTACAGACATGCATGTAAAGCTAATGGCTTCTCATTTTGCATTAAAAAGATGAGACTAATTGACATGGGTAGTTGCTTGATTTTCTGCCTTTTTTGGGGCCTTGGTGGTGTGTCCCATCAAATACTGTGTTGGGATTGTCGGGAGTCTTAGATGTTTGTTGACTGGTTAATCAACATCTAGGGTGTGTTTAGCGAGTGGGTGTTCATCACATCTCTTTACTACAGTAGAGTTAGCTGCTCCAGGGACACACGTCAGATTGTGGACTGCTGCCAAGAGAAGCAGTAAATACATAGAAGGCACGAAGTAATGTGTCTCAATTCACTGGATAATGACCCAGATGAAATTATCATGTTTGGTGGAGGTAAAATGCCACCTGGCTATTCAGAAAAACATTTCCAAGTACATAAAAATGTACTCTGCAGTAGTCTTTTACGTACTCTTAACATTCCTTTAGGAATTGGCCCCAACACTTTTAAAATGGTGATAAAATGAGAATATCCAGGGAAAATTCATAAACAATTAATACAGATAGAAAGGACTGTGCCCTCTTTGCACTTTTACTAGTATGGAGTTGGACGCTTCAGGGGCGATTCACTAGGGCATGAAAGAGTATATGAAAGATTACTCCTGTAGTGCTTGTTCCCTTACTCCGAAATACTTTTGTGAATCGGCCGATGAAGTATTTCTATATCCAAAGACAGTTTGTGCTTTAGGAACTTAAACATCTCCATCGACAGAACGCCTATTCAGCAGTGGCGGTTCGCCGAGGGAGTGCTGCGGCGGGGATGGGCAGGGTGGGGGGTAGTAAACTCCGGCATACGGCGGTACGGAGTCAAGTAAATAAATAAATAAAACAATTTACATTGCTCGCGCTGCATCGCCGAGTTGGCGTTGCAGCGCGCGCAATGTAAATTGTTTTATCAATATATTTATTTACTTAACTCTGTACCGCCGTATGCCGGAGTATACTACCCCCCACCCTGCCCCTCCCCCGCCGCACCGCCCCGCAGCACTCCCTCGGCGAGCCGCCACTGCTATTCAGAAGGTAATATGATGTGTCAATAACTTAATGGTAAGGAAACCTTATTTTTCCCCAGGTATTTATATATTGCACCGAAGACATTTAATCTGAACCCGACTGTGTTCATCTGCTTTCAATGCTCACCGAGAACCCTTGGGAAGATAAGACTTTGCAGTGGTTTGCAAAGAATTGGAATCAGATCAAATAACGTTAGCAATAGAGCATTACTAAAGGGCCTTATTAAATCATTCAAACACATGATAGAGCTGCCATGTAACGCGGTGAAGATGTTGCACAAGGGCAGATAGCAGTTGTTTTTCAGTCTTCTTGAAGAGAGATAACATAAGGGGTTATTACCAAAGACATTTTGGAGTATGTATAGTAGTACTCCTGTAGTTTTCTTTCACATACTCTTGTTTGTGAATTGCCCCCCAGACATCTAAAGTGGGAAAAAATTGAGAATTTATTGCAATTCAAAGTGTGCCACGGCTGGGCCCCAGTTCAGTGTGCATGTCTGCTGACTCTTGATTGGACAAATTAAATCATGACTCAGTCTTGACGTCATGTGACGTCAGTGACTTTGCGCGGTGAATGAAGAAACATTGTAGCTAGCCCTGCCTGAGCCAGCCACCACGTCTGCCGCAGCAACGCGCGCTGGCAGCTAAAACTAAATTGGCAGTCAATGATACTTAAGCAGCGCTGGGGCTTCGCTTTTGAGGCGCTATAAATGCGTGACAATGCATTTCAGTGCGGTGATGCGGACCACCACACTGAAATGAGTTAGTCTAACGCCTGATGCGTGGTACTTGGCGGGGCTGGAATACTCAGGCATATTTCGTGTACGATTAGTGCAGGTAGAAAACACTGTGCCCTCTTTGCTCTTTTACTAATAGGGAGTTGGATGTTTCATCCTGATTCACAAAGGCATGGACTATTACTGCTGTACTACTTACTTCCTGTACACATAAAGGCCTTTCTAATATGGCCCCACAGATTTATAACTTTAAAACATACATATTTTAGTTAAAGTCATACAAGATAATGTTTATCATACCTTTTATATCTATCATATATTCTATAAGAATACACACAAAGGTACACACTGTCTCTTTCTCTGCCCCCTTCTCTATCGTTTTCTTTTGCTCCCTCTATTTCAGACTCTTCCTTTTGCTTCATCTTTCTGTCTCATTCTCTCTATCTCTACCTTCCTTTCCTTTCCTTTCTCATTTCTGACTCGTCTGAGGAAATGGGGTCTGGCTCGCCTAGACCTATGTATGTCTCATCTGTATGCCACTTATTTGGGGGCAGTAAATTCAGAGGAATTACTCCGGAGTAGTCGGGCGGTGTGTATTATCTTTCGATGTAGAGTCTAGCAGAAGAGTAATTTGGTAAAACCTCTGGGACACCTACTCGTTTGTTGAGCTTGACTGCCACCAGGTTTTCCCTCCCAGTACCCCAAACCTACACTGCACTCCCCTCTGCTCCACGCCACCTAAATCATCCACACACCATTTTTGAAGGAATGAGACCCATTTACAAAAGTATTTAGGAGTACAGGAAGTAGTACTGCAGGAGAACACTTATAGGTACTCCTACATACCTTTGTGAATCGGTCCTGAAACATCCAACTCCTATTAGTAAAAGTGCAAAGAGGGCACAGTGCTTTCTATTTGTACTAAATCTATGAGTATTGTCTCAATATTCATATTGTATTCCCATTTTAGATGTTTTAAGGCTAATACACAAAGGCATGTCAGAGTACGTAAAATAGAATGATTTCTTGAATACTGCATTTTTTGCAGCAGATGGCCTGCCATGTGGCAAATTCGCTAAATACATAATTACGTGTAAGATGCAGGGGAGGTGCAGCTGTGTCATTTCAGAAGCCTCGTCTATGTCCCAAACAGAACTATGCATTCTTTGTATGTGTATATTTTTAGTGCTCACGCCACCTTCATGGCGAGAGGCCCTCTATAATCACCAAGAAATAAAACAAAATAGATGTGCATTTTTGTGATAGGTGTGGGCCAGTTTTCCGGATCAGTACGAATTTTCGATTAAAAACGAGTGCACTGGGGAAACAACCTTTAGAACGCATGCATTACATCGCATGCCATTAGATTGCGGTTTTTACAACGAAAGTCGTTACAACGACTTGCACTGGAGGGCGCTATAGGACAAGGAGTACTTTAAATTACTATCCAACACCTTCCCTACTGTACGTAGGCTGGAGTTGGAATAGTAAATTAAACTACTCCTAAGTCCAGCGCCCTCCAACGCAAGTCGTTGTAACGACTTGCGTTGTTAAAACCGCGATCTAATGGCATGTGATGTAATGCATGCGTGGTATCGTCATACATCCGTGCACAGGGGCATTTAGGTTTGCATTACTGGGCGGTCAGGCCAGTTCTGGTTGGTATCAGGGGCACATTGCCTCCTTAATGCCAGGCATATTTACATAAGTTTTGAACCGTATGTTAATTGGAATGCCCACAATAGCGATGCGTACTTCATAATGTTGCAGGGTGATTTCCAGCCGACCTTTATTCGTTTTATCAATAGTAAATTTTAAATATTGTTTTGCTGTTCAGTTTTCTGACTGTCAATACTTAATGTTCCCAAAGCATTCATCTGTTAGTAGCTGCACCCGAGCAACGATTTCTGTCTTAAGGTGTAGTATTATGTTGGGATCTGACTGGATTAAATTTGTATTTTTAGTGATATTTGAAATAGTTTATTTGCCTATAATGCTAACTCTTACCTCCGAACTTGAAGCTTGGACCCCCCCCCTCAAACTATTAAATTATTTTACTTATTTTTTAAATTTGTAATCTTGTGGCAGGTGGTTGCAGGTTCTACTGAGGTGCCGTAGTCTCCCTACTGGTTCATAGTGGACTTTGTGGTTTATAAACCCGGTTCCGAACTTCTCTGGCCAGGTTCCTAAAGCCTGATGTGTACCTACGTTGAGATGTGTTGCACAAGTGGTATTTGTCAGGCGTGTAAATTTCAGGTTGCAATTCACAAACGTGAACTTAGACTCCCAAACCGAGTAACGTGTAATAGCACACCTGTAGGGTGTAAAATTAGATGGGAATAAATCTGCTCTCAGAACCAGGGAGGGGACAATTTAAGGCAGGAGTGCCTGGCAAAGTAGATGAACATTTGCAAACAGATGAGTTTGTGGTTGTTCATAAACGTTTGCAATACACATTCCTACACCGCTTGCAAATACAATTAGAGATTTGCTCCTGTAAAGGGCACGGGTAAGCACGGATCCTGGGTTAAAATGGGAAAAGAACATCCCTAAAACTGATGGGGCACTAGAGAAGCTAATTCTCCATGGGGAAAGAACATGTTTCTGGTGGGATTTTTTTAAAGTCAGGAATTGCACTTGCCATTTACACACGTCAATTTACAGTGTAGCTGCGTTGGCATGACAAGAAAGTCACACATTCATTCTGTAACTATGCCTGGGAAACTAAAACAGTTCCAGCTTCACAGAAGTACGCCTAGATATTTTGTGATTTAAAAATGTAAACAAAAATGAAAAGCTAATTTAAACGTGTGTAAACCCATGGGACTGGATTTATAAATGTGTTTGTGAATGCAGCCCATCATTTGTATTAGTTTCTGCCAGCTGCCAACTACCTTTTATGGTTGACTCTTGGTGCATAGAATCTGTTTATGTAACGAATTGGAACAGAATTTATGAACTCAGTCAAAGTGGGTTGTAGCATTCCAGCAGCTGACTTTTCCACACCACATCTTTCGGCTTCAGCTACATAGAGAAATGTTTATTTTTTTTCAATCTCGTCTTTGTTTCGCTCTGTAGTGAGTTGCTTATGTATCTGCCAATTTAAGGAAGCCCTGCAGATGCCTAATATCTTTAGTGACAGCTTTTCTCGTAGCGTATTTAAGCCAAACTAGGTTCACTGAATGACCTCCAGTTGAACAAATCGTCAACAACTCTTGGATATGCAAGCCAAGGGGCATATTATCAAGCAGCAGCGATAATTATCGCTGGCCGCTCTTAGCGTGAGGAATTTTATTGCCGGCTATCGCTGGAAATTATCGCCATGCTAGCGCTGTATTAACAACGCATAGCGCAATGGCGATAATTATTCCAGCGATAGCGGTGTTTTCCATGGAACATCGCTGGTTTTCCAGCGATGTTCCATGGAAAATGGCGATATCCTTGATGATAGGGCCTGTGATCTTAGCCACACAATCCACCCCCCATGTTAGGGATGCCTTAGTCAGGAATTTAACAGACGTTAAATTCCTGCGTTAAGGCATACTTAACGCGATTTCTAATATCGCTACCCCTCCTTGATAATATCGCGAAACTGCCTTCGCGATATTATCCCATGTTGTTTTCACAGCCACGCCTCCTTTGCATCTCATTATCGATGCGAGGCGTGTGAAAAACGGGCCCTAACTCGGGGAATTACGCGCTAGCGTGTCCTTGATGATAATGCGATAAAATTATCGCCGCTTTTCGCCCGAAAACGGACGCTAAAGCGGCGATAATTTTATTGCGGCTCCTTCATAATATGCCCCCAAGTTTTTTTTATATTTGCTGAATATCATACATTGATTGCAGGAAACTGCCAAGGAGAACTTGTGGTTGAAGAATCTATGAATTCAGAAAGATAAGGTTAATGTACAGCAGTAGCGCGGCTCCATATCCTCTGCTGTAAGCTGCTTGACGTACTGTAGAAGCAACAGCACTGAAATCTTTTTCTTCATACTTCCTCTAACGAAAGGGGATATTCTTCCTGGTTCTGGGGGCAGCAGAACCGTTTTGCCCATCACAGGGTTATTTCCTTGCCCCACCCTTATTCCCTCAGCAGCCTTCTATTTGTGGATGAGGGGCAGTAGCAAGCAGTGCAAACTACAGAGGGTTAATCATGGTTCTCACACTACTGCATACTTTCAGTACCTGCCGTGACATTCTTTGTCCCTGAAACCAGCAGTACTACATGGTAAAATGTCATGGGTGGAAGCCGCTGTCTCTGAATACTCCAGAGTGCCATCCGTGCCTTGTCCTTAATCTTCCTCAGGCTTCAGCAGAGCTTGAAACCGAAAAAGACTGTTGAAAAAAAGCATTTCTGGGTGTCATGCAGTACTTCATAGAGGTACCAGTGGTCAATGAGCAATGAGGAGCGCAGGCCGTACCGCGGTGCACAAGTCTCCATGGAACCTGAAACACTTTTCTGAAATGACTGAGTTTCTGATAACTCCTATACCCCTGGTACTCAGATAGCTCCTCACTCAAGGTATCCTTACTTGCAAAGTGTATAGAACGAGGAGCTGCTCACCATTTAATACATGTTGAGGTGGGCAGGACTGGCACCCGGCGAAGACTAGATCAAGAATGGGTGGTTAGAGAAGCTTTTCAGTGTAACGCTTTTATAAAAGCAGCTTTAAAAACATCATCACAAACTTATGGTCATTTGAAGAGGTCGTGAACCAAATGGATGTCAGTAGAGCCGGACTCAGCCGAATGACAGACATGTGTAGGATTTCCTCTTACAGAAACAACAGGAAGCAGGAAGAGGCCTCGCGCAGGAAAGGGACATGACAACAACCCGCCACATGCTTCTCAAGCAGCCCTCAGCCTCGTCGTGCATACGTTAGAGCAGCATAGCGCATGTGACCTTCATCACGCTTACTGTGAGGCTGACCCCAGCATTTACTGAAACAGGAGGTGCATTTACGAAGAAACTCCTGGATATTAATACAAATGTGGAGCCCAGTGGAATGCATGCACTGGTTTAATTGCATTTGCAGCGAACGCGCATTAATTCCAAGGCTGATAAATGTTATTAACTAGGTAGTGAACTTCCTCCGGAGTTCAATCCTTGAAATCCATTTTCTGCGCCCAGGCGATTAAACCAAAAAAGAGATTTAGCAACTCTGCGAACTGCCTATCCTTTCTAAGCATTGCGAAAACATTTCTTATCTGTGGCTTTTATTAGAAGCCAGCAGCATGAATAAATGATCGAAATTCGATTGTTCACTGGTCTGACGTAACAACAATGGGAAACAATAGTGGTTGTGACATCGCCATGGGAAGTACAGCCTTCCCCAGCATTACACCGCCTCGCCTGGGTCTCCAGAGACCTGAGCAAGGTGCCTAATGGCAGCTGATACTCTCACCTGTCAGTTGTTTTCACCACAGATCTGAGGGAGACAGGAGAACCCAGGCAGCATTGTAGCTGCGCCAACTACCACATTCCCTTGTCAGGGCGGGCCTCTGCAGACCCACTTTGATGGGGAAGACGGCTCTCGCTGTCAGTGTCGCTGGCTCATGTGAGAGCACGTCTTCGGAGAGGGAGAGGTAGGGAAGGCACAGAGGCAGGGTCGGACTAGCCTATAGGGCAATCTGGCAGTGCCCGAAGGGCTGGTTTGACAGGTCAGTTTGTGGTACTCGCTAATAAAGTCAATCTTTGAGTATACCCATAGGTATATTTTATCCCTTCTATCTCACCCCCTCCCCCCCCAAAGAAACAACAACCAGGACCTAAGGCATTTGCCTGAAAATAGATTTCTAAGAACTCCCAGGGCTAATAATGGCATCCCTCGGTCAGCCGAGTCCGCTGGAGTTGCATTGCTCCTACCCCAGTGTGAGAGGTCGTCAAAAGATGAAGCATGCCTCGATAAGTTAAGGGTGAGACACCTCTCAAAAATCTTTTGATGACCCCCCCCCCTTCATGTGAGTCTGAACTGCAATTGTACAGTTGTGACTCCAATATCCTCAAGTAGTTTTGTGTGTAGGTCAGTGTGTGGGCCAGTTTTTGGGCTGTTTGTGGGCATGTATTATGTTGTGGTGGGCTGGTTTTTCCTGTTGATTTTCCTGATATTAACTGTTCATATATAGGGGTTCCCCTGATACTAGGTGGAGTTCCTAAGCCAGGGACTGAAGTGTATGTATTTTTATGAATTTTCTATTTTTGATACAATAAATAATTGAAATCCACTTTTTCATCTGGGTTCAGGCATTATTTCATGGATGCCCCTGTTACAAACATAACATTTGAATATATAGTTGCCTAAGCATTGTTTATACAATTGATTTTCCTGATATTACCACAAACATTGTGTGCAACAACAAAAAATGCTTGCATTCTCCCATACCTTGCGAAACATCTATACAGAATGTCTTTACAAGTTCAAACCTGGCCCGATTTTCAAATGTGGGACACTTTTTAAGCAATCTGATTCAATAATAGGGTGCACTTTTTAGGGGAGATGGGGCTTGCCTTATTTTCTGGCCCAGTCCAACCCCGCACAGAGGGTGTTAGAGAGGGTAGCAGGAGCAATGTATTTTTTTTTATTTGGCTGTTGACAAGGTAATACATCAGAAGGTTGTGGGTAGCAGCAGGCAAGTTATGTTTTTCAGTTTGAGAGGGACGATATGTTCTGTATGTCTCCCTCATCCTCTGCCCATTCGTAGATATTAAAAGCAGGGTGAATGATTCTGGGAGGAGGGGGGATACATAACATAAAATTAACGATTGGTAAATAGAGAATAATGGAAGTAGTTTTCGCCTCAGGATTCTGAGTGACAGAATAGATAACTCGAGCTTCGCTCTCATTGGCTATTTAATGTCACTCAGAACATGTTAATGAAAAAATTCCTATTATTCACTGTTACCCATCTATAATTTTATATATACCTTACTAAAAAAAAAAAACATCCATGCTGTCCTGCAAACAAACCCTTCTATTATAATTCTGTCCTTTGCATGAAGGCTTCCATGGTTCTAGTATACCGGTCTGCTTCGGTGCTCTGCACATTGAAATAAAGCACAATTTAGCGTCTTACCATAAATCATTATTTTATGAAATCAGAAGGTTTAAGGCACAGCTGCTGGGCTCTGTCATCTGCAATGGGGACAGTGACCCGGGCCATATTTGATTGTGGTGCTGCTGTGAGTGGCAGCCTTTTAAAAAAAAAAAAAAAACCCAACGGGTGAAGCATCTGACCACAAGTGTTAATATGGTGCTCTTTCATCCCTTCATTAATGAAAGATGGAACGTAAACGGCTGCACCAAGGACGAGTCACTGTTTTTAGACCACATTACATATAGTGCAAGACGGTATGGCCTTAAGCTAAGACCAGATCTAATATTATATAAGTAGAAAATAAATCCTTATTGGAGGGCAGTGCAAGGTATGTGTACAATGGAATGCAACGTGTCCCTGAAGCTGGATTGTTTTAATCTCTAACATATGACAGCTGCCATCTCACAAAGCAGGGTGATGGCACATTGGAATCTGGGGCAGCCTCCCTCCTACCTGTGGTGATGGTCTTGTAAATGACAGGTAACTGTTTTTATTGATGTAGGGGAAGAAAGGGCCATTGTCTTTCCGTGTACCTGATAAGATGGCAGTGTGAGGATCTTCACTTTCAGCAGCGGTAAGTGCTCGGCTCCTGAAGGTGGCATGACCACAGTGAGTATGAGACACCATCTAACAATGAGGGTGTCATCTGGGGGTTCCCAGATGTAGTTCTCCCCTGTGACTTTCCCACCAGTAGGGGGAAGAAGAAGCACAAGGCTTAATTCCGAGGCCTTGAAGGTAGGAATAAGGGGAAAATGAAAAAGTGAGGTTTGACAGAAGACGGGAACAGAAAGGAGGAAGTGCCCAATGAGGGTAAGTCTCCGTGTGCTTGTATGTCAGAATATCTTATGCAGAAATATAGTCTGATATAAATAGTGTATCCTGAATAGCATTTGCGTACATATCATCCCATTAGGTATAGATGTTCTATTAACTTCCATGGAACAATATATTCCGACGACAGTATTCTGTCACCGCAGCTCCCCAATTACAAGGGCACGAACGAGGTTATTGAGAAACAGCTTGAGGATGCTATGCAAATAGAAATACTTTGAGGCAGAGCCTGCAGGGTAAGCCTTACCAACCTCCGCATGAGACCCACTGAGCAGTCTAGCCATTGTTGTTGGGGACAGGAGAAGAAACAGATTGAGAAGTAAAGAAAGAGAACCTTGCATACTGAATCTTGCATCTTGAAATCTGACAAATGATATCTGTGCGGTGAAAGTGATTACTCTTGGTGCTGAGCCCACAATACCAAATCTTAAATTCCACGTTTCTAGACATGTTCTCCCTGGAGTTGGATGATGTGGTGTGTTTGTACATGCCTTTACATTCATCCTCCGGGGCCACGATTTCAATGTGTTTAGACAAATACTTGACTGCTTTCTTTAGTTCAATGTAAGTCCATAAAGTACAAAACAAATTGCAAATACCATTCAAATGATAAAGTAGTGTACCATGTAGAAAGAAACACAACTCTACATTTATAGGCCTATAGGTCGGGTAGAGGGACTTTAACAATCAGTAAAGCTCCTGGCAGTGGTCCATGATGTCATACGGGACCAGGATTCCTTCTGGACTCTTACTATCACACAATATTTTCTTAAAAGTGTAATTCGGCTATTTTATAGTACGGTATATGTCCTCCAGGATTGCAGTCAACTCCTTCTCTGCCTTCTGTACTGAGTGTCTATCTTTATTCATTACCTCATGTTGGAGGAGGAAACATGGAAGCTACAATGGTCTTCTACTGTGAATTTCTAGGTTAGAAGGCTGCCATAAGCCAGACACCATTTTTCCTCTGATCTGTGAGGTTCGGAAATCTTTGCGCCTACTCCAGATTAGCGTTAAATTGCCATTAGTGACAGTCGGTTGACGACTCGTTGAGATGAAAGGAATTAAAAGTTAATTGTCTGTCTCCTCAGAGAAACTAAAACAAGTCTTAAGTAAACCATTGGGAACTCTTCCAATATGATGATTGAGGCCATAAACAATGTATGGCTCTGTTCAGCACTGTGATTAGGCGGAACTCCCTAGCTGTGTTCTGTTAAATGTTTGCATAAAATGTGAGACTGTTCCACCGTAGCTGTAATCATCCCTTCATGCAATAACAACAGAACATTCTGTTCATGGTGGGGAGACATGATACAAGAACGTCCGATGCACCTCACCATTAAATACCATCATGTCATCGGTACAGGGAAACACCTTACACGTTGGTTAGCAGTCACTCTGCGCACACATGTGGTGATCCCGCTCACCCCCTGTGTTGCCACTGGTAGACAGACTTAGGCCGCCCCTGCACGTATAAGGAGGAGAGTTCCATACTGCAATGTCCTGTCCGTGTACTGCGCAGTACCCACTTTTGTCTCATTCAGTATTATGCCCTGCATAGGGCCCGCCTCACCCCCCCTCCCCCCATAAAATAAATTGGTATTTTCAACGCACCAATGCTGCCTGCTCCCGATGTTGCCTGCCTGATGCAGATTTCGTACACATGCTATGGGCTTGCCCGTCTCTTCACCAATACTGGCAATGGGGGCACCTCCCAGTTATCGAACTGCACATGGCGTGCCTTACTAAACAGATGCAAAGTCTCTCTTTTGGGTTGGCACCGTGGAGATAAGAAACATAGGGCCTCTACCGCTTTCTAGACTTGGGTCTCCTTTTGGCCAAACGCCTTATTACTGGCAGGTGGAGACCATCTCTCGCCGCTACGCTTTCTGCTTGGAAGATGTCCCTAACCACGTGGCCTCAGGCAAAAAGCATTGCTCTCCATAGGGAAGGCACGATTGGACTGCGCAAATGCCCTCTTGCGCCCTTTTGGGACGCTATCCTAATTGGTTTCCAAGCTGCTATGTCACATTCGATTGGGTCCCTTGCATAATCCCCGGATGCCGCAGCAGCTTCAAGTTTCCCGACAGCGCATTGACTACATTCTGTTTTGTTTGCTATGCACTAACCAGCTCTCACTCGCTCTGGTGTTTATTTTGCTTGCTTTGACATTGCAAAACAAAATGCTTATTGACAATCTCAGTGGGTGCAGGCCTGTGTACTGTTTAATATTTCTTGTTTTATGCAGTTTTGTCTGGACTTCATTACACATTTTCTTACTATAGGATGACTACACTGACTTGATCCTGGTTGTCATTACCTGAATAACAACCTGCTTTGGCAGGAACACTGCAGCTGTCTTTGTGGATGCCATGTGATACTAAACTGCATGTTCTGGTCTTCAGGCACTCATTCTGATACTGTGCTGGCCTTGATAATGTTGTGTTCGTTACATATATGTGCACTACAATGGAAAAAGAGAGAATATGTTCACTAAACAGATTTAAACATTAAAAAAAGAACATTCTGTTCATGTAATCCAGGAAATTATTAAAGAATAAGTGCCAGCATCCACCTCCCTTGCCATCTAAATGTCTATTTTTCTCTTAGACCTGTAATTTCTGCTGTGCTGGCAGAGAAGGAGGTGGACCTCTGGTGGCTAAGCTTCTCTGTCAAGCCTTTCACTGAGGCAGACACTATCCTTCTCAGTAGCCCTTGAGAAATTCTTCTCAGGTGCTCTTACTGCAGATATATTTGCCTGTTTAACACGTGATGTTTGTCTATGTTCTGAGCAGCTTAAGATAAAGCAATTCGACCTTCTGCTAATACCTGCAGGACTGTGTGTACCTTACCCTGCATCCATGTCATGGCTTCCGTCGTTTTCGTGTCTAGATAGGAGGTTGTTTGTTGTGGCAAGAAGCATTTACGTGACACGACTCTGCTGATCATGGCATGTTGCTTTCCTAAATAATACTGGTGAGAAACCTATGGGGCATTTATTGCGCTCTATTAAAATAGAACAGAATAGGAAAAGTTATAATTGGGCTACAGCTTTGTTTTTGCTAATTGAATTTCCGTACAGATGTGAATAGTTCAGCTACTGGACTGGAAAGTGTCTTCCCTTGCCATGGCTCCAAGTTCAGTGAAGCCCAAGTAGCTGTCTGCCATCCCACGCAGGCTATAAATGCATTGGAAAAGCTGATCTCAGGCGCCTGTGACAATCAAAACAGCACATACAAGTCTCAGTAGCAACCAAGCATTTAACAACCATTGCCAAAGCCATTGTGTTTGGTGTTGGCTATCTGTCTTTTTTGCTTGTCAACAATTGTTTTTTCATGGATTTTGCTAAACGTTATTGCTGTGGTAAATGCCGGGCCCACTTCGGTCTAAAAAACAAAAACCAGTAACCAACAGCAAAAAACAATGCCAGCAAAAAGCATTGCCATAGAAATCCCTGGCACTGAAGGGAACTACTTTGTGTGGTGTGGATGTGCTCTTTGTGAGAGGGAAGAATTCAGGCCCTCCCAGTGAAGTTAGCCAATCGCTCAAGTGGGTTGACCCACTGCCCCATGCTGTATGCTGTAGTGGATGAACGAAAAATGTGAGTGACACAATAACAAACCTATAGATTCAGAGGGCTGGCTAAAAATCCATATAAGTACAATTATATGTCTAATTTTAGCTAAATCAGAAGGTCTTCTCTAACGACAGATCTAAAAATCAATTCTGTGATCTTAGGATTTTTCTACAAGGGCATCTCAAGCAAGCCAAACCAAGTTGAAACCCAGATGAGGGGCATTTTGCACGTCCAACTTCATTAGTTTAACTTCATTCTTTATTGCACCTGAGACAGGACCAAGCCCTGCCCCAAGGCAGTGCTCTGCTACCAAATCAGGCCCTCAATCTAAAAATCAAATGTGCAGAAGTGAGCCATGGAGAAAGAGGTGCACAGCCTTGAGTTTTTGGGTTTCTGAATTAGTAAGGCTGACTAAATATTTTTATGGGTTTAGTTCATCAACAAACTCAGATTATAGTGAAGAATTTGAGGGTAGCCTAGCAGCATTACAATATGAGATTTCCATGACTAAGTGCTGAAATAGCCAAAGAGAGGCGTAGTGGAGATAAGACCAAGGAGGCAATCAGCAGTTTACTCCTTCATAGAAAGGCTACCTCTCATAGGATATAAGGACTCTGTTTCAGAGATTTCAGCGGTTATTCTTAAAGCAAAACTCAACAACATGACCCCAACATTCCTGCCAGCAGTTTCTTACAGTCCTCTGCCTTCTCCAACCTTCACTGCATTTTGTCAGCCTGGGATATGACCAGAAGATGTAATATATTGTAAATAGCATTGGCTAAGCCAATGAGTCTGGCGTTGGTGACCATACGTTTGGATTTTTCATTGCTTGTTTTCTTCCCTTATGGGTTCTGAAAAACTTTATTTGTTGGGGAAGCTGTCAGGACCTCACCAGTCTAGAAGAATCATTGGACAAAAGCAAAAATATTTTTGGCCTCAAAGCACACATTTCCACAGTAGTCCCTGGCACTTAGGGGGAACTACTTTTTGTGAGGAAATCAGAAAGGTTCAGGAAACTGAACTTTATCTAAGGTAGTTAGAATTGAGCATGGCAGATTTTAAGGCAAAGAAAGGACGTGGGAAACAGTAATACAAGGAAAAAACTTCCAAAAAGCTGGCTGTGTAGGTCCATGGGAGGAATAAAAGAAGAATGTCTTGTCAAGGCAAAATGGGTAAAAGCTAAACTTATCCCTGTACTCAAGACTGGGAGCAGCAATTAAAAGGCTGTTGTCATGGATCTCTGGGCATACATAGGAAGATGCCATAATGTTGGTCTTACTGTGCTATATATGGCTGCTGAGAGATGGTAATAAAGAGTATCCTTTATATAATATCTCCCCCTAGACTTTAATTAAATATCTGGGGCCTGCTAGACCTGGCACAATTGGCGTGGGTCTCCCTTCCATGTTTTGCCTTTACCTCCTGTGTTTTGCTGTGTGTTGGACTCCATTTTTTGCTGGTCTAGATGCTTTGGGCACTTTGCCACTGCTGTTCAGTGCCAAAGTGCAAGTGCTCCCTTTTGTAAATTGTGTTATGGATTAGGGTTTCCATGATTGGCTATTTGATTTACTTGTCAGACCCTAGTATAGTGCACTGTGTGTGCCCAGGGCCTGTAGATCAAATGCTGCTGGTGGGCTTGCAGCACTGGTTGTGCCACCCACCAAAGCAGCCTGTAAAATGTGACTCAGGCCTGCCATTGCAGAGCCTGTATGCCATGTCGACTTTGCAAGTGAACACACTTGCCAGTCCCTAAACCTTCCCTTTTCTACATATCAGTCACCCCTAAGGTAGGCCCAAGGTATCCCTGTAGGCAGGGTGCAATGTATGTGAAAGGTAGGACATGCCCTGATGCGTGTGGCATGTCCTGATAGTGAAATACTGCCAATTTCGTTTTTCACTATTGCAAGGCTATCTATTCCCATAGGACAGAATGGGGAGTTTGTTTACAATATCGTATAAACATAACTGACCCTGGGAACAAGGTAGAAAAATAAAGTTTAGTATGCCTGAACTCAGAATGTTTAAACGCATCTTTTAGTGAGGGTGATTTTTATATTCTGTGTTTGAAAAGACCACTTTTAGAAAGTAGGTATTTTCTTGCCTAACCATCCAGTGTGCCTCTGCTAGGTTTGTGTATTGCATGTCTGGCTTTTGGATGACAGGGGCTGGAGAGGGACAGTGGCTCCAGAAGTCTGATGAGTCAGGGCTAGGCTGAATAGACCTGGGCTGCATTTAGAGTAGGGGAGGAGATTTCCTTTCACCTGAATGGGCCTGGTCTGCCTTCAACAATGCTGTCTCCACCTCCTGCCAGGAAGCTGCACCAGTGAGGACAGAACTGGTTTTGGCTGGGTACAGACACTCTCTCTGCCTTCAGAGAACAAAGGATTTTTGTGTATAAAAAGAGGGGCCCAGACTTTTAGATCACTTCTGGGAAATCAAGAGGAACCTTTGCCAAGGAGAAGAGCCGGATAAGCTGAGGAGGAATACTGCCCCTGTGCTGTTTGCTGTCTGGGGTTGGCCTGCAGTGGCTGCTTGCTGCCAAGGAAAGGAGAAAAAGGACTTTGCTGTTTGCTTTGTCACCTGCTTGAAGAAAAGATCTCCAAGGGCTTGAAACTGAGCTTGCCTCCTGTTCTGAAGTCTCAGGGACACAAAGACTTCATTCCTTCTGTCTCTCTGCATCTGGAACTGCTGTTTCAGCTGCCACCGAAGGAAATGGCAACACTGACGCCGGCGAGCGACGCTGTAACCTGCACAGAAGCCGTGGGCACCGCTCGTGAAGAGCACAACGCACCGCCCCGACTTGCACCGTAGGCCTGACACCTTGCCGCATCGACTTGGAAGCCATCAGCGAGGCCGCTGCCTGCACTGGAGTCAAGGACACCGCTCGTGACGTCCACGATGCAATGTCTCGACTCGCACCGCAGCACCGACACCGGTGCTTCATCAACGCAGAGCCGATCCTCGACGTGGGTGACTCCTGAATTCATCGACATCGCACCGTTGTAAGGAACCGCCGCCTCGCCGCCATCGTGACGTCACCTCCCCGACACAGTAAGGAACAGACGTCTCACCTCCCCTGCACCGCAGTAAGGAGCAGAGGCTTCACCTCCCCTGGGGTCGTAAGGAACTGACGCCGCAGGCGCCAACGAAGCATCAACTCCCCGACGCCGTACACCGCCGTTGCTTTCATCAATTCCAAGGTACTGTTCTTTGTGGGTCTGCTTGACTCCGGGCCCGACGCCGCGCACCTCGCGATCAGCGCCATTCTTTGGGATTTTTTTCTGTCACGACATCGTAATGACTCCAGGTGGAGTTATTTGTTGCTAGAAGCTTGATTTGAGTGAATAACCTATTTTTAAGGATATTTTTGATACTGTATTGTGGATTTTTGTCGTTTGGTCTTGTTTTGGTTTAGATAAAGATTACTTATTTTTCTAAACTGGTGTGGTGTTCATTTGTAGTGTTTTCACTGTATTACTGTGTTAGACTTGGCACCATTGGCGTGGGTCTCCCTTCCATTTTTTGCTGTTGCCTCTTATGTTTTGCTGGTTTTAGATGCTTTTGGGCACTGTGCCACTGCTGTTCAGTGCCACAGTGCAAGTGCTCCCTACTGTAAATTGATGTGTTGATTAGTAACTCCATGATTGGGTTATTTGATTTACTTGTCAGACCCTAGTACAGTGCACCATGGGTGCCCAGGGCTTGTAAATCAAATGCTGCTGGTGGGCTTGCAGCACTGGTTGTGCCGCCCACAGAAGCAGCTTGTAAAGTATGTCTCAGGCCTGCCATTGCAGAGCCTGTGTGCAGTCTGTGACTGCCATGTCGACTTGGCAAGTGCACCCACTTGCCAGTCCCTAAACCTTCCCTTATCTTCATATCAGACACCCCTAAGGTAGGCCCAAGGGCAGGGTGCATTGTAAGTATAAGGTAGGACATGCCCTGGTGTGTGTGGCATGTCCTAATAGTGAATTACAGCCATTTTCGTTTTTCACTATTGCAAGGCTACCTGTTCCCCATAGGCCAGAATGGGCAGTTTGATTATTACACCTTATAATCCTAACTGACCCAGGGAACATGGTAGAAAAACGAATTTAGTATGCCTGAACTCAGGATGATAAAATACATCTTTTAGTGAAGTTGGTTTTAACATTCTGTGTTTGAAAATACCACTTTTAGAAAGTAGGTATTTTCTTGCCTAACCATCCAGCTGCCTCTGCTCAGGTTGTGTATTGTATGTCTGGGTTTGTGAGTGACAGGGGCTGGGGGATTCCAGGAGGCAGGGTGAGTCAGCACTAGGCTGAATAGGTCTGCCTGAAGGAGGATGGGTGGGAGGAGTTGCACCTGGGTCTGAATAGGGCTGTGCCTGCCTTCCACAATGCTGGCTCCACCTCCTGCCGGGCGTCTGATGGCTCTGCCCCTCACTCTCAAAGGAAAGAAGGAGTCAGGTACACAAAGTGCTCCAAGACTGACCAGAACTGGTTTGGACTAGGCAAAGGCCTCTCTGCCTTCAGAGAACAAAGGATTTCTGTGTATAAGTACTGGGGCCCAGACCCCATGAAATTAGATCACTTCTGGGAAATCAAGAAACCTGTTGCCAAGGAGAAGAACCGGAGAAGCTGAAGGAGGAGTACTGCCCCTGTGCTGTTTTGCTGATTGGGGTTGGCCTGCAGTGGTTGCTTTCTGCCAAGGACAGGAGAAAAGACTTTGCTGTGCTTATCATCTTGAAGAAGAGAATCTCCAAGGGCTTGAACTGAGCTTGCCTCCTGCCTGAAGTCACAGGGACACAAAGACTTCACCCCTTCTGTTTGCCTGCATCTAGAACTGCTGTTTTAGCTGCTAACAGAAGGAAATTGCAACACCGACGCCGGCGAGCGACGCCGTAACCTGCACCGAAGCCGTGGGCTCCGCTCGTGAAGAGCACGACGCACCGCCCCGACTTGCACCGTAGGCCTGATGCCTGCCGACGCCGTGCGACATCGACTCCGAAGCCGTCACCGAGGCCGCTGCCTGCACCGGAGCCGAGGACACCGCTCGCGACGCTCACGACGCACCGTCCCGACTCGCACCGCAGCCCCGACTTCACCGACGCCAGGGCTTCATCATCGCGGAGCCGATCCTCGACGTGGGTGACCCCCAAATCCATCGACACCGCACCATCGTAAGGAACCGACGCCTCGCCGCCATCCGTGACATCACCTCCCCGACACAGTAAGGAACCGACGCCTCACCTCCCCTGCGCTGCAGTAAGGAACCGAGACATCACCTCCCCTGGGGTCGTAAGGAACCGACGCCGCCGGCGCCAACAAAGCATCACCTCGCCGACGCCGTGCACCGTCTTTGTTTTCATCGAATTCCAGGTACTGTTCTTTGTGGGTCTGCTCGACTCCGGGCCCGACGCCGCGCACCTCGCGGTCGGCGCCGTACTTTGGGATTTCCACCGGTCACGACGTTGTGATAACTCCAAGTGGAGTTATTTGTTGCTACAAGCTTTATTTTGATTGACTATCCTATTTTTGAAGATAACGTGAACTGTCTCTATCATTTTAAGTCTATTTTAGATTACAGTATTGTGGATTTTTGCTATTGGGTCTTGTGTTAAGTCTATATAAAGATTACTTATTTTTACATACAACCTGTGTGGTGTCCATCTGTAGTGTTTTCACTGTATTACTGTATGTGTTCACAAATGCTTTAAACACTAGCTCTGAGATAAGCCTGTCTGCTCGTGCCAAGCTACCAGGGGGTGAGCAGGGGTTATTTTAGGAGTGTATCCCCCTTATCCTGACTAGAAGCAAGGGTCCCTATTTGAAATGAAATGAAATGAAATTTGTACTTGTAAAGCGCACTTATACCCCCAAAGGGGTGTCCTGGCGCTGTACGCATACCGCTGTGGAACCCTTCCTGGCTTTTCCCTGTGAAATGTCCACTCCTGGGCACCCCCAAGGTGAAGCCAGGCATCCCAGCGCTGTTGGGGCCGTTGTGGAGATTAAGCAAGCTATTGCCCAGAGTTGGACCCATGATTAGAATAGGCACCGAGGCGAGAATTATCAGGTCCGAGGAAATTGAGCCCAAGACCCGCCGAGGCGGGAATTGAACCCTGGTCCCGGGCCAGATCTCTGCATCAGGGTCTGCCGCTCTAACCATTGAGCCACACTTCTCCAATTGGACAAAGGTGCAAACCATTGCCAACTAGAGACCCCCAGTTCTAACATACTGTATGTGTTCTCAAATGCTTTACACACTGTCTCTGAGATAAGCCTGTCTGCTCGTGCCAAGCTACCAAGGGGGTGAACAGGGGTTATTTTAGGAGTGTATCCCCCTTACCCTGACTAGAAGCAAGGGTCCCTATTTGGACAAAGGTACCTACCTCTGCCAACTAGAGACCCCCATTTCTAACAGGGCCGTATTACACATTATCACAGTTTGTGCCCGAGGTACCTTTCAAAGGTGCGCCGGGCGCAAACAGTGATGATGCGCCCCATTATGGTGTATGCGCTGCCCCAGGGCAGCCGCGACCTTGCGCTGCCCTGGGGCAGCGCATTCATGTGAAAACACGGAGCAGCCGCTCCGTGTTTTCACAGTGCAGGCGGCACCCGCCTGCACTTTCAAAGGGGTTTAGAGATCCCCTTGCAGGTGGGTGCAGTCAGTGACTGCACCCACCTGCAAGGAGATGTCTGGGGGGTCCATGGGACCCCATTTACCCCCTGCAGAGGGCTGCTGTCAGGAGGCGCACTGACAGTGGGCCTCCTTTTAAATGGAGCACTGTCAGTGCGCCTCCTGAGGGCTTCTTTGACTCTGCGCCCACGTCTGTAATATGGCGCATGCGCAGAGTCAAAGGAATTCCCTCATTTGCATAGGGCACGCCCCTATGCAAATGAGGGAACACCCTCTGTTGATAGCGCTGGCGCTTTAAGTGCGCCAGCACTATCGGTATTAGTGAAGGGGACGCGCAAGTGTCTGCGCCCCCTTCTATAATACCAAAGTGCCCGGGGGGGGGGGGGGGGCGCGCAAAGCGGGCGCAAACGCCCATTGCGCCCCCGGGGCACCATCTGTAATACGGCCCCTTATGTTCTCTGAACTAAAGCTTGAAAAATCATGATTAACAACAGTTTGATCAATGTTTATATCAAATGCCGAATCTCCTGTATTCTCTAGTGCAAGCTTCCTATTTGTAGTATTTTCAACATTGGTAGCTATTGAGCAAGCAAATAGGGAGAAAAACAGCATTCTGCATATGTGTCATAATCAGCAAATTTACCTGCTCTGGTATCTTGTATCATGCTCTCTGATTTCACAATCATTCTCCAGGGTCAGACTTCACTTCTCCTGGCACCAACAGGCTCAGCTAACACCAGCTAAACTTTGCTATAAATAATGTGTGCCATCATGTACGCCTTAATTTTACCCTTAAACTATATCAACATCAAAGGCTGTGCAACTAATTCCGAAGGTGTAAAGCTAAATACTGGCTACATTCCCCTTTGCACCAAGGGGACATTCTCTTACCAACTGTTTAAATGGCCTCTGTGGATCTGCAAATGAAAGCAGTAATTCTATTTTATGATGAATTTCTTTTTATTGTTAAAGTTAAATGAATGTAATGTGTGCCCAAGCAACCATTCTGAATAGTCCTCATGTAGCGTGAAGTGAAGGTGGTCCGGCTTCCACAAAGCAACCATGGTTGTGGACCTGTGGGCCCATGATCACGGTTTAAACAACTGAGGAAAGCTTAAGCTTGGAGCACATTTTTTAACAGTGACCGATACCTTGGAGTCAATAAGCTTACAAAGAAATGTATTCTTTTGTCAACCACACTATTGTCCTAAGTCTGTTTGTCTTTCAAATTGTTCCCTTTGAAATGTTTTCATGTAACTGCACCCTGTTATTTTAAATTCTACTTGTCCTGGTTGAATCCATATGGGTGTGTATCCAAGGTACGGGGAATCATGGGACCAACTTCTTAAAGTTGACTAGTCGAGGTCAAGATATTCTGGTTACAAATTAAGTTTGGTTGCTCACAAACTATAATGTGCTGTATATTTGGAACTGCTGGTCATGGTAGAAAAACGTCAACTCTGGTGGACACAGTAAACCTGTGTTGTCTCCCTCTTTGGATAGGAAAATCCTGGGACTTGGGTATATAGTACCTTGTGCAAGATAATGGCACAAGGTCAGTGGTTTCAGTAACCAAGAGGAAGCCCTGTACTCCTTCAGCTAGGGGGCTCCATGTTGGCATGGCAACTTGACCCAAGCAGAGCTACAGAACGAGAGAATACAGGCAACATGTTGCCTGAGACTTCAAGAAATTACCATGCAGATTCATACTGGCCTTGTTGAGGTGAAATTCTTAAAGGTGCTTGAGGTAAGCTCCAGGTTACACTGTAGGTCTCTGGCAGCAGTGGCGTGACAAAACTTGAGGGTGCAAAGTACATGGAAGCCCCCACGCTCTGAACCTAGTCCGGAGCTCTCAGGCCAGGGGCCCGCCGCCTGTGCCCAGTGCTGGAGCCTCCCCCCCCGCACCGCTGGGGCTGTGGGAGCCATTGTTATGCCACTGCCTGGCAGTTAGATGTGATGCCCTTGTCAATTATATCAAATCACTGTTTAAATTTTGCCTGCCATCGGATTTCGTCTGGCTTCACTGTGCTTTTCTCACTTCTGAGAGCAAATGTGGATTCCAGGAGAACCTTCCAGGTAGCCCTAAAGAGTTGTTGGGTTGATTGGACATACCCTGCTTACAGCATGCAATGTGTTGCTGTGGGGCTGTGTGCCACTTTGTAGGAGCGGCTTCATGGAATTGCTCCAGTGAAAAGCACATGTATCCCATCCAGTAACCTTCCCTGGAGATGAAGGATTCTGGATGGCCTAATCATGTTGTATCTGTGGATAGGCAGTCGTCCTCTATTTTAAAAACACCAAATCACACACAATGATCAAGGAACCTTGCACTCTCTGGGCCCCCAAGTATTGGAGGGGGGGGGTGTACTTTGACTAGTGAAGCCAGTAGACCTCACCCTAGGGATACAGTCATCCTGCATCCCCAAAGAGTATCCTTGCCTCCAGAGTGGTAAAAAGCATTGCCATAGAAATCCCTGGCACTGAAGGGAACTACTTTGTGTGGTGTGGATGTGCTCTTTGTGAGAGGGAAGAATTCAGGCCCTCCCAGTGAAGTTAGCCAATCGCTCAAGTGGGTTGACCCACTGCCCCATGCTGTATGCTGTAGTGGATGAACGAAAAATGTGAGTGACACAATAACAAACCTATAGATTCAGAGGGCTGGCTAAAAATCCATATAAGTACAATTATATGTCTAATTTTAGCTAAATCAGAAGGTCTTCTCTAACGACAGATCTAAAAATCAATTCTGTGATCTTAGGATTTTTCTACAAGGGCATCTCAAGCAAGCCAAACCAAGTTGAAACCCAGATGAGGGGCATTTTGCACGTCCAACTTCATTAGTTTAACTTCATTCTTTATTGCACCTGAGACAGGACCAAGCCCTGCCCCAAGGCAGTGCTCTGCTACCAAATCAGGCCCTCAATCTAAAAATCAAATGTGCAGAAGTGAGCCATGGAGAAAGAGGTGCACAGCCTTGAGTTTTTGGGTTTCTGAATTAGTAAGGCTGACTAAATATTTTTATGGGTTTAGTTCATCAACAAACTCAGATTATAGTGAAGAATTTGAGGGTAGCCTAGCAGCATTACAATATGAGATTTCCATGACTAAGTGCTGAAATAGCCAAAGAGAGGCGTAGTGGAGATAAGACCAAGGAGGCAATCATCAGTTTACTCCTTCATAGAAAGGCTACCTCTCATAGGATATAAGGACTCTGTTTCAGAGATTTCAGCGGTTATTCTTAAAGCAAAACTCAACAACATGACCCCAACATTCCTGCCAGCAGTTTCTTACAGTCCTCTGCCTTCTCCAACCTTCACTGCATTTTGTCAGCCTGGGATATGACCAGAAGATGAAATATAATGTAAATAGCATTGGCTAAGCCAATGAGTCTGGCGTTAGTGACCATACGTTTGGATTTTTCATTGCTTGTTTTCTTCCCTTATGGGTTCTGAAAAACTTTATTTGTTGGGGAAGCTGTCAGGACCTCACCAGTCTAGAAGAATCATTGGACAAAAGCAAAAATATTTTTGGCCTCAAAGCACACATTTCCACAGTAGTCCCTGGCACTTAGGGGGAACTACTTTTTGTGAGGAAATCAGAAAGGTTCAGGAAACTGAACTTTATCTAAGGTAGTTAGAATTGAGCATGGCAGATTTTAAGGCAAAGAAAGGACGTGGGAAACAGTAATACAAGGAAAAAACTTCCAAAAAGCTGGCTGTGTAGGTCCATGGGAGGAATAAAAGAAGAATGTCTTGTCAAGGCAAAATGGGTAAAAGCTAAACTTATCCCTGTACTCAAGACTGGGAGCAGCAATTAAAAGGCTGTTGTCATGGATCTCTGGGCATACATAGGAAGATGCCATAATGTTGGTCTTACTGTGCTATATATGGCTGCTGAGAGATGGTAATAAAGAGTATCCTTTATATAATATCTCCCCTAGACTTTAATTAAATATCTGGGGCCTGCTAGACCTGGCACAATTGGCGTGGGTCTCCCTTCCATGTTTTGCCTTTACCTCCTGTGTTTTGCTGTGTGTTGGACTCCATTTTTTGCTGGTCTAGATGCTTTGGGCACTTTGCCACTGCTGTTCAGTGCCAAAGTGCAAGTGCTCCCTTTTGTAAATTGTGTTATGGATTAGGGTTTCCATGATTGGCTATTTGATTTACTTGTCAGACCCTAGTATAGTGCACTGTGTGTGCCCAGGGCCTGTAGATCAAATGCTGCTGGTGGGCTTGCAGCACTGGCAGTGCCACCCACCAAAGCAGCCTGTAAAATGTGACTCAGGCCTGCCATTGCAGAGCCTGTATGCCATGTCGACTTTGCAAGTGAACACACTTGCCAGTCCCTAAACCTTCCCTTTTCTACATATCAGTCACCCCTAAGGTAGGCCCAAGGTATCCCTGTAGGCAGGGTGCAATGTATGTGAAAGGTAGGACATGCCCTGATGCGTGTGGCATGTCCTGATAGTGAAATACTGCCAATTTCGTTTTTCACTTTTGCAAGGCTATCTATTCCCATAGGACAGAATGGGGAGTTTGTTTACAATATCTTATAAACATAACTGACCCTGGGAACAAGGTAGAAAAATAAAGTTTAGTATGCCTGAACTCAGAATGTTTAAACGCATCTTTTAGTGAGGGTGATTTTTATATTCTGTGTTTGAAAAGACCACTTTTAGAAAGTAGCTATTGCCCAGAGTTGGACCCATGATTAGAATAGGCACCGAGGCGAGAATTATCA
Source organism: Calotriton arnoldi (assembly GCA_963921515.1). Classification (NCBI taxonomy): domain Eukaryota; kingdom Metazoa; phylum Chordata; class Amphibia; order Caudata; family Salamandridae; genus Calotriton; species Calotriton arnoldi. The sequence continues at coordinate 377,850 of CAWUFW010006775.1, read as the reverse complement.
GGTCCGAGGAAATTGAGCCCAAGACCCGCCGAGGCGGGAATTGAACCCTGGTCCCGGGCCAGATCTCTGCATCAGGGTCTGCCGCTCTAACCATTGAGCCACACTTCTCCAATTGGACAAAGGTGCAAACCATTGCCAACTAGAGACCCCCAGTTCTAACATACTGTATGTGTTCTCAAATGCTTTACACACTGTCTCTGAGATAAGCCTGTCTGCTCGTGCCAAGCTACCAAGGGGGTGAACAGGGGTTATTTTAGGAGTGTATCCCCCTTACCCTGACTAGAAGCAAGGGTCCCTATTTGGACAAAGGTACCTACCTCTGCCAACTAGAGACCCCCATTTCTAACAGGGCCGTATTACACATTATCACAGTTTGTGCCCGAGGTACCTTTCAAAAGGTGCGCCGGGCGCAAACAGTGATGATGCGCCCCATTATGGTGTATGCGCTGCCCCCAGGGCAGCCGCGACCTTGCGCTGCCCTGGGGCAGCGCATTCATGTGAAAACACGGAGCAGCCGCTCCGTGTTTTCACAGTGCAGGCGGCACCCGCCTGCACTTTCAAAGGGGTTTAGAGATCCCCTTGCAGGTGGGTGCAGTCAGTGACTGCACCCACCTGCAAGGGGATGTCTGGGGGGTCCATGGGACCCCATTTACCCCCTGCAGAGGGCTGCTGTCAGGAGGCGCACTGACAGTGGGCCTCCTTTTAAATGGAGCACTGTCAGTGCGCCTCCTGAGGGCTTCTTTGACTCTGCGCCCACGTCTGTAATATGGCGCATGCGCAGAGTCATAGGAATTCCCTCATTTGCATAGGGCACGCCCCTATGCAAATGAGGGAACACCCTCTGTTGATAGCGCTGGCGCTTTAAGTGCGCCAGCACTATCGGTATTAGTGAAGGGGACGCGCAAGTGTCTGCGCCCCCTTCTATAATACCAAAGTGCCCGGGGGGGGGGGGCGCGCAAAGCGGGCGCAAACGCCCATTGCGCCCCCGGGGCACCATCTGTAATACGGCCCCTTATGTTCTCTGAACTAAAGCTTGAAAAATCATGATTAACAACAGTTTGATCAATGTTTATATCAAAGGCCGAATCTCCTGTATTCTCTAGTGCAAGCTTCCTATTTGTAGTATTTTCAACATTGGTAGCTATTGAGCAAGCAAATAGAGAGAAAAACAGCATTCTGCATATGTGCCATAATCAGCAAATTTACCTGCTCTGGTATCTTGTATCATGCTCTCTGATTTCACAATCATTCTCCAGGGTCAGACTTCACTTCTCCTGGCACCAACAGGCTCAGCTAACACCAGCTAAACTTTGCTATAAATAATGTGTGCCATCATGTACGCCTTAATTTTACCCTTAAACTATATCAACATCAAAGGCTGTGCAACTAATTCCGAAGGTGTAAAGCTAAATACTGGCTACGTTCCCCCTTTGCACCAAGGGGACATTCTCTTACCAACTGTTTAAATGGCCTCTGTGGATCTGCAAATGAAAGCAGTAATTCTATTTTATGATGAATTTCTTTTTATTGTTAAAGTTAAATGAATGTAATGTGTGCCCAAGCAACCATTCTGAATAGTCCTCATGTAGCGTGAAGTGAAGGTGGTCCGGCTTCCACAAAGCAACCATGGTTGTGGACCTGTGGGCCCATGATCACGGTTTAAACAACTGAGGAAAGCTTAAGCTTGGAGCACATTTTTTAACAGTGACCGATACCTTGGAGTCAATAAGCTTACAAAGAAATGTATTCTTTTGTCAACCACACTATTGTCCTAAGTCTGTTTGTCTTTCAAATTGTTCCCTTTGAAATGTTTTCATGTAACTGCACCCTGTTATTTTAAATTCTACTTGTCCTGGTTGAATCCATATGGGTGTGTATCCAAGGTACGGGGAATCATGGGACCAACTTCTTAAAGTTGACTAGTCGAGGTCAAGATATTCTGGTTACAAATTAAGTTTGGTTGCTCACAAACTATAATGTGCTGTATATTTGGAACTGCTGGTCATGGTAGAAAAACGTCAACTCTGGTGGACACAGTAAACCTGTGTTGTCTCCCTCTTTGGATAGGAAAATCCTGGGACTTGGGTATATAGTACCTTGTGCAAGATAATGGCACAAGGTCAGTGGTTTCAGTAACCAAGAGGAAGCCCTGTACTCCTTCAGCTAGGGGGCTCCATGTTGGCATGGCAACTTGACCCAAGCAGAGCTACAGAACGAGAGAATACAGGCAACATGTTGCCTGAGACTTCAAGAAATTACCATGCAGATTCATACTGGCCTTGTTGAGGTGAAATTCTTAAAGGTGCTTGAGGTAAGCTCCAGGTTACACTGTAGGTCTCTGGCAGCAGTGGCGTGACAAAACTTGAGGGTGCAAAGTACATGGAAGCCCCCACGCTCTGAACCTAGTCCGGAGCTCTCAGGCCAGGGGCCCGCCGCCTGTGCCCAGTGCTGGAGCCTCCCCCCCCCCCCGCACCGCTGGGGCTGTGGGGGCCATTGTTATGCCACTGCCTGGCAGTTAGATGTGATGCCCTTGTCAATTATATCAAATCACTGTTTAAATTTTGCCTGCCATCGGATTTCGTCTGGCTTCACTGTGCTTTTCTCACTTCTGAGAGCAAATGTGGATTCCAGGAGAACCTTCCAGGTAGCCCTAAAGAGTTGTTGGGTTGATTGGACATACCCTGCTTACAGCATGCAATGTGTTGCTGTGGGGCTGTGTGCCACTTTGTAGGAGCGGCTTCATGGAATTGCTCCAGTGAAAAGCACATGTATCCCATCCAGTAACCTTCCCTGGAGATGAAGGATTCTGGATGGCCTAATCATGTTGTATCTGTGGATAGGCAGTCGTCCTCTATTTTAAAAACACCAAATCACACACAATGATCAAGGAACCTTGCACTCTCTGGGCCCCCAAGTATTGGAGGGGGGGGGATGTACTTTGACTAGTGAAACCAGTAGACCTCACCCTAGGGATACAGTCATCCTGCATCCCCAAAGAGTATCCTTGCCTCCAGAGTGGTAAAAAGCATTGCCATAGAAATCCCTGGCACTGAAGGGAACTACTTTGTGTGGTGTGGATGTGCTCTTTGTGAGAGGGAAGAATTCAGGCCCTCCCAGTGAAGTTAGCCAATCGCTCAAGTGGGTTGACCCACTGCCCCATGCTGTATGCTGTAGTGGATGAACGAAAAATGTGAGTGACACAATAACAAACCTATAGATTCAGAGGGCTGGCTAAAAATCCATATAAGTACAATTATATGTCTAATTTTAGCTAAATCAGAAGGTCTTCTCTAACGACAGATCTAAAAATCAATTCTGTGATCTTAGGATTTTTCTACAAGGGCATCTCAAGCAAGCCAAACCAAGTTGAAACCCAGATGAGGGGCATTTTGCACGTCCAACTTCATTAGTTTAACTTCATTCTTTATTGCACCTGAGACAGGACCAAGCCCTGCCCCAAGGCAGTGCTCTGCTACCAAATCAGGCCCTCAATCTAAAAATCAAATGTGCAGAAGTGAGCCATGGAGAAAGAGGTGCACAGCCTTGAGTTTTTGGGTTTCTGAATTAGTAAGGCTGACTAAATATTTTTATGGGTTTAGTTCATCAACAAACTCAGATTATAGTGAAGAATTTGAGGGTAGCCTAGCAGCATTACAATATGAGATTTCCATGACTAAGTGCTGAAATAGCCAAAGAGAGGCGTAGTGGAGATAAGACCAAGGAGGCAATCAGCAGTTTACTCCTTCATAGAAAGGCTACCTCTCATAGGATATAAGGACTCTGTTTCAGAGATTTCAGCGGTTATTCTTAAAGCAAAACTCAACAACATGACCCCAACATTCCTGCCAGCAGTTTCTTACAGTCCTCTGCCTTCTCCAACCTTCACTGCATTTTGTCAGCCTGGGATATGACCAGAAGATGAAATATAATGTAAATAGCATTGGCTAAGCCAATGAGTCTGGCGTTGGTGACCATACGTTTGGATTTTTCATTGCTTGTTTTCTTCCCTTATGGGTTCTGAAAAACTTTATTTGTTGGGGAAGCTGTCAGGACCTCACCAGTCTAGAAGAATCATTGGACAAAAGCAAAAATATTTTTGGCCTCAAAGCACACATTTCCACAGTAGTCCCTGGCACTTAGGGGGAACTACTTTTTGTGAGGAAATCAGAAAGGTTCAGGAAACTGAACTTTATCTAAGGTAGTTAGAATTGAGCATGGCAGATTTTAAGGCAAAGAAAGGACGTGGGAAACAGTAATACAAGGAAAAAACTTCCAAAAAGCTGGCTGTGTAGGTCCATGGGAGGAATAAAAGAAGAATGTCTTGTCAAGGCAAAATGGGTAAAAGCTAAACTTATCCCTGTACTCAAGACTGGGAGCAGCAATTAAAAGGCTGTTGTCATGGATCTCTGGGCATACATAGGAAGATGCCATAATGTTGGTCTTACTGTGCTATATATGGCTGCTGAGAGATGGTAATAAAGAGTATCCTTTATATAATATCTCCCCCTAGACTTTAATTAAATATCTGGGGCCTGCTAGACCTGGCACAATTGGCGTGGGTCTCCTTCCATGTTTTGCCTTTACCTCCTGTGTTTTGCTGTGTGTTGGACTCCATTTTTTGCTGGTCTAGATGCTTTGGGCACTTTGCCACTGCTGTTCAGTGCCAAAGTGCAAGTGCTCCCTTTTGTAAATTGTGTTATGGATTAGGGTTTCCATGATTGGCTATTTGATTTACTTGTCAGACCCTAGTATAGTGCACTGTGTGTGCCCAGGGCCTGTAGATCAAATGCTGCTGGTGGGCTTGCAGCACTGGTAGTGCCACCCACCAAAGCAGCCTGTAAAATGTGACTCAGGCCTGCCATTGCAGAGCCTGTATGCCATGTCGACTTTGCAAGTGAACACACTTGCCAGTCCCTAAACCTTCCCTTTTCTACATATCCGTCACCCCTAAGGTAGGCCCAAGGTATCCCTGTAGGTAGGGTGCAATGTATGTGAAAGGTAGGACATGCCCTGATGCGTGTGGCATGTCCTGATAGTGAAATACTACCAATTTCGTTTTTCACTTTTGCAAGGCTATCTATTCCCATAGGACAGAATGGGGAGTTTGTTTACAATATCTTATAAACATAACTGACCCTGGGAACAAGGTAGAAAAATAAAGTTTAGTATGCCTGAACTCAGAATGTTTAAACGCATCTTTTAGTGAGGGTGATTTTTATATTCTGTGTTTGAAAAGACCACTTTTAGAAAGTAGGTATTTTCTTGCCTAACCATCCAGTGTGCCTCTGCTAGGTTTGTGTATTGCATGTCTGGCTTTTGGATGACAGGGGCTGGAGAGGGACAGTGGCTCCAGAAGTCTGATGAGTCAGGGCTAGGCTGAATAGACCTGGGCTGCATTTAGAGTAGGGGGAGGAGATTTCCTTTCACCTGAATGGGCCTGGTCTGCCTTCAACAATGCTGTCTCCACCTCCTGCCAGGAAGCTGCACCAGTGAGGACAGAACTGGTTTTGGCTGGGTACAGACACTCTCTGCCTTCAGAGAACAAAGGATTTTTGTGTATAAAAAGAGGGGCCCAGACTTTTAGATCACTTCTGGGAAATCAAGAGGAACCTTTGCCAAGGAGAAGAGCCGGATAAGCTGAGGAGGAATACTGCCCCTGTGCTGTTTGCTGTCTGGGGTTGGCCTGCAGTGGCTGCTTGCTGCCAAGGAAAGGAGAAAAAGGACTTTGCTGTTTGCTTTGTCACCTGCTTGAAGAAAAGATCTCCAAGGGCTTGAAACTGAGCTTGCCTCCTGTTCTGAAGTCTCAGGGACACAAAGACTTCATTCCTTCTGTCTCTCTGCATCTGGAACTGCTGTTTCAGCTGCCACCGAAGGAAATGGCAACACTGACGCCGGCGAGCGACGCTGTAACCTGCACAGAAGCCGTGGGCACCGCTCGTGAAGAGCACAACGCACCGCCCCGACTTGCACCGTAGGCCTGACACCTTGCCGCATCGACTCGGAAGCCATCAGCGAGGCCGCTGCCTGCACTGGAGTCAAGGACACCGCTCGTGACGTCCACGATGCAATGTCTCGACTCGCACCGCAGCACCGACACCGGTGCTTCATCAACGCAGAGCCGATCCTCGACGTGGGTGACTCCTGAATTCATCGACATCGCACCGTCGTAAGGAACCGCCGCCTCGCCGCCATCGTGACGTCACCTCCCCGACACAGTAAGGAACAGACGTCTCACCTCCCCTGCACCGCAGTAAGGAGCAGAGGCTTCACCTCCCCTGGGGTCGTAAGGAACTGACGCCGCAGGCGCCAACGAAGCATCAACTCCCCGACGCCGTACACCGCCGTTGCTTTCATCAATTCCAAGGTACTGTTCTTTGTGGGTCTGCTTGACTCCGGGCCCGACGCCGCGCACCTCGCGATCAACGCCATTCTTTGGGATTTTTTTCTGTCACGACATCGTAATGACTCCAGGTGGAGTTATTTGTTGCTAGAAGCTTGATTTGAGTGAATAACCTATTTTTAAGGATATTTTTGATACTGTATTGTGGATTTTTGTCGTTTGGTCTTGTTTTGGTTTAGATAAAGATTACTTATTTTTCTAAACTGGTGTGGTGTTCATTTGTAGTGTTTTCACTGTATTACTGTGTTAGACTTGGCACCATTGGCGTGGGTCTCCCTTCCATTTTTTGCTGTTGCCTCTTATGTTTTGCTGGTTTTAGATGCTTTTGGGCACTGTGCCACTGCTGTTCAGTGCCACAGTGCAAGTGCTCCCTACTGTAAATTGATGTGTTGATTAGTAACTCCATGATTGGGTTATTTGATTTACTTGTCAGACCCTAGTACAGTGCACCATGGGTGCCCAGGGCTTGTAAATCAAATGCTGCTGGTGGGCTTGCAGCACTGGTTGTGCCGCCCACAGAAGCAGCTTGTAAAGTATGTCTCAGGCCTGCCATTGCAGAGCCTGTGTGCAGTCTGTGACTGCCATGTCGACTTGGCAAGTGCACCCACTTGCCAGTCCCTAAACCTTCCCTTATCTTCATATCAGACACCCCTAAGGTAGGCCCAAGGGCAGGGTGCATTGTAAGTATAAGGTAGGACATGCCCTGGTGTGTGTGGCATGTCCTAATAGTGAATTACAGCCATTTTCGTTTTTCACTATTGCAAGGCTACCTGTTCCCCATAGGCCAGAATGGGCAGTTTGATTATTACACCTTATAATCCTAACTGACCCAGGGAACATGGTAGAAAAACGAATTTAGTATGCCTGAACTCAGGATGATAAAATACATCTTTTAGTGAAGTTGGTTTTAACATTCTGTGTTTGAAAATACCACTTTTAGAAAGTAGGTATTTTCTTGCCTAACCATCCAGCTGCCTCTGCTCAGGTTGTGTATTGTATGTCTGGGTTTGTGAGTGACAGGGGCTGGGGGATTCCAGGAGGCAGGGTGAGTCAGCACTAGGCTGAATAGGTCTGCCTGAAGGAGGATGGGTGGGAGGAGTTGCACCTGGGTCTGAATAGGGCTGTGCCTGCCTTCCACAATGCTGGCTCCACCTCCTGCCGGGCGTCTGATGGCTCTGCCCCTCACTCTCAAAGGAAAGAAGGAGTCAGGTACACAAAGTGCTCCAAGACTGACCAGAACTGGTTTGGACTAGGCAAAGGCCTCTCTGCCTTCAGAGAACAAAGGATTTCTGTGTATAAGTACTGGGGCCCAGACCCCATGAAATTAGATCACTTCTGGGAAATCAAGAAACCTGTTGCCAAGGAGAAGAACCGGAGAAGCTGAAGGAGGAGTACTGCCCCTGTGCTGTTTTGCTGATTGGGGTTGGCCTGCAGTGGTTGCTTTCTGCCAAGGACAGGAGAAAAGACTTTGCTGTGCTTATCATCTTGAAGAAGAGAATCTCCAAGGGCTTGAACTGAGCTTGCCTCCTGCCTGAAGTCACAGGGACACAAAGACTTCACCCCTTCTGTTTGCCTGCATCTAGAACTGCTGTTTTAGCTGCTAACAGAAGGAAATTGCAACACCGACGCCGGCGAGCGACGCCGTAACCTGCACCGAAGCCGTGGGCTCCGCTCGTGAAGAGCACGACGCACCGCCCCGACTTGCACCGTAGGCCCGACGCTTGCCGACGCCGTGCGACATCGACTCCGAAGCTGTCACCGAGGCCGCTGCCTGCACCGGAGCCGAGGACACCGCTCGCGACGCTCACGACGCACCGTCCCGACTCGCACCGCAGCCCCGACTTCACCGACGCCAGGGCTTCATCATCGCGGAGCCGATCCTCGACGTGGGTGACCCCCAAATCCATCGACACCGCACCATCGTAAGGAACCGACGCCTCGCCGCCATCCGTGGCATCACCTCCCCGACACAGTAAGGAACCGACGCCTCACCTCCCCTGCGCTGCAGTAAGGAACCGAGACATCACCTCCCCTGGGGTCGTAAGGAACCGACGCCGCCGGCGCCAACGAAGCATCACCTCCCCGACGCCGTGCACCGTCTTTGTTTTCATCGAATTCCAGGTACTGTTCTTTGTGGGTCTGCTCGACTCCGGGCCCGACGCCGCGCACCTCGCGGTCGGCGCCGTACTTTTGGATTTCCACCGGTCACGACGTTGTGATAACTCCAAGTGGAGTTATTTGTTGCTACAAGCTTTATTTTGATTGACTATCCTATTTTTGAAGATAACGTGAACTGTCTCTATCATTTTAAGTCTATTTTAGATTACAGTATTGTGGATTTTTGCTATTGGGTCTTGTGTTAAGTCTATATAAAGATTACTTATTTTTACATACAACCTGTGTGGTGTCCATCTGTAGTGTTTTCACTGTATTACTGTATGTGTTCACAAATGCTTTAAACACTAGCTCTGAGATAAGCCTGTCTGCTCGTGCCAAGCTACCAGGGGGTGAGCAGGGGTTATTTTAGGAGTGTATCCCCCTTATCCTGACTAGAAGCAAGGGTCCCTATTTGAAATTAAATGAAATGAAATTTGTACTTGTAAAGCGCACTTATACCCCCAAAGGGGTGTCCTGGCGCTGTACGCATACCGCTGTGGAACCCTTCCTGGCTTTTCCCTGTGAAATGTCCACTCCTGGGCACCCCCAAGGTGAAGCCAGGCATCCCAGCGCTGTTGGGGCCGTTGTGGAGATTAAGCAAGCTATTGCCCAGAGTTGCAGAGTGGGACCCATGATTAGAATAGGCACCGAGGCGAGAATTATCAGGTCCGAGGAAATTGAGCCCAAGACCCGCCGAGGCGGGAATTGAACCCTGGTCCCGGGCCAGATCTCTGCATCAGGGTCTGCCGCTCTAACCATTGAGCCACACTTCTCCAATTGGACAAAGGTGCAAACCATTGCCAACTAGAGACCCCCAGTTCTAACATACTGTATGTGTTCTCAAATGCTTTACACACTGTCTCTGAGATAAGCCTGTCTGCTCGTGCCAAGCTACCAAGGGGGTGAACAGGGGTTATTTTAGGAGTGTATCCCCCTTACCCTGACTAGAAGCAAGGGTCCCTATTTGGACAAAGGTACCTACCTCTGCCAACTAGAGACCCCCATTTCTAACAGGGCCGTATTACACATTATCACAGTTTGTGCCCGAGGTACCTTTCAGCAGGCGCCGGGCGCAAACAGTGATGATGCGCCCCATTATGGTGTATGCGCTGCCCCCAGGGCAGCCGCGACCTTGCGCTGCCCTGGGGCAGCGCATTCATGTGAAAACACGGAGCAGCCGCTCCGTGTTTTCACAGTGCAGGCGGCACCCGCCTGCACTTTCAAAGGGGTTTAGAGATCCCTTGCAGGTGGGTGCAGTCAGTGACTGCACCCACCTGCAAGGGGATGTCTGGGGGTCCATGGGACCCCATTTACCCCCTGCAGAGGGCTGCTGTCAGGAGGCGCACTGACAGTGGGCCTCCTTTTAAATGGAGCACTGTCAGTGCGCCTCCTGAGGGCGTCTTTGATTCTGCGCCCACGTCTGTAATATGGCGCATGCGCAGAGTCAAAGGAATTCCCTCATTTGCATAGGGCACGCCCCTATGCAAATGAGGGAACACCCTCTGTTGATAGCGCTGGCGCTTTAAGTGCGCCAGCACTATCGGTATTAGTGAAGGGGACGCGCAAGTGTCTGCGCCCCTTCTATAATACCAAAGTGCCCGGGGGCGCGCAAGCGGGCGCAAACGCCCATTGCGCCCCGGGCACCATCTGTAATACGGCCCCTTATGTTCTCTGAACTAAAGCTTGAAAAATCATGATTAACAACAGTTTGATCAATGTTTATATCAAAGGCCGAATCTCCTGTATTCTCTAGTGCAAGCTTCCTATTTGTAGTATTTTCAACATTGGTAGCTATTGAGCAAGCAAATAGAGAGAAAAACAGCATTCTGCATATGTGCCATAATCAGCAAATTTACCTGCTCTGGTATCTTGTATCATGCTCTCTGATTTCACAATCATTCTCCAGGGTCAGACTTCACTTCTCCTGGCACCAACAGGCTCAGCTAACACCAGCTAAACTTTGCTATAAATAATGTGTGCCATCATGTACGCCTTAATTTTACCCTTAAACTATATCAACATCAAAGGCTGTGCAACTAATTCCGAAGGTGTAAAGCTAAATACTGGCTACGTTCCCCCTTTGCACCAAGGGGACATTCTCTTACCAACTGTTTAAATGGCCTCTGTGGATCTGCAAATGAAAGCAGTAATTCTATTTTATGATGAATTTCTTTTTATTGTTAAAGTTAAATGAATGTAATGTGTGCCCAAGCAACCATTCTGAATAGTCCTCATGTAGCGTGAAGTGAAGGTGGTCCGGCTTCCACAAAGCAACCATGGTTGTGGACCTGTGGGCCCATGATCACGGTTTAAACAACTGAGGAAAGCTTAAGCTTGGAGCACATTTTTTAACAGTGACCGATACCTTGGAGTCAATAAGCTTACAAAGAAATGTATTCTTTTGTCAACCACACTATTGTCCTAAGTCTGTTTGTCTTTCAAATTGTTCCCTTTGAAATGTTTTCATGTAACTGCACCCTGTTATTTTAAATTCTACTTGTCCTGGTTGAATCCATATGGGTGTGTATCCAAGGTACGGGGAATCATGGGACCAACTTCTTAAAGTTGACTAGTCGAGGTCAAGATATTCTGGTTACAAATTAAGTTTGGTTGCTCACAAACTATAATGTGGTGTATATTTGGAACTGCTGGTCATGGTAGAAAAACGTCAACTCTGGTGGACACAGTAAACCTGTGTTGTCTCCCTCTTTGGATAGGAAAATCCTGGGACTTGGGTATATAGTACCTTGTGCAAGATAATGGCACAAGGTCAGTGGTTTCAGTAACCAAGAGGAAGCCCTGTACTCCTTCAGCTAGGGGGCTCCATGTTGGCATGGCAACTTGACCCAAGCAGAGCTACAGAACGAGAGAATACAGGCAACATGTTGCCTGAGACTTCAAGAAATTACCATGCAGATTCATACTGGCCTTGTTGAGGTGAAATTCTTAAAGGTGCTTGAGGTAAGCTCCAGGGTACACTGTAGGTCTCTGGCAGCAGTGGCGTGACAAAACTTGAGGGTGCAAAGTACATGGAAGCCCCCACGCTCTGAACCTAGTCCGGAGCTCTCAGGCCAGGGGCCCGCCGCCTGTGCCCAGTGCTGGAGCCTCCCCCCCCCCGCACCGCTGGGGCTGTGGGGGCCATTGTTATGCCACTGCCTGGCAGTTAGATGTGATGCCCTTGTCAATTATATCAAATCACTGTTTAAATTTTGCCTGCCATCGGATTTCGTCTGGCTTCACTGTGCTTTTCTCACTTCTGAGAGAAAATGTGGATTCCAGGAGAACCTTCCAGGTAGCCCTAAAGAGTTGTTGGGTTGATTGGACATACCCTGCTTACAGCATGCAATGTGTTGCTGTGGGGCTGTGTGCCACTTTGTAGGAGCGGCTTCATGGAATTGCTCCAGTGAAAAGCACATGTATCCCATCCAGTAACCTTCCCTGGAGATGAAGGATTCTGGATGGCCTAATCATGTTGTATCTGTGGATAGGCAGTCGTCCTCTATTTTAAAAACACCAAATCACACACAATGATCAAGGAACCTTGCACTCTCTGGGCCCCCAAGTATTGGAGGGGGGGGTGTACTTTGACTAGTGAAGCCAGTAGACCTCACCCTAGGGATACAGTCATCCTGCATCCCCAAAGAGTATCCTTGCCTCCAGAGTGGTACGTCCAGGGCTCGAGTCGGGGTACCACGCGGGTGGACGGCGTCCCCCCACTTATTTTACCGGGAGCTCGATAACTGGAGCAAATGGAGCCACACATTCACTCTTTGGCCTCTCTGGGGCGAGATCGGAGCTCATTCAGAACGCTGCTCACGTGCTGGCTTCTCTGATGCAATCGCATCTAAGGGGTGAGCGAGGGGAGGCAATGAGTCTGATGGTGCAAGCCACCTTTCGTGACGTCACTTCCTGTCGTGACGTCAGCGTCCCCCCCACTTCTTTTTTTAGGACTTGTGCCCTGGGTACGTCCTCAAGACTAAATAGTGGTGGAGCCCGTTGTGCATTCACGGTCCCAGGAGGCACCAAGGAGAGTTATGGAATTGGTGTTATGGTGGCTCCTGGGTGTCGGCTATTCAAACACAGTCTGGGAAACAAAAATACAGGGGGGCTCGGGGTGCAACAAACGACAAATGTCAGGATGATTCAACTGGACTAAACAGCTGTAGACTTTCATCCTTACAGCTATGCAAACTATACTGAAGCTAATGCACGCCTGCAACGGGAGTCATTTATAGGGTTTTCATGTAGTAATGATTTGTGGCCCTTGTTTTAACTCGGTATCTTGTGAACGGCGTAGTTTGAATTCTTTGTAGACAGATGATGGCTTTGGGAGGTTGATTAACATCCTGGAAATAAGAATACTGCTCCTGGTTGTTCATAGCAGTCTGCTGCTATGTGCCTGCCACCGGCTGGTATGCTATTCTCGATGCAAAAGATATTTATATTCTTTTGCCGTAATTATTTGCAGGATAAGGTGATTTCTTTGCTGCCAGTAGATATGCTTTCAGTTTTTAGATAGCACGGACTTCTGTTTTTTGGGTCCTGAAGTAAGGTTTCCAGAAAGGATAGCTATTTATACAAATGCTGGCATTATCACTAGATGCTATTGTGAGGTTGTGCAGCCTGCATCAGTTGAGTTCCTGAGATGCAGGACTACACTGGTCTGTCTGTGGTTGTAGTGAGTGGGAGGGTGCGCTTTTACACTACAGTGATGTGGGAGCTTTTCTTGCTATGTGGGTGTTTTTTCCTCTTTGGTGTTCGCCTCTGTTGTCACAGGACTATGTATAGTCTGTTTCTTCTGTTACTGGTGGTAGATGGAGGCTCTGCTGTTGTGTGGTGGAAGCCTTCCTTCTTGTTGCTGTGTAGGTGAATTGTTGGCTTTCTTAGTATGTGGGTGCATTAAAGATTGTGTTCTCTGAACATGACTAATGTCGACTGAAAACAATGCCACGAAAACGAAAAAACAGAGATACCAGTGCACAGCGTTATCAGTCCTAGTTTGAGAAGACAACCATGCACGCACAACAGTTCAGGTACAGCAGGAATCCGTTCGACCGGCGACCGCGCCAGCTTAGCCTCAGCATGAGTGTGTCTGGCTCCAATTTAAGGCCGCTTCACTCTCGTGGTTCATACTTGGCAGAGAGGTCTGACCTTTCAATGTGTTCAAGTGTAAAGGAAACGAGGTCTTAAACTTCACCACAATGCGGACATCTGTCGTGCAACTCGGCATGTGTTCATTGTACGCAGTAATTAAGAAGGACATTTCTGGGTCACGCCAAGGTTAAGATCCACTCCATGAGCAGTGCGGCTCTAAGCTGCTGACGAGGCAGGGGTTGGCTGGCGCAGGGTAAGAAACCTGGGATGTATTATTGAACTGAACGCTTTCTGTTTGTCTCCGACCCCCTGCTTGGCGGGCTTGAGAAAACGGAGGTTTCATTTAACGTTAACAACCACACTGTATTTTCACTACCTGGTGTGGGGGTTGCCTGGGCTATTTTGTTCTCTTCCTTACAATCCTTAAGGATGATAACGGTGAGTAAGAGGTATGTAGACGAAATGTATGGCTAGTAACCCAAATGCACTGAGAGTAGGTAAGGAAGGGAGATGTATACAAGTCCCAGCCCCATTTAGACACCTGATGCTTTTTTCTGGAGCAGCTGGTGCCCTGTCTGAGAAGTACGACATAAGTGACAATTGTTCACCCTTGCATAAAAGGAGACACCTCACGGATCCAAGGGTGCAATGAACAAGTCTTACAGTCCCCCGTGCTTTTCGTCATCGGCGTGCTCCTCTGTGTGAGGGGGTAAGCAGGCAAAAGGGGCAGGATTTCTGCTAGGTAGGGAATGATGTATATGAAGGAGCGTGAGTAAGTTGCTGTCCCCTAGTTTGTCAACTGTTGCATCAGTCAGTTTGTTGGATCTCACTACCTAAGATGGCATAAGGCTGCCCCTTTCTTTTGAGTACAGAAGCTAGGGCACCACCCACTAGAGTGAAATCAGCAGGTGTATAAATGGGACTAGTATTTATGTAAACTATGCGAGTGGAGGGTGCCCCATTAATTTCTACCTGTAGATTCCTCTTTTTAATACCCACATGAACATGTATATTAGAAACCGAGATGAATTGCAGTATTAGGATGGTAGACCAGTGTTCAATTCTTTGAAGGAATGTAATTCGCAAAGGTTTATAGAAAACAGCTAAAGACCCAGGGCTGGGCTGTTAGAAGCAATTTTACACTTCGTGCCGCATGCACACATTTTAACGAGGTAATGGGATTCGTAGAGCCTGCTGTTCTGCTGGATTGCTCACGCTAAGTGGTTTAGTTCTCCAGCCACGACCTGCTTTTCACATGTGGTGAAGAATGTCTCCATAATTCCAGCCTTCGTCAGGATTCCAGGCTAGATTAGAAAAAATGCATTTTAGGACAATGTTTGCACTTCCAGGGTCACCATTCCCTCATGTGCCACCGGACGGCAGGGTGGGCAGTTCATGGGCCAACAGGGTGCCCCTTTCGGGGTGCCGTAGTATCAAGACAATGGCTCCATCCTGTGATTGCACCTCTTCGGGTCTAGTTGTCAGCTACTTCAGGTGATTCTCGTCCTCTACTCTCTGACAAACAATTTCACCCAACCAACTTTGATCACGTGTCAGTCGGGGCAGGGGCAGGTCCCCGCCATGGGCAGAGGGGCTTTACTGCAAAATGCCTTAGCAGTCGTAACCCCGCCCCAGCATCCTTTATGCTGCCTTCTCCTTCCATGGTGTTCTCCACCTAATGGAAGGTATGGGGCATTTTTATTAGTTACCCAATACACAATGGCGATCTCACCATAGACTGATATATTTGTGATCTCAAGGTTAGAAAGCACCCTAATAGCTGTGTAGTGTCACTTCCATCCTACTTATTAAAAGTGCTGATCGGAGGGAGTTTGCTTTGCAACAACTCTGAAGCATTTTTTGTCCCATCCTTCTCCCTCTTGCTACTGAGGTTGGTCCAGTTTTTTACTTCAGCAGTATGCAAAACTTATAGACTTGGTCTGCTTCCCCACACTCTGTTCTGTCATATTTTGAGTGTAGTTTAGTGCTGGGAAATTCTACAGCACCGTCATAATAAAAGCTCCTGCAGCTTCGTTTGCCTAATGTCATAAATACCTGCGAACTAAAGGAGGGTTAGATGCTTGTTGTGCTTTGTTCCCCTTTCAAGCGCCGCTATGAGACACTAAAGGCCTTATGTATTTTTCTATAGCGTGGGTAGGGAGTATTTCGATTTCTTGGCCACTAGAGTGGGAGAAGAAGGTGCGGCTGTTAGGGCATGTCTATCTTTTTATGTGTGGGGTCTCTGCACTCGTAAACTTATTATTAAAATGCAGTTTTGTGAATTCCAAAACAAACGTAAAATTACACAAAAGTGTAAGTTTACCTTTGTGACTCAGGCCCATAGTGTACCACCTGATGCAAGGAAAGCAACCTGGGATATTTCCTAGCTATATCGCAACACAAGAGCACTATTTAGATACAAGGATGAGCAGTGCAAATTTAACCTGTGCGTTTACTCTAGGAACTACTTCAATCATGTTTTGGATCAGTGAGGAATAACTAGGAACAACATATGGCTCCAGATCATAAAGACAGTTTGTTCTCCATCTTAGGAATTAATTTTCCACATCAATGTATTATAGGGCTCGTAATCTTTGTATAGTCCTGTGCAAACCAGTGGATTAGCAAACCTGAAAAGAATGATTTGAAAAAGGGAAGTCCACGACTTTGAAAATTGTTTTCCTCTTGACCTGGAGTCATGAGTGACCGCGGGAGAAAGGGTTCCTTTTGACTGAGATGGCTGTACGTCCTCTCACTAAATCCCTCTGTGAAAGCTAGACATTCTTGAGTCAATGGATGTCTTTAGATGTGAACATTCAAGCTTGGAGTAACTTAACTATGTGTGCAAACACACCTGTTTACTACAGGTTGGATGGCAGTGGCTGTATATAGAGATTAAACGATGTTTTGTTTTCTAACTGCTAGCATCCCTCTTTTTAGGTTTGGTGTTGGCCAACTTTTTGATTTTAGTAAAATGTTTATATATATATATATATATATATATATAGTATATATATATATATATAGTATATGTTCACTGTAAAAACCACAGGTTTCAGGGATGTTATAGTTAGTTGGACATTTCACTTGTACATAACCAGAGAAATTCGGCCGTTATAGTTAGTTCAGCTAACTGTAACTCGCGCCCCCGCAATGCACTGCTGATGACGTCACATATTACATCATTCATGACATGGTCAGTGACATCACTGATGACAAAATTAAAGGGGAGGGGGGCCGAGTGGCCCCTCTTCCCTGGGCCACTTTTGGCCCCAGGGACCCCATCCCCCGGGGCATGCCCAATTCTTTATTTTATTTTTTATAGAGAGGGGAGCCGTGTGGCCCCCCTCCCGGGCCATGTTTGGCCCCGGGGACCCCATCTCCCGGGGCATGCTCAATTCCTTAATTTGATTTTATTTTTATGGGAGGGGCCTGGCCTCTCCGTTGGGGACGTGGGGGGAGCCCCAATGCCCCCACGGTCCCGCCGGCTCCCCGCCTCCTGCGGGAGCCGGAATTGCTTTTGCACAAGGGAAGCTGCTGACATGCAGCTCCCTTGTGCAAAATCAATCTGCTTTGGTTTTTGAAGTGAGAGCAGGTTTCCTGCTCTCGCTCCAAAACCAAAGCAGGAGTTTGCTATGACAGGGCGGGAGCCGTGCTCCCGCCCTGCCATAGCAAACAGCAATGTCCCCGGGGTGGGCACCCCGGGACATTGCAGGAGGCGGCCCTGGGGGGTGGCGGTCCCCAGGGCCATCAAGGGCTCCAGGAGGGGGGCTGCGTGGCCACCCTTCCAGCATTTCAAAGCCCCGGGGAGGTGGTGGTCCCCGGGGCTGGGGGTCCGCTACGGACCCCCGCATTGAAATGAGTATGTGCCCCGGGGAGGTGGTGGTCCCCCGGGGCGTGTGTGGGGGCTCTTGCCCCCCCCCCCCCCCCACCTTTAAAAAAAAAAAAAATATTTTAAAACAGAGCCCGGGGAGGTGGCGGTCCCCGGGGCTGCGGGGGGGCCGAGTGCCCCCGCATACAATTAAATAAGCCCCGGGGAGGTGGCGGTCCCCGGGACAGCGTGGGGGGGGTTGGGACCCCCCACGCATTTATTTTTAAAGCCCCGGGGAGGTGGTGGTCCCCGGGGCTGCGGGGGGGCCGCGTGCCCCCCTCATACAATTAAATAAGCCCCGGGGAGGTGGCGGTCCCCGGGACTGCGGGGGCCCCAGCGGGCCCCCGCAAATTAATTACGCATTGCCCCTGGGACCTGGCCCACCCGGGGGCTTATATAAAATGAAGCGCGGGAGCCCGCGCTACATTTTTTTTTTTTTTGTCCGGATTCGCGCACCGAGCGCGAATTCGGACGATTTTTATTTATTTTTTTAAATGCTTTTTTTTGGCTCTGGGGGTCCTTGTGGGACCCCCTGAGGAGGAACTTTAGACACAGCTACAGCCTAAACCGCTGAATGGATTTACACCAAATTTGCCAGAATGCTATATCTAGGTCCAGCAAGAGCGCTTTTTGTGTTTTGTTGTAAATCTGTCTAGTAGTTTTTGAGTTATTACTGAAAAATAACCTTTGTATATATACAGAGGCGGAAGCTCTATGGATCCAAACAGATCTCAAACTGAGATCAGATTGGCTGCCACCACCTCAACCAAGAAGTGTTGTCAGCCATCTTAGGACTCGGGCCTAAGTCCTAGAAAAAAGTTTAAAAAAGACACAAGGGGCAGGGTAGGAATGCCCTGACCCCCTAGGCCTAGTGATAATGACCCCACCTGGGGCCAAAAACATGTTGGTTTTAAAAAAAAATTGCAACAAATTTGTTGTGGATCTGTGAATCCGCGGTTTTGCAACAAATATTTGAGGATCCGTGAATCCGCAGCAGCATTAAAAAAAACAAAAAAAAAAAACAAACAAGTGCGATCTCCCGCGCATGTGTTTTTTAAGCCCCCCTGGGTGGGCTAGGTCTGGGTAGGGGGAGCGTAACATATTTATAGTTTGGAGGAGGGGTGTGCGTGACCAAGGCCATCCCTCTCAGGCCGTTTTCAGCCCCTGGGTCCCCATTCCCCAGGGCCTGGCAACATCTACAAAGGGGAGGGGGCCGCACAGTCCCCTTCCCTGAACCATTAATGGCCCTAGGGACCCCATCCCTCCGGGCAGGCTTATGCTATGTCCTGGGGTGCCCACCCCAGGGAATTTGCGGATTCCCTGCCCGCACTGGCGCGGGCAGGGAAACCTGCATTTGCTGTCGCTTGCCAGGAGCAATTGCAAACTCCCACCAAGGGGGAACAAACACCAAGTCTGCTCCGAGCGGGCAGTAGCATGAAAAATGCTCCTGTCTGCTGGGAACAGATTTTTCATCTGTTTCCCTGCCCGCAGTGAAGCGGACAGGGAAACCGATGAAAAGATTGCTCCAGCAGGGAGCAGCATTTTTAGCTGCTCCCTGTGGGCGGGAGCACTGCCAGCTCCTGCTGGATGCAGGGAGCCTGCTGGGGCCACTGGGGCATTCCCCCCCCCCCCCTGCCGTAAGCCATAGTGTGGTGGGTGCACTGAGTTTTTGGCATTTCCCAATACAGCCAGCCTCCGAGGGATGCGGTCCCCATGTCTGAAATAGGCCCCGGGAGGGGGGGGGGTGCCCCCCTCCCCGCAAAAATAGACCATGCCCTGGGGGATGGGGTCCCTGGGGCCAAAAGTGGCCCAGGGAGGGGGGCACGTGTACCCACCACTTTTTAATTAGTGCCCTGGGGGATCGGGTCCTCAGGGCCATAGTTGGTTTGGGGAGGGGGGCCCATGCCTCCTCTTTAAAAAAAAAAAAAAAAAAAGGGCCCTTGGGTCCCCAGGGACAGGCCCTTTAGCCAACAACCCCCCGCCCCACACAACTGGTGAAATGTTCAATTTTAAGCTCTAACAACCACTGAAATTCACCAGTTATAGTTAGTCATCTCAGGTAACTATAACTCGTGCTCTAAGGTAACTATAACTTGCGCCCTCACCATGACCTGCTAATTACCCTAGATATTACATCACTCATGACCTCATGATTTCTTCTTTGACATCACTGATAATATCACTGGGCGTGGCAGGGGCGCGAGTTATAGTTACCTTAGGGCACAAGTCTCCATTACGGCCCCAGAGACTGCCACCCTCTGGGCCCGCCAGAAAATGAAAATGGGAAGGGGGGCCGTTCAGCCCCTCTCCCAGGCAGATTGTGCCCCGGGGACCCCATTTCCTGGGGGACGGCCGAATCAAAGAAGAAGGGGGGACCCCCTCCCAGGCCAATTTAAGCCCCGGGGACCCACGCGCCCGGCTGAATGATAGAATAGAGAGGGGGCCCGGAAGGTGGGGTCCTCAGGGCTAATAATGGGCTGGGGAGGGAGACTGCGTGCTCCCCTCCCCCTTATTATATGGCGGGCCTCAGGAGATGGGGTCCCCGGGGCCAGTTTTGGCCCAGGGAGGGGGGGCTGCATGCCCCCTACCCATTCATAATGTGGTTGGGTCCTGGGATATGGGGTCCCTGGGGC
Source organism: Calotriton arnoldi (assembly GCA_963921515.1). Lineage (NCBI taxonomy): Eukaryota > Metazoa > Chordata > Amphibia > Caudata > Salamandridae > Calotriton > Calotriton arnoldi. The sequence continues at coordinate 357,695 of CAWUFW010006775.1, read as the reverse complement.
TGAAATCGGCCTGAGGAGGGGGACCACGTAGCTCTTATTCCCAATTACTAAATGCCTAGGCCCCGTGGGATGGGGTCCCCGGGCCAATATTAGCCTGGGGAGGGGGGGCTGCATGCCCCCCTCACCCTTGTTAATATGGCCGGACCCCGGAAGATGGGGTCCCTGTGGCCAAAAATCTGCCCCGGGAGGGGGGCTGCGTGCCCCACTCCCCCATAATTTTAACAATGGGCCCCGGGGACCAATACGGCCCAGGGAAAGGGACCACGTACCCCCTCCCTTAACAAAAAGTAGCTGGCCCCGCTGATGGGGTTCCTGGGGCTGAAATCGGTCAGGGAGGAGGGCTGTGTGCCCCCTTCCCTGGGTGGCTGCCTTTGGGGGGCATGCAGGGGGTTGGCTGCAAGCGGGTGGCTGACTGCATGTGGGTGGGTGACTGCATCTGCATGTGAGGGTTGGCTACATGCAAGGGGGTGACTGCATCTGCATGCGGGTGGGTGACTGCATCTGCATGTGAGGGTTGGCTACATGCAAGGGGTGACTGCATCTGCATGCGGGTGGGTGACTGCATCTGCATGTGGGGGTTGGCTACATGCTGGTGGGTGACTGCATCTGCATGAGGGGGGTTGGCTGCATGTGGGTGGGTGACTGCATCTGCATATGGGGGGTTGCCACAGGCCAGGCCCTGGGGCCAGCCACCCGCCGTTCACGGTCAAAGGCCAGTGCAGATCAGAGGTTGGATAAACGTATGGTAATTAAATATTTTATGTTTTTAAAAAAACAACTCAGAAATTCACTGAAAAAACAAAGGTTATAACTTGCGCACTGCCCATGCAGTGCTAATTACCCCACATATTACAGCACTCATAACATCTTCTATGACATCATTGATAATATCTCTGCAACATTTGCTATAAAATTATTGATGAGAAAACTCTGCATGGCGGGGGCGCGTGTTATAGTTACCTTAGGGCACGAGTTATACTTACTTGAGATAACTGCTACTATAACTGCTGAATTTCTATGGTTTTGTGTGTGTAAAATGTGAACCTAAAGATAACGTTTATAGGGGCTTTCAATCTCTTATTGATCTGCTGTTGTGTCATTCACATTTTTCTTCTGCCCGCTTCAGGATACAGCAAGGGACAGTAGGTCATTGGCTAAATTCACTGTTGGTGGTAGCATTCTGCTCTTTCTCAAGGTTCACATTCTCACACAAAGTACTTCCCTTCAGTAGTTTGGCAATGTGTGCCTTGAGACCAAAAAAAAGATTGTTTTTTTTCCATTTTTACTAATATTGTCCAGTGCTTGGGTGCTTATACAACAACGTTTTATTTTTAAAAAATGGCAAAATAAAACAATCAAGCACTGAAAAAGCTAAAAGCCTGGCTGCCAATGCCAAACCGATTATCCTTGCTAATGCCTGTTTATCTTTGTAGATCTGAAATAGAAACTACTTTCAGATCCGATGCCTCCTTGTAATATTCAGTTCCCAAAAATAAGCATACATTAGAGGAACCACATGTGTAAAGCGTAACTGGGTGTATTTAATTAAATGGTCTGCAGATAAGCTTGCTGTTTTGCTAGGGCGTGTCTGTACACTAGCTGTGGTCTCGGTGGGAGGGAGTGTGTTGTGGGTATGTATCTCTGTTCTTATCCTCCAGCACGGCTCTTCTTCCACTCTGGTGCTCTGGAGTCCCTGCCACCTCAGCTGTGTTGCTTGGCTGCCGGTTGCAGGCAAAGCTCTAGGGCATTCGGAGTAAATGGGGGAAGAATGCTGGGAAAAGAAACCCCAGTAGCCATAAGAGAAACAGATGCAACTTTTATGATCATTCCCTGTTTGGCTCCAGCACCAGACATTTTCAAATGCTTTAGCTCTGGTCCCGTAAACATTTCCTTGGTAGCTTGAGAAAAAATATGGTCCTAATTTGTGACTCGTAAACACTCATCAGATATCAAAATGAATAAGAGCTGGAGTTTATTAGTTCTGCTCAAGCTTATTGTCTCTTCACCCTAAAAAAATCTCCAAGAACCGAGCTTTTATGCTTTGCTGACGTTGCAATTTGCTAGAGTTTTTTTCTCTCTTTTGGAATCAGTGCAGGAATCCCTTTTTGTCCAAAACATTTTTTGAGAAAGGGAGAGATGTTAACATAAAGCTTCATTTTCATGCAGACTTGAACTACAGTTGCAATTTCATTAATGGGGGATCGGCAGCCCCCAAATACTGAGTAGCACACAATATAACTCTCAGAGAGTTTGGCCAAGAAACTATACACAGAGGATTCAGACGAACTACGGTGTGCGCCACTAAAAGTCATTGTTATTTATATATTATTTATCTATGCCATACTGGTGAAAATAAGTGTGGCCCAATACATTGTTATTTTGAGCAACTGTACTAATAAACACACATTTAGTCCCACATGGCAAATGTCAAATTCCATGTTATTATCACAGTAAAGGGAACTGACATGGGAAAATATCGGTTTCCTGCCTCAGAGATTGCATGTTACTATGAATTTGCACATCTCTGCTAATAGTTAGGGAGCTATTTAATGAGATTTATCTCACTTCACAAATTTAACTCCTTGCATCCTTGCTTTGCAAAATACCTTTTTTGACAAAATACGTATGAAACAACATATACAAACAATATATGCAGATGTGTAGAGGTTAAAATGCTCTTTATTACTATTCTTGAGAGAGGTTGTGTCATGACCCATTTACATTTTTGCCTTTCGCGAGCTGCCCCCGATGGACAACAATGGTACTAAATAGCATATTACACTCTGTGCATCTCCATATATACTATGGAGGTGTATATATGTAAATATATATTTTAGTGTTTGCCTAAACAACCATATGGTGCTGTCAAGTACGCATATCCTACTCAGTAAATGGCGTCTAATAATCTTCTTATGAAAATGCCTCTTTTCTCCATTAACCATGCCAGGCAGCATCCCTGGGTAACCCTCATCCATATTTTACATTCTCCAAACCCACTCTTTTTTCCCTCAATCATTTGATACATCTTACCCAAACTCTGTTATTTAGTTGGATTCCCTTCATCGTTTATTTCCCTGAGCCATCCTTCTCCACCATCTGCTGGTTCTATCTGAGTCTGAAGTGTGGATCCTGTCAAAGACATTGGAACACACTTCATTATCTGGCTACAGTTTAGCATTTGCTATACACTGCATCAATATTGTCTCCTTCACCATAACCCAGTTTTACTGTTTTGCTATATCATTCACAAAAAATAGTGAATTTGTGTTTTGCTCTCTGTCTTTTGAAAGAACAGAGGGGAAATGGATATCAAATTATGATTTATTGTGTTCCCTTTCTTGTGTGTGTATGTATGTATGTATATATATATATATATATATATATATATATATATATATATATATATATATGGTGTGGTAGCTGAAATTGCTGGCTTTGCAACTTTTTTTAGCAAACATCATACTTCAGAAGAAAAGTTTAGCTCTTCTGCTGATCCTTCTAAAGGTTCCAGACAACTCTGCTGTCCTTCCAAAGAAAAGTGAAAAACCTCTGTTCAGAATGTACCTCAATGTTTGTTCTCCATGCCCCATTTTCTCCTCACACAAATTTTTTTTGGGTGTATTGGTTACGTTTTACATTAAGTTCTCTGTTGCACTTGTATATAGGTCGGTGCTCCACAAATACTGTAAACAAATAAGGAAATGCAATCTTCATGGCAATCATTAGAGTTGGGTAGCGCATTCCCGGCACATCTAATAACGATTTATTGTATAGGACATTTTGTTCCTATATTACAACTCAAATTATCAATGTAAAGAGGAAATCTGCGTTTTTTAATATTTCATCTATTCATCGATGAGCATAGCTGCCAAGTGGCCCATGTGAAGTGTGACACCTTATGCTAGTTTGGGGTTTTTGCCCCACCAGAACTTGCATTCTGGGACTTGTAGTTTAGCATTTACCTTTGTAAGTGCAGGTTTGCATATGCCACCATGCAACATGCTACTGGCCAAAAACTAACGACTGGCTGAAGGTGTCATATGTGACACCTAGCGTTTTGGAGCAATACTGTGTGCATGCATGGCTGTATTTATTTGTTTCCCTGTGTGTTTTCTGTGTACCTGGGAGCAATGTTCCCTCTAATTTTTTTTCTTTGTGTGCGTCAGTATAAGGTCTCTGTGTGCTGCAGCCATGGCTATGTGCGCCAAGAACCCAACCGCGTGTGTGGGTGCAGCGACAAATGTCAGTGGAACTATCACTCAAACATTTGCTTAATAAAGTGAAAAGACAGTGTATTTCTACACATACAGCACCACATTAAGGGTCTTAAGGCAGGTTTGCAACATACAACAAACATAAAAAGGATACAGTATTCAAAAGCATATTGTTACATTAAAAGACTTTTAATGGAGAATGTGTCCCTTACTATCACTTGTTAAATGGGAATGCTAAATCCCTGAGAGGTGTCTGGGTTATTCAAGATTGCGAAAAACAAAAGAGGGAGTGTCCCCAGGACTCAGCGTCCTAGTTGTTTTGGAAAAATAGAGAGCAATAGTAAAGAAAGAATTCTTTCTTTATTTAAGAAACCCCTCACTCACCCACCTAGTTGGTGACATGCTTCATCATCGGGGTCCACCCAAGTAGCCGAATGCCACTTGGGTGTGCTTCAACGCCTGAACTACAGCGGAGCTGGTTTTTGAGTAATGTGAAGAAAATGTGTAAGTGGATTAAAATTGTCTTTGTTGTATTCCCTAAGATTTTTATTTGGAGCAACAAGACAAAATTTAAAACTTCAAGATTGCACCACAATGGAATCTGAGAAAATGCATTGTTGTGTCCTGTCCTTAGCCAACCACAGAACATTCCTTCTATGAGTTGTATCTCCTGCTGCATTTCTTGCATGCCTTTTGCAGCCCTCCAAGTACCACGCATCAGGCTTAGACTAACGCATTTTAGTGTGCTGGTCATCATCACCGTACTGAAATGCAAAGTCACGCATTTATGAATCATCCTCCGATGTCAAGCCCAGAACTAGCTGGTAATTAGCACCACTTACAGAAAGCTGGCACAGCGCGGGCAGCCCTGATTGCGCAGACTTGGGGGTTGGCTCAGCTAGATTTGGGCTGGCTTTAGGGGCTACAGTGTAACAACTTCACCCATAGTGGGCTGGCGCAGCATTCAGCTTCACTGACCTCACGTGACAACGCGAGCGAATCAGCGTCTGCTTGATTTACCCTGCGCCCAATGTCCGATAGACTGAGACCGATTACGCACCTAGCTATAGGCGCCCTGCCGCCTGCTGTGCGAGCGTGTGGCACGACAGTCAGTTTACATTTGGCAGTTTACGTTAGGGCTCGGACTCAGTGCAGCCCCTAGGACACACAGGCAGCAACCCCTCTCTGCTGACACAGATTGTACGGTGCTCCGTTATGGGTATTACATGCAGCCTTTGGTCTGAGGCCAGTCCTGAAAGGCCAGGCCAGGCCCGGCCTCTCTCCTGCAATAATCAACAATAATCAGCAAAGCAACGCCAATGACCCCTAGCCCCATCTCAACCTGGCCCGAGTCTTGCTTGGCACAGGTGAGCTGAACACTGCAAATGTGAATGTGGTTAAGATGGACTGCGAAGGAGTAGGTTGGTTCTGGTGGATATGAATGGAGTTAGTTGGCTGTGTGGTGTTTGAATGTACTGGGTGGGGCAGGTTGGTTCATATTGGGAATGGGGTTCTAGTGTACCGGGTAGAGCAAGGCTGATTTTGCTCTCAAGAAAGTGTCACTCATAGTCATTGAAATGCACTCATAATTGCACTGAAATTTTGAAAATGTCACACATAGCAATCTGAAACCTTGGCAGCTATGTGTAGTCTGTTTGTGTGAAATTTCCCGGTTTTTGGCTTTAAAATTCTGGTCACCCTATCTATCATCAAAAGGCACGCAGCAAGCCTATCAGCACGACGTGTGCTTTCATAATCCCTAATACATATTGGGGATTGTGAAAGCACACGTTGTGCTGTTAGGCTTGTTGCCTGCCTTTGTTAATGAATCCGCGGCAGATTGCATGCCTTTTTGAAAGTGTTCATGTTAATTGCAGGGCCCGACATGCTTACACTCGGGGCTGCATTTAACATGAAAACTTTCAAAAAGGCACACAAACTGCTGCGCTATGTTAAGAAAAGCACACAGCAAGCCCAACAGCACAATGTGTGCTTTCACAATCACTAATATATGTTAATGATTGTGAAAGCACACGTCGTGATTTTAGGCTTGCTGCATGACTTTCTTAACAGAGCGTGGAGGGGGCAGATTGTCTGCTTTCTTCAAGTATTCATGTTAATCGCAGCGCTGCGATTAACATGAATACTTGCCTCTCGTGGTGTGTGCGCGCTGCAAAGAAGACACTGCGCGCTCTGATTCAAATAGGAGCGCGGGCACGCACGCGCGCAGGTTACAGAGAACAGTGCCTGGGAGCAGCTATGAAATTGCCTGTTTTAAATATGGTATCCACCTGTAAAATGTATCCTGTCCCTCTAAACGAATCACTCGAACGATTTAAAAGGAAGAGCGACTGCCCTTCTGTGTCATGCAAATGTCAGGCGTGAGTAACTTGCTGGTTCCCTATATACTTTTCTTTGCATTCTAGTACATATAGTCCTGCACTTAGAATTCAAAAATACTACACGATGCTGAATTTCAGATTTGGGGACTCCAAGCCTGGTTATGCACAGTTGCACTTTCTAATTAATTGCGTGTGCGTATGCCGTCCTATATTGTAGGTCTCAAAATGGCACGCTAATGCGCACAGGTGGAATTGTGTGCTATACATGCACCAGATAAATGAGACCAGGCTAGTTCCCATCGTGGTACAATTGGCTTGAAGTGCAAATGTAAGTTGAAGGGCATGCGTGTGGTGCGCAGCAGCTCTGGTAGCATGCAGAGGTTTGTCAAAGCCTCATGTTTTGCCTCGGTTGCCGGTGGAGTCGAAGCGGCCAGACCAGATGCTGTTGGAATGCTCCGTGTAAATTCAGGCATTTGGGAAATGTGATTGAACCGATCGTTCTCACAGAGCTAACAGACCGTTTACGTTCGCTTGAGACTAAGTTAACCTCGGCTGCCCCTCTCGTTGAAACACTTTGCCGCTTTCTGGGAGCGCCGCTGTGTTATTAAATAGGAGGCGCGGTCCCTGGTGCTTTCACGCAGAGGCTGGCTTCCTTTCGCCTCTCCAGAGCGACCCGGGACAGGAATAGCCCGGCTGGCGCATTCCAGCACGCTGCGCGCCGGAGTGCGTGGACAGATGTATCTGTGCGTGGGAGACTGCGCTGCCGCAGACTTTGTTTTCCCTGACCCCCGAGAACGTGTCATTTTCTCCTGGGTGGCTCATGCAGAGACGTTTAACATGATGTGGAAACCAACAAGGAGTCTTGGCCGGCCTCCGCCCTCTCTGTTAACGCTGCTGAACATTGGCTGGTTGAATGGGATACCAGATGAGAGGCAAAGAAAGGGCACGCGTTGTTGCTACAGCGGAAGCTGCGCTGCTCGGCTGCCTCCCTTCTTTCACTGAAATGAGCGTGTTGCGCATTTCCGGGTTTACCGTCACACGTGCAGAACGTGAACAGGTTAGCGCTCCCTGAGTGGAGTACGGCCTTATTGTCCGACGTCTTCCTGCCCTACTACCCTCTGACCTTGGGCTTCCATGTAAACATGGCACTAGATGAACTAAGTGGACAGCATGGCCAGGTGGGCCGCCACAAGGAAAAGAGCAGGGCCTGACTGGAAACCAAAACCATCCCTTGCAGAAATGTTCGAACCCGACTACGAGTCACGACTAATATGGGGGTATGGGTGGGTCATGGCAGGGCTACCTACTCTGAAATCAGCCCCTGACCTTTCAACCCACTGGGAAAATATCAGTGGGCTAGAATGTCCAGCCAGGCCACGAGGGCCTTCCATTGTAATGTCAACAGGCCTATATCATTGAAATCCAGCCCGCCATCAGAATTCATGATCAGCTATGGCTTCTTGCACTTTTGTGAATAGGGCGTGTGTGGTTCGCCCCAGTATCACCATCTGCAGTGGATTAAAAGGTGCTCTGACACAGCGGGGCTATTTGGCTGTCTTTTGAGCCTTTTCTTCCAGTCTTATCCCATACACTCTGATTTGCGGGCATTTTAGTAAATCAGATTGACCCAAACACTGTTCATCCCTGAATATGCGATAAAACAAGAGTGCATTGCAGCCACAGCCAGGGCACAGGAAGTGTACTGTGACAGATCCCCATAACTTAGCCCAGGAAGAATGTTGTGTTCAAGGGAGTGATACCAAAGGGGATGATGGACGGAGCGCTAGAGCAAATCAAACACTCACCCCCAGTCAACTGATCTGGGTTTAATCCATCATCATTCTTTAGCTCACTCCACCACCCCAGTTCAGACATGGCCATATGCAAATCAGTCTGACCCTGTGCCTCATGGGAACAGTCCAGCCCGAACTGCCAAGCCATGTCTTCCCTGGACCGGAAACAAGCATCCTGGGACCGGTTTCGGGTTCATAACCCTCATCAGCCAGGCTATCTTGAATCCAGTGGCAAAGTGAGCAAGGGAGTAGCCCGAAAAATAAAATGCCCCCACGTTGAACCACACGGCAGTAAATATGTGAGCAAATTGAGGAATCCCAACCATTTCTATGCAGCCCTATGAGAGTTGTTCCACGGGGGGGTGGGGTGGCGCTGCGTAGGCTCTGGGGGTTGGGATGTTACATCCCCCTCCTATACATTATATTATTTAAAAATTGTTGGCTACACGAGCTTTCAGTCGGGTGTTGTAAAGGGTCTGTCGGATTTCAATTGGGATTTCTAAATACTAAAAAAAAACACACTTACACGCTCTCTCTTTCTCTCTCTCTCTCGTTCTTTTTTTTTTTTTTTTTTATAACTCTTTATTGAGAGCAGTAGTGCAGGTATACAGTAATTTAACATAGAGGCAAGAAAAACTCTTAAAGGTTTCAAACATGAGCTTGAGATGGTACCATAAGCAGTTACAATTATACATACTTAGGATTTACACTAATCAGCCGATATAACTTCGTCAAGGGCGGGGAGGGTAGGGAGACACGGGGGAACACAGATACTTCCACGATATTCATTCCATTTTGTCCATATCTGAACCCATTTCTTCGGGCATCCTCTGGACACATAGACCGTTTTTTCTCTGAACATGCACCAGTCCATGTCCTGTTTCCATAGTGCCAGTGTCGGGGCCTCTCTCGCTCCCCACATTCTAGCGATATTGCGTTTAGCTATCATGTGCCGCAAGGTCGCCCACAGTTTCTCTTTGCTGTTTAGATCTGTCGGCCCCCACACATTAAGTAAACATCTTTTGCCCTCCAGGTCTAGTTCTTGACCAGCACCTCTGTCATACATCTTAATACCCTCGTCCAGTATTTCCGAATGATCTGACACTCCCACAAAGTGTGGAAGAACGTACCCTCCTTACCACATTCTCTTTTACACCTTGAATCCTCGCCATAGCCCATTCGGGTCAGGGCTGTTCGTGAGTAATACGTTCTATGCAATATTTTTAACTGTACTAGTTTACGTCTCGATGAGATTGCCACTTCCCGTGGAGAGGCAAGTGCTAACAAGTCATCTGTCCACTGCTCTCGCAGCTTTAGTAGGGGATCAGTGGCGTGATTAATCAATTTCGGTATGTGAGGGATATTGACTTATTGGCCATATAGCCGTCAGGAAGCCTGTCTTCCAGCGGTGTTGCTTCAGGTAGGGTTTCCCCTTTTGGGATATGTGCATATAGGGCGTGTCTCACTTGGCAGTATCGGAATAGTTCATAGTCTGCCATGTCATACTCTTGCTGCAACGCGGAGAACTCAATTACTTTATCCCCTTTCCACATGTCTCCCACCCTTGACAGTCCTATCAGGTCCCACTTATCAAAGCCCCTGGAATTTCTAAGGGTGCCCAATATATACGAATCCCCCAGGGGGGTGGCTTGCGTGATTTTCTTGTCCCACCCAAGACTCCTGTGGGCTGTATGCCAAATTTGGACTGAATGTGCCGTTGGCCCTGTGAGGTTCAATTTAGCTGGTTTGGAATAGAGCGTCTTTATGTATGACCCTCCTGGTAGCAGCCACCTATCCATTAGGTATCCCGGGTCATTATGAGGACGATATATACCCTGATTAATTACGGCCAATTGCGCCGCCCAATAGTACTTTTTAATATCTGGGAGCCCTATTCCCCCATCATACAAGCTCTGCACCAATTTAGGAAGCGATATTCGAGGTGTATCCGTAGCCCACAATAGGCTCTCTGCTCGCTTTCGATTGCAGCAAAATAGGAAGCCGGGACAGGGGCGGGTAAATTGTGTAGAATGTATAAAAAGCGAGGCAGGGACATTATTTTGAAAAGAGCCGCTCTGCCCAGCAGGGAGAGCGGAAGGGTCTTCCAGTGCTCCACATCACTGTGAAGCCGTCTCAATGGTGGCAAAAGGTTGCGCTCGTAATACTGCTTAGGGTCTCTCGTGATGTAGATGCCGAGATACTTAAAGCCATCAATCGCCTCCGGCACACTACACCCCCTGGGCAGGAGCGGGAACCTCCCTCTGAGCACATAAATCACAGACTTGGCCCAGTTAATGGCATAACCAGAATATCGACCGAAGGTGGTGAAGATGTCTAGGACTCTGGTGATCGAGGCCCACGGCGACGCCAGGTACAAGAGGATATCGTCGGCGTATAGGGAGATACGATCCTCCCAGTCTGCTGACCATTTCAGGCCCCGCTTTCCTGGGTCCCCACGAATCCAACTCGCTAGGGGCTCAAGTGCCAGGGCAAAAAGCGGAGACAGGGGGCATCCCTGCCTTGTCCCTCTTCCAAGGGTGAAGATATTTGATTTCCTGTTATTCACAACCACTTGTGCCAACGGTTCCGAATATAGGAGTTTCACCCATCCAATGTACCCAGGTCCAAACCCCATCTTCTCCAGCACCGCGAAGAGGTATGGCCATTCGATCTATCAAATGCCATGGCGGCATCCAAGGACACCACCACCGCTTCTTCTCTTAGCGTATCTACTCTCCCGAGTACCCCCTGGAGTCGGCGCAGATTTAGGGAGGTGTTTCTAGATGGCATGAATCCCGACTGATCCGGATGGACCAGATCGGAGATCACCCCGATCAACCTTGTAGCCAACAACTTGGCCAGGATCTTCACCTCTGCATTCAAAAGCGAGATGGGTCTGTACGAGGAGCATCGATCCCTAGGTTTACTCTCCTTATGTATTACCACCACTGTGGCCAGTCGCTGATCTTGGGGAAGCAAACCGGCTTCTAGGCTTTCCTCATACATGGCCTTAAGATAGGGGGCTATTTTGTCGGGTTTTAGTTTGTAGAGTTCTATTGGGAGACCATTGGGGCCCATAGCCTTCCCGGCCTGCAAATCCCTAATTGCCCTTGCTATTTCGACGTTCGTGAGCTCACTGTCGAGGAAGTTTCGGTCCTCTTCCGACAATACTGGCAGTCGAACATCCTTTAATACAACTCTTCTATTGGATAGACCGATTGAGATTTATATATCCGAGTATAGTATTGGGCGAATTCGTCTGCAACTAGTTGCACGTCAGTGATTGTCTCCCCCACTTCATTAGTAAGTTCCGTGACCAGGCGGTTGGCCTGTTCACGCCAGTCTAGCCACGCTAGCAATTTGCTCGCTCTGTCCCCAAACTCATATATCCTGCCAAGCTTGTCCCTCTGTAATTCTTTAGCCCTGTCCGTCACCACACTCTTGTATTCTTCCTTCTTGAGACTTAGTTTGTGTGTTACCTCTGGGTCCCCGGATATCAACAATTCCCCCTCTAGTACCAATATCTCTCCTTCCAGCTGTAATATTGCAGCATTTCTCTCCTTTTTTGCCCCAGCTATTTGCGAAATTGCTTGACCACGCACCACGGTTTTAAATGCTTCCCAAAGTGTGCGGGCGGAGCACACCGATCCTTCATTCTCCTGGAAATAATACTCAATTGATAAAGTGATATTATGCCGTATAGTGGGGTTGCGTAAGTGCCACAGGCTTATAGGCGCCGTTCTACCCACCTGATCATTGCTCCTATCCAGATGCACCCATATTGGAGAGTGGTCGGATATGCCCCTTGCCATGTGCCTAATTTCTGTAACCTGCCCCACTTGATCTGCCGGCATGAGGATGTAGTCAATCCTGGAAAGGCTATTATGTGCTCCGAAGTGGAATGTAAACTGGGTGTCCCTGGGGGGACAGATGTACCATACATCAGCCAGCCCCGTCGCATCCAAAAAGGAGGACAGAACCACATGGGCCAGTTCTACATCTCTAGGGGGATAGCGGTCACACCTTCCACATCCCACAGAGTTGAGATCCCTCCCATCTTCCTGATACAGCCGCATATCTGCCCATCTCATCCGTCCAGGTACGATCTATGGACATCGGAAAGGATTTGCGCACCATAATGCCCACCCCCGTGAACTCGAGGTAAATCCAGAGTGTACGACAAGTCGGTAACCGTATCTGTCCAACGCTTTACACATGTTTCCTACCAGATGTGTCTCCTGGAGCAAGACCACGCCTGGGGCGTGTCTTTTAATATATTGTAAAACTGTTCCCCTCTTTAGTTTATCGCCCAGATCGTTTACATTCCAGGATAGAAGTTTGAGTTTCTTTTCACCCATGGAGTCCCACGCCACCCTTCTCCTCCCCCTCGCCCCTCCCGGATCCTGCCCATAAACGCGCGTAAGCTTGCGTCTCGCTACTCAGTGATATACCACGGCTGTATCCTTGTGTCACACTTGTACCATCTCCATCATATCCTGCTTTGAAGTGTACCTGCTGATTTCTCAAATAAACTAGCTTAACCCTAAATCCCCAACTTCCCCCCTCCCTGCCTCCCCGCACTCTGGGCTTAAAACTGCCCATACCCGAATAGTGCAGAGTGCCTGTAGCCCTAGTTTCTAAACTAACTATTAACCCGGGGGGGGGGGCAATGCCCTCCCCACGACCGTCCGCCCGCCACACTATACCCCCTTTCTGTTCGTTAGAACATAGTTACATTCGGTTTGAGTCACTTAGCGTACGCTTGTTGTCTTAAGCCAGCGGTTCCGTTCCAGAGCGGCCACCGGGGAAATGGCGTTCTCAAAAAGCAAGTGTCATTCACAAGGAGGGACCCCTCCTCATTTCGGATTGTGTTCTTTTGCCGGCCTCCAGCCACTCCTGTGCTGTCTCTGGACTATCAAAGAACCATGCTTTCTTGTCCGCCTCTATTCGCAGCTTGGCCGTAAACAGCATTGAATATCTGATCCCTTTATCTCTCAACTGTTTTTTGATATTAAAAAAGGTTCTCCTCTGTCTCTCCACCGCTATGGTGAAGTCCGGGAAGAAGGACAGTTTGCTATTTTCAAATTTGAGGGGAGGGCTTGTTCTAGCCGCGTGTAATATGATATCACGGTCTCTGAAGTTCAAGAGTCTCGCTAGAATTGGACGTGGGGGAGCCCCCGGTTTTGTCTTCCCCCAGGTACCCTGTGCGCCCTTTCAACCGTAAAGTACTTCGAGAGAGGTTTTTGGCCGGAGATGATTCAGTATTAAGTCCTCTACAAATAGATCCACAGCCCCCCCCCCCTCCGCTTTCTCGGGAACCCCAATAATTCTTACATTGTTGCGGCGCGATCTACCTTCATAGTCCTCCAGGAGGGTTTCTGTTCGCTTCTGGGCAACTTGTAGTTCTTTAATCGCCTGTCGCATTTGCTTGGCGCCACTACTTAACTCAGCCATTACCACTTCCATGAATTTTACTTTGGCACTTGTTTTCTGGAGGTCGGCTCTTAGCAATGTCATTTCGATAGTGATGGTGTCCATTCTTTGTTCCAGCGAGGTGCGCACCCCCGCAATGGCCGCCATCACGTCCTTGAGTGTGGGTTCACCCATAGTTGGAGTCTGTGTCCCCTCCAATTCCCCTCCCCTTGCAGCATCCATCTCTCCCTGTTTATGGGTTGCTTACTTATCTAGCTTGGTCTGGTGCGTGATCTTCTGTCCCCTGGTCCCAGACATTCCCGAGCGATGTTTCCCCCTCTGCGGTGCTCGTTGGGTGTGGTCACTTGACTTTTGGGCTCTCCATACTCTCTAGTTGACTGGGCAGCTGCTCCCAGACGCAACTGTTAGTTCCTCGCTCTCCTATGCACTATGCAGATTACCAGCAATGATCCCGGCTCAGGGCACCCAGAATTCGCGCAGTGTTAAGCTCCTCGTGAATCTACTAGCACCTGGATGGCCGTTAGCGCACTCTCATGAACTCACCAGCAAAGCCTTATGCTCCAACTTTTTGCCTTGCCACTTTATACCAGGTCAAGCCAGTGCTTCAGCTTATTCAATTCAGGACCTCCACAGGCACGATCACCAGACAGGGGGCCATCACTCAGTTTCTCGCCGCCAAGCCTGCCGCTGCCGCACTTACTTATATGCCTATGATTGAGTCTTTAATCAAGGTCGGGCAGTCCTGTTGGCGCACCGCCAGTGCATATTCCAGGCTATTTCAGCCCGCGCCGTATATTTCAAGCCGGTGGTCCCCTCACACCTCCACCACTTCCCGCCCCCCGGGAGGGGAGGCGGATCTCAGCCCGATTCCACTCGGGGCCACGCTCGATGGACCTCAGCTGCGGTCAGGGGTGGAGCCGCAGCGTCCCCAGGACTGTGCACTCCCTTGTCCCACAAGACGCCGCTGACTCCAACCTGACGCTGACGTCCAGGCCAAGTTTACCCGATCACCTGCAGCACCGCAAGCGTCATCTCTCCTTCACTCCGCAGGGGCGATGGCGATCTTCACTGGCGTAGGGGCCGCCACCCTGCCCTCCTGTTGTGTCGCCTGCAGCAGCTGCTCCACGCTGTCGTCTTCTTCCCCCCCCGGCGCAAGCGCCGGTCGCTCCAGCTGCCTTAATATCCCTCAGACCACACCAAGAAGGGGGGAGAGAAACGGAGTCCTCCCAGTCTCCGTCCGATGTGTCGTTTGTTGGGTGCCTGTTCTCGTCACGGGAGGGACCGCGCCGTCTCTCGGTCTGCGGCCACTCCCCTTGGAAGTCTCCGCCGGCCAGCGCCAAACTCGAGCCCGGGGCTTCCCAGGCCCAGTCGGCCCCCGGCTCACTACTGTTGCTGTTGTGTACTCCGGGGCTTTATTCGTGCCCCGCGCTATTGCGGAGGGTAGCGCTGCTCCACCGCTCCTCCTCTGGGGTAAAATTCGGATTTGTTGTCAGATATTTCAGCGGGCTTGGGCCGTGGAAGATGGGAGCCTCACCGATGTGCGGCCATTCCGATCGGTGCCCAAGCCACGCCCCCCATTCTTTTTATTTCTTAGTTATCTCCCTGCCCTTCCTTCTCCCCTTCTTTTCTTTTCATAATTCCTTTCCTTCTTTAAATATTTCCTTTCCTTCCTTTTATTGCCCTTCCTTACCTTTACCTCTCTCTCATTCCTGTTTGTCAGATTTCTTTGTATGCTTTCCTTCTTTCTTTCCCTCCTATTTAAAAAAAAAAATGTTGCTTCCTTCCCTTCCTGCCACCCTTCTTTCTTTATCTTGCTTTCTTTCCCTCTATTTTGTATCTTCCTTTCAGACTTTCTTCCTTTCTTTTTCTCTTTCCTCCTTTCCACCTTCATTTCCTTCCTTACGTCGTTAGAGCCTTCTTTCAGGTGCACTTCCTTTCCCTTTGGCCATTTTCCCTTCTTTACTGTCTAATTTTTCTTTCTTTTTCTTGTTCTCTCACTCTATTAGCATCTTTCATATTTATGTCATTGTTTCTTTCTTTTTAGGACGAGCCTATAGCGGCAGCGCGCATGCGCTGCTCGCTTTGCAAGGCATTCAGTATGGAGTGGAAGCTCTGTGGAAGCTCCGCCCACTCTTCGCCCATCTTTTTCATTGATTTAGTTCATAAATGCTGCCTTCCGATTGGTTTTTGGCTTGTTAGTCCCTCCTTATGACGGCCATGTCGTCATTTGTATCCTTCCATGGCTACTGGCCCTTTTACTTCGAGTGTTGCACAGTATGTTTTATTTATATTGTGAGCACTATTTTCTTCCAGTGCCGTCCTCCCCCCCCCCCCATTGTTCGTGCCTTCTCGCCCGCCCGCACTACTGTTTCCAATGCAATAGGTCTCGCGTAAATGCGAGTCCTATTGCATTGCAAATGCTTGTTTTTAACTAACGGCGGACCGGCATAATGTTTTCTCACCCACGTACGAGGAGATCGTTTGCCAACTTGTTTTCCCTGGAAGGAACCATGCAACCCCGCCCCCCACTTCCCGATCATTTCAGTGATGCATATTTTAATTTTGTGTTTGTGACTAGTTAGCTTAAGTTTTACTCAAGTTCGTCCCATACAATTCATTACACTGGATATAACCAAGTAAGTTTTTGTGGGTAACCGCTTTGACGAGTATGAATCGCTGGACAATTTTACTTCTGATAAAAAAATATATATATGTATAGTCGGTTAATTGCTACAGTGCATTTCTTTAATTCTTACTTTGTGTTTTAGTTTTGCAGTCTGCATGTTCTGCCTCGGATACTAAATATCTTCACTGGAATTAACTTTAAAGTACAGTGGCTTTCTTTAATTACTGCAGTACCCAGCATTCAACCCCCTCCATTCCCAGCATGCATAGCGAAGCCATGCCGGCGAGGAGGTTCTCCCCATCGTTCGTTCGTCTGCCGCTTCTCCTGTTGATATCTCTTCTGAAGAGGGGGAGGGCTTGTTTACTGAAAGCCACATACAAATTGTGTCAAATTAAAAATCTCCCGGGCATAGGTGGGTGGAGGGTCAGTACTTGATCACCAAATGACTACGTCACAGGCCTGCCACAGAATCCAGCAGATGCTTGAGATTCCGCCCTCTGTCCTCTATCACTTTCTGTCAGGCCCCTCGTCCGGGGCACGTGCTCGGTTCATCTCCCGCAGCCTCTTCCTGTCTGCCTCTCTGTGATCCGTGCTGTACTTTTTCCCCCCTCGCAGAAGATGCCTGGAGAGTCTTTAATATGCGCAACAAAGGTAAGGTGATGCTTTTACTGTTGATTTCCCTTATATTACCAAAAACATTGCATTCAGTCTCCCATACTTTGCAATACACCTACATAGTGTGTCTTTACAAGTTTAAAACAGACCCTATCTGCAAATGTGGGTCACTTTTTTCCCTGATTGGGCCACTTTCATTTTGTGCCATCACCTGTTTTCTGTTTCGTTTCTGTGCAAGTGCGACCCCGTGTATATGCCAAATTCGTGATTCATACAAATAATGTTATATCCTTAAATATGACAAACAATCCAGTACTGCTCTGATTTGGCCAATGCTACTTGTGGAACAACATGAAACTTCCACTAAATAAATAAATACATTTATAATAATATCTGAGAAATGTTCTTTGGAGAGCTACTTTTTGCACCCCCAGTAGCCAAACCTTAAAGTAGTAGATATTTTATGTTAAAAGAGGTAAATGTTTTCTCATTATTCCTGTTCGGTTTATGTAAAAACACACAAACAATTATCTGCATCCACCAAAAATATTTCATAAAGGGAATACATGCCAGCATTGAGAGCATAAAAGTGGGAGATGTAGGAAAAAAATAGGGAAATTAATTTTCCCAATAACTTGCAAGGAAGTGGGGTGTTTTTGAAGAGGGAGAACACGGGCTTAAGTGTGGGAGATCTATGCCCCCCAGATTTTGAAGTAGAGGGGACACGAGGGACAAGTTTGCGGGAACGCGATAGACGAAACAAAAATCTCCTGGCAACATCCACTGTTCGCTGGGACATTAGAGCATGACAGAGCTATTTGTGATGGTCCTGCTTTTGACCTTCTGATCTGCCTTCTGACAGGGTCAGATTGAGAAGGTGGGCATTCAGCCAGTGCCCGAAGACCAATTGCTGAGACCAGATGTGGTTGTTTTTTTTTTGTCAGAGTTGAAGCAGGCTCCCAACCTAGCCCAGACTGTTGGCGGCCAGATTCATTCTGTATAGAATGACAATCGGCAAGCCCGAGCAGGCACAGCATGTGGTACGCCTCCTCCCATGCTGTCTTTAGGGAACAACAATGACTCCTCTTCCACAAGGAAATACTGCTTCTGGCCACCCCGCATTCAAGGTGGTCAGATGAGGCATCCTTTCTATGCAACCGATTTCAAATACAGAAATAAAGGGAAATTAAACCTATACCTTACCTGTTTATTGCAGACTTGCCACCTAATGGAGGTGCATTGCCACCAGGTGCCCTGGGCAACGTGTTTGCTGTGCCTTAAGGCTACAGGAGTCTAGACTTTCAATTACTCGAGTCCAACAAGGGATCCAGATAAAGAGCTTAGGATTTGTCAAATGGATCAAATATTTGATCATGTACTCCTTTTAGAAAATAAGCCCTTTCAAACACAACAAATGAAACCGATAGTCTTTATGGCATGCAGTTCAATAGATAAGAAATCACTGTGATTTAAGCGCTCTCTGGTATAGTGTGTTGAAAAGGTAGGACTGGCCTATAGGGCAATTTGGAAGCGCAACAAGGACTGGCAATACAGGTCAGTGTGTGGGCTGTTTTTATTGCTGTTTGTGGCCTATTTATGGTGTGGTGGGCTGGTTTTTAATGTTTATTTCTCTGAAATTCCCAAAACATTATTATTTATGTACTCTAAAGTCCATATGTAATGTAACTGATTCTATGGTAAAGCGCTCTGACACCTTCGGGTAAAGTTTGCGCTGTATAAAAGCACATTAAAAAAATCCCTGGGAGGCCCCACCCCTTCGTCCTCCTCCCTGCTGTACACTGTATTTTCATTTACTGTTCCTTGTGTACATTTCCATCACTCTGTCTGCCTCCTTCATATACCAGGGCGATACCAAAGGGGATGATGGACGGAGCGCTTGAGCTAATCAAACACTCACCCCAGTCAACTGATCTGGGTTTAATCCATCATCATTCTTTAGCTCACTCCACCACCCCAGTTCAGACATGGCCATATGCAAATCAGTCTGACCCTGTGCCTCATGGGAACAGTCCAGCCCGAACTGCCAAGCCATGTCTTCCTGGACCGGAAACAAGCATCCTGGGACCGGTTTCTGGCTATTCAGCCGTCATCAGCCAGGCTAGCTTGAATCCAGTGGCAAAGTGAGCAAGGGACCCACGTCTGGGCATACCCTGCCAACTTAGGGCGAACAAAGCGATACCAAAGGGGATGATGGACGGAGCGATTGAGCTAATCAAACACTCACCCTCAGTCAACTGATCTGGGTTTAATCCATCATCATTCTTTAGCTCACTCCACCACCCCAGTTCAGACATGACCATATGCAAATCAGTCTGACCCTGTGCCTCATGGGAACAGTCCAGCCCGAACTGCCAAGCCATGTCTTCCCTGGACCGGAAACAAGCATCCTGGGACCGGTTTCTGGCTATTCAGCCGTCATCAGCCAGGCTAGCTTGAATCCAGTGGCAAAGTGAGCAAGGGACCCACGTCTGGGCATACCCTATCAACTTAGGGCGAACAAAGCGATACCAAAGGGGATGATGGACGGAGCGCTTGAGCTAATCAAACACTCACCCCCAGTCAACTGATCTGGGTTTAATCCATCATCATTCTTTAGCTCACTCCACCACCCCAGTTCAGACATGGCCATATGCAAATCAGTCTGACCCTGTGCCTCATGGGAACAGTCCAGTCCGAACTGCCAAGCCATGTCTTCCCTGGACCGGAAACAAGCATCCTGGGACCGGTTTCTGGCTATTCAGCCGTCATCAGCCAGGCTAGCTTGAATCCAGTGGCAAAGTGAGCAAGGGACCCACGTCTGGGCATACCCTGCCAACTTAGGCGAACAAAGCGATACCAAAGGGGATGATGGACGGAGCGCTTGAGCTAATCAAACACTCACCCCCAGTCAACTGATCTGGGTTTAATCCATCATCATTCTTTAGCTCACTCCACCACCCCAGTTCAGACATGGCCATATGCAAATCAGTCTGAACCTGTGCCTCATGCGAACAGTCCAGCCCGAACTGCCAAGCCATGTCTTCCCTGGACCGGAAACAAGCATCCTGGGACCGGTTTCTGGCTATTCAGCCATCATCAGCCAGGCTAGCTTGAATCCAGTGGCAAAGTGAGCAAGGAACCCACATCTGGGCATACCCTGCCAACTTAGGGCGAACAAAGCGATACCAAAGGGGATGATGGACGGAGCGCTTGAGCTAATCAAACACTCACCCCCAGTCAACTGCTCTGGGTTTAATCCATCATCATTCTTTAGCTCACTCCACCACCCCAGTTCAGACATGGCCATATGCAAATCAGTCTGACCCTGTGCCTCATGGGAACAGTCCAGCCCGAACTGCCAAGCCATGTCTTCCCTGGACCGGAAACAAGCATCCTGGGACCGGTTTCTGGCTATTCAGCCGTCATCAGCCAGGCTAGCTTGAATCCAGTGGCAAAGTGAGCAAGGGACCCACGTCTGGGCATACCCTGCCAACTTAGGGCGAACAAAGCGATACCAAAGGGGATGATGGACGGAGCGCTTGAGCTAATCAAACACTCACCCCCAGTCAACTGATCTGGGTTTAATCCATCATCATTCTTTAGCTCACTCCACCACCCCAGTTCAGACATGGCCATATGCAAATCAGTCTCACCCTGTGCCTCATGGGAACAGTCCAGCCCGAACTGCCAAGCCATGTCTTCCCTGGACCGGAAACAAGCATCCTGGGACCGGTTTCTGGCTATTCAGCCGTCATCAGCCAGGCTAGCTTGAATCCAGTGGCAAAGTGAGCAAGGGACCCACGTCTGGGCATACCCTGCCAACTTAGGGCGAACAAAGCGATACCAAAGGGGATGATGGACGGAGCGCTTGAGCTAATCAAACACTCACCCCCAGTCAACTGATCTGGGTTTAATCCATCATCATTCTTTAGCTCACTCCACCACCCCAGTTCTAGCCCAGACTGTTGGCGGCCAGATTCATTCTGTTTAGAATGACAATCGGCAAGCCCGAGCAGGCACAGCATGTGGTACGCCTCCTCCCATGCTGTCTTTAGGGAACAACAATGACTCCTCTTCCACAAGGAAATACTGCTTCTGCCCACCCCCGCATTCAAGGTGGTCAGATGAGGCATCCTTTCTATGCAACCGATTTCAAATACAGAAATAAAGGGGAAATTAAACCTATACCTTACCTGTTTATTGCAGACTTGCCACCTAATGGAGGTGCATTGCCACCAGGTGCCCTGGGCAACGTGTTTGCTGTGCCTTAAGGCTACAGGAGTCTAGACTTTCAATTACTCGAGTCCAACAAGGGATCCAGATAAAGAGCTTAGGATTTGTCAAATGGATCAAATATTTGATCATGTACTCCTTTTAGAAAATAAGCCCTTTCAAACACAACAAATGAAACCGATAGTCTTTATGGCATGCAGTTCAATAGATAAGAAATCACTGTGATTTAAGCGCTCTCTGGTATAGTGTGTTGGAAAGGTAGGACTGGCCTATAGGGCAATTTGGAAGCGCAACAAGGACTGGCAATACAGGTCAGTGTGTGGGCTGTTTTTATTGCTGTTTGTGGCCTATTTATGGTGTGGTGGGCTGGTTTTTAATGTTTATTTCTCTGAAATTCCCAAAACATTATTATTTATGTACTCTAAAGTCCATATGTAATGTAACTGATTCTATGGTAAAGCGCTCTGACACCTTCGGGTAAAGTTTGCGCTGTATAAAAGCACATTAAAAAATCCCTGGGAGGCCCCACCCCTTCGTCCTCCTCCCTGCTGTACACTGTATTTTCATTTACTGTTCCTTGTGTACATTTCCATCACTCTGTCTGCCTCCTTCATATACCAGGGCGATACCAAAGGGGATGATGGACGGAGCGCTTGAGCTAATCAAACACTCACCCCCAGTCAACTGATCTGGGTTTAATCCATCATCATTCTTTAGCTCACTCCACCACCCCAGTTCAGACATGGCCATATGCAAATCAGTCTGACCCTGTGCCTCATGGGAACAGTCCAGCCCGAACTGCCAAGCCATGTCTTCCCTGGACCGGAAACAAGCATCCTGGGACCGGTTTCTGGCTATTCAGCCGTCATCAGCCAGGCTAGCTTGAATCCAGTGGCAAAGTGAGCAAGGGACCCACGTCTGGGCATACCCTGCCAACTTAGGGCGAACAAAGCGATACCAAAGGGGATGATGGACGGAGCGATTGAGCTAATCAAACACTCACCCTCAGTCAACTGATCTGGGTTTAATCCATCATCATTCTTTAGCTCACTCCACCACCCCAGTTCAGACATGACCATATGCAAATCAGTCTGACCCTGTGCCTCATGGGAACAGTCCAGCCCGAACTGCCAAGCCATGTCTTCCCTGGACCGGAAACAAGCATCCTGGGACCGGTTTCTGGCTATTCAGCCGTCATCAGCCAGGCTAGCTTGAATCCAGTGGCAAAGTGAGCAAGGGACCCACGTCTGGGCATACCCTATCAACTTAGGGCGAACAAAGCGATACCAAAGGGGATGATGGACGGAGCGCTTGAGCTAATCAAACACTCACCCCCAGTCAACTGATCTGGGTTTAATCCATCATCATTCTTTAGCTCACTCCACCACCCCAGTTCAGACATGGCCATATGCAAATCAGTCTGACCCTGTGCCTCATGGGAACAGTCCAGTCCGAACTGCCAAGCCATGTCTTCCCTGGACCGGAAACAAGCATCCTGGGACCGGTTTCTGGCTATTCAGCCGTCATCAGCCAGGCTAGCTTGAATCCAGTGGCAAAGTGAGCAAGGGACCCACGTCTGGGCATACCCTGCCAACTTAGGGCGAACAAAGCGATACCAAAGGGGATGATGGACGGAGCGCTTGAGCTAATCAAACACTCACCCCCAGTCAACTGATCTGGGTTTAATCCATCATCATTCTTTAGCTCACTCCACCACCCCAGTTCAGACATGGCCATATGCAAATCAGTCTGAACCTGTGCCTCATGCGAACAGTCCAGCCCGAACTGCCAAGCCATGTCTTCCCTGGACCGGAAACAAGCATCCTGGGACCGGTTTCTGGCTATTCAGCCGTCATCAGCCAGGCTAGCTTGAATCCAGTGGCAAAGTGAGCAAGGGACCCACGCCTGGGCATACCCTGCCAACTTAGGGCGAACAAAGCGATACCAAAGGGGATGATGGACGGAGCGCTTGAGCTAATCAAACACTCACCCCCAGTCAACTGATCTGGGTTTAATCCATCATCATTCTTTAGCTCACTCCACCACCCCAGTTCAGACATGGCCATATGCAAATCAGTCTCACCCTGTGCCTCATGGGAACAGTCCAGCCCGAACTGCCAAGCCATGTCTTCCCTGGACCGGAAACAAGCATCCTGGGACCGGTTTCTGGCTATTCAGCCGTCATCAGCCAGGCTAGCTTGAATCCAGTGGCAAAGTGAGCAAGGGACCCACGTCTGGGCATACCCTGCCAACTTAGGGCGAACAAAGCGATACCAAAGGGGATGATGGACGGAGCGCTTGAGCTAATCAAACACTCACCCCCAGTCAACTGATCTGGGTTTAATCCATCATCATTCTTTAGCTCACTCCACCACCCCAGTTCTAGCCCAGACTGTTGGCGGCCAGATTCATTCTGTTTAGAATGACAATCGGCAAGCCCGAGCAGGCACAGCATGTGGTACGCCTCCTCCCATGCTGTCTTTAGGGAACAACAATGACTCCTCTTCCACAAGGAAATACTGCTTCTGCCCACCCCCGCATTCAAGGTGGTCAGATGAGGCATCCTTTCTATGCAACCGATTTCAAATACAGAAATAAAGGGGAAATTAAACCTATACCTTACCTGTTTATTGCAGACTTGCCACCTAATGGAGGTGCATTGCCACCAGGTGCCCTGGGCAACGTGTTTGCTGTGCCTTAAGGCTACAGGAGTCTAGACTTTCAATTACTCGAGTCCAACAAGGGATCCAGATAAAGAGCTTAGGATTTGTCAAATGGATCAAATATTTGATCATGTACTCCTTTTTAGAAAATAAGCCCTTTCAAACACAACAAATGAAACCGATAGTCTTTATGGCATGCAGTTCAATAGATAAGAAATCACTGTGATTTAAGCGCTCTCTGGTATAGTGTGTTGGAAAGGTAGGACTGGCCTATAGGGCAATTTGGAAGCGCAACAAGGACTGGCAATACAGGTCAGTGTGTGGGCTGTTTTTATTGCTGTTTGTGGCCTATTTATGGTGTGGTGGGCTGGTTTTTAATGTTTATTTCTCTGAAATTCCCAAAACATTATTATTTATGTACTCTAAAGTCCATATGTAATGTAACTGATTCTATGGTAAAGCGCTCTGACACCTTCGGGTAAAGTTTGCGCTGTATAAAAGCACATAAAAAAATCCCTGGGAGGCCCCACCCCTTCGTCCTCCTCCCTGCTGTACACTGTATTTTCATTTACTGTTCCTTGTGTACATTTCCATCACTCTGTCTGCCTCCTTCATATACCAGGGCGATACCAAAGGGGATGATGGACGGAGCGCTTGAGCTAATCAAACACTCACCCCCAGTCAACTGATCTGGGTTTAATCCATCATCATTCTTTAGCTCACTCCACCACCCCAGTTCAGACATGGCCATATGCAAATCAGTCTGACCCTGTGCCTCATGGGAACAGTCCAGCCCGAACTGCCAAGCCATGTCTTCCCTGGACCGGAAACAAGCATCCTGGGACCGGTTTCTGGCTATTCAGCCGTCATCAGCCAGGCTAGCTTGAATCCAGTGGCAAAGTGAGCAAGGGACCCACGTCTGGGCATACCCTGCCAACTTAGGGCGAACAAAGCGATACCAAAGGGGATGATGGACGGAGCGATTGAGCTAATCAAACACTCGCCCTCAGTCAACTGATCTGGGTTTAATCCATCATCATTCTTTAGCTCACTCCACCACCCCAGTTCAGACATGACCATATGCAAATCAGTCTGACCCTGTGCCTCATGGGAACAGTCCAGCCCGAACTGCCAAGCCATGTCTTCCCTGGACCGGAAACAAGCATCCTGGGACCGGTTTCTGGCTATTCAGCCGTCATCAGCCAGGCTAGCTTGAATCCAGTGGCAAAGTGAGCAAGGGACCCACGTCTGGGCATACCCTGCCAACTTAGGGCGAACAAAGCGATACCAAAGGGGATGATGGACGGAGCGCTTGAGCTAATCAAACACTCACCCCCAGTCAACTGATCTGGGTTTAATCCATCATCATTCTTTAGCTCACTCCACCACCCCAGTTCTAGCCCAGACTGTTGGCGGCCAGATTCATTCTGTTTAGAATGACAATCGGCAAGCCCGAGCAGGCACAGCATGTGGTACGCCTCCTCCCATGCTGTCTTTAGGGAACAACAATGACTCCTCTTCCACAAGGAAATACTGCTTCTGCCCACCCCCGCATTCAAGGTGGTCAGATGAGGCATCCTTTCTATGCAACCGATTTCAAACACAGAAATAAAGGGGAAATTAAACCTATACCTTACCTGTTTATTGCAGACTTGCCACCTAATGGAGGTGCATTGCCACCAGGTGCCCTGGGCAACGTGTTTGCTGTGCCTTAAGGCGACAGGATTCTAGACTTTCAATTACTCGAGTCCAACAAGGGATCCAGATAAAGAGCTTAGGATTTGTCAAATGGATCAAATATTTGATCATGTACTCCTTTTTAGAAAATAAGCCCTTTCAAACACAACAAATGAAACCGATAGTCTTTATGGCATGCAGTTCAATAGATAAGAAATCACTGTGATTTAAGCGCTCTCTGGTATAGTGTGTTGGAAAGGTAGGACTGGCCTATAGGGCAATTTGGAAGCGCAACAAGGATTGGCAATACAGGTCAGTGTGTGGGCTATTTTTTTTGCTGTTTGTGGCCTATTTATGGTGTGGTGGGCTGGTTTTTAATGTTTATTTCTCTGAAATTCCCTAAACATTATTATTTATGTACTCTAAAGTCCATATGTAATGTAACTGATTCTATGGTAAAGCGCTCTGACACCTTCGGGTAAAGTTTGCGCTGTATAAAAGCACATTTAAAAAAATCCCTGGGAGGCCCCACCCCTTCGTCCTCCTCCCTGCTGTACACTGTATTTTCATTTACTGTTCCTTGTGTACATTTCCATCACTCTGTCTGCCTCCTTCATATACCAAGCATTTCCAATGCAATAGGTCTCACATTTGCGAAAGTTTAAGCTATTAGCATTGTAAATGACAATGCTTTTTATTTATGTTTTAAAAACAAAAACATAAATAAAAGGCTTTGCCATTTGAATGCCAATAGCTCAAACTCGCGTAAAAGCGAGACCTATTGCATTGCAAATGCTTGTTTCTTTCTGTACCCCTTTGGCACCCATTTAACCTACCCCATAACTTTGCTATTATCTTCTTTCCTTTCATATTTATTACTTTTGGCTTTTATCTTGTGACCTGCTTATCACAGATAAAAGACAATAATGGGCAATAAAAACAAGTTATTCTGACCTCCGCTGAAGCTGGTATTTCGGGGGCTTCCATACGGCCATGGTTGTGTCCATCTTTCCTCGTGTAAAATGAATTGTGGGTTTCATCCCAGTGGGTACTTAATATAAAAAAGTACCATCACAGTTGAAAAACAAAGACCACCCTTCTCCCCAGTCTCATAAAGGGTCGGCACACAATGTTGTATAGTGTGAGGAAGCGTTCACCGAGCACTTCTTTTACTGTTCTCTTAATCAAGTACCTAGTACGACTCCTAAACTCATTAGAGCACTTATTTGTAATTCATTATCTATGGCATACAGTACCAAAAAGTCAGCAAAACTTAAAAATAGACTTTATTACTTGAGCACATGTAAAGAGCAGCTCTGCCAAGTACCAAGCAACAGGGTTGTATTAATGCATTTTAGTGCTGGTGTCTGCATCGCGACACTAAAATGCTAATGTCACCCTAATTATAGCTCCTCTATGCGCTGCAAGGCGCCGTAGCTCTGTGGCTTAAAATAGACTCAGCATCCAGCGCGCCTGCTCTGCTGCCCAGGCACTTATGAGCTGGGTCCACGTCCAAGAGAGGTGTCATGTTGCTATGGAAATCATCGTGGGGCTGGCTAAGTTTACTTTACTTTCAGTGAAGTCAGTAAGAGTTTATCACATTGCTGTTGCTGGGTCATAAAGTTGTTTGACTGCATGTCCATCGAAACTGTAGCTTCTCGGCAGAGCGCTTAGACCAGCTGTCACACGTGCCAATTACACAATTACAACTTTGTGTGAAGGACATAAGCCGGTGTGGAAATACTGAAAGCACCATTGTGCTGCTATCGGCAACCCTCCCCAGCAAACATTGGTAAATGGCAACTTTAGTACACAAGGAATGAAATAAATCAGACAACGCATGGTTTGGTGGAAAAGCAGTTTGCTGGATGTTTATTTCAGAAATGAAATACGCCAACGTGGTGGGTTAACTTACGGGCGATCCAAGGGCAGGCAGCCATGAGTAACCTGAGCTGCCCACCCGCCTGGTGAGCCAAACAGCACCGGTGGGCCAGCCCATTTAGTCCTACCATTTTATTTGGGGAGTTTTAAAATATCATGGACCACCAGTCCATGATTATAACTCACGCCTTTTTAGGGGTGGATCGTCACCAGGCAAGCCCCCGGTTGCTCAGGCTTGCAAACACTGGAGGGACTAACGGGGCACCATCGTTTACATCTCAGGGTCCTGCCTTAAAGACTCTTGGGGTTTGGCATAGATCACCCCTGCTGTGCTTCCTGAGGTGGTACATCTATGTACCAAACTGCCTCGGGATCGCCCTGTAACTTCGCCTGAAACACAAATAAACAATTAACAAGCTCAGCACAGGAAGCACAACTCCGCCGTTGGCACGCTGGGTACGGGATAGGGTGGGTGACAGCGTGTTCAGCGGGGGAATAAAGAGGCCGGCACCCGGGTGGGGTAAGTATAAGCACCTGGCCCCAGGTCCCAGGCACCGGAAATGATGCAGGGAGAGTGTATAACAGAGGGACTCCCACTGGGGGTCCCCACGAGTGGAGTGTGGGTGAGTATGTCAGAATGCAGCACTAAGGGGCCTCCCTCTTAAGAGGGTGTCCTGCGTGCACCGCGGGCAGCCGCATAGTGCTGATATCGGCAGTCCTCCCCAGCAAACATTCGTAACTGGCTACTTTAGCACACAAGGAATTAAATAAATCAGACAACACATGGTTGTTGAATAGCCAATTAACTATTTTTCTTGAAAATAATAAGCTTTTGGATCCTTCCCAGATAGGCTTTTGTGCCAACGATAGCGCGAGTCCACGCTGTTAGCTATATTGGACGATATCAGGTCAGTTGCCATGGCCCTCATCCTACTTGACCTGTCTGCAACTTTCTACACTGTCTCACACAGCTTGATTAACAAACTCCACGAAATTGGACTACACTCAAATGCACTCAGGTGGATGAGCTCGTTTTTTGATGAATAGATCACAGATAGTCCAGTTGGGTACTTGTCGATCCCGCTCCTTCACATTTAACTGTCGAGTCCCCCAAGGCTTCACTTTGAGCCCAGAAGTCAAGCAAGAGGTATGCAGTTCCTATGGAGGGGGGCTGGAAGGTCAATGGGTGGAGGGCCAATTAGCCGAAGGACGTGTAAGGAGGATCCAGGTAAGGGAAGGAAGGCGGGGGGGGGATAGCTCCAATAAGGAGCAAGGGCCCTCACACACCCCGAGAGGTGTCATGCTTCAACATAGGGCAGCTCCTCGTTGGGCCAGCGCTGCAATGCCCAACGGGCCCCACAGGGGGGCTCTTTGCCGGTGGTCTTCTGTGTTGTTTGCCGACAGGCCCTAGAAGATGGGGTGTTGGAGCGAATGTGTGTTGAGTAGAGTGGGAGTGATAGTGTGTATAAAAATAGCGATGAGTGTCCAAAAATCCTTTATTCGCTGGATACTGATGCTATGATTAAAACCGACTACGAGAGTCGTGGCTGGCGAGGAGAATTAAACCTGCTGCAGCTCAAGGTGAAATGTGAAAGTGGTCAGTTGGTCGGCATGTTTCATGCCTTAGTTCTCTAAAAGATCAGTGGCATTTCATCAGGACCGGAGGGGGATCCTCATCTACTCTGAAGTAGGGGGGACGGTTAAGAGAGTGTCCTAGGAAGTACCGTCCCTGTAGTCTGGATTCAAACGTAATCCAGGGTGCAAGAGGGGTGTGGGTGTAAAAAAAATGTCTACCTTCTGGATAATACCTAGAAGGGGATGTGGAGTAGCCACAACCTGGACTTCCGAGACACTCGCAACGCTGGCGAGGGCGAACAACCAGAGTTCCGGGGTTCCTGCGCGTGGGACCTACCCACGTCCGGACACTCTCTTGACCGATAAAATTGAGTATGGAAGAGTTCAAATTGTTCCTTGGTTTCAGAGAAAGGTTTCAGTGTACCCTCAGCCATTACATCTTCCAGAAGCGAGATCCCCAGGGAATGCCCGCCCCTGAAGCCCTCTAGGGATGGCATATGGCCTATTATTAGAGCTTCTAGGAAGATTCCTTTAGTGATGAAGGTCTTCACAATAGTGAGTAGGTGGGACATAGCACCTCTGGAGAGTTTTCATGCAGGACGAGGTTAAGACATCATCTTAATAGGAGTTGGCTTTGAGGGTGTTGAGTATGTTGGCAAGTTCTGTGAGAGAAAGGATAACAATTGCATTGTGCTAAAAGAAGAGGTGGTATTGTATGATAAGAGAAGAAGGAGATGTTTATGTCAATGTGCTGTCAAATCTTTTGTATTTTTTCACTTAAGAAGAGGTTGATGGCATTGCACTTCTCAATGCAGTGTTGCATAGGAGGGTCAGGCAAGAGGTTATGCAGTTATTGTTTTGAAGAGTTTTCTGGTTCTGTTGGTAGCTTTATTGATGGTGTTAGTATAGTACTTTGCTTTGGCTTATTTTATGGATTGTCTGTGTGTTGTGCATAGTCTTCAGTGGATGAAGGCATCAGGGTTTCTGTTTTTCTTTCATCTTCTTTCCTGCCTATGGATGGAGTGTTGTTGTTGGTAAGGTCTTTGGAATACAAGAGTGCTGAAGGTTTCGGCTGGCATGTGTATGTTTTAATGGCAGTATGGGTGTTCACACTTTTTGTTTTTCAGAAAAGGGCTGAACTAGTTTAGAAGGGTGTTGATGGCAGACATCAAGTTGGCAAGGTGAGAGATAAGTTCAGTCTTTTCGTTGTTGATGGAGAAGTCTATTAACGATCTGAAGATTTGGTTTTATCCTTTGGGGTTGACCTCAGTTTTTTGGTTGGACACTGAGCAAGAAGACAGGGTTGGCGAGGTGATCGGTCCAGTCCTGTGGTATGGGTGGGTAAATCTATACACTTTGCAGGTTTCAAGTGAAATGCTCATTACATTAAAGGGCATACTAATGAAGTCATTTCAATCTACCCTAACTTAAGTAGGACTAGCTTGTACTTATCTGCTATTAATTCTCAAATGTTTAGCTGTCTTTGTGATATTTGTTCTTGGTTTACTTGTCTAATTTTCATATTTTTCCATTTTAGGGACATGTGTTAAATGCAGCAAAGGTGTGTATGGAGCAAACCAAGCTTGCCAGGCCATGGGAAACTTATACCACGATGGGTGTTTCACTTGTGGAGCATGCAGTAAGTACTAGTTCTAAATCAGGATACTTTTTATTACGGATGTCCACATTCTCTGGATCAAAGATGCCAGATATATGTTTTATGATGTGGATTGTGATTTCTGTGAAATACAAGCTTGCGGGCATTTGATCTTGAGAGAACAGAAAACAGCTGACAAGCGATACCTAGCACTAGGAAGCTACCTCTGGTTTCCCAGCCAAGGTGGGCATGTGAAAGTTGCAAATGCGTGTTTCCTGGTTGCAATTAGGGCTCCTCAAGTTAATCCTGACCCCACACCCTCTGAGCAGGAATTTTGGAATACTGACGTTTTTGCATTTGACATATTGGTGTGGTCCGTGCCATACAGTGGCTTAAGTGAGCCATTACATTGGGGCTGCTGTACCTTTTTCCCATATTGAGTGTCTTCTAACTATCTTTAATGAAATGATCCGGTAGGGATCAAAAGCAGTTAAGGTGTGTTTGCTGTGTGTTTTATCAAGAGCTTTGAACATTTGGAAGTGGCACAAGTGAGGCTGTGAGCAGGACCTGAGAGTGGTTTAGCAGTAATGGCAGGAGCTGCTGGATACTACAGTGTTTCGATTATCTGACCAGCCATGGCGAATCAGGCTTGAATCCAGTTGCCACCACTGAGTATCTTGAGGGAGGGGGGGTGACAGTTGCAAGTGTTACCTCCAGGTTGAGTGTGGGCCTTAGGTTTCGAGAGAGGAGGAGTCTTGACTGCCACATACTATTGGACAGCCTATACAACTTTACAGGGCCTTATTTTAACTAGTCATGGCATAAAGGTGACAATACTTTCAACTTTCAGTAGTGTGATTGTGATGCCTTCTTTTACTGTAAGAAGTCCATCTTATGGCTGTAATCCGGTTGCACTCTTGATAATTCGAAAAAAATATATCCCATTATGCTGATGGGCTGTCTAATGACTTAGCTTAGCTTGAAAACCATAGACGTCCTTCAATCCATGTTGATGGATTCTTAATCTGTATGTGAGAGTTTCCTGTTTAGTTTGGGCGTTTATATAATTTAACTTGTACTTTATTTCCAGCTTCTGACCATTTAAACAGTAAGTATGTTAAGAACAAGCATTTGCAATGCAATAGGTCTCGCAATACTGATAGTTTGAGGTATTGGCGTTGCAAATAATAATGCAACGCCAATAGCTTATACTTTCAGTAATGCGAGACCTAGTGCATTGGAAATGCTTGCGTAATGAGCCAGGAACCAGCATTGTATGTCTCAGTGCAGTACCGCAAGCTGCTCCTAGAGGTCCCTAGTGAGCAAGGCACCAGCACTGCTTGTCTAGGTGCAGTATCGCAAGCTGCTCCTGGAGGTCCCTAGTGAGCAAGGCACCAGCACTGCATGTCTAGGTGCAGTACCGCAAGCTGCTCCTAGAGGTCCCTAGTGAGCAAGGCACCAGCACTGCTTATCTAGGTGCAGTACCGCAAGCTGCTCCTAGAGGTCCCTAGTGAGCATCATAAACTTTTGGTCACATATGGTACTGCACCCTGCGGAAGATATGGTTAATCCACCCTACCCATTATGCGTTGCATGCAAGACAGTACCTCGAGTACATTCAAATGGCTATGTCCATATATACAATTAGTAGCTTTGAAATGTGACAAAAGAATTATTATATTAATTCCGGATTAGGTTGTACTCTAAATGGAGCTGATGAAGGGAAATATAGAAAAGGTCTAATAAAAATGTGAGATGTGCTAGTGAGTAAAGTAACCACTGCCAACATAGTTTAGGACCAAGTGAGTGTCCTGTCTGAAGACCTTTAAGAAAATAGTGCCTTGAGGCTGTAATTAAAACCTCGGGCGTAACAACACATAAGAGGGGGTGTCCTCATGGGAGGTTACAAGAAGAGACAAGGTGGTACTAAGGAGGGACTACTAAGCCTAAGTACCAATGAAAAGACACCATTTACAAAGGACGGGGACAGGAGCCAGTTAAAAAGATGGACGGGAAGTAGCCGGAGCTTTATGCACATAGCTTGAATAAAGCATGTCTCGAAGGGACAGCGCAAGCGCTGCCTAGGCGAGACCTAAAAAACTGATTACTCCTGTAAAGCGCACACAAGTACAGCTGCCACACATTTTTAT
Source organism: Calotriton arnoldi (assembly GCA_963921515.1). Lineage (NCBI taxonomy): Eukaryota > Metazoa > Chordata > Amphibia > Caudata > Salamandridae > Calotriton > Calotriton arnoldi. Next base: position 324,896 of record CAWUFW010006775.1, on the reverse strand, counting down.
TTGTCATTATAGCCATTTGAGTACACAATACCCAAGAATTTTACATTATATTGGTGTGCCATGGTCATTCTGCACTCTCAGACCATTTTGATTAGTATGCAATTATGCTGATGAAATGATTTCAGTAGACTTTGGTGTGTAGTGCTTTCTTCAAATCCAAGATGCTGTGTATTGCGTATTGTGTATTATGCACTGTGCATTGTGTATGTATGTATGTGACCCTGTCAACAATCACATTTATCTCAGATTGTGTATTATGCAGAGTTAACTTCTCTGTAAGTGGGGACAAAGTTCTGGTCCATAATTTCTCGTGGAGGAAGAGGGAGTAATATTCCACTCAGTCAATAGCCCCACAACTCGGCTGCATAAAATTCTGCTATTAGAGTCTTAGCATTCTAGGCAGTTGTACCTGCTGAGTGGACTGAGCTTCCATCTCAAGTTTGACATTACTTCAGGACACAAAAGTTCCTTCTAATAACGTGATTCACTTTCTTGAAGTAGGTGGCCATTCTAATCGAACTGTCCAAAAATAGAATTGTAGTTAAATGTTCTATTTCTGCTTTCTATCACTGATACCTGGTGAGTGAGGTTATTAGATCGTTTGTACCATGGATCTTAATGTTTGATTTTATAGGTTACTTGCTAAGAGAGTGTTTTACAGAAACGTTCTTGTCTGGCAGTCATGGATCGAAGACTGGTTCTATACACAATTATAATGCTATGGCATACACAAATAACAGTGTGGCCACTTTGTAATGTTCATGTTGTGGTAAGACATTGGACACACACCTGGAGCACTTCTGTTACCCATCTCTCATATTCAATCAGTTAATGTATTCCCTCTTTGTTATCAAACCCATCAAAGGCTGAATATGAAACACAAAGACTTGTGACAGTACTAAATGTGCCTTTTTCAGTACCTCGATCTGATCAGGTCACCCTGGTTGACGACATCAAATACCATTTTGATATGCATATATTTTATATAAGGTTGGTTTCTTTGGCAACATAGATTTCACTGCTAGTAAGAACAGGCACCCTCTTTCGAAAGCCTTGTACAGCCTTCAACCTACTGTGGATCATTTTCTGTAAATCTCAACTTTGCTACAGATTAGCAATATTTGAAATGATTTCTGATTGCCTCTATGATGGTGAAACTCCTCTTGTTTCAGTTATTCATTTAGTAATTCTCAGAGATATCAGGCTGTACACAGAGGGTTCTGTCATGAAGAGGAGTACCAGAATTCCTGTACTTACAGGCTGCACCCAATTCCTGGCACAATACCAAATTTACAATGTTCATTATCCAGATGAGGTCCTCTTAGAGAATTTTAAAATGCATAACTCCGCTTTGTCTGATTCCAAGACATCACAATTTGAAATTGTCTCTAAAGCACCCTGATTTTTTGTTACTCTCGTTTTCGATTGTGATATTCATTAGGCATTAATTTTATCAGCAATTTTACTGTCACACTTGAAGTCACCTTATCTACCCCAACACTGGTAACCCAGTTGCTGCTACCCTTGATAAAATATTAGTCCAGCTTTCATTGAATGCCTCTAAGATGACTTTTAGAGAACTCCAGCACCTGGGACTTCATTCCTACTTTCCTTCTTCTTTAAACCTGCGTGCTAAGTTAGAGATCATTGACCTTAGCTCTTGACATTTCCTATGCACATAGCTGGACACACAGTAAAAAAGCGGAAATCCAAGTTGTAGAAACCCTATGCTAGCTGTACTCAATGTTGTCACCAAATACACCCAGTGTGGCAGTGTACATCAAAAAAGTATAAGTCATCTGGGTGAGTGGCAATTCTTTGTACATTAGAGATAATCCAATTGCCAAATTTTATTTCTTGGTAATTTAAAAATTCTACTGGGTCATAACAAATACTGTGGTTTTAATATTTGAACCGTGCAATCACTAGTCTGGTAAGAACGAAAGACTGACAATTGATACAATACTAGTTTTTGTTTATTATAATTCTAAGATATTTACCCTAAGGCAGCAGCACAAGCTGGAAAACAGGTGTTGGCAAAACAATGAGAAATTAAATTGGACAATTGGATTATCTATAATGTGCTAAGACATCATGGACTTGATTTCATGACAATGAACCTGATGTCAGTTGATCAACCCCTGGATTTTGCTTCTTCCAACCATGTGGTCCTTTCTGTTTAGCATTCATGTAATTTCTTGTAAGAAAACCTCTTGCCCCATAGCAAATGCTCTCTCTTGCTCCTTGCCCAGGGTTACTGGACTAGCCCTAGTAGGTGCTTTGACCCATTCACCAAATATTTTGCTTGAGAACTATGAACCACCTTATCGTGCCACTTCTTCATTGATTTTTATTTTGGGGCTGCTCAATCTTACCTCCTTACCTTAGGACTTTTGGTTGATTCAAGAATTCCAAAATCCTGAGGTTTTACACCCTACCAAAAATACATAAGCAAGGATTATGGCCCCCTGGGAGACTGATTGTTTCGGGGGTAGGTTTTGTCGCTGGTTCCTGAAGCCAATTCTGAAAACATCGACCTCGTATCTGTGTCACTAAGGATGTCTTATATCTACTTCAGGATATGGAGATCAGGATTCAGGAAGATATGATAATAACTATGGATATAGAAGCGCTGTACACCAGCATCCCACAGAGACGTACCCTGGAGGTGGTAGAGGGGATTTCGGCAGAAACAGAGTGGGATTTCATGACTCCGAAGCACTTCGTTATGAAATGTGCAGAACTGGCACTAACAGAACATTTTTTTTTTAATTTGAAGGAGTGATATACCATCAGATACAGGGGACATCAAAGGGTAGTACCTTTGCCACAAGTATGGCATGCCTCTACGTGCATCAATTTGAAGCGGACCACATTTTCACCCAGGAGAACCCATACAAAGACAACATTAAGTTGTGGCGCAGGCCACATATTTTGCCAATTGGATTACCTCCAGAGATAGACACTTGAGGTTAACTCATACAATATGTAAAGAAGAGGCAATGTTCCTGGGCTTGGTGATTACCATCGGGTTCAGTGGCATTGAAACGAGGGTTCATAATAAAACCACAGACGAGAACAGTTTGCTTCTGTACAACAGCTTCCACCCTAGGGCATTACTAGAGAACCTTCCAGTGAGTAAGGCGCAACTGTTCCTCCCTGGAAACCTTTGAGAGACAGGCCACCGTATTTGAAGAAAAATGTCTGGCACGCCATTATCCTAGTAAAACCATTAGGAAGGCAGGAAAAAGGATGACGAATAATAACAGAGGCATTGTTAGAGACCTACCAGAAACCCAACACTAACAGAATTGCTTGTGTCACTCACTACATATACCCCCATTTCAAATAAAGTACAGCATATCATCAAGAAACATCCAACCATGTGATCTTTTCCTTTTATCATTCAGGTCTCCTCTTATAAGAAAACCTCTTGCCCCAGCTTATTGGCAGCTCCTCAGTCTCAAAGGATTACAAGGGAGGATATAATGACTGTTCTCAGCAAGTTCCCACTTGTATCTTTAGGAGAATTGTAGTACTTTGAATGTGCATATAACAGTATTGAATCCTAGCAAGAGTAGATGAAAAGATCAAGCCCAGATTGTAGCCAGTGGTTGGTCCCTGCTTCTGCCCCCACAAACTTTCTCCAATCAAAGAAGAAAGATCCTAGGCTTAAATAAATAAACTGCTCATACCCAGCAAAACTTTGGTCCCTCCCAGTTCTCAGCCAATTCGCAAACCCCTTGCAGCCTATTCACAGTCATTGAACAACACATCACTAATACAACCCCCCCCAAAAGAATTGAACAGACTAGCAAAACTCTCAAACCCTTTCTTGCAAAATTATTCACAAATTGAACGCCTGGAAAAAGAAAAACTGGAGCTCTCCCAGAAACAACACTCAGAGACCGGGGTCTCCTAGGGTCTACAACAGCTGTGGACCACTGGTCTGCTTCCACCGAACCTCTTGTGTAGCTCAGAAGCACCACATCATCAGCCTGAGCATTCCTTATCCTGACATAATTTCAGAGTTGAAATCACAAAAAGTACTCCCCTAATGCCACATGCATATAGATTTGTAGATGGAAAAGACCTCAACAAATCGAGTACACCACCTGATGGTGGGCAAGGAAGCAATCCTTTTGTTTTATATACCCTCACACACCCTAGTGGTGTCATGCTTCATCATCGGGTCATCCTGACGCCTAAAAGTCAGGATGGGCTCGACCAATCTTTCAGGGAGCTCTTAATAATATGTTTTTGGCCAGGGGGAATAAAGATTAAAAATCTCAGAGAGATCCCGGTGTCCCTTTATTTTGGATCTCACTGAAATATTAAAAGAAAGTAAAACTAGGGTCTTTGGGATATTATGGTCCTAGGACCCTAATGCCAACATGTTTCAGTCCATGAAAAGTCCCACTAAGGGTACTGGACTTTCTTCAGGGCAGAGGAATAACACCCCCTGGAAAGTAAACGAAAGGGAGAGGGAATTTCCCTACCCTAATTATAATAAGGGCAGATAGCTGCTCCTTAAGCTACTCCTGTTTATGACACAGAGTTGATCGCTCCATCTGTAAAGAAAGAAACAACAAAACAAAGAAACATAGTGTAAGAATCTTTCTAAATGAATATGCCTTCTTAATTCAGTGAAAATACTCCTCACCTTCGTGCCACGTTGGATGATGAGGAAACGACTCACTCACTAGCCTTTATTTGGCGTGTGTGATACCACTTTAACTCATAGATTCATTCCATTGCGTGATCTAGAGAAAGTAGAAGTGCAGTGGCGGACTGTTTCCGCAAACTGACATTAACTGCAATCGTGTGTCTGTGATTCATAGTGTGTTCCGCAATACACTCATTCTGTAACTCAACATCCGCCATACTCCTCGTCATTAGGCTCGCATTCACAACCACCCATCTTACCCCTATTACGGTGGAGTAATGCTTCGCGTCGGGCTTCGCAACAAAGGGGTAGTCTTGTAGTCACACACTAGTGTGATAGAAGCCCCGAGTCATGTTGTTATCATTAGTTGGTTTTGCAGATGAATGGAAAAACGTGAAAGAAAAGGAAGAGAAAATTGGAAAAAGACACATAGATTAACCAATCTTAATGTAAATAAACTCAGATACCAACAAAACCTCCAAATCATGGAGTGTTGCGCTTATGTCTCAGTCAATTCATTCCATTCACCCTTACTCACGATTCCAAAGATCCTTCCCCACGATAAACCTACTAGGTCTCGGTCCCGCCGGCTCTGTACTTCATGTGTCCTGACAGCCAAATTTAAAGTGGTAAAGATGACACGCGAACCCAGGAAATGGAGACCCAGTCCACTTCCGGGTTGCGCTATGATGATTACCGGAGGCTCGTCGGGGCCGCTAGGGACGCTGGGGATTGTAGTGCCAAATAGGAGACAAACCCGAGATATCACGGAAGAATAGACAGCCAGAAAAACGAGGACTTTGACTAGGTCAAACAAGATATTTTATCTCTTAGAAATGTGAGAATAATAAAGCCTGGATGTTATGATAGTTATTAAAGCCCATAGAAACACGGAAGGGCAATGGGAGTGGATACTGCCCATTGCCTGTATTATATAGGCTGATTAAAAAATTGTCTATGTCGGAGGACCGCCAAAAAAGATGATAAAAGAAAGATAAAAGAACCACTTGAAACTTTATAACTAAGTTGGCACAGAAGGGAGTAGTAGCCCAATCGAAACGATATATACACACACAAAAAGAGATATTGTGATTAAGATGATTACTCCAAACTATTTTATTTTGTCAGATATAAAGGTACTGTGGGTGCTGACAATGTCCTGAGTACTCCTAATGTTTAACAATGCCACATGGAACTTTCGAAGGACATAATCCCAGAAGGGGATATATGACTACTCTTGATTTAATTGGTTCCAAGGTATAGAATCATTCAATCCTGTGATGTGAGTCTTAAGTCTATAGACCCATCTTTGTTCTCTTTCTAAAAGGGTCTTAGTCATATTGCCTGTACCTCTTACTCTCTCAATAACTGTCCAACTGATATCTTTGTCAGTGTGTTGTTTCTCCAAATAATGGGATGTCAGTCTTGTCGCTGTAATAGCCCTACGTATGGTACTCCTATGTTCGCTTATACGCACCTTGACCTTCCTTCCTGTCATGCCAATGTACATCAATTGGCATGGACATCTGATCATGTAAACAACGTTGTCGCTATTGCAATTAGTATGCGACCGCTGTTCCCATGCGTGGTGCATACCTAGATCAATCTCTTTCGTATGTTCAGTAAAGGCACAAGCTAGACATGAACCACACGGGAAATGACCAATTACTGGAGGATTATTCCAAAGTGTGGTCTGTTGGGTAGATCTTACAGTGCCAAATTTAGTATGTATTAGAGCATCTCTGATACTCCTATTCCTGCGAAAAGAAAACAATGGTTTATCAAAGGTAAGTCTATTAGATGTTAAAATAGACCATCTTTTATTGATTATTTTCTTAATGGTATTTGAAGAGGTATTATATGTTGTAACACATATAAGTGTATCTTTCGTTTGCTTTTCGTGGTTTTCAAGGAGCGCTTCTCTAGGAGTGTTCCTTGATCTCTTTTGGCCTTGTCAATGATCCTTTTCGGGTAAGCTCTTTCTGTCAATTTTTGGACAAAATTTCAGCCTCAGTTTTATAGTCTTTTAACTCTCTACAATTCCTGCGGATTCGCAAAAACTGTCCGATGGGTAAATTCTCACGTAGTGCACGTGGATGTGCACTATTAAAATGGAGGAGACTGTTCCTATCAGTGGGCTTGGTATAGAGGGAGGTGACCAATCTTCCCTCTCTGGCATTGACAATCAGCACTATAACAAAAGAAGCATTAAATCGAGACTGGATCACTAAAAAAGAGCATGCGTTCCTTAACCCAGACAATCCTAGAGTACCACTTTTCTATACAATACCTAAAATACATAAAGGCAGAACACCGCCACCTGGCAGACCTATAGTGTCAGGGATAGGGTCTCTTTTAGAACCCATCTCGAAATACACTGACTGGTTCCTACGTCCGCTTGTTCCACAAATGAAGTCATATGTACAGGATACTAAACATTTACTCAATCTCCTCACAGATGTTACCTACGATCCGGCACTTAATAAGATGGTCTGCCTGGATGTGGAAGCACTATACACTAGCATCCCACAGGAAGAGAGTATAAGGGTCATTGAGGGCCTCTTACGGAGAGGTACCTGGACGTGGGATGCTCCAGTAGACTGGGTTATCGATCTTATGCGTCTAGCCCTCACTGAGAACTTTTTTAGTTTTGAAGAACAGCTGTATCTCCAAGTCCATGGAACATCTATGGGCAGCACGTTCGCGCCCAGTATAGCGTGTTTGTATGTTGGCCAATTAGAGGAACATCACATTTGGTCTAACAACCCTTATTCGAGCCACATTAAGAAGTGGCTACGGTACATAGATGATATCTTGGTCATTTGGGAGGGAGATTCTTCCTCTCTCAATGCTCTAATACATACTAAATTTGGCACTGTAAGATCTACCCAACAGACCACACTTTGGAATAATCCTCCAGTAATTGGTCATTTCCCGTGTGGTTCATGTGTAGCTTGTGCCTTTACTGAACATACGAAAGAGATTGATCTAGGTATGCACCACGCATGGGAACAGCGGTCGCATACTAATTGCAATAGCGACAACGTTGTTTACATGATCAGATGTCCATGCCAATTGATGTACATTGGCATGACAGGAAGGAAGGTCAAGGTGCGTATAAGCGAACATAGGAGTACCATACGTAGGGCTATTACAGCGACAAGACTGACATCCCATTATTTGGAGAAACAACACACTGACAAAGATATCAGTTGGACAGTTATTGAGAGAGTAAGAGGTACAGGCAATATGACTAAGACCCTTTTAGAAAGAGAACAAAGATGGGTCTATAGACTTAAGACTCACATCACAGGATTGAATGATTCTATACCTTGGAACCAATTAAATCAAGAGTAGTCATATATCCCCTTCTGGGATTATGTCCTTCGAAAGTTCCATGTGGCATTGTTAAACATTAGGAGTACTCAGGACATTGTCAGCACCCACAGTACCTTTAGATCTGACGAAATAAAATAGTTTGGAGTAATCATCTTAATCACAATATCTCTTTTTGTGTGTGTATATATCGTTTCGATTGGGCTACTACTCCCTTCTGTGCCAACTTAGTTATAAAGTTTCAAGTGGTTCTTTTATCTTTCTTTTATCATCTTTTTGGCGGTCCTCCGACATAGACAATTTTTTAATCAGCCTATATAATACAGGCAATGGGCAGTATCCACTCCCATTGCCCTTCCGTGTTTCTATGGGCTTTAATAACTATCATAACATCCAGGCTTTATTATTCTCACATTTCTAAGAGATAAAATATCTTGTTTGACCTAGTCAAAGTCCTCGTTTTTCTGGCTGTCTATTCTTCCGTGATATCTCGGGTTTGTCTCCTATTTGGCACTACAATCCCCAGCGTCCCTAGCGGCCCCGACGAGCCTCCGGTAATCATCATAGCGCAACCCGGAAGTGGACTGGGTCTCCATTTCCTGGGTTCGCGTGTCATCTTTACCACTTTAAATTTGGCTGTCAGGACACATGAAGTACAGAGCCGGCGGGACCGAGACCTAGTAGGTTTATCGTGGGGAAGGATCTTTGGAATCGTGAGTAAGGGTGAATGGAATGAATTGACTGAGACATAAGCGCAACACTCCATGATTTGGAGGTTTTGTTGGTATCTGAGTTTATTTACATTAAGATTGGTTAATCTATGTGTCTTTTTCCAATTTTCTCTTCCTTTTCTTTCACGTTTTTTCCATTCATCTGCAAAACCAACTAATGATAACAACATGACTCGGGGCTTCTATCACACTAGTGTGTGACTACAAGACTACCCCTTTGTTGCGAAGCCCGACGCAAAGCATTACTCCACCGTAATAGGGGTAAGATGGGTGGTTGTGAATGCGAGCCTAATGACGAGGGAGTATGGCGGATGTTGAGTTACAGAATGAGTGTATTGCGGAACACACTATGAATCACAGACACACGATTGCAGTTAATGTCAGTTTGCGGAAACAGTCCGCCACTGCACTTCTACTTTCTCTAGATCACGCAATGGAATGAATCTATGAGTTAAAGTGGTATCACACACGCCAAATAAAGGCTAGTGAGTGAGTCGTTTCCTCATCATCCAACGTGGCACGAAGGTGAGGAGTATTTTCACTGAATTAAGAAGGCATATTCATTTAGAAAGATTCTTACACTATGTTTCTTTGTTTTGTTGTTTCTTTCTTTACAGATGGAGCGATCAACTCTGTGTCATAAACAGGAGTAGCTTAAGGAGCAGCTATCTGCCCTTATTATAATTAGGGTAGGGAAATTCCCTCTCCCTTTCGTTTACTTTCCAGGGGGTGTTATTCCTCTGCCCTGAAGAAAGTCCAGTACCCTTAGTGGGACTTTTCATGGACTGAAACATGTTGGCATTAGGGTCCTAGGACCATAATATCCCAAAGACCCTAGTTTTACTTTCTTTTAATATTTCAGTGAGATCCAAAATAAAGGGACACCGGGATCTCTCTGAGATTTTTAATCTTTATTCCCCTGGCCCAAAACATATTATTAAGAGCTCCCTGAAAGATTGGTCGAGCCCATCCTGACTTTTAGGCGTCAGGATGACCCGATGATGAAGCATGACACCACTAGGGTGTGTGAGGGTATATAAAACAAAAGGATTGCTTCCTTGCCCACCATCAGGTGGTGTACTCGATTTGTTGAGGTCTTTTCCATCTACAAATCTATATGCATGTGGCATTAGGGGAGTACTTTTTGTGATTTCAGTGTTGTTACACGGGAGATGTACTCTCCATAATATATTTCCTCTTAACCCCTTTTTGATAACATGTGTTATCTTGGTGTATATAATTTCAGAGTTCCCTGTGCTCTTAACTGAGCAACGTGCAGCAGTGTGCCTGAGATCAGAGATGTCGGGGACCCTGTTGGCAAAAGTAGATATAAACAGACCGACTGCCTGTGGAGGCTGTTAAGTTGCACTTGGAACTCATGTTTGTTAACATAGCAGACCAGTCCAGATATAGGAAAGTCTGCCTTGGAATCAGCCAAAACTGAGGGGTCCAGCTATTCGAGAGCTCTGAATGATAATGACTTCAATGAGCCTGCCCATTTTCCTCTAAGGGGCTATAGCACCAGAGGTGACCACTGTTAAATACCTAGCTGGGCTATCACCATTGTAGAATACCCTGCCGACTGTAAAAACAGTGCTTGCAAGTGCTACTTATTTTCGTTTGTACTATGGAAATTTCTTTTATGAGGGACTCCACCGCTCTCCGGCCTATAGCTGTATCAAGTGCAGAACACAGCAGCCTGTCTTGTGACATGTGCTCACTAGAGAGAACATATCTCCCACCACTGTCCACTTTTTGTCAGAGCATCCAGTTACAGGTTTTGTGCACAAACCCTGATTGGGCCTTTGCCTGATCTTGCTCCAAAACCAATAGTTGCCTTATAAATCAAGCAGGACGCTTGCATCTACACATCAGTTTCTGCTGTCCATGTATTACTCTTCATTTTGAGGAACTTTTTTTTCTGTCCCACGAGGTTGCCCTGACTGTGCGATTACTTAATTTGTGGCACACGGTCATATCGCTTCCTACAGTCTACTAGTCCCTGCACCTTCCTCTGTAATATGACTTGAGTACAAGGACAAATGTGTTCCCTCATTTGCACAGGGCCACATCTCAACACAAATAAGGGAAAACTCCCATGGCATTGAGCAAGCGCAAAATGAGTGGCCAAGAGAACTATATTGCAGAAGGGGCTGCACAAGCATGTGTGACCCCTTCTGTTTAACCAAGGTGGCCAAGAGGTGTGAAATGTGAGTGCAAATGCCGTTGCACCTCTCTGAGTGATTATGTAATTGGAAGAAATTGTAGCAGGGGCAGCTCCTCTGTTACAGCTCAGCAGCGTCGCCCCACTGAAAGGCCCACAGAGATGAAAAATAAAATGGTAATGAAGCTAATTCATTACCATTTTATTATTCGTCGCCCTGTCCCTAACGGAGTGTCAGGACGAGGTGGCGCCTGCTGAATGGCAGCAGCAGCAGGGAGGAGGGTGGGCTCCCTTTTGCACCGGATTATAGTGCGCATGTCTCTTTGGCTGGCCATCTTGCTACGGACAGCCAGACATGTGCACTTTAAACCTCTCAACCCAGCTGTCTTAAAACAGCTGGGTTGAGAGTAAGTGCAGGCAACAATTGCCCTCGGGAGCGCCGACAGAGGCTGCTCCCTCCAATCAGGGCACTGCTCTCATGAACATTAGAGCAGTGCCTGGATTGGCTTGGGAGCCTGCCTCGAGAAGAGAAGATGACGGAGGACTTCGCCTCGTTCCAGGAAGGAAAGTGTGGTTTATTTTAACTAATGAATTATTATTATATATATATATATATATATAAAAAAAAAAAATTTTTTTTTTTGCACCTGCCACACCACCATCGGGACATTCCAGCCGCCACTGAATTGAAGTCTTGTTTTGAGGATTCTAGTTGACTGAGGTAGATGTGGTTCTTTTTTTTTTATATTGGTGAGTTAGCTATTTCAGAGTCAAGGTGTTGAGATGGAGTTTCTGTGTGCTGTCTGCAAGTTAGGCTGGACATTTGGTGTTGAGTGGTAGATGGTTGAGGCATACGAGCTCCAAATGTGCCCTTTGTATGTTAATAAGGCAATGTTACTGTGTAAGTTATGGGAGAGATCTTTGAGATTTTGCTAGTGACAAAATTCTGTATTCAAGAGAGGCAAAGACGAATTATAGCATAGTTTTATATTTTCCCTAAGTCAGAGTGGGTAGCTAGCATTTGAATTTCCGAGAGTGACAGTCTGATGTGAGGCTTTTCGAAGCATATGTCTAAGACGATGTCAGCCAGCATCAGAAATAAAGTTGGGTTTTACTTCATTCAAAGAGGTTTTTCTTTAACGTGGTATTTTTAAGTTTGGCAGGTCATGCAGAGGGAAAAAGACATTCAGTTTCTGAAGTGATGGGGGACAGCCAGCTTGCAGGTTTATGCAGATAGGCTTGTTGGATGACAGATCCTTTATGAAAGATGTGCAGGGACAGTTGCATGCAGTTTGCGTACTGATGCATAAACACAGCATGTCTGGCAATGCGAATTCCCAGGTGCTTCATGTGTATGCTGTAAGGGGTTGTGGATGGCATCTAGCCTGCTGGTGAGGGAGCGGCCCTGATGTGTACCCGGGATGAACAGTTTTCCTAGAGAGGCCATCAATTCAGGTCTTGGTCACATGATTTTAATTTTGACTTAATTATTTTCCTGCAAACACTACTTTCACAAGCATTTATTTGGAAGCCTAATTTCCACTTGTCATTGAGTGAGTTTGATTGTTCATTTAGACGCTCCTGCTATGAAGCTGCTGCTTATAACGTCCAGTGCAATGGGGACCTGTTAGCATTATCTTCCCTGACAGCGAAGGACAATACTCATGACCAAATAGTACTGAGTAGCTTGGTTATTGGCATTACAAAGGACAGTGATAAAAGAGCATTGCTGTAGTTTTTTTTAGAGTGGAGTGCTGTAGCTCACCCTTTGACCTGCCAATTTCGGACTCTCAGCGGTACTTTCTACCCAGCCGTACTCAGTAAGCAAAACCTTTCCAGTTACACCTATGATTTGCCTTTACCAGACCGAACACACTAGACAGAAGCATAAGAAACTTACACGCATGCAATATTGGATCTGAGCTATATTCCTGTATACCCGTCTAGAAAACAGTATACACTGGCGAGGTAAAGGACAAACAACTATACAACTCAACCAAAAATGGCAAATTTGTATGGAACACTATTCATGCCTATAACACACATTTATCTTTATTCAACTAGACCATTAACACTTAACATTTGCCACCAAACACAACCAATCAATGGATATCCCAGTACCGTATAAAAAGGGTGTCATGATTAAAGAAGCACTGGCATAGCCAATAGGTCTCGCCTTTGGGATCTTGTAAGCGTTTAGCCATGCAGCACATTATCCATTACATTAGCCATTCACCCCTTCGCTGCTAGGCCTTTTCCCCCCCTGTGCTAAGCCTTTTTTTGGCTATTTGGGGTAGTGCGCGCTTAGGCCCCTGTAACTTTTTGACCACATAAGATATCCACGCCAAATTTGCGTCCTTTTTTCTAACATCATGGGGATTGTAAAGGTACCCAGGGTTTGTGGATTCCCTGGAGGGGACCTAAAAATTAGCCAAAATACAGCAACATTTTGGTTTTTGGGGAAAAATGCGAAAAAAGGGCTACAGATGAAAGCGTCTTGTTTTTTCCATGCAAATGGCATCAAAAAAGGGGTTTTGGTGCTGAAATCACCATCTTCCCAGCTTTCAGGGACAAGCAGACTTTTGTCAGAAAACCCAATTTTTTTACACAGTTTTGGCATTTTTCTGGGACATAGCCTATTTTTGCAATTTTTTGTGCTTTCAACTTCCTTCCAGTTAATGGTAGAAATGGGTATGAAACCAATAATGGATCCTGAAAAGCCATACATTTCTGAAAAGTAGACAAAATTCTGAATTCAGCAAGGGGTCATTTGTGTAGATCCTTAAAGTTTTCCTTATAGAAACTAACAGTTAAATGAAGGAAAAATTGAAAATTAGTTGAAAAAAAACAGCCATTTGTGTCAACGTTTTCACCTGTAACTTCTTCTAATTATGACAGCTATTTGAAAGCAATATACCGTTATATCCGCTGGACCTTTCTGGTTGTGGGGATATATAGGACTTGTAGGTTCACCAAGAACCCGACGAACCCAGAGCCAATAAATGAGCAGCATCTTGCAATGGTTTTTTATTATGTAGCGGGTATATAGCAATTATTTTGGGAAAATGCATACATGGAAAAATTGTTATGAAAGACACCTATGTATTTCTGAAATGGGAACAAAATGTAGATTTTAGAAACAGTAGATATTTGCACATTTCCGAAATTGGGAGTACCCATACTAGCATGACAATTGTAGGTCATTTTTCAAAATGACTTATTTTTTAGACATTGTCTTTCATTTGGAAGGCAGAAATGCATCGAAAGTCAATAGGTAATAAGTTGCTCTACAATTCTGTGTTACCCTAAGTCTCCCGATAAAAATGGTACCTCACTTGTGTGGGTAGGCCTTGTGCCCACAACAGGAAATGGCTCAAAATGCAACGTGGACGTACCACATTTTCACAATGAAAAATTACCCTTTTTTGCAAAGTGCCTAGCTGTAGTTTTTGAACCCTAGCTCTGCGGGCACTTAGGGAAACCTAGCAAACCTATACATTTTTGAAAACTAGACACCCAGGGGAATTCAGGATGGGGTGACTTGACTGCCTCCCACCAGATTCTGTTACCCAGAATCCTCGCAAACCTAAACAATTGTCAAAAAAACACATTTTCCCCACATTTCCGTGGTGGAAAGTTCTGGAATCTGCGTGGATCCAGAAATTTCCACCCACCCCGCGTTCCCCAAAGTCTTACGAGAAAAATGGTACCTCACTTGTGTGGGTCGTCCTAGTGCCTGCGACAGGAAACGGCGCAAAACAAAACGTGGTCACACCTCAATTTCGCTGTGAAAAATGACCCTTTGTTGGCAAAGTGCCTAGCTGTAGTTTTTGAACACTAGCTCTGCGGGCACCTAGGGAAACCTAGCAAACCTATACATTTTTGAAAACTAGACACCCAGGGGAATCCAGGATGGGGTGACTTGACTGCCTCCCACCAGGTTCTGTTACCCAGAATCCCTTGCAAACCTAAAAAATTGTCCAAAAAAACACATTTTCCCCACATTTCTGTGGTGGAAAGTTCTGGAATCTGCGGGGATCCACAAATTTCCGCCCACCCCGCGTTCCCCAAAGTCTTACGAGAAAAATGGTACCTCACATGTGTGGGTCGGCCTAGTGCCCGCGACAGGAAACGGCGCAAAACGCAACGTGGTCACACCTCAATTTCGCAGTGAAAAATGACCCTTTTTTTGCAAAGTGCCTAGCTGTAGTTTTTGAACCCTAGCTCTGCCGGCACCTAGGGAAACCTAGCAAACCTATACATTTTTGAAAACTAGACACCCAGGGGAATCCAGGATGGGATGACTTGACTGCCTCCCACCAGGTTCTGTTACCCAGAATCCTTTGCAAACCTAAAAAAGTATCCAAAAAAACACATTTCCCCCACATTTCTGTGGTGGAAAGTTCTGGAATCTGCGTGGATCCACAAATTTGCACCCACCCCGCGTTCCCCAAAGTCTTCCGAGAAAAATGGTACCTCACGTGTGTGGGTCGGCCTAGTGCCCGCAACAGGAAACGGCGCAAAACGCAACGTAGTCACACCTCAATTTCGCAGTGAAAAATGACCCTTTTTTGGCAAAGTGCCTAGCTGTAGTTTGTGAACCCTAGCTCTGCCGGCACCTAGGAAACCTACCAAACACACACATTTCTGAAAAGTAGACACCCGGGGCTTCCAGGAGGTATGGCTTGCGTGGATCCCCCAACGTTCCTTACCCAGAATCCCTGCAAACTTCAATTTTAGCTGAAAAAATCACTTTTTCACACATTTTGTGTGGGAAAGTGTGGCATCACCGGGCTCACACAAATCTCCTACCATCCAGCGTTCCCTCGGGTCTCCCGATAAAAATGGTGCCTCACTTGTGGGGAGGCCCAAGTACCCACGACAGGCAAGGGCCCAAAACGTAGTGAGCGACATCAAAATTGCCTATCTCAAAACCACCTGGTTTTGCAGGAGTCACCTGGGTTTTGGCCCGGGGCTCGGCGGCCACATAGGGAAACCTACCAAACCCACACATTTCTGTAAAGTAGACACCCGGGGATTCCAGGGAGGTATGGCTTGCGTGGATCCCCCAACGTTTCTTACCCAGAATCCCTTGCAAACCTCAATTTTAGCTGAAAAAATCACTTTTTCACACATTTTTGTGTGGGAAAGTGTGGCATCACCGGGCTCACACAAATTTCCTACCACCCAGCGATCTCCGGGTCTCCCGATAAAAATGATGCCTCACTCGTGTGGGAGGCCCAAGTAACCGCAACAGTCAAGGGCCCAAAACATTTTTGATAGACAATGTTGATGTTGCCTCAAAACGTTTTGTGTCCTTGCCTGTCGCGGGTACTTGGGCCTCCCACACAAGTGAGGCACCATTTTATCGGGAGACCTGGGGAACGCTGGGTGGTAGGAAATTTGTGTGAGCCTGGTGATGCCACACGTTCCCACACAAAAATGTGTGAAAAAGTGATTTTTTTCAGCTAAAATTGAGGTTTGCAAGGGATTCTGGTAGGAAACGTTGGGGGATCCACGCAAGCCATACCTCCTGGAAGCCCCGGGTGTCTAGTTTTCAGAAATGTGTGGGGTTGGTAGGTTTCCTAGATGGCCGCCGAGCACGGGGCCAAAACCCAGGTGACCCCCTTGCAAAACGAGGTGGTTTTGAGATAGGCAATTTTGATGTCGCCTCACTACGTTTTGGGCCCTTGCCTGTCGCGGGTACTTGGGCCTCCCACACAAGTGAGGCACCATTTTTATCGGGAGACCTGGGGGAACGCTGGGTGGTAGGAAATTTTGTGAGCCCGGTGATGCCACACTTTCCCACACAAAAATGTGTGAAAAAAGTGATTTTTTCAGCTAAAATTGAGGTTTGCAAGGGATTCTGGGTAAGAAAACATTGGGGGATCCACGCAAGCCATACCTCCCTGGAATCCCCGGGTGTCTACTTTACAGAAATGTGTGGGTTTGGTAGGTTTCCCTATGTGACCGCTGAGCCCCGGGCCAAAACCCAGGTGACCCCTTGCAAAACCAGGTCGTTTTGAGATAATGTGTTTATTTCTGCAGCGTGAAAATTTTGGCACAATATTGCAAGGAAAATGTGACAGACATTTTGAGGTTTGCAGGGCATTTTGGGTAACATAACTTGTTATGATCCACAAGAGAGAGATCACCATGTACTCCCATGGGTGTTATGACAATATCTACAGTTGGTAGGTTATTCTTAGACGGAATGTACACCTTGGCAGACAGACTAAAAAGACAAAGATTACTGCACAGCCATCTATTCCTCAAGCACACACACATACTGGTTGGATTTGGCACGAGGGCAAGTGATGGTTCAGTATATACAATTTTATTAACAAGAGATTTCACAAAAAGGAAATGCACTGTCAATAATTGAAAGGACAAAAAACTGAACCAGTGACTTGCAGCTCGTGAGCTGTAAAGCCACGTCAAGGCCCCAACCGCTTTACAGGCCATTCACACACCTTTCATACGTGATACACACAAGACCATTCACACCACCAGCCACGAAACAAACACATTACAACATTCACAAAAAGGGACAAGGTACACCCTGCTTGAGAAAGACAAAAAAAATATTACTGCACAGCCATCTAATCCTCAAGCACACACACATACTGGTTGGATTTGGCACGAGGGTGAGTGATGGTTCAGTATATACAATTGTATTAACAAGTGATTTCACAAAAATGAAATGCACTGTTAATAATTGAAAGGACGAGAAACTGAACCATTGACTCACAGCTCGTGAGCTGTAAAGCCACGACAAGGCACCAACCTCTTTACAGGCCATTCATACACCTTTCATACGTGTGACAAATACAAAACCATTCACACCACCAGCCGCGGGCCCATCACATTACAACACTCACACCAGCAGACAGCGCCATTCAAGGGCCCATCACTTTCACATGCCCACATTCCTAACACAGCAACCACACAAGCTGATGGATTGCGTGGAGTGTCGCTCGGCTAGCAGTGTGTGTAGTGACCAGCAGCAAGTCACTACTCACACACCGCCAGCCGAGCGCCACTCCATGCACACCGCCAGCCAAGCGCCACTCCATGCACACCGCCAGCCAAGCGCCACTCCACGCACACCGCCAGCCAAGCGCCACTCCACGCACACCGCCAGCCAAGCGCCACTCCACGCACACCGCCAGCCAAGCGCCCCTCCACGCACACCGCCAGCCAAGCGCCACTCCACGCACACCGCCAGCCAAGCGCCACTCCACGCACACCGCCAGCCAAGCGCCACTCCACGCACACCGCCAGCCAAGCACCAGCCTACACACACCACCATCACATTTAGGATTTTTTTATACAAAAAAGAAAACACAAACAAATTGCAAATAGATACAAATCTACTAACACAAAATCAGAAACTAAATACATTGCACTAATGCCAACCTTGAAACAGAACAACAATTCTTAAACATTACAGACCAGGCAGTTCACTTTACCACTCATGGTTGCTCCCAATAATTATTTTGCTTGTGGTACGCTCTATAACAAGCAGGCACACACAGCCCAGGGTTAGAAGGACACTCAGGGCAGTACATACGAGTCTCCTTCCGCGTACCTCTTCGCCAACAGACTCTACATCTCCTAGTGGGAAAGTCTTTGGAGGGTGTAGGAGGAATGTGATCAGGAAAGTGGCGATCTTTCAATCGAGCCACATCCTCCACCACTCCAACTCTAGGAACACTTGCCTGTTCCACAACAACAAGGCTGCCTATGACCGACTCCTGAAACTGAACAAAAGTCAAATTTGACGCCGGAGAACACTCCTTGAACACAACAAAAGCATTGAAAAGTTGCTAAATTGAAGAGATGGATGGCCAACTTCTTATACCAAATGTAAGCCTTACGAATAGCAGTGTAAGGTTCCAACCTCTGATCTACTCTATCAACACCACCCATGTGCTTATTGTAGTCTAAAATGCATACAGGTTTGCGCACTTCAGCAATCTGACCCCAAACAGCCACAGGTGAAGTACTCTCATCATGGATGGTAGTCAGCATGTACACATCCCTCCTGTCCACAAATTTCACAGCTAGTAGTTCATCACTACGCAAGGAACTGCACTGTCCCCTCTGAAGTTTTTGCAAACAAGCTCTTTTGGATAACCTTTACGGTTAGAGCGGATTGTGCCACAAGCAAAAGTGTCCACTTTGAACAATTCTTTAAACAATTGCACAGCAGTGTAGAAGTTATCAAGGTACAAATGGTGGCCTCTGTTAAACAGTCCTCTAGCAAGATCCCACACAATTTTCTCTGAAACTCCAAAAGTGGACGGACAACCAGGGGGGTCAATAGTGGAATCCCTACCAGTGTACACACGCAAATTAAAAACATATCCTGTCCTACTCTCAGACAACATATACAGCTTAATTCCATAGCGTGCCCTCTTGCTAGGAATGTACTGCCTAAAACCAAACGGCCCTTGAACAGGACCAAAGACTCATCAATAGATATTTCTTTCCCTGGAGTATAGATCTCTGAAAATCGATCTACAAAGTGATCAAGAACAGGCCGAATCTTAAAAAGACGGTCACATTCAGGGTGATCTCGTGGCAACGCCAAACCATTATCAACAAAATGCAGCATCCGAAGCAAAAGTAAATACCGATCACGAGTCATAACTGCAGGAAATATGGCCGTTGCCATCAAGGGACTGGTAGACCAATATGAACCCATGGATGGCTTCCTTATCAAACCCATCAAAAAGTCAAACCCAAAAACTTCTTCATCTCTTCCAGATTTGTGGGACTCCACCGGGTAGCTCTAGAGGGGGGCCTAAGTCTGGCACTGTTGTCCGTCAAAAACTGTTCAGCATACAAATTAGTCTGCTCAACAATCTCACCCAAAAATACATCATCCATAAACAACTGAAAATACTGTATAGGCAAATAATGTTCACAATCCACTCTACACCCTGCATAACCACTAAAGGCAGGCAACACCGGCTGCACCATGTTTGGATCAACCCAGAGTCCAGCACTTCCAGTAGGAAGCCTAGCAGCCCCACGCTGCAATCCAGATGCCTCTTGCACCATCGGCACAGTAGTATCCTCCTCTAAAACAGGCACTTCATCCGCACTGAGAGTACCTTCATCATCCGATGATTCCATGTGGAGAGAACTCACTGCCTGAATCTTCCCCTCCCTCCTCTCCCTCAGACGCACTGTCAGTCTCATAATCCTGCTCAGAGGAAGATTCAAGAAGCAAACCAACCACCTGCTGAGCAGTCATTCTACGGCTAGCCATAATGCTTACTAATAAAGGTTACTTGTCAAACAAGTCAACAACAACAAACCCTTTGTAAAAAAAGAAATAAACAAAATGTAGCTTTATCACAAAGACCTATATACTCCAACACTATACCACTCACGTGACAGAAGCAGCTAGACTCACCACCACCTACTCTGCACAGACACAGTGAAGATCAACAATATCCCACTAAAAAGAAGAAAAAAAAATTACACATAAGACAATGCAAAACATCGCAAAGAATTTCATGCTCTGAACACTAACAAATATGCTGCCATTATGACACCACTTACAAAAAAATTCATTCATGCATGACAATAATACTCATTTGGAGTACACACAACAAAAATATTTTTCTTACCAAATAAATGCAATTACGCAAAACTGCAGAACAACCACTGCCGAAACCGCAAACAGGAATCAAAAGCTTTACACTAGAATAAAAAGGAGAAAAAAACATTACAATCATAAAATGCAAATAATGCACCAGTCCACACACAATCCACCAGCCAAGCTAAGGGTTAGGTGGGCCAAAGAGTATAAATACAATATTCACCCCGTAAAGGGAGCAACCCTTGCCATTTTGGCCACTCCCCAACACAAAAATTAAAAAACCCTGGTGACTACTGGCTTCTGCCCTCCTTGGGGGCAGATGGGCCTAAAACATACTGCTATTCTGCCACCCAAAGAGGGCAGAAATGGCCACAATCATCCTCCCATAAAGGGGAGCGACCCTTGCCCAAGGGGCCGCTCCCCAACATAAAAACCCTGGTGGCCTAGTGGACCTACAAAAAACAAATCAGCCAATCTGCTCCTCAGGATGGCAGAAACGGCCAAATTAATGCTCCCCAAAGGGGAGCAGCCCCTGCCCAAGGGGCCACTCCCCTCAAACAAATCCCTGGTGGTCTAGTGGGCCCAATTTTTTAAAAAAACATGGCGATCTGCCCTCCTGGGGGGCAGACACAGCCACAAATATTGCCCCCAAAGGAGAGTGACCCTTGCCCAAGGGGTCACACTCCACAAATAAATGCCTGGTGGACTAGTGGGAAGATACCTTAAGGTATCTTCTACACACGATCTCTCACTACTCAACTCTACTCTCAACTCTATTCACAACTGGATGTTAGATCACCAACTCATTCTG
This sequence comes from Calotriton arnoldi, assembly GCA_963921515.1. Lineage (NCBI taxonomy): Eukaryota > Metazoa > Chordata > Amphibia > Caudata > Salamandridae > Calotriton > Calotriton arnoldi. Next base: position 303,572 of record CAWUFW010006775.1, on the reverse strand, counting down.
AATCCCGCCAAAACTGAATTCCTCCTCCTCTCTACCTCTCTCTCACCTCCTCCTGTTCAATCTTGGATGGATCAGCTGAACCTACTCAACAACAAACCCATCATTGTCGACAGCGCTAAATCCCTAGGTGTCATTCTTGACAAAAGACTCAACCTAATCTCCCACATCAACTCTATTGCTAAGAACGCACGTTACCAGTTGCGCCTTCTACGGGGGATCCGTCGGTTCTTCCCGGAGAAAGACTTAAAAACCTTGGTACAATCTCTGGTTCTCTCAAGACTGGATTATTGCAATTCTCTTCTGACGGGCCTACCCAAATCCCACCTCTCCCCTCTCAAATCCATCCTCCATTCAGCAGCTCGCTTCATTTCAGGGTCTAAACGAGGCGACCACGTCACTCCTATCCTCTCTTCGATGGCTTCAGATCGAGGCAAGATCTATTTACAAAACTGCCTGCATCACACACAAAGCCTTACACACCTCCTCCCCTCGTTACCTGTCAAATAAATTGAAATTGTCTGGTGGCTCTCGCCCTTCTCGCAATGCGGAAAAGCTTCTGCTTGAGCCCCCCCCCCCCCCGTCTTCAAAAAGGGAAAGATCGATGGCGCAATCCTTCTCAGGAAATGCGGTGAGAATTTGGAACTCGCTTCCCCATTGCTCCGTGCCACCTCCTCTACCCGGATCTTCAAAGCTGACCTCAAATCTCTTCTCTTCCAAAGACACTTTCAGAACTAATACTTTCACTCTCAGCCCCTCTAGGAAGTTCGCTCTTCATTGTAAATTTGTACTTTTTCCTGTACATTCCTCACCCGTGCGTGCTGTGTTGGATTTTATGTTTGTGTACCCTTCATTTTAAGTCTCCTGTTTAATTCACGCCCTCTCTACTCCCTCAAAGAAGTTCTTCCACTATAGGAAAATCTGTACTCCATGCCTATAGAAGTGCCTTCCCAGTGTGTTCTGAGTAACTGACACTTATTGCAGTATTATTCCTCTATTTGTATTTTCTATCTCATGTATGCACACGTGTCACTTTTTCCTCTTGTAACGCATACCTCTTTTTGTATCTTGGTTGTTTTGTTATTTGCACAATTGTCACTTTTTCCTCATGTAATGTAACGTTTCCTTTTGTATTATGCTCACTTGTAACCTTCTCCTCATGTAATGTTACTGTCCTACTGTGAAGCGCTCTGACACCTTCGGGTACAGTCCACGCAGGCATTAATTAAAATAAATAAAATAAATAAATAAAGGGCACTATCCTTTGGCCGATCGGCCACAAACAAAGCCCCCAAAGGGGAGTGACCCTTGCCCAAGGGGCCACTCCCCACCGTTTCTCCCTGGTGGTCTAGTGGGCACAATACGAAAAGCTGCCCCCTCCCCAGGGGGGCAAAGCACAAAAACATATGGCCCCCAAAAGGGGAGCGACCCTTGCCCAAGGGGCCGCTCCCCAAACAGTATTTTGATGCGCATTTAAAAAAAAAAAAATCCCTGGTGCCTAGTGGGCATTCCTGCTGCACGATCGCATGATCGTGCAGCAGGAATGCACAAAGAGGCATCGGGGGAAAGGAAAACCCTTTCCTTTCCTCGATGCCTCTTTTGATTCAAACCCCCTCCCCGGAGCCAAAACTCACCTGATTTCCCGACGCGCTGGAAGCAAATGGCTTCCAGCGCGTCGAGGAAGAAAGGAAATCCTCAATGACGTCAGCGCGCTCGCGCGCTGACGTCATTGATGGGGGCGGGGTGAGGCAGGGGAAGCCCTTCCCCTGCCTCCCCCAAAAAACCAACGATCGGATTCCCACGGGGAGCGCCAGCGCTTCCCCGTGGGTGATCTATGACGAGCTGGACTCGTCATGAGCACACGACCACTGTGTGCCATGACGAGTCCAGCTCGTCATAAGCATCGAAGGGGTTAAAGACATCAAATTTTGTGGTAAATCAATGGTGGGAGACATAATTAATATGCTGTCAAAAAAAGCCATCAAATAAATAAATTTGTAGGCACATTACATAACGCTCCATCCCAAGCACCTCACCGCATCACACCGCATTACACCTAGTTACCTGTTTTGGCTATGCTCTCTATAAAAGAATGTAGATAGGCCAGGTCACCACAACCAATGACGACGCTGAACGGTAAAAAGTAAAGTTCTGCTGCACACATCTGTACAACTAATACCCCCACAAAGTTTGTAGGAAATGGCACATTTTACTTTCCCATTAACACACACCATTATAACCACTTTAAAATCTCTATTGACTATAGAGAATGAAAACCACACACAAGCAATGTAATTTCCAGAACTATGCGAAGACGGTGCCCATATTACAAAAGCAAATCAGTTCAACACTAATGATAATAGAACACTAGGTGTTGCTTCCGTGAGGTGTTCACTCTTATTTTAAGTGCTGTTTAGACCAATTATGTGGCCAATGTGCACTCTCTCTCTCTATACTTAATTTAGCCAATGGTTGACTTAGGATTATGATGTTTGTATAACCTGGTAGGAATGCAGTGATTAGAGCTGACCTCGTTGTAATCATTGGTAATGGATTTGAAGCTACTGACAACTTTTCTGATGTCACAATGCCTACTGCCTCTCACTGATGGCTAAGCAAGGTTTTCCGGTCTGAAACACTATGGAAGAGGTGGTCAACTGTGTCATGGGAGTCACTAACTAGCTTAAGACGCTTGTTATGATGTTTCCCACCTCTCAGTGACGGAGCTAAGCAGCGGATCCAGATCCTTCTAGTCAAACGCGGTGTACGAGACAGAAAGCAGCAGACGCACCGCACCGATTTACCACTCGAACGACATTTCAAAAGGCACATGAAGGAACTAATGAAAATTGATGGTGTGCTGAAAGCCCATAGAGTAGATACAGCATCTCTCGAAGACAGCACATGGGGGCTGCCTAGGCTGGACCTAAAAAGCACTCTTTCTGGACCAAGATCCAGCTTTCTGCCAAATTTGGTGTAATTCTGTCCAGCTGTTCGGGCTGTAGTCTTGTTCAAAATCCCTATGGGAATTAACATGGGAAACACTTTTTTTTTTTAACCCCCCCCCCCCCTTTTTCTCAGCCCCTACTTGACAGATCACCTCGAAACTTTCCATGCACAACTAGTGACAGTAGGACACTTTTTGGGAAAATGTTGTGAAGATTCGTCAAACGGCACCAAAGATATAGGCAAATCAAAAACGCTTTTCCCATGGAAACAAGGTCCTAACTATAACTAGCTAATGGCGACTACGCTGGACAAAGTCTTATTCATATAGACATCATCCACCATATGAAATACTCTACAAGCCAAGTGAGCACAGAACTGAAGTCTGCACATATGAATGTCATGCAGTGCTGAACATACTCCACAAGCTGGGTGAGCAGAGCTGGTCATGTGTAGATCACGCATCCCAAGCAGGCCCTCATTTCATCTAACAGCCAAGGCCACCAATGCTCACATTTCCTGAGTCAAACAGTTACTTTTGCACACCATCCTAAACATACATAAAACATTTTAAAAGACTTGAGGGAAATTACGTATCAAATAAGAACATTTCACTAATAAACTTCCAACTTAAAATATTCCTGTAAGAAAGGAGGCCTATTATGTGTCCCCACAGATGCTATATAGAGGGCAGCGTCCGACCTATATTAACATGCCTGGTTACCCGTCACTTGATCCGCAATAGACAGACTGCAGAAAAAACTAATTATATTTGACATCTTTCTATGTTCCATCCCATCTGCTGAATGCGAGTTCCATGTCGGGTCTACATTAGCACTGCTAGAAACAAATCTACCTTCTGTGAACTTGGGACAACCTTTGAGAAGTTGTCTTATTGTAGTTCACACGCAACAAGTTTTTTCTTCACTGGGGAGACGCACGGTTCTAAGCCTGCAGCATTCCATCTGCACATGGTTATACTGTAAAGACAGGTAAAGTAGTGACACACACCGCAGTGGTCTCCAATAAGGTCCTTTATTTAACCACTGACCACGAAGGTGAATATAGCCCCTGCCAGCCAGCAGTGGCCAATCACCTGCTGGAACCCATTCTGTGATTTCCTTGGACTATAGAAGAATTGACATTGTACATTTAATACCATTTACAAGAAGATCCAACCCTATATTTCAGACCAACTGTGAAGCTTATTGAAACACACTTGAGAGTTTCTGATTAATGCATTGTTTTTTGATTGCCTTTTGTCAGGACACACTTTTTTCTTTATTTACTGTTTTGGGTTGCATAAATTCTTTGCATCCCAAACGCCTCGTGGGGTTAATTATTTAACCTGAGACAAGCTTGAAAAGGACTAAAGTATACCTTAGAGAGCTGCAGCGGTACAAACTCAATTACTGTGCACAGAAGCCTACTTTTGCACTTCTACTCTCGCATCGAATAACTCATGCATGGATAACCTACATCCAGGAAATCCACCGTCCAACACTCAAAGACGCTTGCACAACTAAACTTAGAGGTGGAACCTTTGGTGACAGTGTTTACAATACAGCACCCTTGACGGAATCATTAGTGAGCACAAGTCCTGTCTCGGCTCTAGTAATGTGCGAAAGACTGTTTTCTATTTCTAAACTTTCATAATCTACCACAACACACAACTGTGCTACTGAGTTTTATGTTGCATACTCGCTCATATCGGATGAAAAACGGTATAGATTGGCATTATTACTATAATCTCCAAGAATATACGGCCGGCACATCTCAAGAAAATGCAGACAAGCTCCAGGTGAAGAGCTGAGGTGGAAGGGACAGGAGCAGCTCAGATGTATGAAAGCATCTGTGTTCACCCTCACAGAAATGTGGTTTACAAATAAAAACTAAACTACCGACTCGCAGCCTCATCCTCACCTTGTCATCCCACCTCTATAACTTTTAAAGCACAGCAACGGGTCCTATTTTGTCGCATGCAGCAACGACAAAAACTGAAGACAGTGGAAGCAACACACATGAATTTCCTCGCACCCGCTTGCCATTGGCTACGGGCATTTACTAGATCCCGCCTCCATAACTACGATAAATGCGACTGGTAGAAATGAGACTCCTTCAATATCATCAGGGCCTTGTCCTCTCCTCAGATTGGATGACTTGGATTTGAGACGCTAGTAGAACACACTGTACGGCCCAATGGGTTGGAAAGAGAAGCCTCTTTAAATGGTGGAAAATTTACCACGGTTCATAAAAAACATAACACCCGATGCTGCCTCTGCTCGTCACACTGTGACCTCGCTGCACACCATAGCCCTCTGTGCATGAGGAGAAGCCTTTCCCTGTATAGATGTCTTGCTTGGCACAGAGCTGGAGTGGGCACCAATAAACACTGATGAATGCCTTGTGCGCGCTTCCCTCCGTAAGATGAGTGGAAGAGAGGACTTTAATTACTGTTTTATTCTGGGAATCACTAGGGTCTGTTGCCATACGGAGGCCTGCAACAGTGGGGAGAGCAGTGAAACTTGACGTGCTTTGGATACACATGCTCGGGCTTACGATGCCTTTAAGCTGCCACAACAGGAAGGAAAGAAAAAAAATAGTCCTAGACAACAAAGCAATAAGCATCAAAGTGGATCAACAGCAGTATTTAGGTGCTGCACCTTGGGAGGAAAAAAAATGAGCACAAGGCGGGACAAAGAGGAACAATTTCCCAGTGCCAAGCAAGCCTTTTTAAAGGACAATCAAGGGAACAAAGACAATGGGCGGGCTGTAAGCCCACAGAGTGATTACTGCATGTCTCGGAGAGACCGCTCATGTGCTGCCTAGGCTCGACCTAAAAAGCGGCATAGACCACACTTATTGTAGAATGAACTATACAAGTACAGGTAACAAAACATAAAGTACTCCCCATCGAAGGAAAATAAATTCTAGGTTTCACCTAGTACCGCCTGCAGGGGCGTAATGCAGGACACAGCAGCCTCTGTGATGTAGAGGGGGGCCCCAGGCTTTCAAGGGCCCCAAACCCATCAGGAGACCCCCATTCAGCCGAAGGCCAATGAATATTTGTGAGATATGGGAGACTCAGGGTCCCTCTTCACATTCTGCAGAGGAGCCCCTTATCTTTGCCGGATGCCACTGACTGCCTGGCCGCAATTTGTGCTAAGTGGGTGGCGGGGTATACAAGGCAATCAACCTTCACTTTCGAACCACAGTTTATGAATACCCAGTATGGCTGCCAATGCACTGATGTCACACACAAAAGATAAAAGGAGATGGAAGAAAATAATCCTTCCTATCCATGCAAAGCATTTACTAGTTCTCCCCAGCTTGAGTTTTTGTTATTTAAGCAGGTGTCTGGCATTGCAAGTTTTCAGCTGTTTAGTGGCAATGCCAACAATGTGGGGGGCCAGTTAGGGTTTCCAGTGTTGTTTCCTGACCACGGCATCTTTCAATTCCTTAAATATCACATGGCTGTTTTTCTTGTCTCTATTTTTGTCTTTGATCTTGTATGTTGACCTGCTGCACAGCTCACTGGATGTTCTCAGAATTCCTGCAGCCTCTTGACGATCTGAAATAGCTTTATTATGCAATGCATTTGAAGTATAAACCTCATGACCTTCTACCTCATTCCCTTATCTAACATTGCTCTGTGTGTGCGTGGTTGGGGGTGGGATTTTGGAGGGCTTCAAAGTCTGCCATCGGCTGTGGGTGGTATTAGGGCACTCCTACAATGATGCATCTCTGTTCGGTTGCTTGGAACAGTAATGCCATTGTGCGCTTTTTAGTAGCAAGATGATCTGGCAGAAGAACACACCACCTTAAGATATGCAACAGTGTACTCATTACTCAAGTATCATTACTTGATGGAACTGACAAGCGGTTGCTATATTTTATAGGTTTGGCAGTCTAATGTTAAAAGATAACAAAACGATATTTACTTCTTGCCCATTTAGCGCACCTTAACAGCAAACCCTGCAGGCACGACTTACAAAATAGGACGTCAATGCATGGAATTTAGATGTCATTTATCATTTACTTAGGGTTTTACTTTTTTTGTTATAGTTAATAAAATGCAATGGAAAATGCCTAAAAATCTACATCTGTATTAAGATTTACAGGCATGCTTCCTGTTCACAAGAGTGCAGTGACAAGATGTTTCGCCAGCTAAGTAAAGCGTATTTCCTGGCTTAATAAGTTTGATTTTGTCACCCATGGAGTGACCGTCATGGACGACAATGTCAAAAGAATGGAAGAGGTAAATAACAGTCTGAGGGTTCATTAACCGAAAGATATCTTAGAAAATAGGAAAGAACTGAGTAAATACAGCCCTTTTAGGAGCGTTCTCTTCAAAGGAGTGACTTCAGTATTCAAGCGGAAGTGGGGAATTGACGCCGACAGGCAGTCGAGGTAGATGATCCATATAAGCTGCATGGCCTTCAGAGAGCAGGGTTCTTTTTGCGCAGGAAGAGGGTGATAGAATTTTTGGAGTAATACATGGCTGAATGTGGTTTGAGGTTGTTGTAAAGACGGTCTGCACAATCCTAAGGAACCAATAGCAGCAACTGACACAACTATAGAAGCAGTGAGGGAAGACAGTGGTCAATAGAAGGAACAACTGGTGGCTTTACAAGAGTCTGGATAGACAAAATTGTTCTGTTAGGTTGAAGGTGAATTGGAGGGAGTAAGAATGAAGACTTACTGTGTAACAGTGCTTAATTAGTTTTTTTTTTAAAGTAAGTGCAGTGGCTTAAATCTTTTCTTGTGAGCTGCCACTGGTGCTGTTGAATGCCAGGGGTGCCGAATAAGTAGTTGGTTCCACCTCATGCCTCGTTTGTCCACCCACTACACACTTCCTGTCTCTTTTCTCACTTTGTCACGGTTTTCCTAACTTTCTCTTCCTCTTTCTTTCTTTTCTGCCTTTCTCTCTCTTGCTCTGGATCTGGATGAAATAAAATGAAAGGTGCGATCACTAAAAACAAACGCTTACGTCCACCACATACAGCCTTGGCATAAATTAACCACTGTTGTCAAAATGGATAGGTGCACTTGAGATAATACAGCAGCTGCTTAGAGGTAAAAAAAAAAAGCAGATAGAGGAGTGTGGCAAAAGTAAATAGGGCAGAGAAGTAAAGAAACCTCTCTTAGCAATATGGATGATGGGGTAGTGGATTAGCCCACCTGCTCAGAGAGGGCGGAATTTATTCATGGTTGCTGAGTATAGGCTCATGTAGGCTCCACTGACCTACAAGAGAACAGGAGGTATCTTGAATGTAACAACAGGCTGGCGCGTCGTGTGACACTAGGGGGACTTGAGAAAGGGGAGGCTTGTTTCAGTCTCTTGTGAGATCATCAGTAAGTGAAGTGGCCGAGTTGACTTTGTTTGTGGCACATCTTGCGTCGTGCAAACAGAAAAGATCAATTCCAGTATCCTCAAGCAGGAATAGTGTGTACTCTGCTGATGTAGAACTGGTAAGCCAATATAGTAGGTGTGCATTAAAAATGCTGTAGGTTTAATGCAATGGCAAGTTAGCAATGTGCAAAGTTCTAGCACAGTACATGGGTATTGAAGCTTAACCATTGTGAAAAGTGATCCGAGCTGAATGGGAGATTAGATGATGCAATATCAAAAATGGAAGTGTTTTCCTAAAGATAAGTACAGAGCCCAGGTGAATGTTGACGTTGCGGTTAGGGTGTGTGTTTGGGGCGAGAACTGTAATGGGTAAGTCGCGATGAGTGCACAGAATTATTTGGTGTAACGTGATGATAGATTCAGGAGGAAAAGGATGACAAATGGATTGCTTGTGGGTGCAGTTGATAGGAGGGAAGTAGATGGTCTCAGTATTGGTGGAGTTGAGCACTAGGCATCACCTGGTGATCCAGTACCAGATGGTACATGAGGTGAGGGGTTTTGTTGTTGACAAAGGGGTGTGAGGTAAAGCCAGGTCTGACGGAAAAATCACCATATGGGGTTCTACATAAGGAAAAGAGATTGTAGTAAACATTTTTAAATGTGGTGAAATGCAGGTGAAATTAGAAGGTTCTTTTTATTTGGAAACTTTCAGAAAAGTCAACTTGGATATTGGGAAACGGGTGATGCAAGTTCCCAATAGGATTGAGATTGGCTGCTGCTCACTATCAACACTAACTATTAAAACTAGTACATTGTTTCTAATATGCTCAAGGTGTCTAGTAGTTTCATTAAGACGAAAGCATTAGGCACTATTATTTAACATTGTCAAGCACGTTCAGCAGCTGGTTGAATACAGCACGCTATAGATTTCGAAGTAGGCAAGTATTTATCAATTTTGGCCACATCTGCATTCAGTTCTGCTACTGTGGTGTCAGATGTGTTATATTTTACTTGAGCGTGGGAGTGCTTATAGCTGATATTCACTTTTTATGACTTTCTCCTTAAAATGCACAAATGTACCGTAAGTAGCAGGTTATTGTCTGGGTGATTTGTCAGGGGGCCTTGTTCTATCCATGGGGATCATAATATGCACAGGAACATGAACATCCACTGTTAAGCCTCGCTTGGACCTCCAGTTCATCTTCCTTGACCTAGGTTGTACAACTTGTACTTTCTTATTTCATCCCCCTTCCACACAGATGCACCAGAAGCAGGTTACAACAAAGTTATGTTTTTGTTATATTAGACGTGCTAATATAGCATGGTGTAATCGGGTCAACCTGACTATGAAGATGCTCATTAGCGTAACGAAACTTGAGGAGGCCCCCCTGCAAACTACATGGAGGGCCCCCCCTCCGGACTCAGTGCGGCGGGGCTGCGGGGGCCTTTGTTACGCCACTGAAGATGCTGACATAGACTGGAGTTCTGCGTGTGTTTTAATTACATATTGATCATTTAGCTAATATGGATAATATTACAAGAGACATAAATAGGACTCTTCTACCCCATAACGAGCCACTTCAAGACTCTGACTTCCCATTCCTGAATCAGGAATCATTAACCCGTCTCTTTGCAGCATCTCGGCCAGCCAATCCCCAAGCAAACACCTCGCCTTCAACCACTCCTGATGCATTTGTTTGACTGTACTCCTGTCACCCGGAGACTCTCAAGTAGGTGTGGGTGTCATGCTTCTCCCTTAGGTTTGACTTAAATACTAACTTTTCATTTTCCTTTTTTTGTCGCAGAGACCTCTACCACCAAAAGAAGCTCTTGTAAGTGTAGGTTGTATTCACAGTTTTGTTTCTTTCCACGTTTTCTGTTTCCCAAGCTTGTTATTGGCCCTCAGCTCGTACACATAGTTTAACAAGAACGGTGCCGATTTTTCCCAGTTTTCATATTTCAGGTTTGGTCCCTATGGGTCATTGACGCTATCGACGGATTCAGAAATGCACTGAAGCAGCCTCAATATGTTAAGCTACAGCGTCCAACTAAGTATGATTTGTAATAATGATTTTGTGATGGTTCGAACAAATCTATCCCAAGAGCAAAGAGTTTGTAAAAATAACAAATTAATACAATTAGACCTCATATGCAGAATAATAAGGTCTAACAATTTCATGTGTAGCATTGCACACAAGACCTGGGCACTGTTCTTGAAAAATGATACTCAAATATGAAAGTAACCACAAGGTGCAAGTGATAACAAGAAGTATATACCCCGAACAAGATGATCAAATAGAACAGCAACAGCCAAAATATATACAAAGAGAAAAGGAGACTCAGCAGAGCACGTTTATGAAGCAGAGTCCAAGTAAAAATCTATTATGCTCTGTATGAGATATAGTTCATTCAAACAGTGTATTTTCGCATTAAAGTACCAGTGGCATTTCAACCCTCCTTAAGTCACATGATCATCATCAGGACAGAAACAGTTGTAGAGCACTGGATAGGTCCTATGTCACTAGAAACAGAATACATAAAGAATCATCATAATACGAATAAAAAAGAATTGAAGAGTGTGGTCTAATTCAGTGGAGTTACACAGTTACCTTTTCCATAAGGTGGGTGCATAGTTTACCTATGAAGAAGAATACTGATAGTTAAGTAATGAAAGAAATGAGATAGGAAGACATAAAGAAGAAAGAGATTGTGCTCCAGTGGCGTAATGCAAAAATGATGCAGCCTCCCTGTAGAATGTGATGAGGGGCCTCGGCGTCTCCCACAGGCACAGATGTTAATTGGTTTTGGGCTCAATGGGGGCCCGTGAATGGATGCCTCCCCTGCCCCCCCCCACACACACACTCACACACACTGCAGGGGCCTGCTGGGGAAAGCAGGGTGGCCTTCCAGAGCGTTTAACTATTTCTTATTCCATGCCCTTGGATGCATTCGGTAAACCATGCAATGGCATGGCTTAGAGGGAGAGGGGCCCCCTCCAAAACAAGTAACCCTGCCCCCCCTTCAACGTGGGGGCTGCGGGGGTCTCTGTTATGCCCCTGCTGGGCTCATGTACACATGTAAGAACCACATTTGTGAAGTATAGGTGAACAACTCACAGACCCATAGGAGAAAACAATACAACCTATGTTCAGGAGGGTGGCACCTCTTGAAACAATGCAATATCAACACTAGGGGACCTATAACGGGCCAGGAAGGCTAGCGGACGAAATCGTAATTACACTAACTGGCTGCATGAGGTGGTTCGATGAAGGTGGAGAAACCGACAATGTTGTGGGCTGATGGTAAAGGTAATTCAGTAGTGTCCCAGCAAGATGCCACAGTAGGGCAATGGAGGCTTAAGAGTCAGGAGGCTTGAAACAAGGACCAGTAGCCACAAAAAAACTTGTGGGGCTCACTTCCAGGTCCCAGGCCACATAAGAGTCCAAAATTGCGAGGCAATCAAGGAACTAGCCAACGACTTGGCTGGTAGCAGTGGTGTTTCGAAGCTCTACGCGGGACCAGGTGCACTAATTGGTATGAGTCGGGAGCTCCCTGGCAAGAAGGCTTGTCAAGGGGGGAAACAAATTGAAAGGTTGGGCCCCAGTAAAGTTGGCACAGCCTCCAAGCAGCTTAATTTTCCAGACATACCCTGTAGGCTCTGCCTCAATAGTCACATGACAAAGAGCCTCCCTGAGGGCCCATGGCATCCATCATCACCTCTCCCTTTCACCTGTCCAAATTCTGTGGGGTCTGGCCATAATCCATATGGCAGATTCCTAACCTAGGAGTTCTCTTTGACCATGAATTCTACTTTGCTCCCCACATCACATATATGCAACCACCAAGTTTGCCTTCTGCTATGTTCGCCTGCTCTAAATATCCTGCCTTCTTGAAGCTGGACTTGTAATTTGCATTTGTGCTTGCTTTAGTTACACTTGGATGAGTGCAGTCTCTTCGGCTCAGGTCTGCTGCAGAAAGTGTTTCCTAGCTCCAACTGATACTCCTATTCAGAGGCTACGACCACTCCTATTTATCCTGAATGTCCGTATACTATCTTCGACTAGAGGAGAGACTGAATTGTGGGGTTGCACTCATAAAAGATCTTCCAGGGATTTCCAGCCCTACCATCGTCAGATGCAAGTAGTCGTCTACCGTGAGTCTGCTGTCATCCTCTCACCCAGAAACAGTACTTTTGACAGAAGATTCCTTTATTTTTAAGGTTCTGCTCTTTGGAATGCTCCTCCCACTCACCTTAAATTTGAACTTGACTGTCAGAATTGAAGACTCACCTCTTCCAGTCTACCTTCGACTAAGAGAGGTACTGTCTTCAGTGTCTCCTCACTTGGTCTATCTCATACGAGTCATCTTCTGGCCATTCTGCACCCATTGGGTGAAATCATCTGTCTGTTTGAACTTAAGACTGTCCTGTTGCCAACTACTTGTTGGGCAGAGAATGATCCTATGTGGTCTCCTCCACGTTCAAGTATTTTTCGACTTCTCAGCATACCCATGAAAGTTGGAACTACTCCAATTCACGTTGACGCATAAGATACTCATGATTCCTAATGGCACATTCCTACTAGTCTAATACGTTATCTATTTCGCCCTGACAAAGCACGCAAAGGTGGCTATCGGCTGCATGCAGCACTAAAATATAACCCTAATAAATAAAATCCAGGTTGTCCATTGCTGTATCATCCTAGGGCCCGTCTGCAAGTTGCAGGCACAGAAATGCCGGGCATGGAATTACCATTTTTGGCCAGCATTCCCGCCACTGTACCATGAAATTTTGAGTTTTCAGGCCAAAAGTGGACATTCCAAAGCATTGTTTGCATTGTGGAAGCTCGGGAACGTGGACCAGCGTATGTTTTTGGGCTTTCCCAAAATGCGATCTGAACCCTTTCCACCTTAGAAACGTCTAGAAATGTATTCTAACACAGGGCTGGAGTAACTCCTCAGGGAAAACGGATCACCCCCACATTTGGTGAGATGGAGCGAAAGGCTTTCATATCCAAAAGGAAACACCCTGGGTGTTTGCATACCAGGGATTGCGATTAGGTTGGTTTCCTCATTATTGTTTTTTCTATGTTGTAGAACTTACCCCTAACGAAGGGCTGGTCGCCCGAAATGCATCGGGAGGGACTTGAACTTAATTATGGACAATCATGATTTTTGATACATAACCATTCATTTGGATTCATCAACAGTGGTTTAACGTGATATTACACGTGTTCCCTATGAGTATTGGGAAAACACATTAAATAATTATAATTACAAATTTGGATGAAACTTTGTTGATTTATAAAGAGTTGAACAACCCCTGGAGGGGTTTCTGTTGTGCCTAGGGGGACGGACCCTATTCAGGGTATGCAATTTTGTTTTTCGGGTTTTTTTTTGACGCTTCGGATCAGAGAGCGATACCCCAGGAGCACACTATACAAGAGTAAAGATTACCTATTGAAAAAACAGGTTGTGCGTGTTCATCATATGCATTGATACTAGTTATTACTAGAAATACGCCAGACGCAGCTTTCCAGGGGTACTTCTGGGAATATTTGTGAATTCCAAAAAGTAGTAAATATGCTCCCGCACTGAGACTTAAATCATAGTCATAAAACTTGTTTGTGAATCGGGCCCTAGGTGAAGGAAAGAACTCTGCCTATCTACTGTGGCCGCAGACGTGCCTTATTTTAGCCGCGTGCATGCGTTTCAAAGCCTCAGGCCTCAGCTCGGCCTTGTGGTGGCTTACTGGTAGCAAGCATTGTTCTAGGCTTAAAAGAAAAGTCTTGTGCATGGCGTCGGCGACAACGGAAAGTTTGGAAGTGTTTTATTGTCATTTGAGACCAAGAAAACTGGGATTTTTCATTGCCTGCAGCCTCGGGGGAAACTCCCTCTTCCAGGGCATTTGTCTACAGAGTGCCCTTGAGTCTCTGCACTGTGCTGTCTTTTACAGAATCGTTTCCTGGCTTCACTCTGGCCGACAAACTAGAGGGCAGCATTCGATCTACTCACATGCCACTCCTCTGAACGATCTGCTGTAGGAATGTAAACCTCCTCCCGTGGCTAATACCCGTATAATACCTGTATACTGTTGCTCTTGATCACAGCGTTGGTATTTGAGTTTCGTGTTTTGTTTTTGCCTTAAACCAAACGCTCTCTGCCTGTGTTCTAGTGATACCGTTCTTGACAAGAAACAGGTGCATTTAACATAATGCCACAAGGAGCTGCTGTAAAGCAGATGACGTTTTAAGACATGGACAAAGTGGGCAATGGCCACGGGCAAGCACCTTCCAAGGAGACCCCGGGAGAGTGATTTGTCTCTGCTTTCTTTTTCTCTACTTCCTCCACTCAATTTCGCTCTGCCTACCTTTACCTCGGACTCTTTCTCTCTATGCCAAGTGTCCTTTTAAGTGGTGTGTGGCTACGGTGCTGAACCAAGATGGTGGGGCTGCTGCCTTGAGCTCTTGCCGATGAAGGCGAATGTCGGCTGTCATCCAACATTCCCTGGGCCCCCAACTGGTGATTGGCCGCCGCTCGAGTGGATTACATTGGGAGCGGCGACTGGGGCCCCGAAGTGGCCGATAATTATTCTGAGGTTGAGTAGCAGCTCTGCGTCCCGTCCTGCCAGGTTGCAGGGAGACAAGATGGCAGCTGGTGGCTGAGGCCACACATACACTGTTGACCCGAGTACCCGTGAGAGAGGGTATATGACGTGCCTCTACAGGGGAAGGGCAGGACCCGCCATTCCGACCTCCATTGCAATAGTGATCAGGGTGTGGTGGAGGACCACCAAGAAGTTGAGATGGGAAGGGAAACTAACATTGGAGACGCCTTGTGGGATTCGGCTATCCTCCCGGACCTGAGACATTTAGACTGCCCCAGGCAATGGGATTTGCTGAGCATATCCAGACTGGGAGATGTTTGGGGGGTAGAAGGTATGCTACCCTTCGTCAAACTACAGGAGCAATACGACCTAGCTGATAATCAGAGCCTCCGGTATTTACAAGTTTGACACGCCCTCACCAAGTATAAAGATCACCCCCGGGAATTCAGGGTAATAGCGGTCCGCTGCTTAGCCATGCTATTTTGCAACTATACAGGATTCTTACGGTCCATTGGACGACCCCTCTCCATGCCCTGTGGGAAGTCTTGGAGCGAGATTTGGGTCCATTGGAGGACATAGACTGGGGAGAAGCATGCAGACATCTTACGGAAGTTGACCTTAGGGCAGAGTTTTGATTAGTACAGCTTAAGATTCTTTACCAGGACTGGATTGTACCATATGGGGAAAGTGGGAGAGGATACATGTTTGAGGGGATTGGCTGTGACAAGACACTACTGCACACATTGTAGGGGAGCCCGCGCATTCAGCCCTTTAGGTGCAGGGTGCGCCAGTAGATAGACGGATTTTCAGGGAAAATATATACCTCACCCTGCGCTGGCAACATTGGGGAATTTGGGGGCGGGGGATCAAATGGTGCCTAAATATACCCTCTTATGATGTAACATCGCCCTGTTCATGGGGCACCCCGACTCCACTGAGCTGCTAGGTAGGAACATGGACTGGTGTCGACAAGCGGCGGAGACGATCTACAAAGCATGATGATGTCTATGCAAATTTAACAAACTATGGTATCCATGGTTTGACTGGGGGGGTATCACACTTTGAGCCCACGGAGGGAGCGGGGCACAGGTCCCAGGGGTCTGATGCTGGGGCCTAGTGACATCTAGATAAAACACTTCCTGGAAATGTGCCTTCATGCTGTGGGTTGGGGAGGTCGGTAATAGGTTTCAAGAACGGTTGTTTTATTTTCTGTAATGAGATGTTGATGAAGAAAATAATAAAAATGGTTTCCCTCCCAAAAAAAGCATAAACTTAAGGATTTTTTTGGGTGCGACCCAAAACACATTTTAATTGTTTTGGATGACCCCAGTTCAGAAAGTTTAACGTATAATTTAATATTGTTTGCTATCAAGCAGTATTGAAGTAGCAGAAAAGGGTAATGAATTGCAAAGTTGTTCCGAACCTGGGGGCCTCCAAAATATGTATTTTTCTTGGGGCCCCAAAAATCCTTAAGATGAAACTGCTGTGACTAGAAAGCATGCTAGTAGGGTGTCGTACATTGTCACCGATGTATACAATATCGGAAGGGTTCAACGTCCTGCATACCTCATGTTGATACCATGCTAAGAGAAGGTGTTAATTTGACGGCTTTGGTCGAAACTGAGATTACAGTCACGACGCTCAAACATCATTAAAGGTTGTGGTCAGTGCGGGCATGTTGGTATTTTGGGCTTTAGCTGCATTCATTCTTTTGACGAAAAGTCTTGCACTGCACATTTGGTGATTTGCCCTTGTTTGTCTATGGTGTGGGCGGATTACCTGCTTTATAATTCTGGTGTGCATGCATCAAACATCCTGCTACCTGTTACTTCTGATTGATGGCGCATCCTGTTTGTAATTAGGACAGGATTATCCAAATGGATAGGACTCGGTGTTCTGCTACTGAGTGCTATTTGGTGCACACACGGTTGTGTGTTTTGAATGTGTTAATCGTTATATTTCCCAACTCCACACATGGCAACAAACCTGATCCAGACGGCAAACTCACGATTTTGAAGGTAAAACTTGTTTTATTTTAGCTTTCTCCCGCCGAAAATTGCCTCCACTTCAATATTAGTTAATGGAGAAAATACATTACCCGTTTTTATTTTCATAACCTCCCACTTTCCTGTTCTAAAATGTTGCCATGTATGAAACTCCTTGAGACGATCGGAGAAAACAAAATGCAGCGAAATGGCAGGGCTTGGCCACTCCTGAGTGTCAATGAAGGAAACCCATGTCACTAAGTAAGCACTCATACATGGGACCCCTCAGGAAAACCCAGATTCTCTGAAATGAGAAACCATTTTGATAAGAACTATTATCAGGAAAATTATTTGCAAAATAACATCCTACAGGATTTGAAAGTGTTCATGCAGGAAGTAAAACCAACCATGGGTTCCTGCAGAGCGCGAATGCCATAAGTGCTCATGTCATGCGATTGCCTTCAATGATCAAATCTATTAATGTTTTGTGAATAATGTCATTACGGCCATTGATCCAGGACAATTCTCGTTTTATGATGAATACAACTTTATTCATGAGTTGCTGTTGTTTTTTGTTTTGTGATCAGTATAATGCTGGTCTTGTCGTCTGTTTATTATGCACATGTTTGTTTAATAGGAAGTGTTAAGGGACTGTATACATACCTCTACTCAACAATCCCCATACTAAGCGCAGCATTGATAGCAGTGGCATAGAGAGGTCATCAGTACCGCATCTGTGGAAATGGGTGCATACAGCAATTACTACGTGTCAATGAGGCAGGGATTGGGGTTCAGTACAGTGCTGTTACTAACAGTACAATCGGTCCAGAGACTACGTTTGGTGAAGCGCATATGTCCAGAATATGTTTTCTCTGCATGTAACTGTGTTGACAGTGGATGCGATGTGCTCTACATTGTTGCAGTGTTTTAGAACTGGTACGCATAAGTGAATTGATTATTGGAGTTACTGGTAAAGTGGACCATCACCAAGTTGCGCCCTGAAGATTACCACCAATGCCTGGATCTTATTTTACTCCTGTCGCCATCGGAGACCATAAAGGATGGGATGGTCCTGAGGCATTATTGCTAATCAATGATCACCTATATTTCCTTTTCCTTTGATTGACATCCTGTCATCAGTGTCATTCTTCTGGGGAGTCAAGTAGTATTTGTTACTGTAGTCCAACCAGCGGGAGAGCGAGGAATGTTTTGATGTGTTAGGGGGACAGTATCTGCACACATTCTAGCACTCTTGTCCAGATGGTAGGGGTTGATGCATCAGCTGGTCTGGAGGGTTTGAGTTTCTCCTTGTTGGCCAAGAAACAGCATTAGTACATTCTTTACAACCTTTGGTTAGAGAGACCACACTGTGCCTTTCTGTGTTCAAATTGTAATTCCGCAAACATTCGAACAGTCTTGCTGGTTGTGTTTTGCAGACTACTTTAGTATCATCGACATGTTGCTAAGTGGCATTTATTGTCTAGAAAAGGTGCACTAATGCATCTGAGAGGATGATGAATAAACTCAGTGAATAAGTTGGAACATTGGTATAAAAAGCCTTACTCATGGAATTACCTCTTGTGCAATCCACGTACTAGCAAGTAAGGAATCTGGTATCTGTTGTCTGAAATAAACAAAGAGTATTTTAGTTTGGTTCAGTGCTTGCACACGCCTACTTCTTTATGGATATCACCCAGCCCAGAAAAGCATTCCACTTACTTTCAATCTTAATTACCTGCTTGCTTCCCTCGAGTGCTCAGTAGACAGACAGCAAATGTAATGCTGCTGTAACTTCCTGCGACTTTTCATATGAGCACAAAAAGAGCTGGGGCCAGCCGAAATATGCATGTATCAGTTATGGTTAAAAACCTGACATTCGCCCTTTCCTCACCTTGGAGTGCACAGTGCTCGTACTCCGGATCTATCTTATCATGCGAGTCTGTCCACCGTTTCCAGCTATTTGAACCTGTATTTTTGACATTGATGAGGGCAAACTAAGTTCTTAGAAGCGTTTGTAAGCACTGTTGCACATTGTTCAGTGTTTGCTTGTGGAACTTACTTAGTCTTCTGAGGTGTCGGTAGTGATAGCAGCTTCTGCTGAACCACCTTGCTGAAACATCTGCTCAACCCAGCACCTGTCAACAGCATCTACAGCATCTTACACAGTGTAATAAACAAAGGATGGGTAGGCAGAGAACAAGTGTGTTCTGGGAGTGTCTATTGTATTGCAGAGCACATGACAGAGAGGGGCGGGGATAGGCGGTATTATTTTTTAAGTCGATCCTAGGCAGCGCGCATGCTCTGTCTTCAAGACATGCTGTATTCAGTAAAGGACTTTAATCCCGCCTGCTGCTTACCACAGGTTGACTCCAGTGTCGCTCTTCTTTGATGCCTCCTGATTGGTTCGTGCAGCCGATATGTCACTTCTGTTCTTAGCTGAGGCGTACTGGCCAAGCACAGATTAATTCTACTTGATTAGTGCCCGTCCACTGCGATGCAGCTGCTAATTTTTCTACCCCCCTCCCATTCCCCCTGCCCCCCGCATCTCTTGTTATACTAACACTTTTTAAATCATTTGTCCACATCGCTGCAAGGTGTGAGAATGTCTTGCAATGTTTGCCTCTTGGCAAGGCTATACAGGATGTACAATTGTAAATAATAGAGCTGAGAATCTGCCCTTTGTGTCATGACTTGCTGCAGTCTGTACTGGTACTCATTGCAGTACGAGCAGCTGTGGTTCGTCCTGAGGCTCAGGTAACAGGTGAAGTCTTTTTTTAAGTTGTACAGCACAGCTGAGGCTCTATCTCTGCCTCTTGGTGAGGGTTGACTGGCCCTTCCTTTGTTGTTTGCCTAGTTTTTATTTGGAGTGCGTACATTCCCGATTGCCCCAAAGTAAAATGATTCTCAGTTCAAAGATAGTGACCGGTTCGGCCAGCCGTCCTATTGTTGCCTGCACTGAACAGTATACTCATCCTCAAGTTGCACCCCAAGCACTCCTCGTTTGTGCATCTGGAGGCTGCACAATCTATGATTGTTACAATTGGGCATTTCGACACAGGAGAGGGATCAATGCTTGACTCCAGGGAGGCAGACACATTGTTTTTTTAGTCTATTTGTTTTTTTCTCTTTGTTAGGAGGGCTGTGCGTAACTCCGGTTCATCAAATGTACTGATGCAGCTCTCCCAGTTCAAACTTGTTTTAGATATAGTGCCCCTCCTCCATACTTTTTTGGGGGGAGTCTGTGGAAATGCTGTGCGACTCTCAGTGGCGTAACGAAAGTTTAAGGGCCCCCCCTGCAATGTACACGGAGGGGTCCCCGCTCCAGATTTAATACGGAGCGCTCAGGTTTAAGTACTGTGCTGAGGGGGCCCCTGCAGCTATGGGGCCCCCGCAGCTATGGGGGATGCGGGGGCCTCTGTTACGCCCCTGACGACTGTAGCTCTGGCACGTAGCAGAAAAGAAGGAGAAAGCAAGCCAACTCTTGCAGAAGGCTCTGAACTCCTTATCCCGCCTCTAATCCTCCCTAACCCCTCCCACTCTCTCTCCCCTCTCCTCCTTAGAAAGCTCCCGCAGGCTTGCATCAGTCAGTGCTGCTGTGACAAATGCTACTGATCGCGGTCACCCCACGAAAGGAGCTGCCTAATTTCATCAAGCAGGAAAAGCAACCTGGATAGGTTCGGACTGCCTCTGTGACACTGCCGGCGAAGCATTGGGTGATGTGGATCATAAGAGCGCTGTGTTTTGTCCATCAGGAGGGCATCAGGGTAGCAATGAGTGTAACCCAACCCAGCTTCCTTTTTGTTGGCTAAAGTTGGCATGTTGCAGGACTTGGGAAGGAAGGTCTGACTTAGCTCATATAGACAATTGATAATTGCTTCTACTTCTTAGTACTAACAGTAAAGTACACTTCAAAGCATTCTGCCATATGCACAAGACATAATAGTCACTCTTCTCCCTCTAGACAACCAGACCGGGTCAACCATGTGAGTGGGCGGGTCTCAACAGTCGCTAAAGCTATGCTGTTGAAGCCAACTTTCTTCCTGCTCAACGTTTGTGTGGTGGGCTAGTGCCCTGAAATGACTACCAGGGGATACTCAGTGCTCATCAAGTAAAGATAAATGGGCAGGGGAAGTACCTTCAGCTGACATAGACAGGAAAAAGTCTGTGCAGCCACTTCTGTTCCCTTCAAATAATCGTATTCCTTCTCCTAGGAAGAGCCAGCTTCCCTCTCTTCAGACTAGTGTAAAGTACAAGAATGAATAAACAAGCACGCAACAACACATTCATAAAGTTTGTCTAAGAAGGGTTAAAAGACCAGCGACACATATTGAGTACTTATTGTCAACAACTAGTAATTGTTCGCTTGGTTAAAATGTCATCTTTTGTGATCTTGTGTGCTTATTTAGTTTTGAACTAACCTAGTTCTTTCATTCCTGTCTCAATGAGGCCTGCATTATTGTTCTGTGCTTTCTTAATGGTACAGTTGCAAACTTTATTCTATTCTGTGCTTCTTATAAAGCGCATGGCAACCCAAAGGTCTCATAGTGCTAGAGCAGTCATTGTTTAAACCAGACCCCCAGCAGAACTAGATTCCGAATAGCCATGTTTTTTAAGATTTATGGAAAGAAAGCTTGCAAGGTAACTGGCGCAAGTCGAGGGGGAGAAAGTTCCACAGCTTTGGGGCCAGATGGGAAAAGGAATGGCCGCGAGTTCTGCTGAACTTAGGAACCTGTAGTAGGTGGGCAGAAGCGGATCTCAAGGAGTAGCAGAAGATCTCAGAAGAGCTGGGTCTTTCTTGTGAAGAGATCTATACAAAATTCATAAGGCTTTAAATTGGACCCAGAGCTCGTCTGGGAGCCAGTGGAGCTCCTTCAGAGCCTTTTTTGCAGATTGGTAATGGGGGAGATTCATCAAAAGCGTGGACGCACCATTTTGTGTGATCTGAACCCTATTTGTGCATACTGTGGAGAACCCAGGTATAAAACATTGCCATAGTCAAGGCGAGAAGGAATGAGAACCTGGTCAATCAGTCTACTGGCTATGAAAGGGAGAACATTTAAAACCTTTCTTAGCAGCCTTAGAACACCAAAGCAATTGGCTGTAACTTTTTTGCTTGCTTTTCCACAGTGAGACCGGAATCTAATCACATTCCGAAGCTCTTTATTTCCATTTTAGGGCTGGGAAGTTTATCCAAATAGGAACTAATTGTCAATAAACTTGTGTTAGAGTTTTTAGGGTGTCACAAAGGACATTACAGTAAGTGACTCCACAAAGAGGTTCAATCTCAAATAGTTAATGGGGCCAATAGCTGCTAATTAATTTTGAAACTTCTGATTTGAAATGGCTGCCTCCATGCATGTGGATGTAAGATACCATGTTTTTGCGTCTGCCTACACTAGTAGTCTTAAACACCTGTTTCATCTATAGGTGGGTGGGCCAATAAATTAAGTAAACACAAAGAGATTGAACGGAGCGCTGAAACTTTTCAGACATTCACCCCCAGTCACAGACCTGGGTTGAATCCATCATCGTTCTTTAGCTCACTTCGCCACCCCAGTTCAGACCCAGCCATATGCAAATCAGTCTTGACCCTGTGCCTCATGGGAACAGTCCAGCCAGAACTGCCAAGTCAGGTCTTCCCTGGACCGGAAACAAGCATCCTGGGACCGGTTTCGGGGTAACAGCCCTCATCAGCCAGGCAAGCTTGAATCCAATGGCAAAGCGAGCAAGGGACCCACGTCTGGGCATACCCTGCCAACTTAGGGCAAACAAAGCAAACACAAAGATGATGGACGGAGCACTGAAACTTTTCAGACACTCACCCCCAGTCACAGATCTGGGTTGAATCCATCATCGTTCTTTAGCTCACTTCGCTACCCCAGTTCAGACCCAGCCTTATGCAAATCAGTCTTGACCCTGTGCCTCATGGGAACAGACCTGCCATAACTGCCAGGCCAGAAAATAAATTAACAGGGAGAGCGGAAGCAAGCTGAGGGTCTGACTGAGCTCTAAGCTCGTGCACGAGCTGAGCCCTATAAATGTGTGGCACGTCAACTGTGCAACAAGGCCCATATAAAAATATGATAGACTGTTTAAAATTCCAAAGAGTGTATTTCTTTAACATGCAGAAGTGTTTCAGCTAGTTATTCATATTATATCACTGCACTGAGAGGCACTTATTGAAAGCAAACGTTTTTAAACATGATTTCAAAAATATTCTGCCCCCCCCTCCCGATTAGACGTTGCCATTAGTGAATTATGAGGCAAATCCATTGTTACATGCACCCTATATGTGGCATAGATTCTAACAAGGAGCAACAATATAGTCGATTTATATCGGGCGAGAATGCTTGAATGCCCCAGAGTGCTCAAACGCAATAAAGAAAAAGGAAGCACAGAGGAATACAATATTTTCCTAGGGTCACTCTAATTGGTCAAGCAGGGAAGCCAGGAAAAATCCTAGGTTTTCTGATTTCTCATTGTGACATTCACCCACTAGATGGATATCTCATGCCCTCTCATTGTTTACATCAAAGGCTAATGTTTTTAATGTATTTTCTTTCATTCGTGGTGCTTTAGTTAACAGCGTGGGTGACAGCCAGAATCCACATGGAAGCTCAGCTTATTTTGGGTTCGAGGGCCCAAGGGGACCTCAAGCTGCACCAGAGCCAGGCATCTGGCTCGAGCTTTTAGTGGCTCGCCCACCTTTAGTTTCATCTAGCACCACCTGTACTCAGTGGAAAAGTGGATTTGCCAAAGAGGTGGTTGACTTGGCTGCTAATGACGAAATGGGAAAGACTAAGCCAGGAAACCAGATTTTCTAGGAAAGACTCACCTGCAACAGTATGATGTGTACTCGCTGTGGTGAAACTGCTGGTTCTGCCACTGTGGGACAGATCACCTAGACCTGCAGTTATGTAGTGTGCTGATCTGATTCATTGCGTCACTCATTTCTTGGTCGTTGCAATATTTGTAGATCGTCTGATATTTTAAGCCATCTTTGTCGTTGCTCTAATCTCTCCACTTTCCCTTTTGGTTGTTTAGGACTCCCAGCCGTCGCCTTTGCACTGCTGGCCGCAACGTGCAGCAGGATTGAGTCGCCAAACGGAACCACTGGACAGGGGCAACAGGGCTCCCAAGAGCTCGAATTGTCCAATGCACAGATCACCCAGACAGCCAATGGCAGCTGGCAGATCATCTCCACGAGTGGTGGGAGAGCCTCTTCTAAAGAAGGCTCTGAAGATTCTGCCTGAAAGAACTGTACTATGGTACCAGGGCAGTTTGTGGTTACGGCTGCACCCAATCTGCAGAATCAGCAAATGCTGGCTGGTCTCCCAAGAATGATGTCAAACATTCAATACCAAGTGATCCCACAGTTCCAGACTATTGATGGGCAGCAGCTACAGTTTAGCACAGGCCCAGCACAGCAAAACGTGCAGCATGATGTGTCGGGTCAGTTTCAAATCGTAACCGGAAATAACCAGCAGATCATAACTGATCAAGCCGGAACTTATTATTGCTGCCATGCCAAATATACTTCGACAAGATGTTCCTATTCAAGGAGTTAACCTCGCCAACAATGTTCTCTCAGGCCAGGCTTATTGTATAGATAATCTCCCCCTATAGTTAAATGGGAACACCACACTGCTGCCTGTGAACAGTATAGGGGCAGCAACCTTGGCACCCAGTTCAAACACAGTGAGAATATACAGCAGCACCTCTCAGGACAGCAGCTCACAGCCTACAACGTCTGGCTCTGCTATAAGCTCTTCCCAGCTAACCTCGCAGGCCAACTCTGGCACCTAGGGTGGTGATGTCGCTGCCATTGGAAAGTACATCCCTGCATTTTTTCATAGGCTGTTCAATACAGTAGTGATGCAGTTGCAGACAGAAAGTTATAGTGCTGTTGACTTGCATTGAGGCACTTGTATTTGTGTCTGTGAGTTGAAAAGCCTTGGAATGTGTCCATAAATGTTTCCTGAGGCAAGCATGTATTCCTGGATCACACTGCATGACTCAGTGTGTAGTAATTGTACAGCTCTTCAGTCCCTGGCGGCACAGCACCCATGATAATGCGCTGCATGGCTAAACACTTATAAGGTCCCAAAGGTGAGACCTATTGGCTATGCCAATGCTTATTATATGTTAGAGTGTCTTTATCGTAGTTGTACATTGAGCACAATGGGCAACAGCACAGACAGAGAATGAGAGCACTGTGGAGCAGGGGACACTGGAGAAGGGGCGGGGCAAAAGTCAGGACACGGGCAGAAATGTTAAAACACCGGGAGGAAGCAGGGAGCAAGCTGGGCGCAGTGGACCCAAGAAGCTGTGTGGACTGCACTGGGGTGTCAGATGGAATCCAGCTGGACCGGAGAGCGGATCGGGCACAGATGGGGGGGGGGGGCCACTGAAAGCAGCAGGCACTGCAGAGGGTGTGTATGGCTGGACAAACGGATATAAATGGCGGTGGGATCCCTACTAGGTCCCTTGAGGGTGAGGCGGGCCACAGAGTAAGGTAGGGGTAGTAAACAAACTTAGTGGGGAGCTGCCTTCAGCACCACGGGTCCGACAAGGCATGCTGTGAACGGTTAGTGTTGGCACGGTGATATTGTCTTTTTATTTCCGTGTCAGGAGAAGCGTTAACATTTACGCACATTTACTAGTGTGTTTGCATTCTCCTTCGCACAAGCCCCATTTCCGCTTCTACCATGTGGTGAGTTTTGCCCACGATTTCCTGTGCAAGCTGCAGAGGGCCGGACGTTTCCCTCTCAAAAGACAAGGAAGGAAGAACAGTGGCCGAGAGAGACAGCGGGCTGCACCTTTGTACGGATATATATTTTCTTTTTGTTTACTTGCTCATGTACACTCCCGTGTCTCAAGTCTCCTGAAGCTGCATTTTTTCTTGATGGTAATTGGTCTATTTTATTTATTCTAGGCTGACCACACCATCAATAACCTCCTTCGTGCTGGTCCCGTCGTGCCTTCTGCCGATTGGTCCTGGGCATCTGGTGGTTTCAATTGTTTCTTTATTTAGCTGCTGTACATCATGATCTCGGATTTAAAGTAATCACCTCCTCGCCTGAACCCGGCTGCCTCCGTGCAGATGGGAGCACAGGTTCAGATTTAGCACAGCCTCTGCTCCTGTGCCTCGCTAGGGTAGAAAGCTGCATCTCCTCAAGCTGGAGTCGACGGAAATGTGTAGGAAAAAGTGAACGGGGTCAGACTTCAGATATTGTTGCTTGCCAAGTAAACGAAGGGTTGGGCACTTACTGTACTAGGAAGGTGGCAGGCATTCTAAAAACGTCAAGTATTTGTTTACTATATAATAGCGCTCGTATCCGAGGACGACGGCTTCAGAACGCTAAACCGATAGTGGGAATACAGGAGAACAGGGTGTGATGTCGTGTCAAGGTGCAGTCATACACGAAGGAGAAATAGGAGACATTTTAACCATTCCTAATGCCTAAGAAAGTCACCTTTCTGATGGAGATGCCAGGGAATGTTACAATTATCACTAATTTCATTACTCCGAGTGCTTTCTTCCTCGAGGCGGTCATTACTCTATGAAGAGTGGCCATCTTACCTGACATACAACATATATTTTTAGTTTCATTTTTGATCTCTTAAGAATGAGAGTACCTTAGCTTATAAGGCCACACCTCCCCACAGGAAATCCCGTAATCACAAATCACACTGGAAGAGCCGTTAATTGTAACCCCCCCCCCCTCCCTAATGACTGGCACGAGGAAGAAAGTACTCAGTAATGAAATTAGTGGTAAGTAATTGTAACATTACCTTGTCGTCCACTTCCTCGTTCCAATCATTACTCTGTTAAGAAAACCCAAGCTTAGTAATTCAGGTCACAAAATGCATTATGCAAGAGTTTCATGTCACTTTGTGACATTTATTAAATATTATCGGCTACAGTTTAACATTCACTGCTGCTGACAGTACTTTAGACCCAACGCCTCCCGATCTCAAGCCCTCACGATGGATTCTGTAGCAGTTCACGAGCATAGATTGAACTGCCCGGATGGTTGCCCTGTATATTTTTTTAAAATTGAGGCTCCCTGAACGTCTTGCCATGAGGCCTTCATGCTTCTCGTTGATTTCCTTAGTATTCTTCCTGGACAAGGCAACCCCTGTTCAGCATAGGTTGTTGCAATTGCTGCTCAAATCCATCCGTTCAGAGAAGAGATAGGGTTTAATCCTCTACTAGCTGGTCCAAGATTTACAAACCGTGCACCCACCTTCCTGAAGGCAGACACGCTCTCCAAATAGATGAAAATTGCTCTTTTAAAATTTAAGGCAGGAAGGGCTGCTTCTTCTGATGACAAAGGAGATGATACAAAAATGACATCTGGATGTAAATTAAACTTTAGAGACAAAGTTTGGTCGTAGCCTAAGGCTGTAAGTCATTGCTACTAGGAAGCAAACTTTTCCGTGTCAAAACTTCAAAGTCTCTGATTCCAATGGCTTAAAGGGGTGCTTTTCCAAAGCATTCAAAACCAAAATAACATCCCAATCTGGAACCACATTTCTAATGAGAAGGTCTTGCTAAGAAAAATCCTTCAAACAATCTAAAAATATAACTTTCTAGATTACCTACACCTCCCTATGGTTCTCCTCAAGACCTTAATGGCTGCCCATTGCAACCTTAGTGTTGAGACCATTAGTCCTAAGGAAAACCCTTCTTCCAAAAACATAAAATCCTTACTTCTTCCCAAGTAACCGGGTCCCAATTATTCCTATCTTTATTTCTGGAATGACTGCCAGGGATGTTCATGAACACTTAGCATGGCCGGTTTCCTAGAAGATTGTACTGCATCTGTCAATCCCACTGACATACCTCTATTCTGAAAGGACCTCCCTCTCCGCTTCCAAGCCGTCAACCGTAATCTGGTGATGAACTTCTCCCTTGGAACAGGGAATAGAGTGGAGGGGGAGAAAACATAAATATCCATTCCTGACCCGACGGCTCCTCATTTGATGAAGAGGAGGGAACCAGGAAAAATGGGACCAAAGAGACACAACCATTATCACCCTCACTTTGGGGATCACAGGAAAAGGTGGAAAAGCGTACAATAGGACTAGAAGCCACTGAGAAGAAATCACATCAACTGCACATGCTCTGTCTAACCTCTTTCTTGACACGAACTTGGGACACAGAGAATTCTCCCTGAAAGCAAACATATTTATTTCTGTAAAATCAATCTTTAGACTAATTCTCTTGAACACTTGAAGGCTCAGACAAAACCCTGAGAAGATGGGAATACTCTGCTGAACCTGTCTACCACCACATTTTTCTCACCCCTGCTATGGGTTGCTGTCAGGGAGCAGATATTCTTCTCTGCCCCTGCAAAGACCAGTTCTGCTAATACAGTCAGACTCCTCGTGTCTGTTCAGCTAGGACTTGATCATACGATTGCCTCTTTTTATCACCATGCAGGCTTCTGGATGAAAGGGGAAAAATTCAAGAGTTGTATACTGACTGCTTACAGTTCTCTCCAATTCCGGAACAAGTCTTGTAAAGAGGGGGCTATTATCTAAGACTTTCCCAGATTCTATTGTTACTCCACAACCATAACTGCTGGCATC
The DNA here is from genome assembly GCA_963921515.1 of Calotriton arnoldi. Lineage (NCBI taxonomy): Eukaryota > Metazoa > Chordata > Amphibia > Caudata > Salamandridae > Calotriton > Calotriton arnoldi. Next base: position 275,089 of record CAWUFW010006775.1, on the reverse strand, counting down.
CATCGTGATGATCTTCACCCAAGGGGAATGAAGGGAAATCACCAAACTTAAATGACTTGGGTCTAACCACCATGTTAGATCCCTCCTTATGCTATGGCTGAGAGCTATCAGAGAATCCACGTCCATGGAAGTTGTTTGTCAAGATCTCAATATATGGTAAATAATGTGGGATGGTGCATCCGTTGTACAATGGGTGCACCATCCCATATTATTTACCATTGTTTTTGTCTGTGGAGTAGCAGTATTACTCAATGGCTGGTACTGAGAGAAGAGTGCACCGGACCTTGATCTATGGAACTGTGCGGGAGGTGCGGTCAGCAACTGTTCACCTTTGCTTTGGTTCTTCAAAAGATCTCAATGTATATTGGATTACAATCCTTAGATGAAGCCTTGCCCAGGGAACCCCTGCCACAGCAGCAGCCATGTTCCCCTGCACTTGAAGCCAGTACTTGTCCTTTGGAATCTCTAGACCAATCCGATGTGTTTCATGACTGAGTATCTTTTGAATCATTGGCTCTGCAAGAACTAGCCCGTTCTTTGTTAGAAATTCTTCTCCAATGAATTTTTACAAATGTATTAGGATCCCATGTTGCTGATGCTCCACAGTCAACATCTGGAGATAAGTCTCTGTAAGTTCTTCTGATGGAGATTGGATTATCCAGTGGTCCTGATAAGGATGTAAGGCAGTCTAGTGATTGACTAATATTGCCACTATCAAAGCCTGCATTTTCGTGAATACCCTCGGGTCTAATTTCAAGCAAACAGGCAGAATTCAGAACAGAACTTGATGAAGTGTAGAAATGCCTGATGATCTGTGCATTTAGGAATGTGCAGATTGGTGTCTTGTAAGTCTAGCTTCACCATGAGCTTCTCTAGTTTGACTAGAGGGATCAGTGACCGTCCATTTTGAAGTGACTAGATAGAAGATGAACAAATATCCTTGGCCCCTTACACTCTCTGGAACTGGGAAACTAGCCTTCTTTTCCAATAGATTCTTTATACTTTTCCAGTGTGATTCTGCTTTGGTGCTGTTTTTTGGAACAGGAGTATGGATAAAGACCAGATTTGGAGACATAGATGCAAATTCTGTCACAGAAATATTTTGCACTATATTCAGTACCCATGCAACTGACATATCTTCCTTTCATACAGAACAAAGTCTTGGATACTGGCTCCTTTCAATCCACTACATCCCCAGGATTCAAGTGCGCTGAGTTTTGTGATCCGTCATGTGACGATTTGATGAAGTCTTATTAGATCCTGTGCGATGTTGAAATTGGCTCTTCTTTTTTGCATGTCTATGGGCCTCCTGTGATGGATCATTTGAGAGATTAGATAAATATTTACTCCTATAGGGCAATGCATGTTTCAAGGCTTTTGTAACCATTGCGTCCAATTGGTCATTAAACAGCTTTACTCCTGAGAATGGAATCCTTAATAAAGCTATTTTCTCTGAACTTTGTGCCTTCTAGTCTCCTCCCCGAGCTGCCATGCATGAAGCTCAACCATCTCAAGCAATGTCAGAGAGAAATCATGCCTGTTGTTCAATGCTAATAACTCAGAACAATCCTCCCCTTCCTGCATTGCCCCTGGCAAACCATCAAAATCTTTAATGCTGGATGTGGCGCTGCATAATATTTCTTGAATATGGCCTCTTACATCTTATCTACCTCATCTGATTGAGTTGAATCATCTGGGTTCACAAAAGTTTTGCCTGAAAGAGTCAGCATCATTGAGTCTGCTTTTACTGTATGAGGCAGTCCAGTCTTCGGCTACTCCAATAAGTACATTTTCTGCATAAATCTCGGAATTGTCACGTTTTAAGTCCTTCCATTCTCTTAAGATTATAGAACAGATTTTCTAATGGAGAGGTAGGGGTGGTCCTGACTGTTTAACACATTGGGCAAACCACAAAGAGGATTCTTTATCCTTGATTTCAGCCTGAGGAACCCCAGAAGGACCAACATCTAGGGACGATGAACTAGATGACGAAGAATCATCCCTTCCATGATCTTTATGCTCGCTCCTCGTGTCCTTTTTCTGCCTACCGCACCCTTACCATTGCCTCTTGAACAATTTGATAGACTTAAGCATCTTTATAAAGCCTGTCCGAATGAACAAAGCTACTGGAGGAAACTGTAGATCTTCTGCTTCTCCATCTCCACGTCTCCTTCCTAGAAGAGAATTCCCCTCCGTGCTGCCTTTTCCTATACTTTGTCATGCAGAAGCAAAATATCAGGAAAGGACTACATGTACAATAAAGTCACATGACAGTACTTAACACTTCTATTCGTATAAAATAGCAATCCCTTCAATGCGAATTTTCTTTAACCAGGCAGGTAGCCTAGCAACCCAAACAAAAAAGTAATTTTTTTAATGTATAAACCTCTTTTATCCTGAAATTTCCCCAGGAGGCTGGATTTAAATTGCCACATAAAAACAAAGCGGAGCAGATCCAGACACATCTCGCCACCTCTTAAGTGTCATCTTTTTATCTCTAGGTTAATCCTTAGCATGTTTAGGAAAAATATGCCTTCTCTAACCTGCATTTCTCGGCGCCTTTTACACCGGGCGCATGCTGCTTTTACAGCTCCATACTTCTCGGTGTCCGGCCAGTAAGTTATGACGCACCATGATCCAGTAATGCAAAGACTGCCCCACAGTGCCCGGTATAATTCTTTAATCAATCAATCAGGGAATTGTAAGAGCGCTACTCACCCGTGAGGGTCTCAAGGCGCTGAGGGGGGGGGGGTCCGCAGATCTGTTTAGCCGAAGAGCCAGGTTTTGAGGGTCTTCCTGAAGGTGTTCAGGGAGGGGCGCGTCTGATGTCTGCCGGTAGCTCGTTCCAGGTCTTGGCTGCAATGTGAGAGAAGGATCTTCCGCCTGCTCTGGCTCTGTGGATGCGCGGGGTTTCGGCCAGTGCGAGGTTGGAAGATCGGAGGTTTCTTTTGGGTACGTGGAAGTTGATTCTGTCGTTGAGGTATTTGGGTCCGTTGTTGTGTAGGCATTTGTAGGCGTGAGTGAGGATTTTGAAAGTGACTCTTTTCTCCACGGGGAGCCAGTGGAGACTTCGTAGGTGTTGGCTGATGGGTTCGTGTCGGGGGATGCCGAGGACGAGTCTGGCGGCGGTGTTCTGTACTGTCTGGAGTTTGCGGAGTAGGGACTTGTTGATGCCGGCATAGAGTGCGTTTCCATAGTCCAGTCTGCTGGTGATGAGTGCGTGGGTGACTGCCTTCCTTGACTCAGGGGGGATCCACTTGAAGGTCTTGCGGAGGATGCGGAGGGTGTTGAAGCAGCTGGAGGTGACGGTGCTGACCTGTCGGTTCATGGAGAGTGATGAGTCGAGTACGATGCCGAGGTTCTTGGCGTGGTCTGAGGGGTAGGTGGGCTTCCGAGGGCGGTCGGCCACCAGGTGCTGTCCCATGCAGAAGGGGTGGTACCGAGAACGAGGACTTCTGTCTTCTCGGCGTTGAGCTTCAGGCAGCTGTTGGTCATCCAGACTGCGACGTCTTGCATTCCTTTCTGGAAGTTGAGTTTGACAGTGGTGGGGTCTTTGGTGAGGGAGAGGATGAGCTGGGTGTCGTCGGCGTAGGATACGATGTTGAGGCCGTGTTGTCGGACGATGGCTGCGAGGGGGCCATGTAAATGTTGAAGAGGGTGGGGCTCAGTGATGAACCCTGTGGGACTCCGCAGGTGATTTTCGTGGGGTCGGAGAGGAAGGGTGGGAGTCTGATCCTTTGGCTTCTTCCGGTGAGGAATGATCGGATCCAGTCCAGGGCTGTTCCTTGTATGCCTGCGTCGTGTAGTCTGACGACTAGTGTGCGATGGGAGACGGTGTCGAAGGCCGCTGATAGGTCGAGTAGGATGAGGGCTGCGGAGTGGCCTTGGTCCAGGAGGGTGCGGATGTCGTCTGTGGCGGCGAGTAGGGCGGTCTCTGTGCTGTGGTTGCTTCGGAATCCGGATTGGGACGGGTCGAGGACGGCGTTTTCTTCAATGAATCGTGTCAGTTTCCTGTTGACTGTTTTCTCTGCAACTTTGGCTGCGAAGGGGAGGAGCGAGATGGGCCGATAGTTCTTGAGGTCGGTGGGGTCAGCTGTGGGCTTCTTGAGCAGGGGTCTGACTTCTGCGCACTTCCAGTCGTCTGGGAAGGTGCCTGTTTTGAAGGTGGTGTTGATGGTGCGTTGTAGTTCGGGTGCGATGGCGGCCACGGCACTGTGGTAGATGTGAGGGGGCAGGGGTCGGTGGGGGCCCCCGAGTGGATGCTTTTCATGGTCGAGGCGGTGTCTTCGGCCGTGATCGGTGTCCAGTTGGAGATGGTGGGCTGGCTGGTGTTTCTGGGGGCGGGGGGCCGTCTGTGGCGCCTGGTGGATGGTCGATGAAGTTGTTGTAGAGGTTTTTGATCTTGAGGTGGAAATAGGTTCCAAGCTTGTCGCAGAGGTCTTCGGATGGGGTGATGTCTGTGGCTTCGCTGCGTGGGTTGGTGAATTCTTGAATGACACTGAAAAGTTCCTTGGAGTTGGTGGAGTTGGCCAGGATTTTGTTGTGGATGAAGTTCCTTTTGGTGGCTCTGATCTGGTTGTGGTAGTCCGTCATGGCGTCCTTGTAGGTGGTGTGGTTTTCGGTTGTCTTGGTGTTTCTCCAGTTCTTCTCCAGGCGTCTGCAGGACATGCCTTTCTTTACCCTGATCTGAAAAGGCTGCTATCATGGGTAGCTTGTCTCGACAATTACCAGGCTCTGCAGGGCTATGGGCCACAAAGCCAAGTACACCAGTGAAATTCCTAATTATCTCTGCCTTGCAAAAAATCCTCAAACCCTGGAAAAAACATGATTAAATACTTTAAAGAAAATAGACTATAAAACTCCTGTTATCATAAGGACAACCAAAACAAAACTGTCCTCTGAAGAATCATTTCCTGCCACTGGAGGGAAACAGTTGAGAAAAAGAAAAAAATATACAATTAAAAAAAATATATATATATAGTGTGTGTATATATATATATATATCTATTTATCTATATATATTTTTATATATATATATATATATATATATATATATATATATATATATATATCCACAACGCCGTTCCTTCTCACTTCCCTTCCTCTGGGAAAAACGGACTGCGAGACCACAATTTCGTGCAAGATTTTATTTATTTTGCCACCAATTTCGCCATGACGCGTTTCGGCCTTGATCACATGACGCGCTGTGGAGTTGACCGGATATTTTTAAAGTGCCAGTGTACACACACGTGATAGTTAAACTGCATGGAAATAAACAACATACTTTTCATGTTCAGTAAATTTTGTGCAATCTACAAGTAAATGTGCAAACCATTGCCATAAATAGGATTTCATCAATTATTTAAAACCAATTTTAAATAATAAACTTAATTATTATAGTTATTAAGGTAAAATACCAACGTCATTATTATTAAAACGTTTCTATATCTTTTAAAACACACAACGTCACATAAAATCCTATTTGGGTCCACATTGTTTCAAATAGGAAAATAACTAAAACAAAGTAAAATAACATTTGCAAAATGATATATTATATATGTTACAAATTTGTTTTTACTTTACATTATATTTCCTTGCAAACTGTACATACTTTATGTCTAATCTGCTAGTAGTAATACTACATGGACTTACTATTTATACGTGTTGTTGTTTCTCTGGTTTTATCAACATTCCTATTTATGATTTACTATGCACATTAATACAAATTACTACATTTTGAACACTGATTACATTCACTGTATGCGCTAAATTCCCATTGTAAAGTGCAAGTGCGAGAATGAATAAAAAAGAAGGTGCTACCATTAAAATTAATTAATTCATAAAAGACGTGTGTTATTAAAATATCTGTATTAATTTCATTATGACAAAGTGTCTTAGCGGCGATGTGTTTGAAGGACCTTTCATATTTTTTTCTCTTCTCTATCCTTATTTGATTCATAAGCATGTATGGAAATCTTCACTGGAGTTATGTCCATTCGGAGTCTTAGTATCTAGTTCTAAAATATATTTTGTCTCAAGGAGACGAAGTTTAGCCTCACGATTACCTCCTCTTCTAGATACGGGAATGGAATCAATTAAAAAGTATGTTAGCATATCCAAATTGTTATCGTGTTTCTCTTTAAAGTGTCTTGCCATTGGATACGTGGGGTCACTGTTGGTGATTGCCCTCATGTGCTGCAGTATACGTTTGTGGGCCTGTAACTTGGTACTGCCCACATACTGCAGCCCACAAGGGCAACCCAACACGTAAACCACATACTCCGTCCGGCATGTTAGAAACTTGGATATCTTGATTGGATACTGTGAAAAAGGGTGTTATACATGATTTTATTGAGCCCACATTTGCACGCTCGGCAATTATTGCATTTCACAAATCCTCTGCGTGCAGTTAACCAGTTGGATGACGATTTAATTTCAGGGCTACTGCTGACAATTGAGTCTTTCATGGATTGTGATTTCCTATAGGTAATACTGGGATATTTTGGCATCATTATGCCAATTACCGGATCACTGGGCACTAAAGACCAATTCTTGTTCACAATTTTGCGCAATGCATTATGTTGTTGGCTGTATGTTACTATTAATCTAGTTTCATTGCTGGTACTCTCATCATGATCCTTTCTTACTTTTGCTTTTTTAGTTAGAAGTACTTGTCTGTCTAGTCGATTTGCTTTCTTCCTTGCTAAATCAATGATATTAGTTTTGTAGCCTCTCTCAATAAATCGCTCTTTGCTGAGCTGTTGAGCCTCCCTAAGATCTTTTTCTGTACTGCATGCTCTTCTTATCCTCAGCATTTCTCCATATGGTATGCTGTGGATCAAATGCTGAGGATGATGACTAGTAGCATGTAGGAGACTATTGCCAGCTGTTGGCTTCCGATAGAGGCGGGTTTCAATCTTCTGATTTTTTATGTATATTTCCAAATCAAGGAAATATACTGAACAGTCACTTATAGTAGCAGTAAATTTTAAATTCAACTCATTTTGATTAATGTTATGAACAAACTCCTCTGCAGTTTCTCTTGTTCCCCGCCATATGACAAATAGATCATCTATATAGCGTAGCCATAATCTTATATGGCTATCCACAACTTGTTTGTGTTGTTTATTCAAAACCATTTCCTCCCACCAACCCATGTGGAGGCAGGAGTAGCTAGGGGAAAAACATGCCCCCATAGCTACTCCTCTTATTTGTTGTAGGATTTGATTTTGAAACAGAAAGTAATTGTTATTTAGACAGTACAAAATCATTGTGATTAGCATCTTATTATGTTGGGCCAGATGTAAGGGTCTAGAATTTAAATAATGCTCAGTTGCCCTTATCCCATCTTTATGATATATGCTTGTATATAAAGATGTTACATCTAAACATATTAATAAATCATCAGCTTGCCAAACATAGTCATTAATATGCCTTAAAAAATCACTCGTGTCTTGAACAAATGAGGGTAACCTTTTGACATGGTCTTGTAAAAAGAAGTCAATGTACTTAGAAGTATTGTCCAGTAAACTGCCCTTCGCAGAAATGATTGGACGCCCTGGAGGTGTGTTAGCATTTTTGTGCAGTTTTGGAATAAAATATATGACGGGCATAACAGGATGTTCATTTTTAAAAAATTTGAACTCATCCATACTGAGTAACCCCGCACTTCGCCAACCGTTCAATTTGGAATAGTATTCGTTCCATGCTGCCCGAACTATTAGTACATTGCTCTTTTTGTAGCAGTTTTTATCCTCCAGATGTAAACTTGCTTCTGCCATATACATGTCTTTTGGCCATATATATATATATTGCAAAAACGGACTCCACACTGCTCTCAGCAAGGATCCCACAGCACGGAGAAAGAACGATCCACAGGTAGGTTTTTTAACCAGTAAAGTGAATTTATTTAGTACATCGTGCAAGCATGGACGGTCTACGCGTTTCGGCTCCTGCCTTCAACTGGACCATAGAGTTGCGTCGTCCAGAACATCTATTTAAAGTGACAAAGTGCATTTTGATCCCTTATTTGTTTCTAAAAAATGTGCTAGACTGTTAACCCTCGTTTTTCCTCCGTCTTAATGGGATTTGATGGCTACCATTTCTAATATTTTCTTTATAAGCCTTTCTGTAAAGTACTAATGTGAATGCAGTATCGAGGCAGAGGCAAAGCATCAATATTACAATTCAAAATTATTTATTTTCAAGAGGAGAATAAAACTGGATTCAATAATACATAAAATTTCAATTGCATAAAAGAATTATCCCAGTTAAATTTAGATGTATAAAAATATGAATATGAAAGTATGAAAATAGTTTGATCTAAAAGGCTGGACTCAATAGCAAATCTCTATATATATATATATTTAGCTATATAGTTATAAAGTAACGTTATTTCAGTGACATTGTAACATTTTAAACATACAAAACCACTGAAATCCATCAGTTTTAGTTAGCTGTGGTAACTATAACTCGCACCCTCACCATGCACAATTTTCGTATCAATAATTTCATTGAAGATGTTGCAGTGATATTATCAGTGATGCCATAGAAGATATCATGAGTGATGTAATATGTGGGGTAATTAGCAGTGCATGGCAAGGGCGCAAGTTATAGGCACACAGGTAGGGAATGCATGTTTGCTCCCGCCCGGCAGGAGATATATGAAATGCTCCCGCCTGGTGGGACCAAACATACATTTCCCTGCTCGCTCGGGACTGAGTCCCGAATCCTAAGATGGCTGCTCCACTTCATTGTTAATGCAGTAGCAGTCAATCAGATCTCATCTTAAGATCTGTCCGGTCCACAGTTTCTCCGCGGTGTGACATATACAAAGTTTTTGTTTGTAAAGAAAAGGGTACCCCTGACGTAAGTTCCTAAATCAGGGAAAATGACCAGTATGTAAATATCATAATATTTAGGAACAAGGAAGGTAGTTGTGGACCTGAACAATATAAAAAACATGTATACATGCAAACTTGATTCAGTAGTATCAAAAATATTTTTTATTATTTTTTTATAGATAATTGTAACTGAATACACAAAAAACAATCATAAAATATATAGTCCTCTGTATATATATTTACACTGGGTTCAAGAGGGTCAAATAACAAAGAAGGTTTTCTTACTTTGACAAAATCTGATACATAATATACACAGTGTTATTCATCGATATATAAGAAATTATTTGACACACTACAAATAATGTCACAGACATACAAACAAAATAATTATATGAATGTGTTCAGAGGACAAACATTTCTGGCATGGCCTTGAAAATCTGTATCCTACGCGCGTTTCGGCTGTATGCCTTCATCAGGAAGCCATGTACAAGAAAATAGAAACCGCTGGTGAATGAAAATTCAGCGCTCGAAAAGGGCCTGTAAAGTATAGGGTCCTCTTGTTTTGATAGGGTAGTCAGGAGGTGAATAATGGAGATTTCACATCTGAGGTTATCAAGGTTCACTCCAGAGTGATACACTGGATCTAGACGTTTAGAGCTTGAAACTGGCCGTCGATAACTGTGTAATTGAAAAACAGATGACGGTTTTGCAACAGCCTGATGTGTGCTTAGAAGTCAGCAAGTAGAGGGACGCAGCGAGGAACCAAGTGCATGCAGGGACGATGCATGGCTCCAAGATTACTACATTCCCGATGTTTGGATCATACTCTCGTACGTCTGAAAAGCTCCAAGGTTAGAGTCTGCAATGCGGCTGGAACGGCGTGTGTAAGAAAACCTTCTTTGTTATTTGACCCTCTTGAACCCAGTGTAAATATATATACAGAGGACTATATATTTTATGATTGTTTTTTGTGTATTCAGTTACAATTATCTATAAAAAAATAATAAAAAATATTTTTGATACTACTGAATCAAGTTTGCATGTATACATGTTTTTTATATTGTTCAGGTCCACAACTACCTTCCTTGTTCCTAAATATTATGATATTTACATACTGGTCATATACAAAGTTTTTGAGCATTAATTACTCAAAAGCTACTAAACGGATTTACACCAAATCACAAAAAGCACTTTTCTGGACCAAGATCTAGCTCTCTGCCAAATTTGGTTTAAATCCGTTCAGCAGTTTGGGCTGTAGTTGTGTCCCCCATCCCCCTTCCCCTGCTCTTTCTCGGCCCCCACTTGATGGATAACCCTGAAACTTTTCAGGACGGAGTTGAGGTAGAAGAACTATTTTTTGGGAAAGTTTTGTGAAAATTAGTTTACGGTGCCAAAGTTATTAGGAAAACCAAAAATGCTTTTCCTATGGAACCGTGGTAACTACCCAGTGGCTGTGTGTATGTGTGTAATATATATATATATATATATTACACTAAACTATAACTGGAGAATTTCAGTGATATATATATATATATATTATCTACTGGCGGTCGCCAGTAGATAGTTATAGTTAAAACCTATTATCCATAGGAAATCCGCGACATTCTATTTGAAATAACGTTGGCGCCGGTTGACGAATCTTCGCGAAAGTTTCCAACTTGTTGGGGCGCTCCGGTCCGCGCCTATCCTGAAAGTCTCGGGGTGATACGTCAAGCGGGGGCCGAGAAAAAAGGGGGGTCCCAAAACGCGTTTTCCCCATTCATTTTTCCATAGGAACCTTTAGTCGCAGCTACAGCCCGAACTGCTGAATGGAATTACACCAAACTTGGCAAAGAGATAGCCCTTGGTTCAGTGTCGTGCCTTTTGCTTAAATGGTGTAAATCCATTCAGTAGTTCCTGAGAAAATCAAAAGTAAAGTCACATATATATCTGGGCGGAGCCTAACCACACATGTCATCGTGAGATTTGATTGGCTGTCAGCACTTCATCCTGGAATTGCTGGCAGCCATCTTGGGACCAATATAAATGATAGTACCTCATTGAAATGCATTGTAGTGAATAGAAGATTTTGAGGGTCACCAAAAGGAGAACTATAAAGGGTGATAACAGGCTTTAGTTACATTAGAATTTATTTGTTGATGGTACCATACTAATTTTAGGAATTGTGGTGTATTCTAAGGTGATTTTACCATGTGAAAAACCTTCTGCTGGGATATCATGAATCATGTTTGAGAGAACACTATTTTCTCATGCTTGTCCCATGGAGGTTTGGAAGGTGCTCCAGAAGCTAAAATGAGAGCATATTTTCTGTAAATTCACATTATCTTTCTCACTCATGTGAGAATGAAGTCTGACATTCTCAGTAAAACATGTACATCCAACAAGGGCAGAGACTGTCAGTTGATTCCTTTGTGTTCTACTGCAGCTTCCCAGAGTGTTCTAAAGAACAACTAGAGTGCTAACAGCTTTACTTATGACAAAAGTATGGCACACCTGAAGCCATCTTGATTGGAATAAACTGGTAACACTTAAAACATTTAATTTAAAAAGGAACAAAATGATGGGGTTCATTTTGTCATAGAAATTATGGTTAGTGCTGTAGAAAGAAAAATTAGGACATGTTTCAAGTGTGATCTCAAATATCTTCCTGTTATATTTCAACAGGAGCAGCCTGCCAGTTGATGCCTTTGTGTTCTACTGCAGCTTCCCAGAGTGTTCTAAAGAACAACTAGAGCGCTAACAGCCTTACTTATGACAAAAGTATGGCACACCTGAAGCCATCTTGATTGGAATAAACTGGTAACACTTAAAACATTTAATTTAAAAAGGAACAAAATGATGGGGTTCATTTTGTCATAGAAATTATGGTTAGTGCTGTAGAAAGAAAAATTAGGACATATTTCAAGTGTGATCTCAAATATCTTCCTGTTATATTTCAACAGGAGCAGCCTGCCAGTTGATGCCTTTGTGTTCTACTGCAGCTTCCCAGAGTGTTCTAAAGAACAACTAGAGCGCTAACAGCCTTACTTATGACAAAAGTATGGCACACCTGAAGCCATCTTGATTGGAATAAACCAGTAACACTTAAAACATTTAATTTAAAAAGGAACAAAATGAGGGGTTCTTTTTGAAATAGAAATTATGGTTAGTGATGCAGAAAGAAAAATTAGGGCATGTTTTAAGTGAGATCTCAAATCCTCTTCTATTTCATTAGAAAATTCTGACATGCAGACTGAAACAATCACTTTCAATACCAGCAGCAGACTACCAGTTAACTCCCTGGTGAGCAGTAGCTTTACTCCAGTGATCTAATGAGCAACTAGAGTGCTAACATTCTGAATTTATGGCAGATGTGAGACATCTGAATGCCTTCTTGATGGAATCAAAGTAAAAAACTGAAAGCATTTCCTACTGAGGAGACTGCAGTAAATGAAGAAATTAGGAAACTTCATAACAAAGAAGTCTTCCAAGATGGCCACCAGTGAAAAAAGAGCCCAAATGTAGCACAAATATTACCCAGATGTAGCCCACATATAGCCGAATGACAAAAGTGTGCAAAACACTTTTATTTTTAGTTTGTTTGCAGTTTTATGTAGTGCAGACTGGTCAGGTATTGGAGCATTGCATCTTAAAACATGACCCCCTACACTACAAAAACACCACTGCACTACCTTAAACCCTAAAACACTACCCCCAGCACGACCCCTACACTACACAAGCACCACTGCACTATCCTAAACCCTAAAACACTACCCCCAGCACGACCCCCTACACTACCCAAACACCACTGCACTAACCTAAATCCTAAAACACTACCACCAGCACGACCCCCTACACTACCCAAACACCACTGCACTACCCTAAAACATGACCCCCTACACTACACAAACACCACTGCACTACCCTAAACCCTAAAACACTACCCCCAGCACGACCTCCTAGACTACACAAGCACTACTGCACTACCCTAAACCCTAAAACACTACCCCCAGCACGACCCCCTACACTACACAAACACCACTGCACTACCCTAAACCCTAAAACACTATCCCCAGCATGACCCCCTAACTATCCAAACACCACTGCACTAACCTAAATCCTAAAACACTACCCCCAGCACGACCCCCTACACTACCCAAACACCACTGCACTACCCTAAAACATGACCCCCTACACTACACAAGCACCACTGCACTACCCTAAACCCTAAAACACTACCCCCAGCACGACCCCCTACACTGCCCGAACACCACTGCACTGCCCTAAACCCTGAAACACCAGCCCCTGCATGACCCCCTACACTGCCCGAACACCACTGCATTGCCCTAAACCCTGAAACACCACCCCTAGCACGACCCCCTACACTGCCCGAACACCACTGCACTGCCCTAAACCCTGAAACACCACCCCTTCACGACCCCCTACACTGCCCGAACACAACTGCACTGCCCTAAACCCTGAAACACCACCCCCAGCATGACCCCCTACACTGCCCGAACACCACTGCACTGCCCTAAACCCTGAAATACTACCCCCAGCAAGACCCCCTACACTGCCCGAACACCACTGCACTGCCCTAAACCCTGAAACATCACCCCCAGCAAGACCCCCTACACTGCCCGAACACCACTGACCTAAACCCTGAAACACCACCCCCAGCACGACCCCCTACACTGCCCAAACACCACTGCACTGCCCTAAACCCTGAAACACTACCCCCAGCATGACCCCCTACACTGCCCGAACACCACTGCTCTGCCCAAAACCCTGAAACACCAGCCCCAGCACGACCCCCTACACTGCCCGAACACCACTGCACTGCCCTAAACCTTGAAACACCAGCCCCTGCACGACCCCCTACACTGCCCGAACACCACTGCACTACCCTAAACCCTGAAACATCACCCCCAGCACGACCCCCTACACTGCCCGAGCACCACTGCACTGCCCTAAACCCTGAAACACCAGCCCCAGCATGACCCCCTACACTGCCCGAACACTACTGCACTGCCCTAAACCCTGAAACACCAGCCCCAGCACGACCGCCTACACTGCCCGAACACCACTGCACTGCCCTAAACCCTGAAACACCAGCCCCAGCACGACCCCCTACACTGCCCGAACACCACTGCACTGCCCTAAACCGTGAAACACCAGCCTCCGCACGACCCCCTACACTGCCCGAAAACCACTGCACTGCCCTGAACCCTGAAACACCAGCCCCAGCACAACACCCTACACTGCCCGAACACCACTGCACTGCCCTAAACCCTGAAACACCACCCCGTGCATGACCCCTACACTGCCCGAACACCACTGCACTGACCTAAACCCTGAAACACCACCCCCAGCGCGACCCCCTACACTGCCCGAACACCACTGCACTAAACCCTGAAACACCACCCCTGCACAACCCCCTACACTGCTCGAACACTACTGCACTGCCCTAAACCCAGAAACACCATCCCCAACACGACCCCTATACTGCACGAACACCACTGCACTGCCCTAAACCCTGAAACACTACCCCCAGCAAGACCCAATACACTGCCCGAAAACCACTGCACTGCCCTAAACCCTGAAACATCACCCCGAGCAAGACCCCCTACACTGCCCGAACACCACTGCATTGCCCTAGACTCTGAAACACCAGCCCCAGCAAGACCCCCTACACTGCCCGAACACCACTGCAGTGCCCTAAACCCTGAAACACCAGCCCCAGCACGACCCCCTACACTGCCCGAACACCACTGCACTGCCCTAAACCCTGAAACACCAGCCCCAGCACGACCCCCTACACTGCCCGAACACCACTGCACTGCCCTAAACCCTGAAACACCACCCCCTGCACCGCCCCCTACACTGCCCGAACACCACTGCACTGCCCTAAACCCTGAAACACCACCCACTGCACGACTCCCTACACTGCCCGAACACCACTGCACTGCCCTAAACCCTGAAACACCAGCCCCTGCACCAGCCCCTGCACCACCCCCTACACTGCCCGAACACCACTGCACTGCCCTAAACCCTGAAACACCACCCCCTGCACCGCCCCCTACACTGCCCGAACACCACTGCACTGCCCTAAACCCTGAAACACCACCCCCAGCATGACCCCCTTTACTGCTCGAACACCACTGCACTGCCCCAAACCCTGAAACACCACCCCCAGCATGACCCCCTACACTGCCCGAACACCACTGCCCTAAACCCTGAAACACCACCCCTGGACGACCCCCTACACTGCCCGAACACCACTGCACTGCCCTAAACCCTGAAACACCACCCCCTGCACGACCCCCTACACTGCCCGAACATCACTGCACTGCCTTAAACCCTGAAACACCACCCCCAGCACGACCCCCTACACTGCCCGAACACCACTGCACTGCACTAAACCCTAGAACACTACCCCCAGCATGACCCCCTACATTACCCGAACACCACTGCACTACCCTAAACCCTAAAATACTCCCCCAGCACGACCCCCTACACTACCCGAACACGACTGCACTGCCCTAAACCCTAAAACACTCCCCCCAGCACGACCCCCTACACTACCCGAACACCACTGCACTGCCCTAAACCCTAAAACACTCCCCCAGCACGACCCCCTACACTACCTAAACACCACTGCACTGCCCTAAACCCTAAAACACTACCCCCCGCATGACCCCCTACACTACCCAAATACCAATGCACTACCCTAATCCCTAAAACACTACCCCCGCACAACCCCTACACTACCCAAAGACCACTGCACTACCCTAAACTCTAAAACAATACCCCCGCACGACTCCCTACACTACCCAAAGACCACTGCACTACCCTAAACCCTAAAACACGACCTCCTACACTACACAAACACCACTGCACTACCCTAAACCCTAAAAAACTACCCCAGCACGAACCCCTACACTACCCAAACACCACTGCACTACCCTAAACCATAAAACACTACCCCCAGCACGACTCCCTACACTACCCAAACACCACTGCACTACCCTAAACCCTAAAACCCTAAAACACTAACCCCAGCACGACCCCCTACACTACACAAACACCACTGCACTACCCTAAACCCTAAAAAACTACCCCCAGCACGAACCCCTACACTACCCAAACACCACTGCACTACCCTAAACCATAAAACTACCCCCAGCAGTATCCCCTACACTACCCAAACACCACTGCACTACCCTAAACCCTAAAACCCTAAAACACTAACCCCAGCACGACCCCTACACTACCCAAACACCACTGTACTACCCTAAACCCTAAAACACTCCCCCAGCACAACTCCCTACACTACCCAAACACCACTGCACTACCCTAAACCCTAAAACACTACCCCCAGCACGACCCTCTTCACTACCTAAACACAACTGCACAATTTGTTACAGGCATTGCAACGCAGGCCTGTGGTGCTTACTGGAAGTACCTGGTGGGCTGGTTGGGCCCCAGGGACTCTCAGGATTCAAGGTGACCTAATCCCCCAACTTAAAACGCGCCACGGGGCGGGTTTGCACAGCGGTGAAGGGAGGGGCGGGGCCTCAGGTGACATGTGCGCAAACACGCCCTGTGGTGCGTTTTAAGTTGGGGAGTTAATTCCTTTGAATCCTGGGGCCAACTAGCCCACCAGGTACCTTCAGTAAGCACAACAGAGGTGCGTTGCAGAGAGGTGAAAAAAGGTGCGTGGCCTCGGAACGCCTCTCTGCAACTCAGCTCTGTGGTCCTAACTGTAGGTACCTGGGGGGCTAGTTGGGCCCCAGGGACCCTCAGGATTCAAGGGGACTTAATCCCGCAACTTAAAACGCGCCACGGGGCGTGTTTGCACACATGTCACCTCAGGCCCCCCCTCCCTACACCACTGTGCAAACGCGCACTGGCTCTGGTTAGTCAGGGTCAGTTACCACCAGTACCCGTCTGAAAAAGTTGTGGGCACAGGATGATTTTGCAACAAGGCCTCTTTCTGCTCCTCTGTTGGTTCTTTCTGCACATCTTTTGCTTCTTTCTGTGCGTTTTTTCTTCTTTCTTCACATGTCCTACCTCTGTTGGCATAGTTAGAAACTAGCATTTAAAAAACCTTTGAAATTCACTTAAAAAATCATAGTTTTCAGGCACGTTATAGTTAGAAATTAGCATTTAAAAAACCTTTGAAATTCACTGAAAAAACCATAGGTTTCAGGCACGTTATAGTTAGAAATTAGCATTTAAAAAACCTTTGAAATTCACTGAAAAAACCATAGGTTTCAGGCACGTTATAGTTAGAAATTAGCATTTAAAAAACCTTTGAAATTCACTGAAAAAACCATAGGTTTCAGACACGTTATAGTTAGAAATTAGCATTTAAAAAACCTTTGAAATTCACTGAAAAAACCATAGGTTTTAGGGACAGTTATAGTTAGTTGGACATTGCACTCGTACAAAACCCGTGAAATTCCCCTGTTATAGTTAGTTCAGCTAACTATAACTCGCGCCCGCAATGCACTGCTGATGACGTCACATATTACATCACTCATGACATGGTCAGTGACATCACTGATGACATCTCAAATGACATCACTGATGACATCATCCATGTGATAATTTCATGCATCTTCTCACACCCTAATATAACTTTTGATACACCCACTCTAAATTACAGACTGCCATTCTCAAAACCATAGACACTCCAACACCAAAAACTACATACCCACTCACTGATTCTTAGGTCTACACACACATCCACTCACTCACCTGTACAGTCACTCATACTTACAGTCACTCAGTACAGGACTATCATATGCACTCATACACCTATATAAACACTCACACACCGCCACTCATCCATAGAGGTACTCACACACCTAGTCAGTCATGCAAAAAATTAATCACACACCCATTTACTCACCTATACAGTTATACACACACCAGCTCACTTACTCATACAAATACTAGCACATTCTTACGCTCTTATACAATAACTGATACAAGCACACACGCATCCATACAGCCACTCTCACAATAACACACTCTCACTTATAGCCATTTAAATACTCTAACACACATATATACTGCCTTTTACATATGTAGTTACTCGCACATGTACCACTGAGATATACATTCACTCACTAACACACCCATAAAAACACTCACTCACCCAAGCAGTCCATCACAGATGCACTCTTGAAATCATGCACCCAGTGAATCACCCACTCACACATCTATGTATAGAGTCACACACACCCCACCCACACAAACACTCAGGCAGCCATACAGATACTCAGAGAACCAATCAATAACCCATATAGACACTCATGTAGCTATTCGCAAATCCATGCATCCACTTACACACCAACAAACAGACGGATACAGACATTCACACAGTTTAGTCACTAACCCATGCATTCAGTAAGATACGTTTAATCACTCACTTGTAGAGTCAGTCACTCACGTACTAAATCATCCATTCAGACACTTATACACCCACTCATTCTTCAATACGCCTTTCCCTATATATATTAAACATATTTAAACTTTACAGAAACACACAGTCACTGGATGATGTCATCAGTGATGTCATTTGAGATGTCATCAGTGATGTCACTGACCATGTCATGAGTGATGTAATATGTGACGTCATCAGCAGTGCATTGCGGGGGCGCGAGTTATAGTTAGCTGAACTAACTATAACAGGGGAATTTCACGGGTTTTGTACGAGTGCAATGTCTAACTAACTGTCCCTAAAACCTATGGTTTTTTCAGTGAATATATATATGTATATATATATATATCACTGAAATTCTCCAGTTATAGTTTACTGAACATACTATAACTTGCACCTTTGCCATGCACTGCTTATTACCTCACATGGCATCATTGATGACCCCTGATGATGGCAGCGGCGGCTCCTCCGCTAAGGCGGAGAAGCATCGGCCCACAGGAAAAATAAAATGATAATAAGACCATGTTAATGTTATTATCATTTTATTTTTCTGAAGGTGCGGGGCAGGGCTGTCCACAGAGCAGTTGGAGGAGTGGTAAGCACTTTCTAAGTGCGCATGATGGTTTGGCCGGCCAAACAGACATGCGCACTTAGCATGTTCTCCACCCGGCTGTATTGTACAGCCTAGGTGGAGAACATGCACAGGCTCCCACTGCCTGTCTGTGTGCCGAACCACGGTGCGCAGACCAATCACGATGCTGCTGTCATGCTGGTGACAGCAGCGTCGTGATTGGCTAGGGGAGTCTGCTTCCTGCATCGACCGAAGAGGACGGAGAAGCAGCGGCTGGCAGGTAAATGACATTTTTTTTCTTCTTAATTCCCCTGCCACCCCCTGCTCCCTCCCTCTGCCCCGTAGCAGCCGCTACTGCTAATGATATCATCCAATGTGTGTGACAGTTAGCAAAACGCTTCTGGCACTGAAAGGTATTTAATGTTTAATGAGCTACACCTAGAGCAAATTTGCTATAGCTACTATAATGCTAATGACTGTATGCATTTGCAACATGCAGTGGCCTCTTAATGAGGGTTGGAGTGTTTGGAGGATGCTGGCTGTTCGTGAAGAGTTCTCCACAGGACAAAGGCTGTGTGTAGCAGGGGGGGCGTGGCCAAGCCGGCGACTAAGATTGCCGCCTGGCTTTGAAGCTCCGACGGGCATTCCAGCTCCGCGACGTTTTCCCTTTATTTAAGCCGGAACAATGCCCCAAGACATGCAGCGCCGAAGTGCCGAACGCACCCTGCCCCGGTTGGCCTGAGAACGGAACGGCAGGGAGCCCCTGCACTCAAGATACAGCTCCGGGAGGAGCTAAGGGGTGCGGCCTACAGCGGAGTGAATCTACGCCATCAGTGCACTGGCGGGCCTGAGGATTCCGAGGCCCGGCGGACTGAGGTGAGCGGGCCCGAGATTGCAGTGAGCGGCCGCTGGATGCGAATCGGCGGTACATTTCCCCCCCCCCCCTAGCGCCTGGAACGGGGCTTATCCAGATACTGACTGCTCGCGCCTTTCTCGCCCCAGGGCGCAGGCGGGGACATGGCCCGCCTGCAAGTCTCATTGGTATCCATTCGGACGGGTTGAGGCGCGAGACGGGGGGGGGGATAGATTGGCGAGGGCCTGTCGCCCGCTGTGCCTGGCAGCCCTGCGGGGAGAGACCGCGCCCACCCGACTACTCGCTCACAGCCTCGGCTGGAAGGCGGACTTTCTCCCATCACCTCCAGCACAAGTGCTACACGTGGAACGGCTACGGGGATCGGCGCTTGCACCCCCAGGGCATGCCCTCTGCCTACTTGCTGGCCCCCTGCAGCGTATACAGGTGCTGGGCTGAAACCAGCACGCTGCAATGCGGGGCACCCTTCTCCCGGTGAACAAGTCCTGGGCAGTGACAACGCTCGCGGACAAGTCACCAAGCCGATGCACTAGCTGAAAGTCTTATGTGCTCACATACCCTTGGCCCCTGATACATCAAGCGATTTTCGTCGCTGCAGAGAGGCCGCCACAGACAGGCTAGTGCAGGCCCGCATGGACTTCCTCACTGGAGCAGTGCACTGATCTCTTGTTCTTGCCACTTTTACACATTAGCAATTGCATCTCCACCGGATTGCCTGTAATCGCTGCTCCTTCCATTATAGCCCTCCACTCTTGCTCTGCCTCCTTCGCTGTTTGGTGGTGATGTGGTGGCCGTGCGCATAGACCCCGTAACACTGTCTGGAGGGCTGCTATTACTCTTCATCATCTGTCCTGCTTTTCCGCGGCATGGGCCGCAAAGACCCCAAGCAAAAAACACTCCCATTTGAAAAGCTGGTTGACAGGGCTCCATTGGACAGCACCAACATGGCGGAAAATGCGCAAGGCACGGACCACACAGCTGACTCCCCCTCGGTGTCCACCTCTCTGCTCCAGGAGATGAGGGCTGGCTTCAAAGCGCTAGACAGCCGATTTGATTTGCTCGACAAAAATATTGCCAGCTTAGGGGCCAAGATACAGGTGCACGACAGGAGACTCAATGTGGCAGAGGCTCGCATCTCTGACATGGAGGATGGAACTGCTCAATCCATAAAAAGACTGGAGCATGTAGAGCATATCCTCAAAGAAGTGGATATCAAAAATGAGGACCTCGAAGCGCGCAGTCGACGCAACAACATCCGTATCCTGGGGGTTCCGGAGACTGCCGCCACTGGCCACATGGACCTTTTTGTCGAGACTCTGTTATTTGATCTGTTTGGCAAAGAAGCATTCACCTCTGGCTTTGTGGTAGAGAGAGCGCATAGATCGTTGGGGCCTCGGCCTAATCCTGGTCTCCCACCCAGACCCATCGTTGCACGAATTATGAACTTTCGGGACCGAGACTCGGCCCTGAGGCTTGCTAGAGAGCTTGGGGACATTGATTGGCAGGGCTCTAAATTGTCATTTTACCCAGACTTCACTGCAATGGTACAGGATGCCCGTCGTAAATACAATGGAGTTAAGGCCACCATTAGGAACTTGGGTTTAAAATATGGTATGCTGTAGCCTGCCAGATTGAAAGTAGATGTGGGAGGCAGGGCTCGCATTTTTGACACTCCTACTGAGGTCCAGGAATTTTGTCAGGTTTATAAACAGAATAACAATCAGGCCTCGGTGGGCAGAGGGGGGCCTTCTCCCCCACATAGTGGCTCGGACGCTATAGCGTCCTCTTCTCCGGCTTTGCTTAACATTGCTACAAGGCTCATGTTTCGCTGCTGAAATACAGTACTAGGAAAACGTTATACATCCTGTTATGTTGTTTCAAATAGCTGGTTGATTGCCTTTGCGTTGCCACCCCCCATGGTGTATCCCTTGGATTTGTTTTTGCTAGCCCTGGGGTACCGTTTTTGGGGATCGTCATTTAAGTACAAAGTCGATTGGTACTTCATATTCTGCCTTTCTTTTGTGATTGGCCCTACTCCATTTGGGGTGTGGCTGGGTGGGGGGGGGGGGGGTTGATCATGATTGCATATGCGTTTATTGTTGTTTGCAGAAATGTTCACTGTCGCAAGTCCTTTCTTATTGTCGCTATCTTGTTATGACGAGTTGGACGCGGTCTTCTGATGGCTCGGCTGGGTAACATAGAGGGCCCCTCTGGCCTGTGCTTGGTGTCCTGGAACGTAAGAGGTCTCAACGACACTCGCAAACGAAGGCAGGTGATCCATTATCTACTGAGACATAATGTGGACATCGCCTACTTGCAGGAGACACACCTTCCCAGAACAGACGCAGCACGCTTTGGTGCCAGCTGGGGCGCGCATAGATACTTTGCCAATTTTAGCAACTATGCTAGGGGGACGGCCATTCTGATCCACAAAAGGGTCCCCTTTAGTTTTGGTTCCATTGTCCGGGATGGTGAGGGTAGATACCTAATCGTCACAGGGTCTCTGATGGGTTACAGCACTGCCCTGGTGTGCGTGTATGCTCCGAACTCCGACTCCCCAGACTTTTTTCACGCCCTACACGCCCAGCTGGCGAAGTTGTAGCCACAGATCTTATTAGTGGGCGGGGATTTCAACTTGCTGCTGAACCCTAGGTTAGATAGCACTTCCACATCTCCCGACAGTAAACCACGTGCGCGCCGCGCCCTTTTAGAACTCTGCGAACAGTTTGCGCTTCTGGACATCTTGCGCGAGCGCAACCCTACCCTTACAGACTACACACATTATTCAGGCCAACACAACACCTGGATGAGAATAGATTTCTGGCTGCTTTCCCCGGATGTTTCCGGATGGTTCAGCTCACTTGAGACACTCCCTCGGACATTCTCTGATCACTCCCCGGTCCTGCTACACCTGAAAGTCTCCCGCCCCGAGGGATTTGAACGACAGTTGCGCTTCCCAAGCCGCGCCCTTAACGATGACCTGTTTAAGGCGGAAATACGCGAGGCTATAGAGGACTACTTTGCCATTAACACCGGCTCAGTAGACTCATGGGCAGTCCTATGGGAGGGTTTTAAAGCAGTTATCATGGGCGCTTGTATTGCCAAACATGCCGGTGTACTCAAAGATCTCCGAACCACGTTATCGCGCATCGAACGCGACCTCACGGCAATAGATGGGGCTACTACACACTCGATAAACTCTGCTGAGGAGGGACAACCCCTGGCCCTTCTGGCCGAATACAGGGAAACAGCAGATCGGGAAATATTGTACCTGGGCAAATACCAGACAGCTCGGCGATACGGGGAGGGTGAACGGCCTGGCAGGGTACTGGCGCAGATGCTGAGGCCACCGTACAACAAGGCTTACATCACCGAGGTTCGCTCTGCTGACAATCACACTCTCACCTCCACATCGGACATTGGTAAGGAATTCCTGGACTATTTCTCGGCACTATACACCACTAAGTTAGGGAGCGACCACGAGGCACAGGAAGACTACCTGGCCGAGATCGCACTAGTATACCTCGAGAAGCACATGCAAGATTTTTTTGCGGAACCCATTTTAGTTGCAGATGTGCTTGGAGCCATCGACACCCTCCGCGGCTCTTCGGCCCCTGGGTTATACGGCTTCACTGGAGACTTCTATAAGGAATACAAGGACCTGCTCGCACCGCAGCTTATCGAGGTATATGCGGAGGCCTTAGAGAAACAACTGCTTGCCCCTACACTTCGAGAGGCTGTTATAATCCTACTCCCCAAACCCGGTAAGGATCTCACGCTGTGTGGATCGTACAGACCTCTGTCCCTCCTAAATTTGGACTATAAAATCTTAGCCAAGGTCATCGCCAATCGCCTGTCCCAATTAATGGAGTTTATCATATCCCCGGCCCAATCTGGCTTCGTCACTCACCGGTCCACCTCACTTAATCTTAGAACACTCTTTGCAGTATTACATAGGATTAACCCTGAAGTCCCTGCAGCGGCAATCCTCCTAGACGCGGAGAAGGCTTTCGACTCCTTGGAGTGGCCCTTCTTTATTTCTGTAATGCGCCGCATGGGCATGCCCATGGGATTTATTGCTACCACCGCATTGTTATACAGCAAGCCCACGGTGAGACTTCGCTTGAATGGCACGCCCTCCCGGCCCTTTCGGCTTTCCCGTGGTACCCGCCAGGGCTGTCCCCTCTATTGTTTATCCTGGCCATGGACCCGTTAATACGCCATTTTCAGGAGCGACATTTGCAGCGGGGACTACAATTCAATACCGGCCCTCTCCTGGTCTCGCTTTATGCGGACGATACGATTCTCTGTCAGAGAACCCCAGGTAAATTTAGACCCACTGATCAGAGAGATTCTCAGATTCGGTCGTTTCTCTGGCCTAGGCATCAATTGGCACAAATCAGTAATGTTTCCTTTAACTTCGAGCACGAAGCCATGGGAGTGTGAATTCCCACTGGAATGGTGCGCTGACTCGGTCAAATATTTAGGGATCCCTATTCACCTGGACGCTGCACAGATCATCCGCTTAAACTATGGGCGGGCCATTGGCTCACTAGAAACGCAGGTGGAAAAGTGGCTGCGATTGCCTTTATCGCTTGCTGGACGAGTGGCGATCCTAAAGATGGTGGTACTTCCCAAATTCTTATACCTTTTTAACAATATCCCCATACCCCTCACTAAAGTTTTTTTCCAGACGTTACGCGCACTCCTTACACGTCTGGTCTGGGGTGGGAAACAGGCCCGTGTCCGATGGTCAGTGCTCACACTACCGTATGACAGAGGGGGGTATAGTGTCCCAGATTTACAGTTGTATTATTTAGTGGCCCAATGCTGTTACGCGCACGCCTGGTTTCATCCAGACGCCAGGATACCGTATCTTCGGCCTGAAGCTGACTTTGTTCTCCCGGAGAGGCTCTCCACTGTCCTAGGGCGTTCCTAGGGACCCCCACGACATCCAAACCGTTTCCACTACAAGTTGGGCATGGGACAAACTGAGACGATTGACCGGCGCCACAACATTATATTCCTCTGCCTTGCCCATTCCAAACGCCCGCTGGGTCCCGATCTCTGGTGAACGTCTGGTACAGCGCACTCTGACAACATTCGAAATTTCCAAAGTGGGCGATTTATATCCTGGGGGTCACATCTTCTCGCTCACGGACGACACCTGTTTCCAAGACAGTAGCATTATGGATAGATTTGTCCTAGGCCGCATCCGGTCCGCATTACGCGCCACTCTGCCTAACTTCCCGATGGAACCTGAATCGTTCTCCCCTCTCACGATGATAATAGAGAGCACAAACGGCGCGCATCTAATTCCCAAATTATATAAAACGTGCTAATATGAGGCCTGTAAACGACGACAAGGTCCGCAATGACTGGGAAATAGACTTGGGCCGTCCGACAACCGATGAGCAGTGGGCCAAGTGTTGCGCAGTTACAAAAGATGTCTCACTCAACAGCAAACACAAACTCCTGCATTTCAAATTTTTACGCCGCATTTATTTCACCCCTGCTAAAGCGCACAGAATAGATCCATCCAGACCACACAACTGTCGGAAATGCGCGGCACCTCATGCTGACTTTGCACATCTTACCTGGACATGTCCTAAGCTACAGCCCTACTGGGAACGCATACACAACACTCTAGGGAAAATGATTAATCTGCCCCTTATTCCAACCCCGGAAGTGGCCCTACTGGGATACACTGTTAACTTCCCCAAAAAGGTCAGACGGTTCGCATCTCTGGGTCTGCTGCTGGCGAAGCGGGAGGTAGCGATACATTGGGGCCGCAAATCAGCACCTACTGTTCGGAGCTGGCTGAGCAGCTTGGCCTACTGTAATGTTAATAGCGAGAACTATGCTAGCGTAATGCCCAGCTCATCCCGTCCTAAAGACATATGGGGCCCATATCGCACATATGTGGAGCGTCTGAGTCGGACATCCAGCTCTCAGCTGGAGCAGGGTATTGTCCTGGAGGGAGTGGGGTAGCAAGCTTCGAGACGCAGGACCCCCTTAGAATCAGATACCCATCGGCGGACAAGGCAAACCCTGACAAAATGGCCTGTGAGTTTGAAAGAGTGCGAGACTGCGAGGCTGTGGGGTAGTGGTGGCGGGGGTTAGGGGGAATCCTTCTAGACGGCAATGATATTGTATTACGATTTCATTCTTACCAGCCAGGGCAGGTGCATCAAGATTGCAACTCTTACAAAATGTGATTTCTGATTGCGACAGTGGTATTGTAATCAACAAGTGAATGGATTTGCATATATGTATCCTTTGAACTAAAGCAACTGAAAAAAAAAGTAAAAAAAAAAAAAAGGCTGTGTGTAGCAGGGGGTTCACCACCTAACAGGGTTTGAGAATCTGTAGGTAGTGACCTCTCTGTAAAACGTTGTGCACAGGGCAACAGCTTTGCGTAGTTGGGGTTTGGCGATCAAATGGGGGTTGGCTGTCTGGAAGGAGTGGCCTCTCTATTAAAAGCTGTGCACAGGACAAAGGTTGTGCGTAGTAGGGGCTTGCCCCTCCTGATATAGCTTTGGTGTCTAGAGGGAATGGCTCCTCCATGAAGACCTGTGCACAGGGAGACTGTGCTTAGTAGGGGCTTGGTCACCTAATGAGACTTCTGTGTCCGGAGGGAGTGGGCTCTCCATGAAGAGCTCCGCACAAGGCGCAGAATGTACGTAGTAGGAGCTTTGGCACCTAATGGGGCTCGAGTGTCTAGAGGTAGGGGACCTTCTGTAAAGACTTGTGCACATGGCGAAGGATGTGCGTAGTAGGGACTTGACCACCTAATGAGTGCTAGTGTGTCTAGAGTGAGTAGGCTACAGTGTATTTATTTTATATAAGCACATATATTTGTCATTTATGCTCTACAAAATTCTGCACCATTTAGTACTTTTTTATATTTCAAAGGCTGTGCTAGTTTGTAGAGTAAGTTGAACAGAAGATTAGTGGGGCCATCATCAGTAATGTCATCAATGATGTCATTTGAAATGTCATCAGTGATGTCGTTGAACAGGTCATGGGCCGCTCATTTATTATTCACTGCTCCTTTGAAGGAGCACCCCATAATGCCCTGTAAGTGCTTTATTTTCTGTATTTTTTCAGCTTGGTGTTGTCCATAGAATGGTGCGGTGCACACCAAGGCTTTTCTTAATGTTTTTTGGGGGCTGCAGGAAGTCCAGCCGCCCCACAGCAATTTTAAAAAAAAACTGTAAGTCTCCTGGGTCATTGACTCCATGACCCCAGGAGAACCTACCATATTTTTAAGCACTCCTACTTGGAACTCTGTGCTCTTCAGCTGGAGTTCAGCCCTCATGTGGTTGTTTTTATGATTGGATTTTCTGGGCCAAAAAATGTTAAAAGAAAGACTCGGAGACATGGTTTTAAAAGCATAAAAATGTAACGCAAAAAAAAGATGTATTTATTTTGATGTTTTTCACCCATAAAATGTAATAATAAAAAAAGTCACAGATGTGTTTTTATTCAAACGTACTAAACATTTATATACTAATCAATGTTAATAAACATTGAATTTTGTGAATTACTGAAATATACATTTGATTTAAAATATTGGTGGAGAAAGATTAGAAATCTGCTTCATTTATATCAATATGCTCACCCCTTGATAAAGCCAATATGCCCACTTTTTATATTTTGGTAGTGTGACTCTTTGACAAAGTCAGTAAGTCTGCCTGAGTATGGGGGGGACGTTGTATGTCGGGCCTGTCCGTAGGCGGCTGGGGATTGGCTTTATTTATGGTAATGAAATATTATTTACATTTTATGAATCCTAGAAATTCACTGAAAAAAACAAAGGTTAAAGTGACATTATAGTTAGGTGGAAATTTCAGTGGCAACGTAACGTTTTAAACAAAAAAAAACCCACTGAAATTCACCAGCTATTGTTATCTCTAGTATATATAACTAACCTAAGGTAACTATAACTCACGCCCTCGCCATGCACAGCTAATTACCCCACGTACTACATCACTCATGACAAGCTCTATAACATCATTGATAATATCACTGCAACATTTCAAATGTCATTATTGATGAGAAGACTTAATGTATACTTAAAGGTTTTAAGAAAAATATCACTGAAAAATGGGGAGACACAACTTCAGAGTCCAAAACTGCGCTATTTGGCATTATTAAAGTTTACATACCTGCCATAGATATTAACCCCTTCGGTGCGTCGGACGGCCAGTGGCCGTCCGACGCACCAGTGCTCATGTGCGTCGGACGGCCCCTGGCAGTCCGATCACATGGCATGGGGAATCCCTCTGGTGCGGGCACCAGGGGGATTCCCTTTCACCGACAAGAGCCTCGGGAGCTGGGAAAGCTCTGGTAGCTTTGGTTTCCCTGAAATGACGATCAGCGTACACGTCGCGCTGACGTCATTTCAGTGAAACCGAATCTGAAATGAGCCAAGAGGCTCATTTCAGCTTCGTTTTCTACGTGCTCAGGGGGCTATCTCAGCCCCCTGAGCATGTAGAAAGTCAGGAGAGGTATCGTTGGAAAGGGGAGAATCTCACTCGGGAGATTGAGGGGAACACTGTGGGGTAGGACATTTGTGCCAACTCGGTGATTCCACTCAAAAATATGTGGAAAATGTGGGGGGGTTTTCAGCTAAATTTGTGGCTTACAGGGGATTCTGGGTAGGAAAACATTGGGGGGTCCACGCAAGCCATACCTCGCTGGACTCCCCCGGGTGTCTTGTTTTCAGAAATGTGCGGGTTTGGTAGTTTCCCAAGATGGCCGCCCAGCCCGGGGCCAAAAACCCAGGTGACACCCCTTGCAAAACCAGGTCGTTTTGTGATAGGTAATTTTGATGTCTCCTCAACTAGTTTTGGGCCCTTGCCTGTCGCGGGTACTTGGGCCACCCACACGAGTGAGGTATCATTTTTATCGGGAGACCTGGGGGAATGCTCGGTGGTAGAAAATTTGTGTCAGCCCAGTGTCCCCACAACTTTCCCACACAGAAATCTGAGAAAAAAGTGGGTTTTTTCAACTTAATTTGAGGTTTGCAGGGGATTCTGGATAGGAAAACGTTGGGGGGACCACGCAAGCCACACCTCCCTGGACTCCCCCAGGTGTCTAGTTTTCGAAAATGTGCGGGTTTGGTGGGTTTCTTATGATGGCCGCAGAGCTCGGGGCCAAAAACCCAGGTGACCCCCCTTGCAAAACCAGGTCGTTTTGTGATAGGTGATTTTGATGTCTCCTCAATACGTTTTGGGCCCTTGCCTGTCACGGGTACTTGGGCCACCCACACGAATGAGGTATCATTTTTATCGGGAGACCTGGGGGAACGCTGGGTGGTAGGAAAGTTGTGTCAGCCCGGTCATCCCACAACTTTCCCTCACAGAAATTTGAGAAAAAAGTGATTTTTTT
Source organism: Calotriton arnoldi (assembly GCA_963921515.1). Classification (NCBI taxonomy): domain Eukaryota; kingdom Metazoa; phylum Chordata; class Amphibia; order Caudata; family Salamandridae; genus Calotriton; species Calotriton arnoldi. The sequence goes on along the minus strand of CAWUFW010006775.1, from coordinate 245,978 downwards.
CAGCTAAATCTGAGGTTTGCAGGGGATTCTGGGTAGGAAAACGTTGGGGGGACCATGCAAGCCACACCTCCCTGGACTCCCCCGTATGTCTAGTTTAAAAAAATGTTGGGGTGTGTCGGTTTCCCTAGATGGCTGCCGAGCCTGGGGCCAAAAACCCAGGTGACCCCCTTTGCAAAACCAGGTCGTTTTGTGATAGGTAATTTTGATGTCTCCTCAATACGTTTTGGGCCCTTGCCTGTCGCGGTCACTTGACCCACCCACACAAGTGAGGTACCATTTTTATCGGAAGGCTTTGGGGAACTTGGGGTGGGTGGAATTTTGTGAATCCACGCAGATTCTAGAACTTTCCATCACAGAAATGTGAGGAAAATGTGTTTTTTTTTTGTTTACAAAGTTTGAGGTTTGCAAGGGATTCTGGGTAACGGAACCCGGTGAGAGCCACTGAAGTCACCCCATCCTAGATTCCTCTGGGTGTCTAGTTTTAAAAAATAGATAGGTTTGCTAGGTTTCCCTAGGTGCCGGCTGAGCTAGGGTTCAAAATCCACAGCTAGGCACTGTGCAAAAAAATGGTCAGTTTTCATTGTAAAAATGTGGTGTGTCCACGTTGCGTTTTGGGCCGTCGCGGGCACTAGGCCTACCCACACAAGTGAGGTACCATTTTTATCGGGAGACTTAGGGGAACTCAGAATTGTAGAGCAACTGTTATTACCTATTGACTTTCTATGCATTTCTGCCTTCCTAATGTAAGACAATGTGTAAAAAAGAAGTCCCTTTGAAAAATGTCCTCACATTCCCAGGCTAGTATGGGTAACCACAATTTCGGAGATGTGCAAATAGCTACTGTTTCTAAACTCTATATTTTGTTCCCATTTCGGAAATACATAGGTGTCTTTGATACCTATTTTTCACTCTTTATATTTTATCAAACTAATTGCTATATACCCGGTACACAATGAAAAACCACTGCAAGACGCTGCTCAGTTATTGGCTCTGGGTTCCTCGGGTTCTTGGTGAACCTACAAGTCCTATATATCCCCACAACCAGAAGGGTCTAGCGGATGTAACGGTATATTGCTTTCAAATATCTGTCATACTTAGAAGAAGTTACAGGTGAAACCGTTGACACAAACGGCTGTTTTTTTCAACTCATTTTCAATTTTTCTTATTTTCGACTGTTAGTTTCTATAAAAGAACCTTGAAGGATCTACACAAATGACCCCTTGCTGAATTCAGAATTTTATCTACTTTTCAGAAATGTATAGCTTTCTGGGATCCATTATTGCTTTCACACCCATTTCTACCACTAACTGGGAGGTTGAAAGCACAAAAAAGTAGCAAAAATAGGCTATGTCCCAGTAAAATGCCAAAACTGTGTAAAAAATGTTGGTTTTCTGACAAAAGTCTGTTTGTCCCTGAAAGCTGGGAAGATGACGATTTCAGCATCACAAACCCTTTTTTGATACCATTTGCAGGGGTAAAACCAGACGCTTTCTTCTGCAGCACCTTTTCCCCATTTTTCCCAAACAAATAAATTAGCTGTATTTTGGCTTATTTCTGGGTCCCCTCCAGGGGAATCCACAAACCCTGGGTACCTTTAAAATCCCTATGATGGAAGAAAAGGGCGCACATTTGGCATGGATACCTTATGTGGTCAAAAAGTTACAGGGGCCTAAGCGCGAACTACCCCAAATAGCCAAAAAAAAGGCTTAGCACAGGGGGGAAAAGGCATAGCAGCCAAAGGGTTAAGTTATGTGTAGGAAAGTGCCCTTTTTGACATGGTTACCCCCCACATTTTGCCTGATATCTGATGCAACTTTGACAGAAAGTGTGCTGGTTTCCTGCTAACCAGCTCCCTAGCACCAGTGTTCTTTCCCTAAACTGTACCTTTTGTTCCACAATTGGCACTACTTTAGGCTCCATGTAAGTCTCTAGTAAATGGTACCCCTGATACCTAGGGCATTGGGACTAAAGAGGGTCCCTAAGGGACCCTTCACCAAGCTCATGCAAACTGCCATTGCAGCCTGCGTTTCTTGGTGCAGAGAAAAGTGAAGAGTCACATGGCCACATCCCTGTGGGCCATGCCTGCAAAACGCTACATGTGGTATAGGTAAGTCACCCCCCCCCTACAGCAGGCCTTACAGCCCTAAGGCAGGGTGCACTATACCCCATGTGTGGGTATATCTGCGTGAGTGGATGTGTCCCTGTGATACCTAAGTAAATTCTTGGGTATCACAAGTGCACAGGGAAAGAGTGCTGCTGCTTTTAAAACAAATTTCCATTGTTGTGTAGAAGTGTGTTTTCCTGACCCTTGTTAACTAGGTCTCAGTTTGGGCCTAGCTACCATGCTTCCCAAACTAGATGTCACCTTTGTCTCCCCCTGCGCATTTCACTGTTTGTTATTTTTGCAAAATGCAGCCAGGCAGAATCATATTTGATTTTCCCATTGTCATTGTTCGTGCTGTTCTCGATTAATCTACCCCAGCTCAGACACAAAACTGCAACTATTACTTCAAGGTCTTTCCGCTAGCTCACTGTATCCTATTCATTCATAATAGCTTGCTGTTGTTGATGTGTCTAGTTTAACGCTCCACCATCTCCCCGTGAAAGTAACATATTTGATCATACTACGATGAATCTGCAGTTTTGCTAATTTCATATACCAAAACAATGTATATAAATTCTTGAATTAGGTGGTGGGCCTGAAGACTTTGATGCTGCTAGGAATTTTGTCCGTTTCTCTCTTGATTTTGCTGCCCACTTAGAACTTAAAACAATATTTGATTTTGTTCTTCACTGTAATGCCCTTTTTGCTGAGAGCCTTCCTGGCATTGACTCTTACTTTAGAATTTTGTAATAAAACCCTTTAACTAGTCTACTTATCTAGAACTCCGTTATTGAGTGGGCCCTTTCACTTAATTGACTGTTTCCTGGTATTTTTGTTGTGCAGGGAGTTGCCTTACCTCGGGGACACATTGCTTCATGAAATTGAGGTTTAACTCCATCTCTGATTCATAGAATTGTGGACATTCTGTGGAGATAGATTTCTGGGTGTCAAAACTGCGGGGTTCCCCATGCTAACACTGGTTGTACTGGAACATATTTACATACAGTACGATGATACTTTGAATAATACAGTTGGATATTATACCTTTGGTGGCCTTTGTCTTGCATTTATTCTTATACTACTACACCTATTGCTGAGAGTTTTCTAAAGGTGTGTAGATTTGTGAACAATTGAACCCACGGGAGGAGGGAGGGAGAGAGAAGAGAGAGGGTGGGAGAGAAGAGAGAGAGAGAGACATCACGGTACAAAAGTCCAAATTATAATTTTTACCTTTTCCTCATTTGTTCATTATCTCCACAGTGTTTCCCTTAATTGATGTTTCACGGCTGAGTAGACATTCTTTATCAGAGCATTTTAAGAGTGCAGCCTCAGCACTAACATTAGGGCATTTTGGGTTATTAACGGGTGTTCCTCGAACTATTTTCCTTTACACAGCAGCACTGAACACTGGAACTCAAGTCAAAACGAAAGATTTTCCTGGAGTCATTCTAGTCATCCTATGACTCCAGACTGCAGGTATAAAATCCCTACAACCCCATCACCTTTGAGCACTCAATACTTCTCGTGTATCGCTGTTTTATCGAGAAGCATGACCCGTTGTTTGGTCACTGATTGTAGTGAACTTTGTCTCCTGATTCAGTGGTGGTAAATGAGACATCGCCTACGGAATAGTCATGTGATTTTGTACATTTGTCCACAAGCTCTCTCCACCAATTATTGCGGATATTCATGTCTAACAACTTTTGGCTGCTGTGTGGTGATCCGTGCTGGCTCCAGTATGTGCACACGTTGGACTGCTCCACAGATTTACCTTTGTGATTCACTATAAATGAGTGCTTGTGTGTTGCACCTTTCCCATTGTGTTCGCAGAACCACATAGGATTCAAAGCAGGGAGGCGGGCCGTTCTTTATGAAGTGCTCAATTATTGTTCAGGGGGAAATACTGCAAGACCAGAATTACCAGTTTCATATAACTCTTTTCCAAGTTTTATAATTAAAAGACTTCCTCATATCATGTCATGGGCCAACAAGCATTGGCAAAGCCCATAGGGTGGCTGCTGACCTTTTGGTTTTCACAATGTTTTTTTTTGTTTTATAATGGTTTTTGTACATTTTTATCACAGAATTGTTTTTCATTTCCTTAAACTGCCTTGTCCATATCTGTTTAATCAAAAAGCACATAGGGGCCAGTAGTCCAGGCCGTAAAAGGGACCCTTTTCTACATTAGTGCACATTGGGCAGGAGCGCAATGCAATCACTCACAGTGAAGTTAGCCAGTGGCTGAAGTAGGTTGACCCATAACTCTATTCTGTATGCAGTAGTGGGTGGGAAAACATGAGAATGACACAACAACAGACCAATGGATGAAGAGGGCTGATTGACAGTGAGTAAATTATATGTATAATTTTGCTAAAATCAAAAGGTCTTGGCTAACACCAGACCTTATAAAACATTTGCTGACCCCCTTCAAGGAAAGTAAATTCAAACATGGGGGTAATGACTAATTCACAAAGGCAAATTAGCTTTTTTTATCAATGTAGTGTCATATCAGAACTCTCCTAGTTTAACAAGACAGAGAAACATATGTTTCAATATCCTTATCAAGCACAAGTCTCTAACGTGGAAATAGAATTCAGAAACCCAATCACAAGTCCACATCGTTTGACAAAGAGAACCAGACACCTAATTACACCCTTACAACACATTCTAAATTTGATGCTATTTGGAATTACTTCTGCTGGTGCAACTGTCTATAGCTATATATTCTTTTTTCATCTTCTTCCCCCATATTGCAAAGTTGAAATTAAATATCAAGTTGCTTATATAGTATACTTTATTGCATCGATCTTAAATAGTTCACTCTTATTGTATTCACATATTGTATTATATGCAGGTATTACATCTGTTTTTATACTAGCTGTATTTGCACTAATGTGTAGTCTCAAAATACTATATAAAAACTCAAGCCAATTTTGGCACAGGGACACTCTGTTGCAACATGCGAGTATGCTGCAAATCTGCAAACCATATACCTGGATGCATACATTTGTCACACATTACTGATTACACAGGCCAGATTATAACCTAGGCCAGTCTGTGCTTGGTGTCCTCCACTTTCAAGAGTCTCACTGATTAATACAATATCTATCAAATGTTCATCCTGAGAATCCATACCACCCTCATTCTGCTGCAAACTAGTGAATGGGAGCCCAAGTGATGTCATGGAGAAAATCGACATTAGGGCCCTAATGATGCAGAGAGACAACTTTACTGCTGTTGTAAAATTATTACTGTGGGGCCTATTACGATGTCGGTCGGCGTTTCCTCCGAGCGACACCGTGGCGGAAACGGAACCGACCGCCCTCCGGTCAGTGGTCCCGACAGCCTAATTATGATGCGAACGCACATAGTGCAGTCGCATTCTCCCATTTCTCTATGGCCGCTTGTGTTATGGCCGTCAACCAGCCGTAACACAAGCTCCCATAGAGAAATGGGAGATTGTGTTAATCCCTGCACCCGGTGGCAGTCACCCTAAGGTGCCTGCCACCGGGTGCAGGGATTAACAGGGTGGCTCTTATGGTGCCTCCTCGGCCCCCAACCGGAGTCCGCAAGGGAAAGGGGGCCCTGCTAGGGGCTCCCAAACACACTTTCCAACAGGGTTTCTATGTCGAAAGGCCAGCATGGAAACCCTGCCGGAAACCATGCATCATAATCCAGATGGCGTAAACCGCCGTCCATATGGATTACGGGCCGGTTCCGACTGAGGAGCCCGTCGGAGCCAGCCGGAATGACCGGCCGGTTTCAATTCCAACCAGCTGTATCGTAATCAGCCTGTCGGAATTGAAACCAATGATGTCGGTCGTAAAGCCTCCGACCTATGATCGGAGGCTTTACGACCGACATCGTAATCGGCCCCAAAGTCCTTAACTAATGCCAGCAGATTATTCCCTTCCCCGCACGCCTGTGAATCTATACAGGATATCAGAGCTGGAGAGGTATTCTCAAAGGAATATAACTACATTATTTGAAAATCACATTTAATAAATAACTGCCGGAAAGGTGTGCCTGTTCCTATGCTGAACTTCCTCAGCCATGGGTACGTGGAAGATGCTCCATTGTAAAACTATAGGCACAGAAATGAAAGGGGATTTCTAAACGCTAGAACCCATGTCTCAGTTAGCATAAAGGAATCTGTTCCAAAATGTACTTTCTGGTCACCATGGCAGCTGTCCTTGTAATTTCTAAATTGGCTTTGACCGCAGAGGGCAAACACTTGAAGACAGTCTTCCATAATCCCTTTTTCGTAGTTTAATAATTGGCCCGCGCCTCTTCTGTGAATGGTTTATTCATTCACTGCATATTTTCCGATGAAAGGGATTGCTAGGGAGACCAACAAAAGCACTCTCTGACACAGGCCACTCATCTCCAAGAACAGAAGTGGAAATTGTAGCTAAGATGCTCTTAGGCACAGGGTGTGACTAGGAATGGAAATACAATGATGAAAAATCATAAACAACGCTTTTACACACAAGAGAATTGGTTAGTGTGGCCCTTCTTCTGGAGCAGGAGGTTACGGCTTATAATTGTTGATAGAGTGGTGTCTACATCTCTTCTGTTCGGGCAAGTGTGAAAATTAGGGCATAGCCTCCTTCTATGGTTTATATGTGAGCAGTTGTGGAAAGGAGTGGCTTGGGAGACCGGTAGCGCATTGACGCTGTCTAGGAAAATGTGAGAAGGCATGCTGATGAGAGTGCAACGCTTTCCTGTCTATTAACCAAAGAAACTGGCTCAAATGTAGGCCACTAATACCTGCCAGCACTTAGAGTGGGGCATGCACGTCTTCTATTTCAATTCACATAGCAGGGTAAGAACAGAGTTGGAATAGGACAAAAAATGACCCACCTCTCAAATTAATAAATTTAAAAAAGTCCCACATTCACAAATCTCCAATCAAGATGTTTTGGCACACACGTTTTTGGAAGAAATTGGGCGGTGGCCTTTCAGGAAAATTTGTACAAAGTGGTGCATAATAAGGCACATTTGGCCTGTAATAATTTCAGGCATCTTTACAGGAGTGATTGGGATTATGCACTAATGAGCTTTCACAAAAATTGGTTGCAGATTTAACATTTTAAGGCCGATCAGTGGGGTCACCCAGTCCAAGGTGGGGATTTGGTGGCGGAGGGGGATAGGCAGCAGTACTGATTTTTGCGGGTTGTGTGTTTTTTTTTTTTTTACTATGTACAGGGTATTTGTGAGGCCTGACTCAGCAAGTTTCTTCAGTGGATAGTGCCTTGCGTACTCTAGTTGTTAGGGAACTCTGAACCACACCTCGTCCAAGCCATTTCCTTATAAAATGCTGCCCTGCCAATCCCTTTTTAATAGGGGTATTTTCACACACAAGACAGAAAACTGAAATGCAAAAGAAACGATGTTCAGTGTCACACAGTCCTTCTCATGATTCAGAAAATTAAAATGCTTTGTTGGGGTCTCACGGTCCACCTTGGGACATCTAACTCCCATACTTTTTTCTTTGTTTTAGCTGTTTTGATTTACGTATTGCACATCTTTGCTATTTTTAGAGCTGTACGCTATGAATTCCATTACCCTTGTCCAGTTCAACTCCATGTTATCTATCTAGGAGGGTTGAAAAACGTTGCAATTGTGGGGCATAGACTGACTTCTAATCTTCCGGCGGTTAAACCCCGATAACAGATGCCCTAAGAGTCTTGTTAGTGCATTGACCAGAAACGAGGCAGTCTTAAAGTGCAGCAAAGTCCATGAACGGGTTTATTGAATTACTCAGTCATTTAAATACCCTTTGTATCTTGCTTGAGCTGTTTGACAGCACCGCTGCCCGTCTACTGCTTGGTAGATGCTTAATGTGCCATCTATCCTTCCATCCATCCATCCTTCATTCATGAATGATCTCTGCAATGGAAGGCCTGTCATTGATATAAAATGTGTCAATACCAGTACACGCCTCAAATTTTCCCTCAACAGGATACTGCAAACTTGCCTCCTGAGGCAGTGGCAGAGATTGCTCTTTCACTTCGTGAATCCAGCTCTTTGAGGGAGGAAACAGTGTAGGATATTGAATTAATGGAATGCTGAATGACTCTAAAGAGGAGTACTCAAGGACCCTGGAGGCAAGGAGGGTAGCAGGCATCCAAAAGGAGAGCTAAATGAACCTGATTGGAGATTATTCTGAAGGAGTAGAGCTCTAAAAGAATCCGAATGGAGTTTATTCCAGATCCTGAAGACAAGGAGCACTGCATAAGAAGACTAGGAGGAAAGCGTGAAGGTGGGGTGTGCTGCATAAGAGAGTGCTGCAGGAATCTAGATTAAACAAGCATTGGCATAGCCAATAGGTCTCGCCTTTGGGACCTTATAAGTGTTTAGCCATGCAACAGTTGATGTTGTTGCACCAAGGATATTGTGCTGCATAACTAAATACTTATAAGGTCCCAAAAGCGAGACCTATTGGCTATGCCAATGCTTGTTGGAGAAGTGTTTCTGGGTGTGGTTTGGATGGGTGTTTAGTTTTTGTTGGGGAGCAGAGTCTGTGTTGGGGTGGGGTGCCAAGCGGCTGCCGAGCGGCTACTGACTTCTTATTTTTTACCAAAGTGTACAGCCTTCGGCATCGCCACGTGCACACAATTGGTGGCCTGTGGATCCCCATGCACTTATACAAGATCTCACAAGCACAGCAGTATGTCAGACAACGATGAGTGCTCTTTCATGCCCGCAAACTTAGAATTGTTCACTTTAGTGACATTTGTCCATCTGACAGGTGTGATGAACAGTAGGCTGGGGAAGGAGGGATACGGAAGCCAGGTATTTCCTCAATGCATGTATCCCCATGAGGCAGGCTTGAGTTATTGAACATGTCAGCCCAGTAGGCCACACACAACACATGTAAGCACCTTCTTTCTTCATTGTTTCTGCTGCAATTTTTTGCATGAGAGTTTGACACTAACAGAACAACCCCGTACACTGCCCTTGTGAAGACTAGAATGTCTACTTATTTTGTTTTCTTTATTCCATTTGTTTTGGTCTAGTTTTTAGGGAATTGCCAGAGGTTGTTTCAGTGAGTTTAGCAAGGGTAGAGGTCATGACAGGGGATCCCACGGAGCGGGATTGTCTATCGAAAGGTGGATAACAGTAGTTCCAATAAGTTAACACTGCAAGAATTGTTAGTTGTAAGCTGTGTTGCAGTACAAAAGAAAGGGTTAAACAAAAAATGCACAGCAGACTGACAGCGGTAGACCTCATGTATCTCTAAAACCAGAAGGTCTAGGTACAGCTCGGATTTAGTAAATCCATGAACGTTTTACTCTGGACCACAAAGTACGTTTTATAAAAATAAAAAAAAATAGAAAAAAATAAATCAACGAATATACTGAAAGCAAGAGACGCAGGCTTGATGTTGTCAGGTGAATACTAAAAGCATAGCAGCAGGCGCGTGACCTTCCACTGACGGCCTCTGGATACAGGGGGCGGCGCAGCGCTTTGAAGTCACATATTCATAGCACCGAAGAAGCCGAGCCCTTGATGTCTGCTGAAAGGTTAGGGTATAGGGCCAGGCAATGCACAGAAAGTACTGCACACACCTTTGAAAACACTAAGCTTTTCGCACTACAAAGATGGCCTTCGAGGCGCTCAAAGGGAGCACATGAGCTACAGAAAGAAGTGCGCCGGACCTTGAAGTGCACATTAATCTTAGAAGGAAAGCCCCGAAGGGTTCAATTAAAGGTAGGGGTGAAGTTCAGAGTGCTTTGAAGTTTGTGCTAGGACTGGTGGGAGCTAGATGGGTGCTGACGGTGGGTACACGAAGAACTGCCAGAAATGTATGGTGGTCGCACTTTTCTGGTAGCCCTGAAATGCAACAAATTGGGGGAGTGGGGTATGGGCTGTTTGAGTAGGTGGAATGGTAACCCAATGAATTCTGTGCACTTCTGAAAACCCTGATTCCATAAATTCCATCCCCCTTAATGCACATCTGAAAACAGCATACTCAGACATTAACCTGTAGACATTAGTCCCGAAAGCAAGTCACGTACCTAGCTAAGATCAGGTAGTTATTAGAAGCAGCTAATTCTCTCTAGAACAAAATCTGTTTTATTCTCGAGGAGATAAAAGGCCTGAAAAAATGGGGAAAAATACTAGAAATTGAGCCTCATAAAATAGTTTGTATGAAGGCATGCTGACCATTTCACAGTATTAGCACACCGAGTAGAATGTATGGTGCTGGTCAGCCAATCAATATGCTTCCTTTGCAGGCTATATTTACCCTTATAGGTCGCAAAGGGAGCCTCTTGTGACAGTCTAGCTCCCAGCGTCCGCAATGTAGGCATAAGCAGGGCCGGACTGGCCATAGCGGGCACCGGGCGTTTCCCCGGTGGGCCGCCAGGGTGGGGGCCGGTTTTGGGCCCCTGGGGGCCGTTTTTGTTACAGGGCCGTTTTTGCAGCATAGCTGCAATATCGTCCCCTGTAACAACAAGCATTGGCATAGCCAATAGGTCTCGCCTTTTGGACCTTATAAGTATTTAGCCATGCAGCACATTATCCTGGGTGCTACAACATCTACTGTTCTTTAACTTGTAAGCTTTGACACTAATAGGCACATTATAGCACTGCATTAGAAGAAATTATTGAAAGTGATCAATTTTGTGTAAGTGGTAGTCTGAACTCATATTTGGAAGTGCTTTCATATGCAGTAATGAAGGGAAAAAAAGAGTTTTAGTGTAATAAATAATTTGCCTGATAACACAATTTAAGCGAGGAAGCCACAATGAGTCCAGGTTTTCTGTTTTCACTTTAGCACTGGACACCACTGTGCACACAAGTCACACCCCACGCATTCTGAACTTGTACAGGATGGACAATCTCTTCAATTTCTTAAGGTTAATCGAGTTCTGATTCCGGCGCTGAGGGCCTACCTACTTAGCTCTGAAGAGTCTGAGCTGAGGGCAAACCCATGCGCTCTCATTCTGCATTTTTGCTGGGTTTCGGTGTACGGCGGCCCACTCAGAGGTGAACGATTGCGCATTTTACTCAATGAACAATATTTTGTTTTTTATTAAACTTTTGTTGGGGACTAAGGGATTTAAAAGATGTTTATGTTAATTGTGTTCATGGGTAACACAACACTACAACTCATAACATAAAACTGCATTATACTTCGGGAGATGACGTAACTACTTCATGGATCCAAGCTTGAAGTGCACAGCACTTAAATGACTTATTTGCATATATATTTAAAAAAGTACTTATGTCTGGTGACATTCGCTATCTAAATAACGCCACCTTGCACAGAATACATGCTGGCCTCAATCTTTTTATTCGCTAGTCTGTGTGCATGTTTGCTTTTTCTTTTCTTTACATTTAGACTACTCCAAACAGCAGAACACACTTGTGTTCTATATCTGCATAGACTATCCCTGACTAACATCTAAAGTAAACAAAGGCAGACAAGTCATGTTACAAATCAATACATATGCTTTCCTTGAGTGTCCTGCTTTGTATTGGGAAACATCGGTTACATCGCAGTGTTTACACCGCAATACCTTTACAACGCGGGTATTACAACGCAAGTCATTACAATGACTTGCGCTGGATGGCGCTCTAAGCTAAGGAATAGTATGATTTACTATTCCAACATTTTCCCTACTGTAACGTAGGCTGGAGTTGGAATAGTAAATCATACTATTCCCAAGTCCAGCGCCCTCCAACGCAAGTCGTTGTAACGACTTGCGTTGTAATGCCTGCGTTGTAAAGGTATCGCGGTGTAAACACCGCGATGTAACGTCGTATATTCTTTGTATTGCGCCCAGGTCTTAGCAGACAACTAACGCAACAACAAATGACCAGTATTTTCTCTCGGAAAGGTGGCAACCCTAGACACCTGATCCGTGTAAAAAGCACTAAATCACTGAAATATCGTGCAATACATATAACTATATGTTAAAATGAATACCAATCTCTCCAGCCTTCTCTTGTGAGCAAAAACCGGCCACTGCAGAGCTCATCCACTTGACCCTCGTGTAGTCAAATATCTGTAATGCAACTGTGACATAGTATGATTCCTCCCCAGATGTGACGAAGTGCACTTCCGGGGTGCCTGCAGTGCAGATGCGGACATCATCCCGCCGTACAGAGGGGTGCCTCATTGTGCGGACCCGTCCAACTCGAGGGAGGCCAGGCTAGGCCCAGGCGGTGCCTCGGGGGGGGGGGGATCACGCGGCTGTCTGCATCTCCCACGGACCACCCTGCCCCAGGTGGAGACCCACAGCCTGCCAGGTGATCGCTGTAGGACGGACCAGTCTCCCAGCCCATGCCAAGAAGATGCCATCCGAGTATGGCAGAGCGCCATGCTTGGGTGAGTTTAGGTCAGTGGGCCGAGCGCCTGTAGTACGAATCTGGGCGCTAATTAAATGGCCTACCACAAAACACATTTTTGAAGCCTTTATTCTAAAAAGCTGCACATGGTTCTTTTTACTCACCTGGTCTTTGTACGCAGATATTTCTAGATGTACCATTGATAATCTGTTTGAGTACCTCACTATCACGCCGCCGTGCTATTTACACGACGGTGTTCCAGCGCCTGGAGCTGTACTCGTTATTTCAACCTGCTCTCCCCGCTCGCTTGACGCTCAACACCGCGAAGGGCACGGCTGCGGGGCCTGAATTATTTGTGTTTCCGATTCGGGACTCGAGTCTAAACACATCTGTCTTCTAGGCGCTTTAATGTACTTCGCGAGTAGTTAACTGCCTCCACCATGCACTGCTGGTTTAGCGTGAAACTTGCATCCATTTCGTGCAAAACGGGAACCATTCCGGTATTAGTTTCAATTGATTCCAGTTTGAAATAAGAAATAAAAAAAAATGCAAAAATGTGAGTGCAACAAATAGTGTACATGGTCATAACATTCTTTATTTTATGCGTTAGAGCTTGTTACGTAGAACCACAAACGTTTAGGCTAGTAATGGTATATTGTCACAAAAACACTCTAATTGGGACCTACTAGGACTCACCCTAGTAGGTCTCAATGAGAGTGTTTTTGTGGGGCGGTGAATCTTTCGGAAATCTTGACTACCGATTTTTTCTTCTGGTTGCAACATTAGAATCTAGCTACTTAAAGGAATAAAGTCAGAAAAAAGACCTAAAAATGCGATGTTTTGCAAAAGGGAGCGAACTAGACAGACTGAATGAGCATGGTGGCTGTCACTGGCTTCAGTTTCAGTGTTTGTAAGCCCCTTCCCGCCCCTTCTTCTGTCTCTTTTCTTCAATTCCTCCTCCTGTACTTAGCGCCTCGAAGACCTATTCGGTCACAATGTGCCTGTGAGTGCATGTCCTGGTACTGATCGCTGGTAATGGGAAGTCTTGGAGTCTGCTCGATGGGTGTGCGGGTCCCAAACCTGCTTGGAAAAAGCACACGAACGAAGAAACTGGAAGCGGGGACCAAAGAGGTTTACAGAAAAAAAGGCCCTGCCAAGGTGCTTCTTGGCAGGAAGTGGGCATTGTTCACGGTGGCACACCCTTACTCTCTTCCCTAAAACTGCAGTATGTGCAAACACCTCAACGTTTGCTGTAGACTTTATTCTTCTGAGTCACGCCAGAGACCTGCTGACGACATCTCGCGCCATCAAACTATACATTGTTCCTGCACCGAAACTGCTGAAACTAGAGTAAAAAGAGAGGAGCGGGGCGAGCGAGCGCGGCAGCCTGGGCTTTTGAAAGCTGACCAGACGCTCGTGCGTCATGGCCTTTTCCCCGCACGGCCAGCATGTGTTTCCAATTATCGCGCCCGCGTCTGGGCACGATAATTGGAAACAGATGTCTGCCGCGCGCGTAACCGCAGGGAAAAGGCCATGACGCACGAGCGTCTGGTCAGCTTCGAAACTCCCTAACTTAAAGTCTCGCCAGAGCAGCGCTTGCGCGCTACTTGAGGCTCGACCTAAAACGACCGAAAACGGCCCTGGCAGACAGCTCGGCCACAGCCCCAACCCCCCTGGGGGCCGGCCGAGCCCTTTGCCAGGGCCGGTTTTGGTTCCCAGTCCGGCCCTGGGCATAAGGAGTCCTGCAGAAGTATGATAGGCCTCTCACCTGAATGTTTGGCAGCTTCATCCTCCCACACAGGTCCCTCTGCCTCTTCCAAATCGAGCTGCCTGTATATAGATTGTTGTGCGGGCTCTTCTCCTTGTGTTTGGTGAAAAGAAGCCCAATTAGCCAGCGAAAAGTCAAAAAAGGTGAACTTCTTTTCGTGTTTCTTTGACTGATTGAGCTTCACTTAATGCAAGAGCTTGAGCCCAGACACCATCTGCGTAGTGACAGCTCAGTTAGAAGAAGCACAGAGGGCGATGTGGGAGGATGGAGCTCATTCAGGTGAGTGACTGCTCATGCTCATGCAGTGCTCCCTATTTTGGGTGTGTGTATATATGTGTGGGCGTCAATAGCCTTATAGCCCTCACTTGCAGGGCAATAACTGCCGTTTATTACCCACCCTCGTTATGCAATCCCTCCTGCAGCTCAGGCCCATAGCTATGGGAGGGTAATTAACACAGGAATATTGAGAGCTCCATGGAAGACAAAGTGTTTCAGGCCCAATAAATATTGGAATAGATCATCTGCTCCAGCATTTTAATGTTTGTCCTTCTGCTTCTCACTATTTGTTTTAGAACATTCTACCATTCGTGGATTGAATGTTCTAACAGCTTTATAGCTTTTCCATAACTGGCTAAAATTGTTGTTAAATGCCTTCTCCCTTGTTATAGGCACAGAAGAGGACCTTTAACAACTGCTATTGCCTACAACGACTTCATTTTTTAGCTGTACCTCTACACTATGTTGCCGCTCCTAACTACCAATGTCCTTCCATATACAGCTGGTTCTTTTTTATGTCTCTGTCACACCACCTAAGCCAAAACACTCCCCTCCAGCTACCACCAGACACTTCTACGAAACCACTACTTCTAGCACATGCCCTTGCCCAACCGGGTCCCCTCGCTCCCGCCCCAACCTGCGCCACTTTTCCCTGTTATATCCATGACTGACCCTGTTCTTTCTTAGTTACAAACTGCATCCCCAAGTTTGCGGGACCTCAATACTTTCCGCAACTGCACCCTAATTAAAACTTTCGACCCCAAATGGGCTGGTAATCTGCATGGTTGTGACCCACCCAGTTTGGGTTGGCTTTTCTGACCAGAAAGACGTCACCGTTGTTGAGACAAATCTTTCTGCACTGTTTTTTTTTTTAAATTACGCATATGGAGTCCACAATGACCAAATATATACCAGAGGTGCTCGGAATAAACGTGCTCCCCAAAGCAGGCGGGTTTTCTCCAAGTCTTGTTTTGATGCATGGGAACAGCTTGGACCCTCCGATTCTGCTAGCCACACAAACATGCTGCAGAGCAGAATGCTACTCCATCAAACATATGTTTCTAAGAGACCATTAAATATTTAATCGCTGAACTCAAGCTGGTGTGGGTTTTTATTTTAAAATATGTGGCAGTTTTGGCTAGGAAGGCTTCTTCAAATAGTGGTGTGTGCACTGCTCAAACCCATGACATGGTGGTTTGCGGTAAACAACAATGTGTGAGTTGGTTTGTGAGACTGGTCTAGTTCGCTCCAAAGAGCTCACGGCAGATGATTTTTTTTTTTAATACAAATTGAAGACACAATATGAACATTTAAATGAATATAGAAGGAAAAGGGCAACTGGGTATTAGCCCAGAGATTATGTCAGCATCTGGATGACATGCCTTTGCAGGGAACAGAACGTGCTACATCCTGGTCCCCTCCAGCAAAGATAAAACCCGTCACAGTAACGGCGTGGGATGTCGGTGAGGGGCACAAACCTGCTCAGTGGCACCTAGAGCTTAAAAAAGAAAATGAGAATTCTGTGACGCAGGAGAAAGACAGCAATAGTTTGTTATGACGCAGCACAGCGCTTTGGCTAAAGGACAAAGCGGCCAGGCGCTGCATCTATGCCCTCTTATGGCCTGTTCAAAATTGGTCATTCTTAGGCATTTATCGCTCTAGTTTGGAACAAGACCCGTTTTCTTGCGAAAATCTCCCCCTCCCCAGAAACTCGTCTTTCCCAGTAAGAAAATATGTGAGGACGACACACACACCAGCGCTCTGCACAGCCACTAAAGGTGGTGTGCCACGATGCCGCATCCAGAGTGGACACCGTGCCCAGGGGCGGGCTTCCCTCGAGCCAGCTGCACACACACAAGCAAGCGCCCACGCACAGGGAAACCAATGTCAACAGCGGCAACAAATCAAAAGGCACAAAACCAGGGAAAAGAGTCACAAAAAACTTCGCTGCTGTCACAGGGCAGTGATGTCTCGTCTGAACACCGTGTTTTGAGCGCACTCATTAAACGCCGCCTTTTCAGAACACTGGGGAAGTTATTTTGTGCTCAGAGGGCTGGGCTCAGATAAAGAACATCGTCGAAGACGAATATTATTAGTCTTTGGGAATAAAAAGAGCAATAAGATTCGGATGGAGAAAATGCCATACTGTAACCCTCTGCACAAAAAACGAGGAGACTGACGAGGAGAGAGGTGGCTGACGTCCGGGGATTCATTTTTAAACTGAACTTCTGATCTGTATCCGCGGCTCCTCACAAAACTGAAGGGAACTCTCTATTAGCAGCCTCTGTGGAAAAATCTCATTCATCGGAGGACCTGGCTGAGGGAAACCTGCGGGTAAGTGGAAGCTCCAGGATTAAGCGGCACCATTGTTCTCGTTCGCCGAAGGCTGCCTCTCTCCTGGAGCTGGTCTGATGCAGGAAGTTGGACCAGAACACCGCATTAACTGAAACAAGCGCGGCCACGCTAATTACCAACAGATGGCCCCCGCGAGCTGCTGCTCGCGGGAGCCTGTAACTTAAGATGCAGGAAAATCTTGGAAGCATTTAGGACAGGCAAGGCAAATGTAAACAAGCGCGGCCACGCTAATTACAAACAGATGGCCCCTGCTGCTTGCTCCCGCAAGGTGGATGCCGTACATGCACGAGTGCTCATTGGAAACAGTGCAGTACATGCACGAGTTTTCCAAAAAGTACAGACCGATTCCAAGAGGTCATCTCCTAAGCAGCGCTTGTGCGCTGCGCTAGGCTTGACCTAAAAAACACACAAAGTGTGTATTAGCTGCACAAGGGATTTTATTCACACTGGTTTTAATTCACCAGTGCCCTACTTTGGCTTTGCAAAGTCCGTAGCAAAAGACCAACCTTTTTGGAAGAGGAAACCTCACCCACATCATGTGGTATGCTTCATCATAGGTGTTCGACCTGGCATCTTTTGGCTTGTTCCCCCAGTCTTTTTTGCTTTCTGACCTCTGTTTTTTGATGGTATTCTGGACTTCGTTTTTGCTGGGTTGTTGTCTCTGCGCACTTTACCACTGCTGATCAGTGCTAAAGTGTAAGTGTTTCCTCTGTAAATTGTGTTATTAATTGGCACTTCCATGATTGGATTATTTGACCTACTAGTAAGTCCCTAATAATGTGCACAGGTATCCCCAGGGCTTATAAGTCAAATGCTACTAATGGGCCTGCAGCACTGGTTGTGCCACCCACACAAGTAGCTCTTCAAATGTGTTGCAGACCTGCCACTGCAGTGTCTGTACACGCAGTTTTAAACTGCCCTGTCGACCTGGCAACTGCACCCCTTGCCAGGCCTATCCCTTCCCTTTTATTACATATAAGTCACCCCTAAGGTAGTCCCAAGGCAGCCACGTGGCCAGAGTGCAGTGTACTTAAAAGATAGGACATGTAGTGGTGTGTTTCTACATGCCCTGATAGCGGAATACTGTGCATTTAATTTTTCACTATTGCAAGGCTATCTCTTCCATGTGTTAACATGGGGTCTGCCTGAAATCATCTTTTCAATTGCAGATTCCCATTGGAAGATGATAGGAAGTTGGGGTTTGGAATGTCTGAACTCACCATTTAAAAATACATCTTTTAGTGAAGATGGTTTTTAAATGGTGTGTTTGAGAATGCCACTTTTAGAAAGTGGGCATTTTCTTGCTTAACAATTCTGTGCCTGCCTGTGGAATCAACATCTGGTTTAGGCAGACAGGGGCCTGTTTGTGCATTCACTCTAGACAGTCACACAAAGGGAGCCGAGGTGTGCCCTGCATATCCTTATGGCCCATCACCAGGCTGATTGGCCTTCCTGAGCTAGAGTGGTGGGAGGAGCTGTCACCTGAATAGGGCTGTGCCTGGCCTCTCAAAATGCTGTCTCCATCCCCTGGAGTGTGTCTGGAGCCAAGACCAGGCAGGACAAGAACTTGTGCACTACAAAGTCAATCCTTTGAAGAATGCCTACTTCAAAGGCCAAAAGGGGTATAAGCATTGGACTTAAAACCCCAGATTGTTAGAATACTCTGGACTAAGGACTGTGCCAAGAAGAAGAGCTGGAACCACTGTCAGGAGAGACTATCACTTTGCTGCGTGCTTTGCTGTATTGGCCTGCTGTGTGCTACTTCTGTCTTGGGCAGTGAAAGGACTGGACTGAACCTTCTTGATCCTGCTTTTTAAGTTTCTCTAAGGGCTTGAGGTAGAGATTGGTTCCTGTTGGAAGTCTCAGGCCCATCAAAGACTTCAACTTCATCTGCTTAACAGCACTGGGAACTGCGTGTTTGTGCTGCAACATGAGAAAAAGTAACATAGATGCCGTCTCCGATTCCGTCCCTGACTCCGCTGCCTGCACCGTGACCTGACGGCACTGCACGAAGCATCGCCCCACTTCACAACACAACCCTCGTCTCAGCCGACGTCGCTGCCTGACGCCATCCTGGAGCCGCTTCTTGCAACGTGACCTGTGGGCACCGCACGTTGCATCGCCTCATTTCACATCGCAGCCCTGGTATCTACGAAGACGACGCTCCACGTTGACATCGAAGACGCTGCCTGCACCATGACCTGTGGACACCGCTTGTGACGTACACGAAGCATCGCCCCATCCCACACCGCAGCCTTGGTCCACCGACGGCCGCGCCATAAACTCCATCATCGTCAACCATCGCCACTGCTTGCACCGCCACCTGCGACAGCGCACAATGCATCACCTCACTTTGCATTGCAACTTTGGATCTACCGATGACAGCGCTTGAGCAATGACGCCATGCCACCGCCTGCACCGTGACCTGTGGACACCGCACATCGCATCACCCCACCTCACATCGCAACCCTGGTCTCACCGGCGAACCGGACTCTGTCACCAAGCAACTGCCTGCACATGACCTGTGGGCACTGCATGTCACATCGCCCCGCTTTGCACCGCAGCCCTGGCCCCGCCGACTCCAGAGCTCCTGACTTCAACCTCTTGGAGTTCGACCTGCAACGCGTGTGACTTCAAGGGTCCGACAGCTTCTGCACCGACCTCCAGGGCCGATGCCTGTCGACGCCAGTGACGCAGCATCTTCGGGTCCCATCGCAAGGTCCACGACGCCCTGCATTTCCAAGGTACTGTTTATGGGTCTACCCAACACCGTAGCTGGTCCGTGACCTCGCTGTCTGAACTGTTGGATTTGTTGTTCACGATAGCCCCGGACGGAGCTATTGACTTTGAGAAACTGTATTTTAAGCTGATTCTTACAAAATTTGTATCTTGATTTATGTATGTTGGATTTTTAAAATTTTTGTCTTGTTTTACACAGATAAATACACAGATAAATATTTTTCTAAAGCTGGTGTGGTGTCAGTTTGTAGTGTGTGCACTGTGTTACTGTTTATGTGCAAGCGCTTTACACATTGCCTCTGAGATAAACCTGACTGCTCGTTCCAAGCTACAGAGGGGGTGAGCAGGGGTTATTTTATGTGTGTAACTCCCTTATCCTGATTAGAAAGAAGGGTCCCTACTTGGACAGGGTGCAAGCCACTGCCAACTAGAGACTCCCATTTCTAACAATAGGCAATATCTCCCCACCCTGGTAGGATAGTACCACATAGGGCATACTCAACCTCACCAAATGGGGGGGGAAGGATCTTAGAAAAAAGTACTACTGGACAGCGAGGGATCCAGACAACTAAAAATACCTAGAGGTACCCAGGTTATCGCCTTTATTATTGGGAGCCTCTGGTACATATAAAACCAATACTAAGATGGAACTACTAAACAGAGGGAACAAATCCAGGGCTATATGCAGGACCGGCTTATGCACCGATGGCACCAGTTACAACAATCTTTTTTTGCACCTCCCTCCCAATGACCTCAGTCTCCACGGATTCCCTCACTATCTCCATAGCCCCTCTCTGACATACATTTCTCTTTTTATAGCACTACTGATACTAGTGTAGGGTGTCAGAGCACTTTACATCAGATACACATTATACAGACACAATGAATCCTATATATGTAAATCAATATATAGGAAATATTACATGAGATAATGAGGATTACAAGATGTAGGAATCGCATGTCATCCATACTAGTAGGCAGTATATTTATGGAGTGTTTGGTCTGGAGAAGCACAAACTCAGGATTTAAAGCGTACCACAGTATTTGGGGTTGGCTTTACTAACAAGAGTGTATTTCTACCCAAACGAACCCTTTTTATCAACATTAGGCTAATGAAAGACTGGGGGAAAAACAATGTTCTAATTTATACCATGCAGTTCGCATGCAGCTCTTTGATGGCATTTCATAGGTCACTGTGCTTTATTAGGTTTGCAACTTATGCAAGTAACAAAAGGATCTCTGTGACATGGTACACGTTCTTTGCAGCAGACATAGTAACCATGTGTGTTACTTTATGCTGGGTCAAAACTGTCACTAGAGAACACTCCAATTTCTCTCCAGCAGAACCATTAGTTATTGTTGCCTGAAAACTGCTGGACACACAGTGAGCTCTGCAGCAGGTAGTTTTAAATCCATAAATTATTTGTAAATACAGCGCCCCGAGCACAAGGTGGGGCTGCACCGTTCGCACCGCCCTAAAGCCGGCCCTGGCTGCATGCAAGCTTACCAACTTGTTCATATTGCTGGCCAAGTGAAAACGTGCAGTGCTTTAGAAGTTCAGCAAGACGGCAATAGTTTTGGGCTGGATTCACAAAGTTAGCAGGTGGGTAGAGGCTGAGAGAAAAGTGTTTACAATCGTAGGAGAACTGGTGGAGATGTGGCACTTGATACTAATGAAGTGGCTGCATGATGTGGATGGTCACACTGTATACACTCGTTGAAGCTGCATAATGCTTAACTCAGTGTCATCTTAAGTATTTTGTGGGCAAAAAATATTTTTGGGGCCCATGTTTGGATCAACTTTGAATTTTTACAATCCATTTTTTGCTAATTGAAGCCCTTTGTTGAGTATCAATTTTGAATTATACGTTAAAGGTTATGATACAGAAATGCACATATGTGAACTAGAGAGAAACTTCCCTTTCCTACGGGGGCCCTTGAAAGGTTGGGGCACTGGACAATTGCCCACTTTACCCATGCGAGTTTAACTGTATTTGTTGTGCTTTTCGAATACGGCTCAGACAATCAACTATTTGGGTAGGATGCAAAACCAAAGTGGGGCTAGCAGTCAATGATGGTGGTCATTGCTGTCAATGCCATTGTCATGGCCCCAACGTGCCCAACCGAAAACAGAGTTGAGTTTAACTTGGATAGGCTGAGTCCAGACCACCACAGATCACATAATTGTTTTATATGTATGTATACATGTTTGTATGTATGTATGTGGTTTTTCTATATCGCAAACTTTGCCAAGAGGCTATGTGTTGTACTTTTTTAGGTCTCGCAGACCTAGCGCTGGAGCGCGCATGCGCTCCTCACTCTGCGAGGCTTATTGTGATTGAGAAAATTTCAGTAGTGCACTTGTAGCCACGCCCATCATTCCGATTGGCTGGCGTCACCGTTTACGCTAAATGCTGGCCTCCGATTGAAAGTGAGGCTTTTTTGTTACCGCCCTGTCTCCTTTTGGCCCCGCCCATCCGGACTGGATCGTTTGCTTGCGGCGTTACACGGTCTCCTTGAATTAGTCGGTGGGCACTTTTTTTCTCATTCGCGCACATAGACTACTGTTGTATTGGTTGAAAGATCAGTTATTTTATTTAGAGCACCACGGATGTAGAAAAAACTGCTGTAGCAAGCACAGTATGACACACATTGTAGTGAAATAATATGCCACTGTTTCTTTGCGCATTTCCTCGCAGCGGGCAGTAGGTTCTATTTATTTTGATGGGCGCCCCTCTCCCGTTCTCTCCGTGGTTCCGCCCTGCCTGTACGTGCGCGCGGCGCTGCATTGTGCTCAGGAAAGCCATCTTTCATTCTGCCGCTGACGGCTGCGGCCGCGTATCTCGGACTTTAACGCCGTCAGCGGCTCTGAAAGTCATCCATCAGGGACGCTTTTATTGCTGCTAATGTTCTGAACATGTAGCTCGTAGCGCCAACAATATCCAGGCGAGTGGCTGCCACCGAAGCACGTTCTCCTCTGTGCCGGAGAGTTCACATTGGAGCAGTCATTCAAGGGTACAGAGTGTCTTAAGCCCTCCTCGAAGTATTTGGGCCTTATGAAGAAGCTGTAGTATTGTGCGTTTGTGTACGCGTGTGTGTAAGTGTCTTTGTTTCCGTTTGCCGAGTGTGTGTGTATGTACGTAATTGTGTGTGTATGTATGTTGTGCGTGTGTATATAGGTGCATGTATGTTGATTCCCGTGTGTAGAGTTTGTGTCTGCGTAGTTGTGTGTGTGTATAGTTGTGTAGGTGCATGTATGTTGAATCCCTGTGTAGTTTTTGTGTCTGCGTAGTTGTGCGAGTGGCTGTTTTTTCCAAGCAGTGGTAAGCAAAGAAGGTAGCGCCGTTTGTGTTCATCGCCCCTTCAGGAAAGAAGGGCATTAGCCGGGCTGTAAAGTCAGGGAGGTTTTTGATGGTTTTCGCGGTTAGAGGGTGAATCAGGGTTTCTGCAGGCCAGGGCAGAACCACTTTCAGGAGCAGAGAATCACGCCCCTTTGCTGGCAGAGGTTTACAATATGTAATAATCAAGGTGAGGAAAAAGAAGCTGTGATCCATTCGGCTTCCAGTGGTTAACTCAAAAATCAAGGAGGGGAGAATGGACCACTTGTCCTGTGTAACCAGGGTCTCGGTAGCGTTTTGTAGTCCCCTTAAAAACCCTCATATATGTACACAGGGGTAGGCGGTATATCTTGGTTCTCCGCCTTAGTGTACTGTTACAGCATCATCATCGGGTTTTGTTTTTGCACATATGCTGTCCTCCACCTGGAGGGAGACCGACTGGTTTATCAGTAGGGTCCAGAGATGAAAAAGAAGGGCGTGCGTGTGCTCTTTAAGGCGGTGCAATTAAAATACCCTACATCACAGTGTCAGAGAATATTTATTGTAAAAAAAATTGTGAAGTGGGAAATTAAAAACAATGTGGTGCGTGAGTAGATCGTGTTACTAATCTACCGCACTATTCATGGTCTGGTGGTCAACATGTTTCAGCCTAGTGACAATTCTATAGGCTTTCGTCAGGACCGGTTTGTGATAGAGAGCGTGTTGTGGCTCCTATATTGGTGGTCAACTTACCACTCAGATTGTTCGTGGTCAGATCAGTCGTATCTGTACCTGTAATGGAAGAAATGGCAGGAAGGCAGTGCATACATGTCTATTTCTCTTGTCATATTGTGCGTCAAAAGACGTTCTTAACCCATATTCCTCATACATTGTGAGGGGATAGCTGGAACAAATAATACAATTTTTCTTACTATCGTGTATGAAGAGTGCATGTTGTGCACCAGGAAAAATGAGTGAGGTTAGTCTGGCGGTTTCGAGTAGGAAGAATCATTAGTGAATTATTAAAACATCTGTGGTGTTCATTAAATGGACAATTTCAATTTTATGTATTTGTTATCGTAATTATTTGTAGCGTCGATCAAGTCCCTGATTAGAAGGGCGCTAAGGTAATCGCTTGTTATAATTTAACGCACATAATATCAAAAAGGCGTGATGGAATTACGTCCTTAACGGTGAAGTCAATGCGGGATTTATCTGGGTTTTCATAAATATATTTGACCTTATACTTGGTGTGCTGGGCTTCCAAAGGCCGCTTAAGAGCTAAAAGTAACCTGCTTCTACAAAAGTAAGGAGGGAAGATTTAGTCAGATCTTACTTGACACGCGTTGATCCCAGCGCGTACTCCTCGTGGTCGCTATCGGTTATTGCAAGCTGTTGGCTTGTTCTGGCTCTATTCACGGTGCCCTGGGTGACGCTGTGCCCGTATGGAGCTTCTTTTTACTTGCGCTCGAGGGGGGAAAATGGAGGAAGGGGGAAGAGACATAGTAGAAGGACCAATAACTGCACGTTGGTTGGCATGCATGGTTGGCATTGGTAGCAAAAGATATGATAGAAAGACTATAATGGGAGAGAGTTTCTGAACGTAGATTGGCACACGTAATGGGCATTGATAGTTAGATTGTTAGTGTAAGAAATAATCGATATGAACATTGTCACTATTCTATAAAATTGAAAATAGAATTGAAATTAACAGAATATTCTCAGCACGTCAATTGGTACGCGTGGTTGGCATTGGTAGTGTGATTGTTAGTGGAAAGACTTTTCGTTAATTACTGATGTAAGGATGTTGTCCTTAACATGTTTTCTGTATTCAACAGTATATCTAATTTAATACACGTGTGTGTAACAGTGGGTCAATCATGTAGTTACTTCATGGTGGACGGTTCTTTGGAAAGATGCAAGGCCTCTCTTCACCTTCTGTAAATTGGTGTCTGAGGGATAAGGATAGTCTTGTTACTCCCATCGCATGTTTCATGTGGTCAGGGAGGTGGGTGGATATTCTTTCATTGACGTTGGTTAACGTTGTAGGTCTGAAGGATCTGTGATCACTATCTCTCAATAGGGATACTTTCCTATGGGGCTTTCAGGCTTGGTGATCCAAGTGTGTGCCAAGGAATATTGTCGTTCAGTCCCTCTGTGTCAGTCATCAAACGATGTATCCAACGTTGTTCTTTCTCAAAAAGTATACGTTCAGCATTGTGGTTCTTAACAGGAAGTGTCTCCAGTAGAACCCATTTGAGGTCATCAGTGCTGTGGTTGCTCTCAATATAATGCTTGCTCATTTTTGTGGTTGCTCTTTTGCAATGAACATTACTTTTGTGTTCACTTATTCGTTGTTTTATTTTGCGACATGTCATCCCTATGTATCTCTGATTGCAGGGGCACATGATCATATAGATCACATGGGTGGTGTTACAGTTGGTGTGATGTCGTAACGTCCAAGTGAAGTTAGGTAGGAGTTGTAGGTATTTGGTGGCTTTAGTTAGTTTGCAATTTGAGCACGAGCCACAAGGGAAGTGTCCTACCACTGGGTTCAAGTTCCATGCTGTGGTGATGGTTTCTCTTCTGGTGATAGGTGCTGGTCTAGTGTGTACCAGGAGGTCTTTAATGTTGCGTGTTCTTCTGTTGGCGAACCGGGGTTTAGGCCATTGTAAGTTGTTTGACGTGAGGATCCTCCAGTTCTTGTTGATAATCTTCTTCACAGTATTAGATGAAGTGTTGTATGTAGTAACACAAGTTAGTACATCTTCCTGTGTTTGTCTTGGAGTGGTCTCTAATAATGTCTCTCTTGGATGGTTGCGGGCTCTTTTTTGACATTTGCTTATGGTTTTTATCGGATAGTTCCGCATTTCAAGTTTACGGCCCAATTCGGTGGCTTGCATCTTATAGTCCTCTAATTTGCTGCAGTTTCTTTTCAACCTCAAGAATTGGCTATATGGTAGGTTCTCTCTCAAGGGACGAGGATGAAAGCTATTGTACGAAAGTATACTGTTTTTAGCTGTCGGCTTATAGAATGTCTTGGTCTGGAGGGTGTTGTTTTCTGTGTAGATTGTGATATCCAAGAAGTCTAGTTGCTTTCTGTCTGATGAGCATGTAAACTTTAGGCATTCATCCCTGGTATTAATCCATCTCAAGAACTCCTGCAGATTCTCTTGGGTGTCTGCCCAGATCATTATGACGTCATCAATGTAGCGCCGCCAGAACCTCATGCACGTGAAGTATGGGTTGTTTTGGTTCTGTATGTGTTGTTGTTCAAAATTGCTTACATACAGACCAGCCACACTTGGGGCAAATGTACTTCCCATAGAAGTTCCGTGACATTGTTCGTACAAAGTGCCTTCATATTCGAAATAATTTTCGGTAAGAGCCAGTCTGCAGCATTCCAGAACAAAGTGTCTTGGTGTCTTGTGGTTCCACTCTTCGGAGAACAGAATGTCTTCTAGGGTCTCTAGAGTCTTCTGTTGTGGAAGGCTTGTGTAGAGACTCTCCACATCCAGCCCTACTAAGTACATGGTGTTCTCATCGTAGTGTTGTCCTTCCAGTTGGTTTAGGAGGTCTCGTGTGTCTTTCAAGTACGTTAGGGTTTTCTGTACTAGTGGTCTCAAGAATTGATCGGCAAATTGGGATAAAGGTTCTAAAACCGACCCAATTCCAGATACGATCGGGCGTCCCGGAGGTGGTATTTTGTTTTTGTGAGTCTTCGGGAGCGAATAGAAGTACGGTGTACGTGGTGTTTTTGTCCTCTGGAAATCTGCCTCATGTTTGGAGATCCAAAGATTGGTCTCCGCTTCTTCAACCATCAATTCCATAGTTCGTTGTAGTCTCTTAGTGGGATCACTAGTGATCTTTTTATAGAATTTGTTGTCTGAGAGAAGGTCGAGACACTGTCTATCATATACTGGTTTGCTAAGGAGGACAATGGCTCCCCCTTTGTCTGCTGGTTTGATGACTAAGTTGTCATTTTTGCGTAAGTCATCCAAGGCTCTTCGTTCTTGTTTGGTAATGTTCATGTAAGGTCTCTTAGCAGTGGGTCTGATGTTTTCCACCTCCTTCATGACTGCTTGTTCAAATGCCTGTATCTCCACTGGAACCATGTTACTGGGTGGGGAAAAGGTGGATTTAGGTCTTAAGATGGTGTCACTCTCTGGGATGTGGTTTTCTTTATCCATGAAGAAGGCTTTCAGTTTGATCTTTCTGCAAAATGCTGCGATTTCGCATCGTATTTTGAAAATATCCAGTGGTGGGGTAGGAACGAAGCCTAGTCCTTTGTTAAGTACGTTTTCTTGGTCATTGGTAAGGACCAAGTCGGTCAGGTTGACTACCAGTGATTCATTGAGCTTGGGCCGGGTTGTTCTTTGGTCATACTGCGAGTGTGTACCTGTCTTTCCTGCTCGTTCCAGGTTACTCCTTTTCTTCTCCCTCTCTGGGTCTGTTGGCCTCTCCCTAAAAAAGGAGGTGGTTGTATGTTCATCAATGGTCCCATTGTTTGTGGCCAAAAGCTGAGCAAAGATCTGAAACGATTATCAATGGAGAAAATGCACCCTTATTCGAGAGAGGACTACGTCGCCCCAGACCAACCAGGAGACGAGGATTCAACAGGAGAAATTTCAAGCAATAATTCTGACTGGAGTAGTGATGATGGTGCAAACCCAAGACGAGGAAGAGGTCAATACAGACGGAACCAGCGCCGACGTGCAAACGTATGGCAAAGACCAAGATATTATGATCAATTACAACCTAACTTTCAACCGTATATGCAGAATTTTCAAGGATGGATGAACCCCTATTTTCACGGTCCACAAACAATGGGACCATTGATGAACATACAACCACCTCCTTTTTTAGGGAGAGGCCAACAGACCCAGAGAGGGAGAAGAAAAGGAGTAACCTGGAACGAGCAGGAAAGACAGGTACACACTCGCAGTATGACCAAAGAACAACCCGGCCCAAGCTCAATGAATCACTGGTAGTCAACCTGACCGACTTGGTCCTTACCAATGACCAAGAAAACGTACTTAACAAAGGACTAGGCTTCGTCCCTACCCCACCACTGGATATTTTCAAAATACGATGCGAAATCGCAGCATTTTGCAGAAAGATCAAACTGAAAGCCTTCTTCATGGATAAAGAAAACCACATCCCAGAGAGTGACACCAACTTAAGACCTAAATCCACCTTTTCCCCACCCAGTAACATGGTTCCAGTGGAGATACAGGCATTTGAACAAGCAGTCATGAAGGAGGTGGAAAACATCAGACCCACTGCTAAGAGACCTTACATGAACATTACCAAACAAGAACGAAGAGCCTTGGATGACTTACGCAAAAATGACAACTTAGTCATCAAACCAGCAGACAAAGGGGGAGCCATTGTCCTCTTTAGCAAACCAGGATATGATACAGTGTCTCGACCTTCTCTCAGACAACAAATTCTATAAAAAGATCACTAGTGATCCCACTAAGAGACTACAACGAACTGTGGAATTGATGGTTGAAGAAGCGGAGACCAATCTATGGATCTCCAAACATGAGGCAGATTTCCTGAGGACAAAAACACCACGTACACCGTACTTCTATCCGCTCCCGAAGACTCACAAAAACAAAATACCACCTCCGGGACGCCCGATCGTATCTGGAATTGGGTCGGTTTTAGAACCTTTATCCCAATTTGCCGATCAATTCTTGAGACCACCTAGTACAGAAAACCCCAACGTACTGAAAGACACACGAGACCTCCTAAACCAACTGGAAGGACAACACTACGATGAGAACACCATGTACTTAGTAGGGTTGGATGTGGAGAGTCTCTACACAAGCCTTCCACAACAGAAGACTCTAGAGACCCTAGAAGACATTCTGTTCTCCGAAGAGTGGAACCACAAGACACTTTGTTCTGGAATGCTGCAGACTGGCTCTTACCGAAAATTATTTCGAATATGAAGGCACTTTGTACGAACAATGTCACGGAACTTCTATGGGAAGTACATTTGCCCCAAGTGTGGCTGGTCTGTATGTAAGCAATTTTGAACAACAACACATACAGAACCAAAACAACCCATACTTCACGTGCATGAGGTTCTGGCGGCGCTACATTGATGACGTCATAATGATCTGGGCAGACACCCAAGAGAATCTGCAGGAGTTCTTGAGATGGATTAATACCAGGGATGAATGCCTAAAGTTTACATGCTCATCAGACAGAAAGCAACTAGACTTCTTGGATGTCACAATCTACACAGAAAACAACACCCTCCAGACCAAGACATTCTATAAGCCGACAGCTAAAAACAGTATACTTTCGTACAATAGCTTTCATCCTCGTCCCTTGAGAGAGAACCTACCATATAGCCAATTCTTGAGGTTGAAAAGAAACTGCAGCAAATTAGAGGACTATAAGATGCAAGCCACCGAATTGGGCCAGTAAACTTGAAATGCGGAACTATCCGATAAAAACCATAAGCAAATGTCAAAAAAGAGCCCGCAACCATCCAAGAGAGACATTATTAGAGACCACTCCAAGACAAACACAGGAAGATGTACTAACTTGTGTTACTACATACAACACTTCATCTAATACTGTGAAGAAGATTATCAACAAGAACTGGAGGATCCTCACGTCAAACAACTTACAATGGCCTAAACCCCGGTTCGCCAACAGAAGAACACGCAACATTAAAGACCTCCTGGTACACACTAGACCAGCACCTATCACCAGAAGAGAAACCATCACCACAGCATGGAACTTGAACCCAGTGGTAGGACACTTCCCTTGTGGCTCGTGCTCAAATTGCAAACTAACTAAAGCCACCAAATACCTACAACTCCTACCTAACTTCACTTGGACGTTACGACATCACACCAACTGTAACACCACCCATGTGATCTATATGATTGTGTGCCCCTGCAATCAGAGATACATAGGGATGACATGTCACAAAATAAAACAACGAATAAGCGAACACAAAAGTAATGTTCATTGCAAAAGAACAACCACAAAAATGAGCAAGCATTATATTGAGAGCAACCACAGCACTGATGACCTCAAATGGGTTGTACTGGAGACACTTCATGTTAAGAACCACAATGCTGAACGTATACTTTTTGAGAAAGAACAACGTTGGATACATCGTTTGATGACTGACACAGAGGGACTGAACGACCATATTCCTTGGCACACACTGTCTTGATCACCAAGCCTGAAAGCCCCATAGGAAAGTAGCCCTATTGAGAGATAGTGATCACAGATCCTTCAGACCTACAACGTTAACCAACGTCAATGAAAGAATATCCACCCACCTCCCTGACCACATGAAACATGCGATGGGAGTAACAAGACTATCCTTATCCCTCAGACACCAATTTACAGAAGGTGAAGAGAGGCCTTGCATCTTTCCAAAGAACCGTCCACCATGAAGTAACTACATGATTGACCCACTGTTACACACACACGTGTATTAAATTAGATATACTGTTGAATACAGAAAACATGTTAAGGACAACATCCTTACATCAGTAATTAACGAAAAGTCTTTCCACTAACAATCACACTACCAATGCCAACCACGCGTACTCAATCGACGTGCTGAGAATATTCTGTTAATTTCAATTCTATTTTCAATTTTATAGAATAGTGACAATGTTCATATCGATTATTCCTTACACTAACAATCTAACTATCAATGCCCATTACGTGTGCCAATCTACGTTCAGAAACTCTCTCCCATTATAGTCTTTCTATCATATCTTTTGCTACCAATGCCAACCATGCATGCCAACCAACGTGCAGTTATTGATCCTTCTACTATGTCTCTTCCCCCTTCCTCCATTTCCCCCTCGAGCGCAAGTAAAAAGAAGCTCCATACGGGCACGCGTCACCCAGGGCACCGTGAATAGAGCCAGAACAAGCCAACAGCTTGCAATAACCGGTGAGCGACCACGAGGAGTACGCGCTGGGATCAACGCGTGTCAAGTAAGATCTGACTAAATCTTCCCTCCTTACTTTTGTAGAAGCAGGTTACTTTTAGCTCTTAAGCGGCCTTTGGAAGCCCAGCACACCAAGTATAAGGTAAAATATATTTATGAAAACACAGATAAATCCCGCATTGACTTCACCGTTAAGGACTTAATTCCATCACGCCTTTTTGATATTATGTGCGTTAAATTATAACAAGCGATTACCTTAGCGCCCTTCTAATCAGGGACTTGATCGACGCTACAAATAATTACGATAACAAATACATAAAATTGAAATTGTCCATTTAATGAACACCACGGATGTTTTAATAATTCACTAATGATTCTTCCTACTCGAAACCGCCAGACTAACCTCACTCATTTTTCCTGGTGCACAACATGCACTCTTCATACACGATAGTAAGAAAATTGTATTATTTGTTCCAGCTATCCCCTCACAATGTATGAGGAATATGGGTTAAGAACGTCTTTTGACGCACAATATGACAAGAGAAATAGACATGTATGCACTGCCTTCCTGCCATTTCTTCCATTACAGGTACAGATACGACTGATCTGACCACGAACAATCTGAGTGGTAAGTTGACCACCAATATAGGAGCCACAACACGCTCTCTATCACAAACCGGTCCTGACGAAAGCCTATAGAATTGTCACTAGGCTGAAACATGTTGACCACCAGACCATGAATAATGCGGTAGATTAGTAACACGATCTACTCACGCACCACATTGTTTTTAATTTCCCACTTCACAAATTTTTTTACAATAAATATTCTCTGACACTGTGATGTAGGGTATTTTAATTGCACCGCCTTAAAGAGCACACGCACGCCCTTCTTTTTCATCTCTGGACCCTACTGATAAACCAGTCGGTCTCCCTCCAGGTGGAGGACAGCATATGTGCAAAAACAAAACCCGATGATGATGCTGTAACAGTACACTAAGGCGGAGAACCAAGATATACCGACTACCCCTGTGTACATATATGAGGGTTTTTAAGGGGACTACAAAACGCTACCGAGACCCTGGTTACACAGGACAAGTGGTCCATTCTCCCCCTCCTTGATTTTTAGAGGTTTACAATATCCTGTTCGCAGTCTGTCCAGAATTGAAAATGACACCTCACAAACTACCTTAGACATACAAACAGCAGCACCGACAGAAATGCTGAATAAAGAGAGGATGTGGCCTAACGTCTAGAGCGGTCGATCTCAGAGCTGGGGAATCGGGTTTGAGTCTCTGCAGGGACGAGCAACAACATCCTGTGATTCCGGGCAAATCGCTTAATCTCCCCGTGCCAATCAAAAATGAATGTGCCCGTCTGCAACGCAACCGGTGCTCATGTATAGCGCTCTGATACGTTCGGGCTATATAAAACTCCAAAATAAAGTAAAGCGATTTAACCCTCTCTCCGATTACAAAGTACAATGTGAAAGATTTTTGCGACCAACTCCTTCACTGTCATCTAAAAAGTGCACGTTTTGAACCAGATGGCAAAAAGAGTGAATAAATACTCGGGGATCATACTGCCGAGTATTACACAGAGGTTGCAAAATTTCAAAAAAATCTGATCGCACGAAATTCTTCCCAGTTATTAAAGACAATCAGTGGCGTCTCTAGAAGTGAATTTGAAGGGGGCACCCATTGGGCCACAAATAAATCTGTGGGGTCAGCTACAAATGGTATATATCTTTATCTATAGATACATACACATAGATATTAAACCTTGTAAGCAAACAACACTGCTTTAAAATAAAAGGTAACTTAAACAAATTCTGTGTTGCAAGGATCAGTTTCTGTTTGTTATTTCTGTGTGGCATCCTGCTACCTTGAGCAGCTATGGTAGTGCCGCAAAAGTGGGTGCACTTAGAGCTGGGGCATGATCCCTTGCTGGCCCCCATCAAAAGGCGCCACTGCTTAATGGGTTTGGCTATTTAGTGATGCAAATGATACATCAATAAAATGATATAGGAGACATGTCCTACCGAGTTATAAATAACAAGCATTTTCAATGCAATAGGTCTCGCATTTACGCAAGTTTAAGCTATTGGCATTGTAAATGACAATGGGTTTTATTTATGTTTTAAAAACGAAAACAAAAAATGAAAGGCATTGTTATTTGCAACGTCAATAGCTCAAACTCGCGTAAATGCGAGACCTATTGCATTGCAAATGCTTTTTTCTTTTCTTGTACTTGCATGTCTCACTGGACCAGGATAATGCATTGGATAGAAACTGATACTGTCACTCAGTGTTAAACATAAGCCATGAGAATGTGTTTTGCTGAAAGATATCACACATAAGACTTGGAAACGTCACACATAAATGTACTGCGAACATGGAAAGGTCACACCTAATCAAACTTAATAACTTGACCGGCCTGATTTAGGGGGATAAAAAGTGACATTGAGTATGTAAATTGTGAATCGTTATTTATAGAATCCGGGATTGTGGATTTTTATGCCCAGAAAATCAGTTTCCGATTGCGGAAATGCTATTTGTATGTTGTGTAGAATTTGCCACTGTGGTCGATTTTCCATAGGGGAGTTCCAGTGTTGTGATGTGTCAATTGTGAAGGTGGTGGTCACAACTTTGTTGGCCTTCATTTTTTCCGGTGGTCTTTAATGTCCAGTGGTGCATGTGCTCTTAGTGCCAAAATCGACTGGAGTAAGCGTCTCAAAGAGGAGTCGGAAATCCCAAATTTACCCTACACTGGATGTGGGTGTGTAGGAAGAGGATTATCCTCATGGAACATGTTTTCCCCATGGAGAAAAATGGAATAAAAACGTTCAAGTTTAATTGCATTTTTAAAACCACTGTAAACAGATTCGTTTTCCGCTGGGGGTGGGGGGGGGGGCGGGGGAGATTTGCATATTTAGAGTTAGGCATACATGTGGAAATATGATATTTGTAGATTTCCTTATGTAGTGAGAGGACATTTTGTGACTCCCACGAAAGTAGAATTTTGCAAAAGTCAAAGTAACTTACTACTTTTGGTTTCTGACTAGATTAGTATGAGTGAATTTAGTTAAAACATAGACTTTCTACTCACTGCTATGTTCACCCCGTCGTTTTTGTGAATCACTTGTGAGTTGATCTCATGACCTGCCTGATCTCTATCCACTTCCTAAAGGAAATAAGCCTTAAATGTGTTTTTATGACGGCCACTTGTGTATTTATATTTCCAGATTGGACTATTAAACTTACATTTATTGAGGTACAGTTCAGTAAGTCTCATATACCTTCTGTTGGACCTTAAATATAACATGTTAAAAATATTTTTCATACTTTCTTTTCAGGTCGAAAACTCAGAGGAAAGGCTTTCTACTTTGTAAGCGGAAAGGTGTTTTGTGAAGAAGATTTTCTGGTATGTAATGTTTTTCTTACAACTTGTACAGATTCAACTTCCTGATTGTCACCCTTGACGACCTGACTGTATATCAGATCCGGAGCCAAGGTCATTCCCAGGAACCGCTTCAGATTCCTCTAAGGAAAAAACGTTAGATATCTTGCCCCAAAAAATCCCTGCCCTTCTCGTGAACTTCAGTGTGGAATAAACTCCACTGTGACGTACTTTGTTTACTCCTCCTGTCCGTCTACCTCTACTCCTTCAAATTTCACTACCACATTGGTTGCAACAGAGGAGGGTGCCTATGACGTTGTAGTGTAGCTCCCTTTTACTTCTGTTAGCTCTGTGGCCATTTTCCCAGGGTTCCACTTGCGCCACTTGGTAGAAAATACCTTCCAAGAGTAGGATTTTAGTAGCACATGGAGTCATTGGTGGGCACCTTCTCTTTTCTTTTCAACGCTCCCTGCCTTTTTTACTATTAAATATTTCCCCTATCTGAAGGGGGCACAGTGCTTTGGCCTCTCCCAAGTGCCCCAAATATGGTCACAAGTCCTGCAATCGTAAGATCTGCCCCAGGTTCAGCTCTCGGTTACTTTCCTCTAGCTGCAACCTTCTCATTCTCGTCTTGTAGGGCACCGCACACCTGGAGTGCCACTGGTTCGAGACCATCAGAGTCATGAATAAACATACCTGGGGACCCGGATCCTCTCAGACCCTGAACAGGCCGTGTGGATACTATGTAACTGCGGGCAACACTTCTCCTGGATGAGCCAGCCGGTCACTGCCAACCACAAGCGCACCCATTCCTGTGGTCAGCTGTTTGCCGGTCTGGATGGAAATAGCTGAAAGCTCCCTACAGAATTATGTACATCAGATGCAGAACAGGGTTGTGGTCCAACATGAGAACTTAAAAACTGAATATATTCTTACCACGCATAGTTTACGTTGTTGGGGGGTTATAGTATGGGTCTCTGTCCTTTGCTGCAAACAGCCCACAAATGTGTGCTTGCTACTGAGAAGTGTATCTCCGATTCTATCAGAGAAAAAGAATTATCATCACAAAATTAGTTGAAAGAAAATATTAACTTTATGGACATAAACCAGTGCTACGTCATACTAAAATAAAGGTCTCAACCCTTTGTTTCTGAGGGTACTACTTCTCCAACAGGCACACTTGTTTGCATACATTCGGACCATCCGTAAAGTATATATGCCCAAGAATTAACAGCTAAACCCTTCCCTGTTGTATTATGAATCTTTCAAAAAGCTCAGTTGTGTGTAGAAACGTCTGGCATGCAGGTAACATGGTCAGTGAGGAGCCCCTTTCATGCATGCAGTGCACACCATCGTCTGGTGATGATGACATAACTAGGAAAGCCAAGATCACCAAATTATTAGTGGGACCCAAAACATATGAACATCGAGGTCCTATACCATGCACACACAAGGGATTAGCCCCATGAGCAGCACCAACAGGGAATGACCTTGAAATGACCGAGCTCAGACTGTCAAGTCCTGGACTCCTAAACTGCTCTCACTTTATCACGACAAATAAGTATATGTGGGAAAATAGCAGCTACAGGAAATGAGTTTAATACGCATTTAATGATACTTATTTTCTTAATGCATTTTTGAAATTACTGTTTCAACAATTAAGGGGGAACGATGCCTTATACTTGACTACTGTCACAATTAATTACATCAAAACATATTTAAAAATATGTACTTTCTCCTTGAGCAGACGGGGAATTGACAATTTTTTGCGTGTTCAAGTCAGAAAAAAATGGCCTTGCGTGGGAGACTTACAATCGAATTCTACTACTCTTGAGAAAATCATTTATCTATTTTAAAATCCCCAAAGAGCGACGATTATCGTTTCTGTTCCTTCATTTTCTCTATCCGTTATAAGAACTGGTTGTAAAACCGTAAATAACATTTTTGCTAACTCAGCACCAATTGGATGTACACCATTGAGTTAATTTCTAGCTTTATCAGTGTAAAAACTGTCCCGGTGTCATATTGAAGTGAGTCACTGATTATGGGAAGCAGCAAAACTTTTCAAAGCAGAGAGGAAATAGCAGGGATATAGTAGCTATGGCAGGGATTTAAAATACTGGTGGAATGGTGCTGTGAGGAGCCTTATCCAGCAGTGAGGAAATGTTCTTTGAAGAGATGGGTCTTCAGGTCCTTGTGGCAGTGAAGGGATGGAGACTGGTGGCTCTGGACTGGCAAGGCGGTCCCTATCCTCTGTTTCGTGTAACCCTCGCTGCTGTTCTCCAAATGAAATGATGCAGGACTCTAGGCGTAATGTGGTCAGAATTTAGGCATTAGTTTGAGTATTAAAAAGTTACTCTGGGACACATTCCATTCTCAGGGGACCTGGGCTGGTAGTTCAGCAGAACTGTTTCTACTAGAGCAAGACCAAGTCTGATTTTTGGGTGGTAAGTCTGTGTCTGGAGTGGAATGGCGAGGAGAGACCGGATGGACTGGAATGTGGCCACATAATTACCAGAGCCTGAGATCAATTAAAATCATATATATATATATATCTGCACAATAGGATTCACCTCTGGCGCACACAACAGCGGGTGCAGGTGGGGGGACCGAATCCAAGTCCCAAATTCGTTAAGCACAAGGAAACGCCACACTGTCAATCCAATATTCAGTTACGTTTTATTTTACAACGCACCACCAACGCGTTTCAGTCTCACTGTGCCCATCTGTATCCAAGAGGAGTGGATTGTTGTTGGGAAATATTGCTGCCTATATGTATATATATGTGTATATACACATATATATATGCTGCAATATTTCCCAACAACAATCCACTCCTCTTGGATACAGATGGGCACGGACTCCGAAGTTGCTTGTGCAATTTCTTTATTTCTCGCAACAAGTCATGACGCGTTTCAGTCACCACACGTGACCTTGATCACATGAATAACGCTCTGCGACTCCGTGTTTTATCAACCCCTGGTGTCACGTGAGATATAATTTAATAGGCATAAAAACAGACTTTAAATACAGGGATTTTACAATATATAGGATTAATCTCCTTGCGCTTGCCAGTTAAAAAATATTCAAGATAATACCATTATCATTGCCTGAATGCAACTTCCTTACTGATCGTATATGTAGTGTGCACATGCTTAACCTGTCCGCTTAGTGCATATTAATATCAGCTACCACATATAATTATGATGCTATTGGCAAAGGCGTATCATTTTTTAAATAGTTTTAATCATTTTTTAGAGTTTATTACTCGTTCCATATCTCTGCTTAAATGCATATATTCGGGACAAACATAGGCTCATATAATGTTTTCCATGTTTTTTTGTATTACAGTGCTGTGCATGAATATCTGAATAATCAATAAAGTGCATTGTGCTACCCAAAGTGCTAAGTGCCTAATCCGGTAAAGTGCAACATATATATATTTTTACAAAGAGTTAAAACAATGAGGTTCAGCATTTTGTTGGCCTGAGAGGAATTCTCTTTTAAAATTCACTAACGATATATCAATTGCAATGTACCTTATTACCTCAACTGTAATAAGAACTAGTAATTTTGTGCAGTTGACCATACCTTATATACATTGCATTTCTCCAACATTTGCATGTACTGTTGCATGTACTGTTGCACCATTGCTCTCATCTCCTATATATATATATATATATATATATATTCACTGAAAAAACCATAAGGTTTTAGGGACAGTTATAGTTAGTTGGACATTGCACTTGTACAAAACCCGTGAAATTCCCCCGTTATAGTTAGTTCAGGTAACTATAACTCGCGCCCCCGCAATGCACTGCTGATGACGTCACATATTACATCACTCGTGACATGGTCAGTGACATCACTGATGACATCTCAAATGACATCACTGATGACATCATCCAGTGACTGTGTGTTTCTGTAAAGTTTAAATATTTTTAATATATATAGGGAAAGGCGTATTGAAGAATGAGTGGGTGTATAAGTGTCTGTATGGATGATTTAGTAGGTGCGTGACTAACTCGATAAGTGAGTGATTAAACGTATCTTACTGAATGCATGGGTTAGTGACTAAACTGGGTGAATATCTGTATCCGTCTGTCTGTTGCTGTGTAAGTGGTGCATGGGTTTGTGAATAGCTACATGAGTGTCTATATGAGTTATTGATTGGTTGTCTGAGTATCTGTATGGGTGCCTGAGTGTTTGTGTGGGTGGGGTGTGTGCGACTCTGTGCATAGATGTGTGAGTGGGTGATTCACTGGGTGGATGGTTTCAAGAGTGCATCTGTGATAGACTGTATGGGTGGGTAAGTGTGTGTAAGAGTGTGTTAGTGAGTGAATGTATGTCCCAGTGGTACA
Source organism: Calotriton arnoldi (assembly GCA_963921515.1). Taxonomy (NCBI): domain Eukaryota; kingdom Metazoa; phylum Chordata; class Amphibia; order Caudata; family Salamandridae; genus Calotriton; species Calotriton arnoldi. The sequence goes on along the minus strand of CAWUFW010006775.1, from coordinate 207,417 downwards.
TGTGTGAGTAACTACATATGTGAAAGGCAGTATATATGTGTGTTGGAGTATATAAATAGCTATAAGCGAGAGTGTGTGATTGTGAGAGTGACTGTATGGATGAGTGTGTGCTTGTATCAGTGATTGTATAAGAGCGTAAGAATGTGCTAGTATTTGTATGAGTAAGTGAGCTGGTGTGTGTATAACTGTATAGGTGAGTAAATGGCAGTGTGTTTAATTATTTGCATGACTGACTAGGTGTGTGAGTACCTCTATGGATGAGTGGCGGTGTTTGAGTGTCTATATAGGAGTATGAGTGCATATGATAGTCCTGTACTGAGTGACCATAAGTATGAGTGACTGTACGGGTGAGTGAGTGGATGTGTGTGTGTAGACCTAAGAATCAGTGAGTGGGTATGTAGTTATTGGTGTTGGAGTGTCTATGGTTTTGAGAATGGCAGTCTGTAATTTAGAGTGGGTGTATCAAAGGTTATATTAGGGTGTGAGGAGGTGCATTAAATTCTCACATGGATGATGTCATCAGTGATGTCATTTGAGATGTCATCAGTGATGTCACTGACCATGTCATGAGTGATGTAATATGTGACGTCATCAGCAGTGCATTGTGGGGCGCGAGTTATAGTTACCTGAACTAACTATAACGGGGGAATTTCACGGGTTTTGTACGAGTGCAATGTCCAACTAACTATAACTGTCCCTAAAACCTTATGGTTTTTTCAGTGAATTTCTAAGGTTTTTTAAATGCTAATTTCTAACTATAACGTGCCTGAAACCTATGGTTTTTTCAGTGAATTTCAAAGGTTTTTTAAATGCTAATTCCTAACTATAACGTGTCTGAAACCTATGGTTTTTTCAGTGAATTTCAAAGGTTTTTTAAATGCTAATTCCTAACTATAACGTGTCTGAAACCTATGGTTTTTTCAGTGAATTTCAAAGGTTTTGTAAATGACAATTTTTAAATGTATTAATTGTTATATTTATTTTTTTGATACTGATTTACAACATTTTTTAAACTATTTATTTTTAGATATTTTATTTTTTAAATTACATTGTAATTACATTATACATTACATTACAAAATATACTTTCTCAGAATGAATTACTTTAGTTTAAATACTTTGCAAATAGGCAATAGACTTTTAAGTACAGTAGTTACAGTTGTTGCAATGGGCAACACAATTTCAAAAACAAAGCAACATTGAGCTCAATGTGAATTTCTAGTTAAATGCAATTAGTTACTTTATGGATTACTTTTCTAACCACAGGACTGGATCCTAGATTCAGTCCTGGGACATCTCCTGTAAACAGTTGAGTAAAAGCGTTTTGGTTACAGTAGTGATTTTTAAGGAATATTATTGTATTTTAAAAGTTGACACTTAGAAACTTTTTCATATAGAATCACCAATGTTATCCTATGGGAGGAAATTCACTTAGCAGGTAAGTAGTGTTATCGTTACTTTTTCTTACTCAGTGGTGGATCCTGGAACCAGCACTGGTGCATCTCCTGTAAACAGTTGAAAGAATGCGTTTAAGTCACACATGCGATTTTTAAGGAATATTTGTAGTTTGTGAAAATCGACACCTTGAAACTTTTCTGCTGAAAACCAGACAATGGATTCCTATGGAAGGAAATTCAAGTTACTGGTAAGTACGGTTAGAATTACTTTTCAGGGTCAGTGCTGGGCTAAAAGATGCAGCACTGGGTTCTCTCCTGATAACAGGTGAGTAAATCGGAATTCATAGTTCGGCTGATTTTAGAGAAATATTATAAAGTTCCAAAACTCCACACTTGGAAGAATTTCCAAGTGAAACCAGTCAATGTTAGCCTATGGAAGGAAATTCAAGTTACTGTTAAGTACGGTTAGAATTACTTTTCAGGGTCAGTGCTGGGCTAAAAGATGCAGCACTGGGTTCTCTCCTGATAACAGGTGAGTAAATCGGAATTCGTATTTCGTCTGATTTTAGAGGAATATTTGTATGTTTCAAAAATCGACACTTAGAAACTTTTTCAGCAAAAAGCAGGCAATGATATCCTATGGAAGGAAATTCAAGTTACTGGTAAGTACGGTTAAAATTACTTTTCAGGATCAGTACTGGGCTGAAAGATGCAGCACTGAGGTCTCTCCTGATAACAGGTGAGTAAATCGGAATTCGTAGTTCGGCTGATTTTAGAGGAATATTTGCACAATGGTGAAGGAAGGGGTGGGGCCTAAGGTGACATGTCTGCAAACACGCCCTGTGGCGCGTTTTAAGTTGGACAATTAATTCCTCCTCAATCCCGAGGGTCCCTAGGGGCCAACTAGCCCACCAGGTACCTCCAGTATGCGCCAGGGGCTGCGTTGCAGAGAGGTGTTCAGAGGCCACGCCCCTTTACAACACTCTGCAACGCAGCTCCGTGGCGCTTACTGGAGGTACCTGGTGGGCTAGTTGGCCCCTAGGGACCCTCAGGATTGAAAAGGAATTTATTCCCCATCTTAAAACGCGCCACGGGGCCTATTTGCACACATGTCACCTGAAGCCCCGCCCCTCCCTTCACCACTGTGCAAACGCGCCCGTGGCGCGTTTTAAGTTGGGGGATTAAGTCCCCTTGAATCCTGAGGGTCCCTGGAGTCCAACTAGCCCACCATATACCTCCAAAAGCGCCACAGAGCTGCGTTGCAGAGAGGTGTAAAAGGGGCGTGGCCTCTGTACACGTCTCTGTAACGCAGCCCCTGGCGCATACTGGAGGTTCTTGGTGGGCTAGTTGGCCCCAGGGACCCCCAGTATTCAAGGGGAATTGTTCCTCTCTGCAAACGCGCCAGGGGGCGCGTTTGCAGAGTACTGCAGGGAGGGGGCGGGCCTCCGGCACGATGCCGGTCGGTTTTTTTTTTCTAGTTTTTTTTAATGGGAGGGGGCTGCATGGCCCCCTTCCCTGCCCACTTTTGGCCCCGGGGACCCCATCCCCCGGGGCCTGAGCATTTTATTTATTTTTTTAAATTTAAAAAAAAAACGGGAAGGGGGCTGCGTGGCCCCCCTTCCCTGGGCCTGTATTGGCCCCGGGGACCCCATCCCCCGGGGCATGGCCTCGATTTTTTTATTTTTTTATTTGGAGGGGGGCTGCGTGGCCCCCCTCCTCAGGCCATTTAAGGCCCCGAAGACCCCATCCCCGGGGCCGGCCTTGCACTTTTTTTTCTTTTTTTCTTTTTTTTTTAAATTTGGGGAGGGGGCTGCGTGGCCCCCTCCCTGGCCACTTATGGCCCCGGGGACCCCATCCCCCGGGGCCTGGCCTCTGGTTGGGGACTGTGGGGGGGTCCCCAATCCCCCCACAGTCCCAGCCGGCTCCCCGCCTCCTGCGCGAGCCGGCATTGCTTTTCCACATGGGGAGCAGCTAACATGCTGCTCCACATGTGGAAAAGCAATCTGCTTTGGATATTGGAAGCGAGAGCAGGTTTCCTGCTCTCTCTCCAATATCCAAAGCAAGTTTGTAATGACAGGACGGGAGCCGCGAGGCTCCCGTCCTGTCATTGCAAACAGCAGTGTCCCGGGGTAGGCCCCCGGGACACTGTAGGAGCCGGCCCTGGGGGTGGCGGTCCCCAGGGCCATCACTGGCTCCAGGAGGGGGCCGCGCGGCCCCCTCCCCACATTTTCAAAGCCCCGGGGAGGTGGTGGTCCCCGGGGCTTCGGGGTCCAAAACGGACCCCCATTTTTAATTTTTAGTGCCCGGGGAGGTGGCGGTCCTCGGGCGTGTGGGGGCTGGAGCCCCCACACAGGTAAAAATAAAATAAAACAGAAGCCCTGGGGAGGTGGCGGTCCTCGGGCAGCGGGAGGGCAAAGAGCCCTTCCGCACCATTTTTTGTTAAAGCCCCGGGGGTGGCGGTCCCCGGGCTTGGGGGCCCTAGAGGCCCCCCATACATAAATTTAACCCTCCCCCATGCCCCCGGGACTTGGCCCACCCGGGGCAAGTTATCATCGAGCGCGGGAGACCGCGCTTCGATTTTTTTTTTTTTTTCGGCAGGATCCGCGCACCCTGAGCGCATCCTGCCGATTTTTTTTTTAAAAAAATGCTTTTTTTTGCCCAGGGGGTCCTTGTGGGACCCCCTGAGCAGGCCTAGGGGGTTAGGGTGTTTCTACCCTGCCCCCTTTGTGCGCTTTGCGCACTTGTTTCTGTCCCTCGGTTCTACCGAGGGACAAAATGGCTGCCAACACTTCCTGAATCGGAATGTTGACAGCCAGCTGACAGCCAATTAGCATGCAGCTCGTGATCGGGAGGGTACGCGGACCCTACTCGGCCATAGATATATATGTGACTTTACTTGTGAATTTCTCAGGAACTACTGAACGGATTTACACCATTTAAGCAAAAGGCACCAGTCTGAACCAAGGGCTACCTCTTTGCCAAATTTGGTGTAATTCCGTTCAGCAGTTCGGGCTGTAGCTGCGACTAAAGGTTCCTATGGAAAAATGAATGGGGAAAACGCGTTTTGGGACCCCCCTTTTTTCTCGGCCCCCGCTTGACGAATCAACTCGAGACTTTTAGGGTAGGAGCGGAGCGCCCCAACAAGTTGGAAACTTTCGCGAAGATTCGTCAACCGGCGCCAACGTTATTTCAAATAGAATGTCGCGGATTTCCTATGGATAATAGGTCCTAACTATAACTATCTACTGGCGACCGCCAGTAGATTATATATATATTTTTATATATATATATATATATATATATATATATACAGCGATTAGGAAAGCCAATGCTATTCCACGCCCTGTGGTATTGGGCTGTAACCCCAGACAAGTTGTATTACCAATGAGCACCAGTAACACTATTGAGCCTCCTAGATTCATTACAACGTACAGTCGGCAGCATAACAAGTTGCGTATGATTTTCAATAGAAATTGGCCGGTTGTTCAGAATGACCCAGTAATTGGTGGTACCTTACCCAAAGCTCCAGCGCTAACTTTTCGGAGCGCACGCTCTATGAGCGATATGCTTGTTAAAAGCAGTCCTGAAATAATTTCCAACAGTTCCTGGCTGCAGACCACCAAAGGCTTCATTAAATGTGCTTCATGTAAAGCATGCAAATTGGGGAGAAGTCGGACTACATATAAAATCCCGTTTAGCAATGTCCCCGTGGTTATCTCAAAGAAATTGACGTGCAAGACCGAATTTGCTGTGTATGTGCTGGAGTGTACGTGTGGCCTGCAATATGTTGGGAGTACCAAGTTGCAGGTTCACAAGCGTATACTCCAGCACATGAGAGCGATCAGTAACAATGATGCAACATACCCAGTTGCTAGGCACTTTAAAGAAATTCATGATAGTTGCCTAGATCACTTGAGTTACTTCGTGGTGGACATGGTGCCTCCTCTACGCCGGGGGGTGACCGTGAAGCCTTGCTAAGAAAGCTTGAGACGAGGTATATCCTCGAGCTCGATACGAAGAACCCAAATGGGCTAAACTCAAGTGAGGATTTTTTTACTTGCCTCTGAATGTCATTTCTTCCCCCAACTATGTATTTAGCTTAGTGACAGTTGCTAGTACTATGTTTTAGGAATTGACCTGATCCCCGAGTACAATGATCTTCAGCATACGGGAGACAATAGTACTAGCTTTTTAATATTTTACGATTTCTTTATTTTTTTCTTTTCACTTCACTCCTCTTGTTTGATAAGGATGCTTAGACGTGACCAAACAGGGCAGATTAGATATAGTGGCCCAGTTAAGGGGGGTTTCTTTCCCCCCTCTCTTTTTGTAGTTGACTCTGGAAACATAAGTTGTGATGCCCTATCCCTACAGGCTATTTTAGATTTGAAACGGGTTCCCCTAATTACAACATAACTCTAATAGGGCCCTTCAGCACCAAGTCACCAGGGAGCTGAGGTCTAGGATACTTTTTTAGATATTTATGATGTAATAAATATTCCTTTAATAGATTTTAGAGTGGTATTATAGATTGGTTGCATTTGTAAAATGAATGTAGATTTTAATCAGATTTAATGATTTTTTTTAATTCTTTTCAAATGCACAATGTCTAGGGGGTATGTACTCATGAGGATTATCTTGATAATAAGGGACGGCATCAGCTCTATGATTCATCATGGGTATAAAACAGCATAAGGGTGTGTATTTTACATACTTGAATGAGCATTGCACTTTTTAATATATTTCAATCATGTTTTATAAGTTTGTATTTGGTGGGTTCCTGATGTGATTCATTTTAATATTGAATATTTAGACTTGCTAAAGATGGAACTTTCCATGAAAATTTCTTGTAATAAGATCTATGCATATCTGCATTAAGCCGCATCATTTTTGCACTATTGCTTGTATTTTGCACATTGCTTTAGAGGTAATAGGTTGGGCATAGGCCTCTGCTGTCTGGATTTTAGGATCATAGATATATTTTTTTAAATATGCACTTTTGCACTTTATACAGCTAATCCGATCTAGCCGTGCACTTGCCCCACTAGGGGGAAGTATTGTTTAATGTTGCGTACTTTGCACATAAGCTCCTATGCACTTTTGCAGGTTTTGCACGTCTATTTAAATTCTAAATTGTAGATTATCCTTGAGCCACCAGGTACATGATTAATTATTCTTGTGATATGCTCATGCTGTACTGGGTTTTGATGTGTTTTCTATGTCTATTGGCCCTATGGTCACGTGATGCTCATGTTTTGCACTATAAATTTGGTGGCTTCCCCTGACAGCGTCATGTGATCAAGGCCCTTCTTGGGTCGAAACGCGCCATGGCGGTGCGTGGTGCCGATATGGAATGAAATAAATAATAACCTTTTGCACGAAGCAATTTTGGGTCCGTGTCCGTCCTTTCCTGACGACTTGGATGCTGTTGGATGGAGTTCTTTGCATATATATATAAGATTCGTCTCTTTACCAAGGTAAGGATTTGTTGAACAGACGAAGCGAACCCAAATGATGGTGCAATTGTAGTTTATTTCATGCCCAACACCACCGCCGCCATAACGCGTTTCAGCCCGCGTGGGGCCTTGATCACATGACACTGCTGAGGGAGCGGTTACAACATTTAAAGTGCAAATTAGTGACGTTTTGCTATGCATCAGCTTTTTTTTCCCCTCTCTTTCATAGACATGGAAAACATTTCATTCATATGTCTGAAGACACATCTATACCACGTAGTGGTATTATAATGTTGGTTCACCGGGGGTATACATACATCTCTTAAAGTGCAAAGTAGAGCAAACATGATAAAATACCATGGGAATAGCAGCACATTGAATAAATAAATAAATATATACTCAATATATGTCTGTCCAGCTCTTAAAACTTCACCAGTTAGTAAAACAAGGCTTATATTTATGAATAAAAATGAGGCTAAAAAAAAGTAAAACCAATGTAAAACTTTTTCTCATATATAGCAGCATCATTCAAAAAGCATATAAGTTTAATATTCGCATATGTGATATACCCATGAGGTTAAGATGTTAAAAAGATAGAGCCCAAGTGGGCAATTGCCAAAAATCCATGTCAGCTTAAAAAATGAGACAAAGTCAGTGCAAAACACGCAAAATCATGTCACAATCTAAAGTGCAAACACCATGTAAAAAAATGTAAACAACAAAACAGTACAATGAAAATGAATTCTCAAACAAAAACATTAAAAACATTGTTATCAGGTAGGTCGGCAGCAGCATGAACGTCAAATCTTAATCATAATGACTTATTAAAGATGTGTGTAAAAATCTTCACTGGAGTTTAATCCATTCGGTGTTTTGCAGTCCATTTCTAAAATGTACCTTGTTTCTAATTTGAGTAACAATGATTCACGATCCCCACCTCTTCTCAGTGGTGGGATCATGTCAATTACAAAGTACTTTAGGTCAGCAGAATTTTTAGCATGTGATTCATCAAAATGTCTAGCAACAGGATATGTAGCATCGCCATTGTTAATAGCACGTATGTGCTGGAGTATCCTCTTGTGGACCTGCAGCTTCGTGCTTCCCACATAGCGCAGGCCACAGGGACACTCCAGCACATATACTGCAAATTCAGTTTTGCAGGTATGTTTTTTCTGGATGTGGACAGGTCTGTTGCTAAGAGGTGTCATGTATTCGGTCTTACTAACTCCATTTCTGCAGGCTTTACAAACAGAACACTTGATGAAACCCTTGCTGCTATTGAGCCAGGAAGTGTTAGTTCTAACCTCAGGGCTGCTTTTCACCACCATGCAGTTGCTCATCGAGCGGGCCTTCCTGTATGTAATGCTAGGTGATCGTGACAAATGGGTCCCCAATATCGGATCACTTTTGATTAATGCCCAAATTTTGTTTACAATCTTGCAAATTGTTTTGTGCTGATTGTTATAGGTTAGAATCAATCTAGTCTTGGTCTGTTCGTTTTGTACCAGTTTGGTTTTTCCTGCTAATGCCAGTGGTCTGCCATGTTCATTTGCTTTGAGTATGGCTATGTCGACCATTTCTGGGAGATAGCCTTTTCTTAAAAACCTGTCTCTGCAATCTTTCTGTGCAATTCGGCAATCATTATCAGTGCTGCAAATTCTTCTTATTCGTAGCATTTCCCCTTAGGGAATGCTACTGATTAAATGTGCAGGGTGATGGCTAGAGGCATGTAATATAGCATTACCAGCAGTTGGTTTCCTGTACATTCTGGTGTGAAGTTGATTATGTTGGATGTTAATTTCTACATCTAGAAAGCATATTGACCTATTACTGATCTGACTAGTGAAACTAAGGTTAAGATTGTTGTTATTAAGTTTTTCAATGAATTGTAAAGCCTCACATTCAGATCCTTTCCAGATTATCATAAGGTCATCAATATACCTAAACCATTTAATGACATTGTCAGACATAATTTCAGGGTAGGTGGGCATGAGGACCTGTTCCTCCCAGTGCCCCATATGCAGACAGGCATAACTAGGGGAGAAACAAGCCCCCATGGCCACACCTCTCACCTGCTGGAACACTTGGTTGGAAAACAAAAAAGTTATTTTCAAGGCACATATTGATCATGGATAACAACATCCTGTTGTGATCGAGGAAGCACAAAGGTCTCGTATTTAAGTAATATTCAATGGCTTTTAATCCATCCCTGTGATGGATACTTGTATACAAGGAAGATACGTCAAGCGATATCAGCAGATAATCAGGTTGCCAGATCATACCTTCTAATTTTTGTATCAGATCACCAGTGTCAAGAATAAAAGAAGGAAGATTCTTTACATGGTCCTGTAAGAAAAAGTCAACATACTTGCTGGCATTCTCCATAATGCTATTACAAGCTGAGATTATGGGGCGTCCAGGTGGCTTCACATTGTTCTCATGGATTTTGGGTATAAAGTAAACAATGGGCATCACCGGGTGGTCCTTCCTTCTTTAAAAATTTAAACTCATCCAAAGTTAATAGACCAGTGCTTTTCCATGCCAGCAAGTTAGTATAAAACAAGTTCCAAGCCATTTTGACCTCTGCCATTGTAGATCTTTTGTAGCAATCTCTGTCATTGAGTTGACCAAGTGCCTCCTCCATATACATTTCCCTTGGCCACAACACGACGTTACCGCCTTTGTCCGATTGGCGGATAATGACATTCACATTATTTTGGAGTTTTTTAATAAGTTGATGGTAAGCAAAGTCACGATAGTAGTGCCTCTTGTTAATGTTAACTTGCTTTTGGTGCAATAACCTCAGTTCTTGCACCAAACGTGAAAGACATCAATATTATCTTTCAACATGATATATATATATATATATTCTTTTTCTAAGTAGTACACCTCAAGTGTATGCCCAGACGTGAGTTCAGTGGTCATTGTCTCAGTCCTCGCCGCCTCCCCTGCTGTGCTCGTGCCCACCCACAGGCCAGGACGGATGGACGATCAACAATCACTCATGCTGGGAGAACGTGCTTGGAGAGTCATAGAGGAATTGCATAGGAACCTGGGCTAAGAGCCGGGAGAGAGCATCAGAGCCCCAGATGGTGTGGTAGCAGTTTTCCCTCAGCTTTTGCCTTCCTTTGTGCGGCATCTGGGGGTATTGGCCCGCTTGAACGACATTTCCCAGGAGACTTGGTTATTATAAACTTTAGAAATCCCAGGACAGCCGGAGAAATCCTGGCAATGGCCAGAGCAGGAATGACAAAATCAAGCCCCATAAAAATCCTGCATTTGGGTTTCTTCTATTGGTATCTAAGCTTGCCTCATAGGAGGGAAAACTCACCCAATCCTGCCTTTAATGAGGGAAATAGGTGTCACTCAGATCTGCAGGTGCTGGCAGGAAATAGGTTCAGGGCTCTCGCCTCCTTGGATCAAAACGATTGACTTTCTTCGGGGAGAGCTCTGACTCTGCTAGCGGTCCCGATCATAGAGACGAGCCGCCGCTTGAAAGCGGCTACCTGTCTTGTGGGATTACCTCCCCTCGTTTGGGTACTTCGGCCAGAGCGGATCTACAGGACGGTAATCAAGTGCCTCCTCCAAGTCATTTGGATGCTCTTCTTGCACTAGAGCTACCTGTCTTGAATAAGGGCTCCCAAGGCATAGAAGTTCAAAATCCTGTTCCCTGCTCACCCATCACTACTAAAGATCAACAAAAAGGACTGCACGTGGAATATTGCAGGCGCTTGTCATAAGCTAGATAACCCTGATTGGTTAAATCTAGTATCTTTTTTTTAATCTTATTTGCATGCAAGAGCCTTGGATGACAAACTCCTTTTACATTAATGGCTTTCACACTCTGTTTCAACCAGCTATACCTTCTGCTGCAGGCATACCACAAGGTGGGCTTGCTACCTTCGGATCTGTAAAGTTGATAAGGTCAATGTTGTCCTCAAATGGTCATCCCAGCAGTTTTTAGTATCAATAATATCTCTAGGGGCCAATGGGACATTTTGTTGATAAATTGTTATAATACTATATTCAACCCTCAGGCGTCCAAAGCAATCGAGGATCTTGATGAATTCCTGGACACCTTCTTTCTGAACCTGAATAAGAAAGTTACTGTGGTATGGGTCGGGGATTTCAACACTCCACTTTGTTCCCGGGGAGATAGCCAGCTATGCAGCATGCCACGAGATTGAATAAGGCCCACTTTAAACACAACTTACTGGGCGATGCTTTAAACACACTTATTCCTAAATTAGATTTACAAATTGTATGTGAATCAAGGGGTGATCACTATGAAAATATCCCTATGTTTACTGGAGGGGCCCTAGGGAGTACTATAGATTTTATGATTATCTCGGTGGATGTTGTCCCTCTGGTCCTAGAGCGGAAAACTGTTCCCAATTGCCTCAGTGACCATAATCCTATTTGCATTACCCTTGAATTAAACACTAGGATCAACTCCACTGAAATAGGGTGCAAACACGTGTTTAATAAGAATAGAAGCAGTAGAGTCAGATGGGAACACATTGACCCTGTGAACTTTAGTTATAAAATAGTACGGGAGAATATGGAATGTATAGAAGCTTGTTTGGCAGAGGATTCCTCCTGTCTGTCAGTATTAAGGTGGTTTAACCAAGTATGTTGGACTATTAGAGAGGGTTTGATGGCCTATAAATCACCACAGGGCACCCCTTTACATCGCTGGTTCAATGCTGCATGTTCGGCAGACCATAAATGTTTAAAGCTCATATTAACATCTATTCCTCTTTGTCCATTGGAAGCGCTTAAAGCAAGAAACGAATATAAGGAAAAAGTGGAGGCAAAAAAAAGGGAGATAAGGATAAAAGCCTGGGAAGATTTGTCAGTCGCAGCTGCCTTAAGTAACAGCGTGAAGTTTTGGGAGGTCATAAATCACCCTTTCTTCTCAGAGCCTGACACTCCCAAGGTGGAAGCCCTGATCCCCGAAGTGGAGTAGGTAAATCATTCCTCTTGAATTTTCCAGCAGAGAGAGGTAGATTGGTGCCTCTTGGACGACCCTTTTGGGTCGCCATTTTTAGACTTACCCTCGGTGCCTCTATCCATACCTATAGCACTGGATGAGGTAGTCGGGGCATTGAACCTTTCAGCTCCTGGAATAGCCCACAATTCTAACAGGGTGCCAGTGGACCTCTTCAAATTAGCTATTCATTTGTGGGGACCAGTTTTAACGAATTCCCTGAGAAGTGAGGTGGAGATTAAGATACCGGAATCGTGGAGATCCACTACACTAGTCCCCATTATCAAAAAAGGAGACAAACTCTCATCGACCTGTTCGAGGTCAAACTTCTTGATTGATGCTACTGCTAAACTTCTGGGCTGGGTAATATTGGCTTGTTTAGAAACCTGGGCCGAGGAGAACAAGATTATGACCCCTGTGCAGTTTGCTTTTAGACCAGGCATCGGTACCATAGAGCAAACCCTAAATCTGCATCTTATTATTAGCAAATACGTAAAGGCAAAAGTGTGTGTGTAGGGGGGGGTGCTGTTCTATGGCCTTCATAGACCTTTCAAGTGTGTTATTTAATAAGGAAAATCTTTGGGTAATAATGCAGAAGATGGGGTTTGAATTAGACCTTCTTTCCCTGTTAAAACGCCTGCACCATGATTTAAAGAATGCTGTCCGTTATGGTCCGCAGGAACTAACCTCACCAAAAGAATTCCATAGAGGGGTAAGACAGGGCTGCATCTTAGCCCCTTTTTTGTTCTTGGTATATATAAATGGCATAACCGACTACCTTTAAAAAGCAGGGGCGGATGTACCAAAGATGGGTGAGCAGTCACTCCTTATACGTCTATACACAAACAATGTGGTTTTGCTTGCCCATACACCTAATAGTATATGGAGGGTCTTGATTTAAAAATAAATCAAAGTCCTATATCATGACATATAGGCCTTCAAGCACAAAAACTAAGCTTCTTAGAATGGGAGGGTCTATACTTAAAAGAGTAAAATATTTTAACTACTTGGGTATTACTTTTAGTTCTAACTTAAGAAGGAAAGCACACATTTTTATGAAATCACAACAAATGGGAAGAAATACAGAATCTATATTTTGTTTTTCAAGGATTTTAAATCACAAACCTTTGCCAGAGATGATCATGTTGTTTAAGACAAAATGTATTTCAGCTGGAGTTTGGTGTTCCCAAAATGTATACGCTTTGCAGCGTATTGAGAATGGCTTTGCACACAGGCTATTGGCAGTTCCTAAAAACACAGCAAACTTTATTTGCCATGAAGAGTTGGGCTTACCCTTTGTAGAGGACCAGGTAAAAATTGCCCCACTTCTACTATGGATCAAATGTTGGCTGAACCCAGAAGCAGATCTGGTGAGAGAGTCTATCTTAGATTGCTTATCATTACAAAATGTGAATAAGATACCCTGGTTGGGTTATGTAAAAACATGTCTCAGTAAAATAGGCCCTCCTAAAATGTTACACAGCCCTCACTGATTAAGGCTGACACAAAGGATATTGTGAAATCCCACTATGCAGAGTTTTGCACAAATGAAAGGCTATGCAACATGCTGAATTTGTCACAGTCAAAAATGCCAAACCTTATTTCTCTTGGTTTGAGAACCCATTCCATTGTTTTTATTTAACTCTTTTCAGATTAAATCTTATACATTTTAAAGTCGCCTTCCCCATTCAATGCAAATGGAAACATGATCTACCGCCATGCTATTGCAATTATGTCTCTAAACAAAGCACGAGCCACTTTACTTTTTCTGCCCTCGGTACTCAAGTCCCAGATCTGCCTTTTTAATACCTCTATTGCTTCAGGCCAATTTTGAACAATATTTGTCTGCTATGGAGTTTCTACAAATGCTATCTGCGATAGATAGATATATTGTTATGCAGCCCTGAATTTTATTAATAGTGTGTTGAAACTTAGAAACCGATATGGATAGGTAACCCCCTAATGCACTGTAAATCGCATCCTTTTGTAGGATTTTCATACTTCAACTTTTAATTATTTTTCGACAGTGATGTTTTAATGCTGCAATAGGAAAGAATCAAACATATTGTTTTTATTGTATTGTGTATTTAAATTCTTATACTTTTATGGCAAAATGCAGAATAAAGATACTTTGACACACACACACACCTATATATATATATATGTATGTATATATATATGTGTATGTATACATGTATATGTGTGATATATATATATATATATATATATATATATATATATATATATATATATATATATACAGCAAACCCACTGGGGTAAGGACATTTGGACATTTTGTGGGTATGGCAGCACCCACTGGGGTTTAATAATAAAAACGGACTACCTTAACCATGATGCTCCACACGCATACGCCCACATGGGCGGAACATTTAAATATGCGCAGCTGGTCTGTTTTTGCTGCCGTATCACAGTGTAAGTGCCAGTGAGCAAGGGCGGTATGCCCAAAACGCGTCTGGCCTGCTGTATTTGTTGCTGTCGAAGCGAGGCTGACAAACTCCTGCAATCCTTAGAGTAAATGGTGAAAACTCGCCGGGTGTGGTGTCTTCATTGGGGGCAACTCTTTTGGATTTCATGTATGTATGTATGTATGTGTATATATGTGTATATATGTGTATATATATATATATATATTTTTTTTTCTAAGTAGTACGCCCCAAGTGTATGCCCAGACGTGAGTTCAGGGCTCATTGTGTCACAAGATTCAACTTGTATCTTTCTGAGGATGCTCAACAAGGTCAAATCTGGTCTTGGTTTTTGTGTTCCTCTCTGCGGTAATCTGGCCAGATAGTGTGGCCTAGACTTTTGAGATGCACCAGGACAAAGTCTGATTTGCATACGACTGGGAACTATCTGGGCTGGCTCATAGTGGGCAAACAACATTGACTGGAATTCTTTTCTACCTGAGTCCCAATTAAAACATATCTATTTGCAATGGGTTCCCAAAAATTTGTAGAATATGCAAATATGGAATACATAAAATTAAACACTGGTAAAGTAGATCAACATTATGAGTGCCCACTGAGAAACCTAGAAGTCACTGGTTCAAATTTAAGCAGGGCTGACTCAAACTTTCATCCTTCCTGATGTAAATATGAGCACCTTTGAACTGAGAAATAATTACATCTATTATTCAAGCTCTAGGGAGACTTGCATTTAATTTCTGCATTATATGTAATATGTCATTAATGCCAGTCTATGTATTAGCACATGAATGTATGCAGAAGTCGTGCATGGCTGTAACTGTAAAGCTATCAGAGACTTCCAGACCCATATACATTGAAATCTCTGTTGGGAAAAACAACATTCTTGTGAAAGACTGAGCCGGAGGCAATGTGCATTAAGTAGAATTGACTTGCTTAAATCAAAATCCTGTGCGGAATCAAACAAACACAAAACAGAACGGACAGTAAGCCGAAGGGCCTCTCGTACAAGTTCTCAGCCAGTCCAACCTATTTAGCATCTTCCTTTTATCCATATACAAAATGTATAAGAAGGTCAAGAGTACCTTGCTGGCCTTGAAGACTGAGAACATCATGTATGGATGCATATATCTTCAAGTAGTTGAAATTAAAAGTCACATCACATGTGGTATTCTCTGCTACAGCCCCTGGGTGAGTTACATCTAAGTTGGATATCCAAAATTGCTCCCTTTGGAGCAATTTGGCCAGTGTTGGTGCATAAGAGCCAGATCCATGCCACAGTTTGAGGATAACCTCTCAATATTTATCTTCTGTGGATATCATGAAAGTCTAGCATGGATTCGGCTAGCCTGGACTGATATTCAACACCCTTGATCTGGAAGAACTAGATGTCGTATAATTCGGTCCCCATTCATCTCACTACTATGGCATTAGGGGAAAACCAAACCATGTTTTATTTTGGGAAAACAAAATTTAACCAGTATAGAACGAGCTTGCGGTTTTCGGGTCCTGTTATCAATATGTTGTGCTAAGCCTCTTGAGCTTTACTCTCTAGTATGTGATAAATGCTTTTGATTACTGGGGCTGTTGCCTCTGTTGGGATTTGTTTTGAAATGCTGCCCGCAATTGTGTTGTTGTACATGCTACTAATTTGGATTTAAAATAAAATCTTCGTTGTTTTTCAGAGTACAAACAGAGAATATGTGGAGTTGTATAGCAGGGCAACACAAAGCGTTTCCTCCCCCATGAACTTTCATGTTTTTTAGGCAGTCGTTGCATATGCTTTTGAGGAGGAGAGTTTGTCTATCAGCCCTGCCTTTACCAGGATCTCTCTCTAGGACCTGCTGCTCAACAACCCGCTTACAAAAGTAGGCAGCTTGTCGAGCCCACAAGTGAGTATGGATGGAGTCAGTATGAAGGATCTTCCACTTTGTATTTATTTCTCTTCGTAGAGGAATCTTTGTGAGATTGAGTAACCAAAGGGAGCCTTTCAGATTTGGTCTAGTTGATTAGGTATAGAATACATCAGCATCCCATTTTCAGTACCTGGTTCATGTTTGACATCGTTTTTGACTAATTTATCACCATTAATCAGAAGAAATATTTTCTGGAGCCCTTCTACAAGTGTCAGTTGACCTTGTGCTGTCTTTGGAAATAGCTGGAGATATGGAATGGCCTCCCCTAGAAAGAGCCATAGCCATCAAAGAACAGTCGCAGGTGTAAAGGTCACTCGCTTGCTTGGTGCATTGGTGGGACCATCAGATTATGTTCATGGCCAAGCAGAGAACAGGAGAGATGAAAACCGAGGACTTTGCCTGAGTATCATATTTTTGCTGCTGGATTGTTTTATTTGACTGTAGCGGATATCACCTTAGAATAATTTACAAAGTAATAAACGAACTGTAGACTTTAATAATAGTAACATACAAAGTATTGCTCATGGGGGTTTAGTGTTAGACACTAATGTTGAAAAAGTCAGAAAAGGTCGAATGGATTTAATATGGAGGTCAAAGTGAGCTGGTGAAAGGGGTAGCTTCATCAAGCAAGCTTTAGGTTAGAACAGCCTTCTCCAAAGAGTAGCTTGTGAGCTACCGGTAGCTCTCTAGGTACCTGTAAGTAGCTCGCCTCTGTGCAGCCTACCCTACTAAATTAGAAGCTTTTGCTTGGTCGAGTTAATATATTTACACCACAATTAAGTGTGCACTTGAGACAAAAATTATCTCGTGAGCTGATGTTTGGACAAAAATGGCTACATTTCCAAAGTATATTTAAAGCTGTTATTTTAGTGATAAATCATGTGGCATGGTGGAGGACTTATAACTAACATTATTAGCTTGCTGCCAGTGACATTACAGATATGACTTTTCTGTATTACACAATAGAGGTATTTCAACTGACAATGTATTTGCTTTACTGATGGCGATCCTGCCTAGTGAAGTGAGAGGATCGCTGCTGGCCATCTTGCTTATGGTGGCCACTAACGTAAACATGTCTGATGTGATCGCTATTACAACATAATAATGTTAGTTGCTTGGGATGATTAGCATGAGTAGTTCCTACTACAAAAAAGATTGGAGATCCCTGGGTTAGAGTATAGT
This sequence comes from Calotriton arnoldi, assembly GCA_963921515.1. Lineage (NCBI taxonomy): Eukaryota > Metazoa > Chordata > Amphibia > Caudata > Salamandridae > Calotriton > Calotriton arnoldi. The sequence continues at coordinate 190,036 of CAWUFW010006775.1, read as the reverse complement.
AATGAAACAAACACTGCTAAAGCCAATCATTTTATACCTAGTGTAGTTAAAAGGTATTCTTAAGCATTGGTAAGATGCAGAGAGTACATACCACTTGGTGCAAGTGAAATTATCCCACGAATATAGAACAGGTGCACTGGGCAGCAGCAGCACAATATCCTCTTTAGACAAGGTGATCAATAATGGCACAAATACCATGTACACAATAAGAATATGTTCAGTCTGGGCAGCTGCAGTGCATCCTCTAACTCCCCTACATCAAGTACAGCACATACATCAGCAGCTTGTGACATAGAACATGTACTGCATTGGCTGTACCAAAGCAGGCTTCACTCACACTTAGTGGAAAGGGACACAGCACAATCAAAAATCCCCTCCCCCGCAAAAGAAAACACACTGCACGGTAAGTAACTTTAAAATGTATTTATTTAATGTAATTTACACGCCTCCCCACTCACAGTAGTTGCCAGCCGCCACTGCCTTTCTGACCTTAGCCTGATGCCTCCTTTGCCAACATGGCCATAAGATGAGGCAGAAGAGGGCGAGTGAGTGACAAGTGGGGAAGCAGGGTGAGTGTGACCTGCAAGAGAAGATAGGGGATGGTCAACTAGAGGAGGGCGTTAGGAAAGGGTCACTCAAAGGGAGAAGGTGAAGACGAATCTGTCCTACGAAGAGAGGGCGACCTGCCAGTGAAGGTTTATGCATGCAAAGCAATCGAAGCGTGTTTTAGCATAGCAAATGTATGTAAAGTTTCCTCCAACTTCTTGCATTCTAGCACATTTTTGTTTAATACTGATATAGTAGTTTCCCCCTTCAGTAACACATCAAAGAAATTTTAAAAACTGTATTATTCCGTAGTTGTAAAATATTTAGAAAGGGGATCCTCATCATGACATCACTGGCTGAAAATAGAGAAGAGTGTGATGGGCAGTTACAAGACGTTCATGAGTGAGCATATGATGAGGAGAAGGCTGAGATAGACCCTATTTGGAGTATGTTAAGCTGAATAGTGGAGTGTGATAATGTATTATTTATTTATCATTTTTGATATAGCATTACTACTAACCTTTGAAGAGTGACAAACAGAGCTAGAATTTGAAAACAAACTACTCCGAGATCCCATAAATTGTGGTTCAAGGTGGCCACAAGGGGCAGAGTCATGAAAAGCATAATTCAAGTTATACATTTGTTTAATAAAAACTCTGCCACAAACAAATAGTTAACAAGGACAAACATGACATGAAATCTATTCTGGCTTAGCTAATTGGTTACAAAGAGGCTGCATTTTAATATGTCGTATGGGGTTAAGGCACCTGCTGCAGAGATATTCACATGCACTGCAATTTTCAGAGGATAATATAATGGTAAAATAACTCTGGTGATTAATGCACTTACTGGAGAGATCTGTTTTTGTCCATTCATAGTTTTGACTCATAAAGTAGCATAGAGGGTTAAGGTGCCTGTTGCAAAGCAAATTGTGTAACATGCAGAACACAGATTTGTATTATACTTAGATAGGTAAGTGGATTTCTGCTGTTGACACAGAGATCCTTTTGTTAATTGAAGTTCATAAGTTGAATCCTTTTAACAGCACAATGAGCTTTAAACCAGCACCAAGGAGCTGCATACAAACTGCAAGGCTTGGTTTAGAACCTTATTTTTATCTTCAGCCATGTGTTCCTTTGGATAGTAATAAAGTCTTAGTACAGACAATGATTTATTGTTTGTGGATAATGTGTGCATGTGATGTAAAGCACTCTGACATCCTACATTGGGATGAGTAGCGCTATGAAATAATAATTTAAAAAAATGAATTAGTAAGTGCTCTTTAAATCGTTATTTATTTAATTACCTCTATAGAAAGATACATATGAAATTTTTACAGGGTATGCCTATTCTTTATATATAGGAGCTAAACTAAGTCGACATCCTGCCTCCAAATCATAGTTTCTCGTAAGTGCTTGTGAAGTGATAACCTGTGTGCCTTTATTTCGCTCCATTTCATTGGCAGATAGGTGTTGGTCTCCAGATAGCTCCCAACCAGGATGATACTCGATCAAAGAAGAGCTGATGACCCTCCAAATCAGGCCTTTGGTTTGGGCGCAGCTGGAGGGAAAATAAGGCAGCCCCCTCAAGGTCTGCAGGTTGTTGCTCCAAAATGAAAAGCAGACAATGTGCGCTAAATGTATGGCAGTGTCGTCAAATTCAACATATATTTCACTGGGTCCAGCCCAGATCCTGAATCTGGCAGCTGGTTCCGGCTTGAACTCACCCTCTTTTCCTGCACTGGTTACAGAGCACTTTACAACTAACTATAATACGGTAAGAACTTGCCTAACTTCTGCAAGTGGATGAGAAATGATTTGATAACTTGATACATTAGTAAGGCAAGTGAAAGCTGTATAAAAACAAAGGCGTATACATTTTTAGTGCGGTCGTGACTGAGCATATATGGAAAGCAGCAGTATAGTATTGTGCAGAGGCGATTTCTCCATTATGGCTCTGGGGCTGCGGTCCCTCTGAAATTCCTACACATTTATATAACAAAATATTAAATAGATTGATTTATGTAGAGATACAATCGTATCTCTAAACAAATCAATATATTTAAGTCGGGCTGTCTGTCCTAGGCTGCCTTCCCCGCCTCGCTCTGAAGCAGGAGACGGAAGCTAGGCAGTAATTCAACTTTCTGCTCTGTGACACACAACGCAGGGCTTACCTTTCTAAAGCCCTTCATTGCCGTTGTGGTCTATGGTGGTATCTACTGTTGGCCAGTGATGCGATCAGTCACTGCGTCGGAGTCTTCATCCCTGTGTGATGGCAGACATCCCTCATTCACAAGCATAGATACCACCCTTTCCCATTCATCACACGTAGGAGTGGATGAAAGCACCTGTGATTTGGTACTTTGTCCTCGGTAATTGTAAATGTTAGAATGCTAATCTTGTGTCGTGTATATTCTGCTGAGAACCCTCATCATGTAACCTCCCCCACTGTGACACCCCAGGCCCTGGCAGCAGGTCGCATGCCCCTTTAGAAGTGTAGCTGCTATATGTGTTCCCCCGTGAAATTCATCCGAAAGACGAGCAGGGTTCTTGTTCCCTTGTGAAGTTGATCCAAATATCCTAGTCAAGAGCAAAGTGAGAAATATGTGCTTTCATTGAAGACAGTTTTCTGCTGTATGGCGATAAAACTGGCCCTGTCTTCATGCCCTTAACATTAATGCCAAAAACATGGATTGATTTACGAACAATGAATGTTAAAAACGTTAAGGTAATGCATGTCAGCGGTTTGGGGCCAGATGTACGACCATTCCATTTTGCCAGTCGCAAATTGTGACGTTTTGCAAATTGCAATTTGCGACTCACAAAATGGAATGTACAACAGTGTCTGAGACACTCTTTGAGATTCTCAAATGGGTCATGAGGCAGGTCGCAATTTGCGACCCATTAGGAATGGCCTGCAAACACAGAGATGGTGGCATGCTGGGGACAGCAGACCCCCATGTCTGTGTTTGATTTTTCAATAAAGCAAATATTTTTTCCAAATGCAGCCCGTTTTCCTTAAAGGAAAACGGGATGTGTTTAAAAAAAAAAATGAAAATTTTTCTTTTCATTTTTTAAGGGCAGGCTGTGGTTTGTGGGGCTAATGCCTGTCCTCTTAAAAAATATTTTCGCATTCATTCACAAAGGGGATCGGGTCCTCTGGGGACCGTTTCCCCTTTTCAAGTGGCTTACCACCTACTTAAAGTAGGTGGAAAACCGCAAGTGTTTTGTGACCGCATATGCGGTCGCAAAACAATGGTACATACTATTGTGACTCGCTATTAGGAAGGGACGCCTTTGACATGCCCCTTCCTAATAGCGACTCGCAAACACTATTTTGCGAGTCACCGACTCGCAAAATAGCGTTTGTATATACCACCACACTTTTTTGCAGTCGCAACCGGGCCGATTTCCCGTTTGCGACCGCAAAAAACGGTCGTACATCTGGCCCTTAGTTCCTCTTTTATTTCATAAGTTTTACTTAATCTCGCATTCCTCAAGAGAGTTATCTATTTCATCATGCAATGTTTCTTTATTTTTTTCTTAGTGCATCATATTACTCCTGCATAGTGCATACTGAGAGTTCTGCCAGGTGTTTGAGGAGCTTTGATTGAGAGCGCTGAGGCTGAAGGCAAAGCAAAGTGCCTGTCAGTGGGTTGGCCTCTCTGCAGAGCACACATAACAATGGTCATGTATTCCAGTTGCAATTGAAATTCCATGTAAATGTGTGTGAAGTGGGTAAATAGATGTCAAAATATTTACAAGGCAAAAGTAAAAGAAAATAAAGTGCTTAAATGTGAGTGAGTGCAGTATATGTTTGGGGGGTGATGAAATGAGGGAGATGTGAGGAAGTGCTTTTAGAAAGAGTGAAAAGAGGGTACTGAAGAGGAAAGAGACGATGTTGAATATGCAGATGGATGAGATCTGTAAAGAAAAAAGGCATACATATCTAACATAAAGCGCACATAACTGAAAGCCAATACTCCTTCCACAGGCCTCAATAATATTTAATTCAGTCCGTTTCAGAATTGAAACACTTCCAATGTTAATTATTTATAACAAATCATTGTTGTTACTCATTTATCTTAAACAGCTAACAACCAGTAACAAAACCAATCATACTGACAGGTTTTAGGTATATGTCAGTTGTTGTGTTGTATATCTAGATGCAGTAACTTCTCAGAGAGAAACCAAAATACTGGTCAGGTGGCACACTATGGGAATCACAGAAATGTATTGTAAATGTTCTCTTTTAGAGAGCCCTCACTTTTTTCATCCCACTTGAAGATCTGTCTGCATATATTTCTATATGACTGATTACAGACAGCAGCTGTGGGTGCTTCCCAAAGCCTGGTTAGAGCATTTTCTTCCAAAGTTGATGCTGCATGCAGTGCAAGACACTGGGCAAGCACAACCTTTAAAGGGTCTGATGTTGTTGCGCTGTACAATTTGCACATTAAAGTAACTGTTGAGCATATTAATGCAGTAAGGTATGGGGCAGTTTTTAATGTGTTTAATGTTTCAAGACTATATGTCCCACTGCTTTATAAACCTTGCTTTCACCCTAAATTCATTTGCTCTCAAATGCTCCATTTGTCAATCTTTGTTTAAAAAAAATTCTCGGGAGGAGAACCCACCCTGGACCACACGTTTGTCCATTTAGCTTGCTTGCTTCGCTTGCTTCATAAGTCATACCCAACTTTCACGCCTTACCACTTTTAAATGTCACCAGCCGCCACTGGTAGTATGGTACATAACACTTATGCATTTGTAATAAGCATCAGTTGTGGGAAAGAGGATGGGATGAGGGTCTGATTAATAAATGAAGGAGACATGGAGCTTACTTGATAAGAAAGCAGAAAGCCTTAATGATAGCTTGGATACCTGAGACACAATAAAAACTGCTGCCAGCATTATGGAGCCATTATCATGTAAGCAGCGCAGGGGCGTATTTGTGTTATTGCTACAGGTTATTTTGTGGGTAAAAAAGACAAAGTTCTTGGAGCTAGAAGTGATGTGGTTGGAAATGAGGTGGAAAAAGAGGAGGACACATCAGGGTTTCAAGCAGGAGGTTAAAGGTCAGCGAGTGACTCTGGAAAAACTGTGGTAGAAAGATACATTGTGAACAGCCGGGGATACTAGCAAGAATTAAGTTGCCTCCTTCCTTCCCAACTTGTGGGACCTCTGCCACCTAGTGGCCAGTAACAGTACAGCAAACTCCAACTCGCACAAGAAAGTTGTTGAAAAGAAAACGTTGGGGCCGATTTCTAAGCCCCTTGCGCCACTTTTGCGTCATTTTTAATATGGGAAAAATGACGCAAAAGTGGCACAAGGGGCTTGTAAATCTGCCCCGTAGAGTCTTCGCTGTGTCAATACCGTGGGCTCGAGTTTTCTAACAGGTTTCTTTGTCTCACTCCACAATTAAGTGCATTCTTAATGTTTCTTTTGCCATTGCAGGCACTAAACACCACTAAATTAACAGATCACTAATATTGCGGGGGTAGGGTCAAGAGATGTATAAATTGCGTCTAGGCTTCTGACCTCTCGGAGACAGTTGCAATTTCTGCTAGGAGTTAGCTTTCCCGACTTTAACCCGCTCACCTAGAGGTGACAAGGCAGGTGTATCTTCTTTATAGTAATCTTTTTATTGCCATTTTCCTTAAAACAACAGCAATAAATGATTGCAACCAGTTACAACAGTCTTTTAGAGATCATTATCGAGCAGAAGTACAAATATAATTTATTGCATGTTCTCACAATTACAAAGACGATTCACTACAGGGTTCCATCCACATCCCCCATATACGTTTGTGTTTCTTGGGGCTATTCGTAGATCTGTTTCTCTAAGATTAGCAGTGGTCAAATCCTGCTTTCCATTTGGCCACCCCGAGGGTCCCCATTGCCCTCCAGGTTTGCACAATGTCCTTCTTGGCTATCATCAGTCGTAGCCCCATAAAGGCTTTCTTATATCTGTTCATATCCCTCTCATCAAAAATATTTAACAATGCTGCTCTCAGATTAAGGGTAGTATTCTGGTATACTGCTTCTGACAAGATTTTTGAGATAGCTTTCCAGTATTTCTGACGAGTCTGGCACCTCCATATCGAGTGCAAGAAGCTGCTCTTTTCTTCTTGGTATTGTAAACAGGTGAGGGAGGACTCTTCACCTAGTGTTATACATTTTAAAAAATATATATTTTTATTGGGGTTTGCAATACACATATTCCGCGGGTGCTCATCCCACAAGGTGACACAGCACATCTTGTACATTGGTGGCTCAACAATCGGCGAGACAACTTGGACACACCACAACACACGACCGCAGACAGCAAACTTCGTTATGTACACAGTTTCAAGGGGGGCGTAGTATAATGCATTAGGTGTAGTTCCATAAATTCTATTACTCTATATTTTACTGAGACTGCCCCCACTCTTTTCCCAGTTCTGGGAAGGTATCTGTGGTGTAGATAACCATCCATTTGTTTCGGAGTGGTGTCATTGTTATTTTCACCTCCAGTGGATTGACCTCTGCTTTATTACCTAAATGAACAAGTTATGGCGACAATACATGTCTCAACTGTAAGTATATAAAGAACTGGTTACTCAGGAGTCCAAACTCTTCTTCCACTGTTCAAAATGTTTTGAGTTCTGTGTTGATAATGACATCTCCCGGTGTTGTGATCCGCAGTATATTCCAGTCTGTGAATACTTCAAATACAGCACTTGTGGTAGGAACTTCCCACTCATAAGGGAGACTGCTGTATCAATTTATTATTCCATCCCTTTACGCCAGGGCATCTTTCCTAGTATTAAGTACAGTCTTAGTCACTATGGATACTGTGTTCAGTAGATGACCCTCCTCTCCCCCATAGGAAATTTGTTACATCCCCTTTACCCATTTTTCAGTTTTATATGCAGGGCACAGCCTCGTTTTGAAAATCTACATTACTGCTAGTTAGGATGCTCGGTAATATGCAACTAGATCCGCCATGCTCAAGCCACCATCGTCTGGTGATTTTCAACATTTGGCCATGCTGACTCTTGGAGTTTCATTATTCCGAAGAAAGGATCTAACCATAAAAGTGTGCCTGTATTTTATAGGCATGTTCTGGGTGACTTACAGTATCCTCGAGAGGGCGACCATTTTACATAGTGCCACTCTTCCCATAATGGATATTGGGAGGGTAGTTCAGTGTGAAATCACCCTCTTGAGTTTTTCAATCTGGGGTCCTATGTTACCCTTTCAAACATAGCCAGATCCTCTGAAATAAATATGCCCAAGTAACTGAGATTTCTAGCTGTTGACGGTATTAATACCTGGAAGGCCCAGTCTCCTAACTCTTTTGTTTCTGCTACTGAGTACTGACATAACTTATACCAGTTGGTCCACAGACCAATATATATCCTCCAGATTTGTTTAGCATCTGCAATATCCCTGGACCAGTTTTCTTGGGGCATCGTATATACATGGGTTGGTTGTCTGCTTAGAGTGACACTTTATCCTAGACTCCTATTGTTCATCTAAACCCAGTTATTTTTGAGTCCGTTCTAAGAAATGTCTAACATTTGTGTCTTTACCCTTGAAACACAAATAAGCACCTCCCCGTCAGGCATTTGCTATTCGCCTTGCAAGCACAGCTATTTTCATGGAAGGCGTTTATTAGGCGGTCCCACGTCTTGTAATCAAGCTTTCCACAACCCACCAAAGATAAGAAGATTGTTTACCATGTTCAAACGCCGGTTGGCGTACATTCTCAGGAGGGCATCACAGAATACGTGAAATTCTGGTTCATGATATCAGCAGGATGTTATAAATAGGGCACCTACGGAATAACAAGTTACTTTAGGGCATTGAGGGTCCCCTTTTAATATTGCGATCTCAATCGAGAGAGTTCCGTGACGCTTGAGGATCTTGGTGCGTACTCCATTGTATGCACTCATGAGACTGCCATCTACATATTTTGAAAGTTCATATGACTACAGGAGACCCTAGCGAGTTTAAACCCTCCCAGTTTATTTGATAATGAACCATGATGTAAGGGTATTTATCGTCACCTTTGCCACCCCCTGTTTTTGATATTGATTCTTGTGTGCCCTGAAGAAGGTGCAAGGCCCAGTCCGTTTGGCACAGAAACATGAGTCGGTACATAGAAAGCACTAGTAGATCAACATGAAGCCATGACAGATGTATAACACGAACATAGTTAGTGCATTTATGTGATTGTCAAATGAAATAAAATATTTTTGGTAAACAATGAGAAAAAGATGATATCACATATACTCAAGAGAATAATGATGATGACATGTACCTTCTGATGAAAATGCCGATATGACCATGATTTTCAAAATAGAAAACGAATACATGTTTACTTGCTAAATTGTTTTGATGTACAGTGGTCTTAAAGGGTGGTTTAAGATGTGGATGTTAGTGGTCTGTATATAGTATCAGTGTATTAGGCTTTTTAGGGGCAATGGCAGCACAACAGATAAGACAGTAACTGAGTTTAATTGCTTAATCAAATGAAAACATTAATCAAAATATTCTCTCACATTGTAAGTTTGAAAATGTTGATGTATTCTACTAAAGGATAATCGATTTAGATCTATAAGTAGCTTTCGTTGATTACCAATTTAATGACTCTTTTGAGCAATTGAGGAGGTGGGTTGTTTATTTGTTTTCTGCCCATGTTCAAATGCCTCCAGAAAGCTTCTGTCCAGACAAACCATAGTGACCTAGACTACATAATTGCTAGTGTGTAGCACCAACACTATCCTAAAGGAACATTACCTCATTCGAATGAGGGCATGGTTTCATGAAAATGAGGGAAACACTTTGCCTCTATGCCTGTGTGCCGTGTTATGGACATGAACACAGAGGTAAAGGAGCTGTCAGGAGGTGCACTGACTGTGCGCCACAAAGAGGTGGCATACCTTCAGTGCGCCCCCAAGGGTACCCTCTGTAAAAGGGTTAAGAGGGTCCCGTGTACCTCCTCAGACATCCTCAGTGAGCCAGGTGCCTCACTGAGAAAGACGCACCAGCTGCATCAAACAGCCAATCGACCATCACTTTAATGCCCTTCCATCAGGGTAGGCATGAGCTTGCAGCTGTCCGGGGGACAGTGCATTATCAGTAGTAGGGCGCACTGTCTCTGTTTGGGCCTGGCACTTTTAGTTAATGGTGCGCAGTGGCGCAAACATGGACGGTGTGCCCATAGCAAACCGCAGCCCCAGGATTTCTCCTAGATTCTATCAAATTTAACTGAGAGACCTCCTTGGTGATAGGCCTCCAACACCTATTGCCTACTAGTGAACTTTCTGCATTCACTTTTGCTTCCTTGTTCATGTTCATCTTTTCCGGACTTCGTATGTCGGGCTTCATGCATCTTTTAAAATGGGTGAGATTCACAAAAGACAGAATCCGATTCCACCGAGCTTGTTTTCCCAAGGCTATCCTGTAAGTTAAAAGCAGTGTGTGCATTTCATTGGGGGCATATATTTGGGCATCAGCACTTCTACGATAGGAGCTAGCGAAAAAGAAAGAAAGCACGTAAAAGTATTTTGTTAAAGTTGGGGCCATATCCTATTGTAAGATGTACCAGGTTGTTTCGGATGTTTGGCTAACCCAGTTATAATCTGTACCTTCCAAACATGATCAAAAGAGTGTCTGTTCCTAATTAAGCCTACCTGATCTAATTAATTAAGATTTGGGAGACAATTGTAAGGCCTTTTTAGGTCTAGCCTACCAGACAGTGCAAGCTACGTACAGTGGGCTTAAAGCCCAGACCATTGCTTACCTTTGGTTAACTTTGTTGCCACTCATTTGCTTGCTTCTTATTTAATGCCTAGCCTTCCTCTTCTTGTATTTGTCCCTCCCCTGGAGTATAGTCTCTTTACAAACCCTTTGATTGGCTGACTTGTATACTTTCACTGCGCACATTTAGGGAACTACTTATTACTTTTTCATGTAGCACTCCGTGACAGTGCATGTGTGTTCTAGCTCTCTCCCTTGTGTGCTTCTTCCCTACTTCAAATAAAAACCCACCCTGTGCTATGTTGCGCCTCACCCCTCCAAGTGTGTCTGTGAAAGTACAACAGTAGAGAGATTTTTTTTCAGGTGTGGACGAAGAGTAGACTTTAAGTGTTATTTTTCTATCTCTGTATTCCCCATATTGCACGAGTACACTGACTTTAGGCCATAACGCCTCTTATGGCGCCAGGGAAGAGCCATCTGCTACACTCACTCAGCTGGCAGAAGGTGTACTTAGCATGACACTTTTCCAGGAGGCCCATCAATTTTCTCCATGGACTGCTGCAGAAGACCAAATGGCTGAATCCTGTGGAAAAACGAAATTAGGCCATGATAAGCATTTTCCTTTACATTCTGACACTTCCTTATTCTTTTTAAATTCTGTTCAGGGTTTCTAAAATGAAAAGTATCTGAAATCAACCATGACATTTATAAAGATTGAAAACATAGAATTCAGTGTAGTTCTGAGATCTCATAAGTTATGTTTGTTTTCTCTACAGTATTTTAAAATGTTTTTTTACTTTTTTAAACAATACTTTACAGAACAACATTTGCAAAGCTAACAGCTTTTTACTCCCATTATAAAAGCGAGACCTATTTGTTTCGACAACACTTGTTTATAGTTTGGTGGATGAGAAACCTATGCCAAGAAACAGCAGATTCCTCTTCTGCCCTATTTATATACATAGAGGCCTTATAGACCCTAAAGAGGGCTGATTGGACATACAGACTTTTTGTCAGATGTCCCACATCCTGACTCCGGGAAGAGTTTGGGAACCTGTGCATGCCATTTTAATGTAATGAGCAATTGCATACAAAACTCAAATTGACTTTCCTCTTTAAATAGAGAACATTTTATTACTAGACAAGTTGAATAGTAGGTATTTTTGTTATGTGACTTTCCAGTGTATTTTGCATATGTGAGAGTGCATAATAAACAATGTACTGTCCCCTACCAAATCTAAAAGTCTTGACAACAATGTCTTCCTTCGTCTTTCAGTATTCCGGGTTCCAGCAGTCGGCAGACCGGTGTCTTGTCTGTGGACATCTCATCATGGACATGGTGAGTACTGAACACGAAGAGCCACAGCTTCACTAGACCAAGTTTTCCTTCACCCCTAATGAGTTGATCTGTGGAGGTTGCAAGGATGTGGCACTTGCTAAAATATAAACTCAAGATACTGAGAAAAATGTGGTGCTAAAATAAAGACATTAAACTAGTGCTTAATTTGTGCTGGTGTTTGCCCGTACTTGGCACCAGCATTTAATTGTTATCACCAGCACTTATTTATGACAGCCCATCACATGGTGGCACTGTCTACTATTGAGCAGAGCACAACAGTTTAATAATGAAAAATAGTTTTAGCGCGTCCAGGAAGTTCTTAGAGGTTTGGGTGGCCTTGAATTGTCCAAACTGTCCCATTTGTATGAGTGTGATGTTTAGTAGGGAGAGTTTATACTGGCATTTGGCAGTGATGGTCCAGTTGGTTGTGCAAGCTGCAGTGGCCGCCTGAACAATACCTGGGCCCTGGTATTTGTTAACTTTTACAAATTAACCACTGCATAAAACAGATCTCAATGAGCCTTAAATATGCCTATCAGCAATCTGTGGCTGTTTAACTTCAACTAGAACATCTCTTTGCTTTTTTGCTGAAGATGAAACATTTTAACATGTACAGAAGCTTAGATCTGCAAGCTAACTATATCGGGAGAGTTTGATAGTAAATAGATGGAGTGGTTGTATGTACTAGAGAATGGTTTGTTAATCCAGTGTACCAAGCAACCTTTTCTGCAATAAATAGAAAGCTTGGTCCTCGTTGTCACCTAGTTCTGTTGTTTCCTTGTTGGAACAGACAGAGCATGCTCCAATTTGTACTGCTGAAAGGGAAGTAAAGTGTCCGATATGGTTGAAAGTGCTGTTCTTATTCGCATATTCACATTGAACAGCCAATTAAATGTAAAGTGCGTGCACTCTGTCCCTCACTCTTCTTCCCACCATCATACTTTTAAGTGAAGTGACCCATTACAGGATATGAGGCCTACCCTGGTCACCCACCCACCCACACACAACAACAAAACGCATCCCAAAGAGGCTTCACAGCAATTCAACACTCTTCCTACCGAGTACTCCTTTGCAGTGTAGCATGATGTCAGTCGAATAAAAGTGCTTCTTTTCCATGTGAAGAATGAAACGCTATACAAATGCGATAAGAATAAAATACAACAATTGAATCATGCATTAAAGGGCCAAATATAATACGTAACAATATAAAACACATTGGCCCATACTACAGAACATGACTGCCTCACCAAAGGGAATTAATCTACTGCTCGGTAGAAATGTTAGCTAGGAAAGAGATTGCACCGTTGAATAACTTTCCATTCAGGTGATCCTGTGATCCTAGCAGATCATTTTGTCACTGACTGTTTCCACATGGAGGTCCTCTGGAGATCATATCACAATCACAACTTTCTGTGCTGTCAAAGAATGGCTATGTGGTATCCCCTGTTAAGGGTGGGTAAAAGGGTGATTGGCTTCCCTCGGCATACCCCACATGGTGACGGAGAAAGGAAAAGAGTGAAAGGCTAGGATATGCTTTAAAGGAGAGGGGAGAGGGTAGAGTGGGAGAGACCAGCGCCAAGGAAGTATAATGTTAAAGAAAAGAGAAACAGGAATATGATGGGCAAGTAATGAGGAGACAGCTGAGAAAGAATGACTTTTAAGGAATAGGAGAAGAGCAGGTCTGAGTAAATGAGTGAAAAGGAAGGACAACAGGAGCTATATGGAGATCTGAAAAGAAGGATATGAAAACGAGAGAAAAAAAGAGAAGGGGTAAGGGCGGAGAATCGTGCGAGAACGAGAAATATAGAGTCACAGAGGAAATAACTGAGCAAGAGAAACACACTGTAGCGTTCATGGCACATACTGGGTATGATAGCAGTATGATGTCATGGATTGGAATGTCTAGATGCAAGACTTAGAATACTGGGTGAGTATTCTAAGTCAGTTGGAGGAGTAGCTGTTGGTGGCTGCACAATGTTTCTAGTGTGGCAGCTCTGTTCGGAAAAAACAAGCTTTGAAACTTACTGCAAACGGTGTTGCTCGTTCTTCCATGGTGAGGCGATCACCACACACACCCGAAAAGGAAGGCTTTATGAATGAAACACACAGACCCCGACCTCGCGTTTTATTCTAATGTGTGTTACAAGTAATGTGGTAGTTTGGCATGAAGTATGAGTGCACTGAGTTACCCGAATATGCATTTCCCAAGTTAAAGATGGTGGAGTTTGTCCATAAAAATGGCCTGAAATTTGGGAATTATCAAGCTATTGTATTTTCACATCTTAAAATACAGGTCCCTGTGTTATCAGCAGTTCCGATGTGGACATTCACTTTAGAAAGAGGAATAAGGGACATAATTGCTTCTCCCAGAAACAGATTGTCATCTTGAATTTATGTTCACTTTTCAGTATTTAGTGGTTTAGAACAAGAAGTCCTTATTTGTAGAGCATAGTATGACAACCAAAGATGCACATTACCATTCATTTCCCTTTGGAGTAAAAATATTTCTTTCATCATTGTTTTTGTTAAAACAACTTTATTTACATGTACATGCACAAACTCATCTAAAGATGATCAGGAGCTAAAAAAGACCCCAACACAGTGAGGCAAAACAATTCAATTGCACATCCAGTTTCTCAACACCATCCATCCAACTCCCACAACCGCAGTGTCTGCTGCCGTAAAGACTACTCCCAAAGCCACACTGTTCACCCTCATCTGGTCCTTCAATGGAGATAAAAATGCTCTTGCCAATTATCCTATATCCTTCAGTGTTTTTTATGGCTTTTATCACTCCATACATTGTTTTTTCCATCTCTAAGCATCTGCCCATCGCCATTTTATCTCCATCAGGTCCTGTCTATCCTTCTAGTTACTGGTGAACTTTGGGACTGTAATTGTTAGTTATTAGACTCTGTAGCAATTCTAAATCTTGAGCTACCCCCAGGAACACTTTGTTGGGCCTCGACAATATCTACCAACCTGCTACGTCGTCTGTCGGTCTGGAAAACTAAAAATAGTATGAGTGCTCTAGTATTGTAAAATGTATATGATGAATCAGGTTTTATATGCATTGTTTGCAAATGAGCTCCTTGTACAAAATCGATAGCCACAAAAATTGTAATTCGATCGCAATGGTAACGTTTTTGTACCACCATTTAAGTTAAAGTAGTGTTAATTGAGACAATTATTCAATAAGTTAAATAAATTGCCCATTTAGGCTCCCCTCAGTACCTTTGTATGATCCTACAGCTACAGGTTGAGTATAAGAATCCTATCTTTTCCTTCCATGGTCATGTAGGAGACTGGCACCCCTTCAACTTCCACAGCCTTTCCCTGTTAAGTGGAGATAACTGAATCAGGTAAAACCCTGCTGGGATTGCCACCTCTTCCAGGCATAAGCTTGCCTTATGCCATTGCTCATCGTCCGGCTCACCTGAATCTGCCTTGCATGTTCCTGAGCTTTTTAAAATGATGTGGTGCATTGTCACAGTGCTGTATATCTGGGAATTTGTCTCCGAGTCAAATACTTGTTATGGATATTCTTGGTTTGTATTCCCCTTGCTTAATTGTATTATTCAAATAAAATGTCCTTTGGCCTGGGTGTGTTTTTATCCATTGTGTCGGCCATCTTCTCCTGTGAAGTCTTCCAGCTCTTAATGTGTGTATACAAAAAACCGTCACACCAGTTCAAACATGCCTTCTCTCAAACTCCAGTAAACCTAACTGCAGTAACTCTGCATTCCTTGCCCTGTGACTTTCAAACATTTTTTATTTTTAAGGGTATTCCCTTGCTGCCTCCCACACCACGCAACTCACATCTTTGATGTATGTATGTGGTGTTTCTATATTGCAAACCTATCCAAAAGGAAATGGAGTGCTGTACATGATCAAAGACAACTATAATGTCAATAAGACGAAGAAGAAGAAGTAGATGGTTTGTGGACTGATAATGCATTTTGAGGTAGTGTTTTCTGAACACTACATCTTAGTCTGCTTTCTGATGTTGTCCTGGATGTGGCATGCCGAGCACCACCAGAGATGATGAGCTTATCTGCAAGTTAAGCAGGGGTGCTTATCATGATTGCTTTGTAAATGCAGGCTTTCAAGAGGAGCCAATGGACTTTCTGACACTTAAGTTTGACTTTTACCACACGGACACTATTTTTAGGTCTTGGTTAGACAGCGCATGCACTGTCTCTGGAGCCCATGAGGAGCTGCTGGTACCCTTAGAGGAGAAAGAATGGGGGAGAACATGTGCATTGGTTCAACACACAGCGAATAATGTGAGATTTAAATTGATTCACTTTAATTTCATGCACCACACATATCTCACACTGAATTGGTTGCACAAAATAGATCAGAGCAGCCTGTGTTCGGTGAGGCGCCAGTAGGGCCATGTTTGTGCATATGATCTGCGAGTGTGGCTCCATACGAGCATTCTGGCTGGAAGGGGCGATGACTTTACAAAGGGTTAGCACCATAAATATAGAAAATACGCTCAGCCACTGCATGCTGGTGCACATACCACATCCCATGAGAGGAAATATATTCGCCTCTCTGGGACTGGTGCTAGGCAAACGCCACCTTGCAATACACTGGCTTTCCCCTAGAGCCCCTACTTATATATCCTGGCAAAATGATATGAGGGAATGGGCACTAGTGGAGAAAAGACAGATGAGAGAAGTGTGTACTGTTGAAAATTTGGAGGAAGACACAGTTGTGGGGAGCCATATTGAACGAGCTTATGGAGGCTGGGGAGGGGATGGATAGTGAGCAACCATGATTCGGACGTCATAAGGGTATCTTCACCAGACAAATTCTCCACTTCAGAGGGCTGTGCTCTTCTTTCAGTTTTTTGCCGCCCCCTCCCTTTACTGGCCAACAAGTGACTTCTCTGTCCCTATTATGGCCCAGGGTTCTCATGTTGATACTCTTATTCCTAGAGTGTTGTCAAAAGTCCAAAGGAAAAAGGCACTAGTTGTCATGGTGCCACCCAACTGTAAACTGGTGTAATGGTACTTTCTTCTGCATCACTTAGAAATTGGTAAAGCTTGAGTGCTTATGCTTTAACAGTGATCCTTCATCGTCTTGTCTTGTGGATTCACCTCACAACCTGTCTGCTTGGGTTTAAAGGCTGAACTTCAGTGAAATAATCTGTCTAGAGAACAGGTTGTGTCAAACTTTGTCCCCTTATATTCATCACTGGTCAAAGATCTTTTAGTTGTTTTTACGGGGGTCACTGTCCTCTAAGTTGATCATTGCACCTGTTTGTCTTTCTTCTGGATGGTTCGTTTGTGGGTCTTGAGTTGTAGCCTTACATTGTGACTTGAGGGCTAGCAGGATCTTCAGAGAAAGTTAGAATCATATTCTGTAATAAACTACTTACTATGATAATTTTTTACATGGATTTGAACAGTCTTACCAACTAAGAGTGTCATTTAGAGTTTGGAGGGAGCTGAAAATCATCCAACTTTTGGAGGACACCATATGGGGCAAAATTCACTGGTTTTATTAGGATAATTGGTATCTAATCCGCCCAGTCTGTACAGACCTGTGAATTAAGGTTTTGCCAGAATGATATCGTTTATTGGGCTACAATTCAAAGCTTTGTGTTATTTCCTGAAACTAACAGCTCTTGCACAGTGATGACAGGTTATTGTCTCATTTGTTTTACCTTGCTTTGTTGTAAGTTGTAAATGCTCTTCTGCTGAGTTAAGCGATTGGACGACTGTTATGAACTTTTCCTGAGACTTTAGTACAGAATATCACGAAAGAAAGAACCAAGTAAAATCTGGAATTCTGTAATAGTACAGAATGTACATCACTGTGAAAATAAAATGGTAGAATTGTGCATAATCTAAACATCTGTACATAATCCAAAGCTAAACAGAAGCATAGAAACCTACCACTTTTATTTTTATTTGAAATGTTATGTCATTTACATTATTTTAGCGTGCCTCTGCTGAGGTGGTTACATTTTCTTTTCTTTTTTTAGTATTTTTATGTATATTATTGTGTTAGTGCATGTATGAGCTTAAACGCTTGTACCCCAGTTGTGACTAGAATTGTGTTTATCAATTTTAACTGGCAGTGGCGGATAACTACATTTTGACTTGGTTTCATGATAGGAATGCCTCCATTCATGGCATAATTTTCTGTACCTCTGTTAGTTATTCAATTTTTCCATTCTCTGCTCCCTTTTGCAATTCTTTCCCTCCATCTCAGTCTTCCACTTTATTGCCTTCTTTTGCTTTCAGACCATTGTCTCCATTCTCTGTCAAATTTTGTTTTAATTTTTCTTCTTCTCCTGTCATTGTCTCGCACTTACTGACACAGTACCATCCTCACATTTCACCCTCCTTCCTTTCTCAATTCATCTTGCCGTTAGATCCTGCAAGCCCTGGGAAAATCCTACCACCCGAGCTGCTTCCGCTGCGTGATCTGCAACGAGTGCCTGGATGGGGTGCCGTTCACTGTGGATGCGGACAATAAGATATACTGTGTGAGGGATTACCACAAGTAAGTCCTGCAGTCTGGTACATATTGTAAAGTGTGTAAAAATCATTAGCATTTTTTTTTAATCCTGACTACAAAAATGGCGCTGCTTTCAATTTGATATCTTTTTGGAGGGTAAAATACTGCACTTTAATGGCAAAAATGGTGTTAAAATATGTCAAAAGAAAAATGGTCCTTGAAACTCAAAAAAGAAATGGAACATCGATTAATGGTAAAACGTTGCGTTATAAAAACACTGAAAAAACTACATGGGATGCAGTAGATGCTGTAAATAATGTTGTAGGTGGTCAGTCAACAAGAAACCAAGGGGAAAAAGAACTCCACCTATTCTACACCCCAAAAAACTGTGACAATCGATATAATAACAAAGTGATGTAATTACATGATTTTTTCACAAAAGAGAGTAGCGTATGAAGACCATCTGTTGTTACAGGCGTGCTGCTTCAAAATAGAATGAGTTACTAGAAAAGCACAAAAGATTACAGCTGTTTGTTGACCAAGATTTATTTTTCTTGTCTGACTGATATTGGGAGCTACAACACTTCCCATTTCTGTCACACATTCCCAGACATGAAATCTCATTTTAGCTTCTCTAACAGCATCAGGCAAACACTTTTTCAAATTTTTCTATTTCAGGGTTTTGGCTCCGAAATGTGCTGCGTGTGGACTGGCCATTCTTCCATCGGAGGTAGGAGTCAGATTTTCTGCTATCAATGCTGGTTTTTTCTGTAACTTATCACACAAATTCCTATTGAACGTCCTTGCTTTCAAATTTTCTTACAAACATATCATTCAGGGTAAGCACACTAAGGAAAAATATATGTCTTTGAGGTACTGCACAACCATGCAAAAGGCAATGTTACAGTCATTATTCAAGAAAAGCAAAATTAAAAAGGTGAATTGTTTGTGTGCCACTGATGCCCAATTCCTTTCTGTGGTAATGGAAGTCAATCATTTAACTGCATTACAAGGAAAGCAAGTTTGCTGTTACAGCAGTGCCGCATAGCTGCCCTGCAGGCACGATCTCTAGCCAGTTTTGTGATGGCAAAGAAGTGTATGTGTGTATGTGTGAGATTTTTTAAATTCTGGCATTGTTCTCAAGTGGCAATTCTTTGTCCATTGCATGTCAACTATTAGTTAGTTGCTACAGTTACCACTAAGAAAATGGCAGACTTACGTTCTAGGCGTTATCTAGGCAGTACTAAATCCTTTGAAGATCTGGATATTTTTTTTAAAAGTTGCCACCTGAAGAATATATTGCAAGTGCAAAACATCCAAAGCATATTTATTCGATTAAAAAAATCTCAAGCTTGACTCAAACATATCTCGGACTCTAAAAGGAGAAGTAGGTTGCTGCCTGCTTTTTTGTATTTTTTTTTTTTTTTTAAATGATGTTAGGACACATTATTAAATCAGTGACCCACATCCCTGTTTTTACTTATTTTCATTTCATTCTTTCACCAGTAGTGTGAAAAACAATTTTTGAGTAGATTTCTGCAAAGAAGTCACTATCTCTGTGGGACTCGGCTTTGTCACTAAAGACGTTTAGGGGTATACATGATACTAATTAACACTCAGGCTACCAAACCTGACATTTTATCAGATTTCTGTGGGTTTTGGCCTTCAGACATTCACAGTACACAAGGGGGGAGGGACAAGGGGTGAATAAAGATCCAGCATACACTCCCCCAATTAGGCTATGTAAGTCAAAGAAGTATGCCGTTCCTAAATGGTGAGGAGAGAAAACGGTTTGGAATAGCACGAAGCACCAGATCAGGGGATCTGATTCCTCAGGAGCAAGAGCCCTCACACACCAAAATGGGTGTCATGCTTCATCACTGGGCAGCTCCTCCTTGGGCCAGGGCTGCAATTCCCAATGGGCTTGGCGAAGGGACTCCTTGCCAGAGTTCTTTTGTGTTTTTTGCCTATGTGAAGAGTGAGGTGCAATGTTAAGTGTGATAATGTGAGTAGACTGGTTTTGTGTGAGGTTAAAAATAACTAAGGGATACCCAAGTTTTTTAATATGTGGGTGCCCTTGTTATCGTTAAAAAATAATGAATGATTAGAAATGGATGCAATGGTCCAAACAAGCTCAACAGGTGATATTTTAAAAAAAGTTCAACCTTCTTTTAAATATCACCTTTTCCTGACCTCTTCCTTTCCTCTCCACTTCAGGGCTGCATGCCTCTTTGACTTACACTTTAGACGTTCACACCTAGGCAATGGCACAAATGCATCCGATATCCAATCTCTAATCAGCCACTTTGATTCCTGTCACATTAAGCATTATCATTGCATGGGATGCATTGGAAGTCACATACATCCGTGCTCCATTGACCTGGGTAGTCTCTCTGTAGTGGGTGTTTACAGTTCCAATGCTTTTTCTATTCACTAATTCTACAGAGACACTTGAGATTCACTTACACAGTCTAGACTCTCGGTGGCCTTGTAGGAAAGCGCTTGGATTTAAGGATTTATAAAATGCAGAAGTAGTAGAGATTCCTATTAGACACATTGTCTTGGGATGAACTTTCAAATTTATTTGTACATACACAATGAAGCCTTATCTGTTCAATGGACAAAGTGGCTTTAAAATATCTTCCTTTGCAGATAATTTGTCTTTTTTTCTTTAAATTCTACCAGCAGAGCAAGTTTGGTATTTAGTATTCCATAAGAATTTCAGGTTCATAGTTTTGTTTTGTTTCCTAAGTGGTGTCCAATTTTTATTCAGACAAGGACATAATCTTGACTGTTTCCCCCAAGTTATGATGTAGGGCAGCTGAAAATAAATTACAAATACACAGTGTCAGCATAGGTATTGCCATTTTATCTTGTCGCAAGGGATTTCGAAGAGCTACCTAGTTCTAGAAAACGTACCTAAGGTATTAATTAGGCTCAAAATGATTTCCAAGACTGCAGTGGTTGGACCAATACTGTTTAATGCGGTAGTATGCCAATCTGTTTCTTAAAAGTATGAGATGTAACACATTACTTGATGGCAATTAGTGGCAATGTAGTGGTTGTAAATAGTTATGCTTTCATCATTCACCATCATTCAACTAGGTGAAGTGCTTAAATTATAGAAGGGGAATTTGAATGGCTTTATGTGCTACCCTGTTGCTAACTTTATTATATTTATGCTTTTTCAAATGCTTAAAGGGGTCGGATGAAACCATTAGGGTCGTGTCTATGGACAAGGACTACCATGTGGAGTGTTATCATTGTGAGGTAAGGAACACAACGCATAATGAACACGTTTTTCCACATGATTTGAAAATATTGTGTTGGAACATATGACTCTAGTTGTTCTAATAAACTATGTTCCCTGTCCAAAGTCATCCATCATTTGTTTACCATAACGATTTACACATTGGTCACTTCTGGGCTATCTATTCTGAGCAATGAGGGTCTGATTCTCAAAACATTTTTGAGATATAGTAGTTTTAATATAAATATACATCTACCATTAATATAGATTTTCACATATTTAGGAATTTACAAGTATCACCAAACTAGGCTTGGGAATTTAGTTAAACTGTAGATGTCCATGCTTACCACACCTGTCTTGTGTTTACTGCAGCAGACAAACTGAAGTACCTGTGCATTACCACATGTGAATTTATTTCATTTACTCTGTGTCAATAGTTTTTCGGGTGAACCAAAACTTTAAAAAACATTACTTCAAATATGGGGTGTTTTCCATGCTTGATTTGCACACTTGAGCTTTGTATAACATTTGGTGTGGGGGACACACTGGTTAAATTTAATTGGAAGATTTGTGAGTAACGTAATGTTTTGTGATTTCCCCTTCCCAGAAGGCCCACTGCCCTGCCTCTTCCCAGAGATTATCTATGATCCATACTTAAGGATTCACCTTACCCATAAGTCTTAAGATTCATACTAGTTTTAAGTGAGATTTGTTGTTGTACAAATCTGGACATCCTTGAATTTTCAACAACAGATACATTCTTGAGTACTTAAGTGACCCCTAAGTGTGAAAATGTTTTGTGAATTGGGCCCTTTATGGTCCGATAACTCTTTCATGTAGCTTGTTGATTTAGCAGAAATATTTTCGCCAACTTCCCACTATTAATCATATTAACATGTGCAGGACTGAATAGTACCTGTTGAAGTTTCTAACATTCCTACCAATAAGTGACAGCATTCATACAGCATTTACAGTGTCTTTCAGGATGCTTCAGACATTTCATATTTCCACTTGGGAAAAATAGGCACAGACATAGTTGTCCTAGAATAGTAGATAGTGTTCCTGACACTCGTTTGTACCATTTTCACCTGGAACCCTATTTCTCAAGTTCAGTGAAGCTTCTGCCTTAAGGCTTTTTTTAAAGGCATCTGAACTCCAAAATCGAAGAGACTCCGTTCCCATTCACTTGCAATATCTACTTCTCCACACATTCTTGTTGCCAGACGTTTTTCTGTGCTCTCTGACCTACCGGAGAATGATTGATTACCAGCCATCAACACTGACACTCTTAGTATCCTACAGTTTGAGTCTGAGTACTCCTCTGTTATAACTGAGGGAACCGCAGGAGGGTAGGAGGTCGGCAAAAGTTCCAGAAGACTTTGAAATTCAAGTAACTATCAAGTACATGGACTTGAGGGGCGTGGCCTGACCGCCGATCACAATGGACATGTGGAGCTGAAGCTCCATCGGAACCCCGCACACCAAAGCCAAATCGAGCTAAATAGCTGCTTTCCCATGCAAAGGACAAACTAATAAACATCTTTGAAGACCCCCTCGAAGCTCGCGGAGACATGCAGGGTATGATTAAGAAGTAATCGGTGACTGCCATCGCTAGCCGACCTCGGGTCTTGGTGGGACGAGGGGGCGTGGTGCGAGGTCTCAACGTCGGACCACGGAGGAGACAGCGCCCGCTCCATTTTCACAGCACTTGGGGCATGGAGTTGCGCTGGAGGAACCGGTGGCACTGACCTGCAATGCATCTCCTTTCTGATCCTGCAGCACCCAGATCACGGAGGTGAGGACCGCGAAGAAACAGCCACTGAAAGACCCGCGACGTACCGATCACTGCCGCCTGCTGGGAGGTGCGCCGACCATGAGTCTGAATAATAGAGGCGAGGTAGGGGGAGAAGACAGCTGGAGCCACACTGTGCGGAGCGGTAAGGGCGCCCTAGGAGCTCTCCCTGGAGGCCCTGCGGTGACGGGCTAAGGGTGAGCCTGGAGACGCGGCCGTCGGGCCGGGCCGTCCCACTGCCTGCTCCAGTGCAAGCACGAATTGCCTCCCCATACCCTCTGGCCTAGCTGCAACAGAGATCGGCCAGTGTGTACATTCCCCCACCCCATCTGCAGACACTGGGAAAACCTGGCTGGTTGACATAAGGGGCCGGAGATCAGTAAGAGACAGCTAAAGGCAGCAAAAGGCTACTTGCCATATTTGAGGGAAGCCATGAGCCAGATCTAGCATGCACCTCAAGCCCACCCCCGTGAGAGGCTGGAGGATTGCCAAAGAGCCACTCGCTGTGGAAAGAGGTACAGTGCCACTCTTGGGGGACTACTTGAGATACTGGCGACCCCCCCCCATTTCAAGGACTGACCCCGGGAGCTGCGAAGAGAGTGGGAACTTGCATGCACTGGGCTGGAATGGCACGCAAAGACCCCAAACAGCACCATCTGCCATTCGACACGGTCAAGAACCAGGCGCCAGCGCAAACTTGAGACAAGCAGATGACAACGATGGGAGCCGTGGGTAGGGGTCCTCTCCCAGACACAGAGGCACTGATGATAGAGCTGCGCTCGGGCTTTAAAGCACTGGACAGTCGGTTTGATGCCCTAGATAAAAGTCTCAACGCATTGGGGGAGCGACTAGATCGACATGACACCCAGCTGGACATGGCGGAGGGAAGGATATCTGACCTTGAAGACGGTGCAGCCCAAACATCTAAGAAACTCGAACAAATGGGGAAAGTCATGAAAACAATTGCTATGATGAACGAAGACTTGGAGGCGAGTAGTAGATGAAACAGCGTGCGCATAGTGGGACTGCCCGAGTCCACAAATACTGAAAGGATAGGCCAGTTTGTGAAGCGAACACTTTACATCCACGTTTGTTGTCGAGCGTGCGCATCGGTCACGCGGACCGGGCCCAAATCCTAGTTGCCCTCTCAGGCCTATTCTCGCTAGGCTCTTAAACTTTAGAGACTGCAACTCCATTTTAAGACTGGCTCGTGAAACTGGCCCACTATCCTGGCAGGGATCCTTGCTATCTATCTTCCCAGACTTCACGATGCTAGTGCAAGAAGCCAGGCATAAATACACTGGGGTAAAAGCAACGCTTCGAAATCTGGGACTTAGATACGGAATGTTATATCCAGCACGCCTCAAAGTAGAAGTCAATGGCAAACCACATATTTTTGACAACCCTACGGATGTCCAGAACTTCTGCAGACAATACTCTGAGAAAAGACAAACCTCCGGGTGAGGCTCTCCAGGAAGATCGCTGACGGACATCCACTCTACTGCAAGCTTGGACCTCTTCCCATCCGGCTGAACTTGGGACCCCATTCATATCACACTCTATTACCCTGGTGCCTTCTCATAACATGGCCACACTGCCCCTCCCTTGCTCACTGTTGGTAGCTGGTGGACGCCTCTGAGATGCAGCTATGTGACACTTGCTTTGAGTTAATAATTACAGTGTGCGGGGGTCTGACGTGGCATTGCCGCCCCATGATGTTCACAACTATATCTATATCTTGCTATAAGCCTTTTGGGCTTAGAGACGTTTTGATATAGGGAGATTGTTCTATGGGGCAGAAAGCTGCCAAGTATGGGAGGAGGGAGGGGGATGGGAACTGTAGGATCTGTTGTTTTAAGGGTTTTGTTTACTTTGTTTCTATTCTCAATGTCACTTGTTATTGTTACCACAGATACAATCCACCATGCTCACCATCACACTCAATGGCACATCAGGTTGACATTCGCTCATATGTAGATATCACACTTATGACTTGGAATGTGAGGGGACTAAACAACTCGCGCAAGTGCAGGCATGTGCTGCAATACATCCGGCGACACAAAGCTGACATTGTGTTTTTACAGGAAACGTACTTAGCGCCCACAAGCCCTTCTATGTTTGCCTCTGCTTGGGGTTCACATCGCTTCTTCTCCAACTATAGCTCGTACTCACGTGGTGTTTACATGTTGATTCACAAAAACCTGCCATTTAAGCATGTGTCCACACTCACTGACAATGAAGGGCTATCTGTTGGTTACAGGACACCTAGCGGGACATAGTATCTTTTTTGTCAAAGTATACTCCCCAAACATAGATGACCCCACCATTTACCAGAGTTTACAGTCACAGATAAATCTAATTGACACGGATCACATATTCCTGGGGGACGACCATAATATTTTAATGGACCCCAAACTGGATAGCACCACTACGACTCCTGTCAACAAACCTCCCTCATACAAGATACTGAGGACAATTTGCGAAACATTTGTACTGCTGGATGCTTGGCGACAAAAAAAAACCAAGATGCTGCATATACACACCACTCACCACAGCATGACACTTGGACACGGCTGGATTATTGGCGTTTGTCCAGCTCTCTTATTCCATGGGTTCAGACCGTAAGGCACTGCCCCGCAAGGAATAGCACTCGTTACAACGCATGCGTTTCCTACGCATGCCATTACAACGCATCGTTACAAAGATGCAGTGTTACATCGCATGCAATTACAACGCAAGTCGTTACAACGACGTGCTGTAGGGGGGTGCTGGAGTTTGGAATAGTATAATTTACTATTCCAACTCCAGTGTGTGCAACTGTAGGGAAGGTGTGGGATTGAAAATCCAACAAATCCAACACCTTCTGCCCCCTACAGCAAGTCGTTGTAACGACTTGCGTTGTAATGGCATGCGATGTAACAACGCGTCATTGTAACGACTTGCATTGTAATGGCATGCGATGTATTGCATGCGTTGTAAACGATGTTTCCCCCCCGCAAGCTGTCGGACCACTCACCAGTTCTCATGTCTGTACGAGTCCCGGGAGAGGGGGGATTTGAGTGACAAGGGCGCTTTCCCAATATGGTGCTAAAGGACGCCATATTTCGGACAGAACTGCGAACTGCAATTACTGAGTATTTTGACCTTACCAAGGGGTCGGTGCCGTCACAGCCCATCCTCTGGGATGGGCTGTGACGGCACCGAGGCGTTTGTATCTCTACAAAAACGGGGATCTTAAGAGATCTGCGGTGCACCTTATCCCGGCTGGAAGATGACCTATAGGCTTTGGACTGCGTTTAGCCCAGGGGCAATGCCCCAGAATATTTGAACAAAGGGGAGGAACTGCTCGCTGAATATCAAGAAGCAGCAGAGCGGGAGGCCCATTTTCTGGGGAAGTACGCAAAAGCTTGCAGATATGGTGAGGGGGCGAGACCGGGGCACACACTGGCCCGACTACTGCGACATCCGCTGGGTCTGACATATCACGGGGCTACAGAGCCCGGATGGCGCACACATGGCGGACACACTGGGCATCACACGAGAACTGCTGACATATTACACTGACTTATACACCTCTAGATCAACAGATAATCAGGATGCCATCTCCGCATATCTAGATGAAATAGCGATAGTCTGGCTCACACATGCACAACAACAGTTCTTAAGTGAACCCTTTACCACCGAAGAAATAATACAAGCCATTGATGCCATGGACGGATCCACAGCACCTGGCCTGGATGGCTTTACTGGCGCTTTCTATAAGGCATATAAACACCTCCTTGCACTATACCTTCTAGAGGTGAAAAGGGGGGGCATTAACAGCAGGAGTCCTCCCCCCCCTCCCCCCCCCCCCCAGTGAAGTGCTCATAATCCTCTTACTGAAGCCTGGGAAGGACCCACTACAGTCTGGTTCCCACTGGCCATTGTCATTGTTGAACTTTGACAATAAAATATTGGCTAAATTACTAGCTACCCGACTGGAGCTACTTATGGAACAGATAATCTCACCTGCACAGGCAGGATTCATGCTGCATAGGTCCACTGCACTGAATCTACGAACTTTCTTCGCCGTCCTCCATAGAATAGCTCCTACATTCCCTGCTGTGGTGGCATTATTAGATGCCGAGAAAGCCTTCGACTCCGTGGAGTGGCCCTTTTACATGCCGCTCTGCGGACGTTGGTGGTTCCAACAGGATTCTCGGCCCTTGTGTGCTTACTATACACGCTGCCTACGGCGTGCATTGGCTTCAACGGCACAGTGACTGGGCCCTTCCCCATATCTCGCATCACTAGACAGGGATGCCCACTATCGCCATTGCTGTTCATGATAGCGATGGACCCTCTGGTGCGACACCTCCAGAAGAGCCACTCACAACGAGGGTTGCAGTTCAAAACCGGATGTTTGCTGATAATCCTCTATGCGGATGACATAGTGCTGTATGTAAGAAAGCCAGCTGAAAATCTCCCACCACTGTTGACAGAGGTGGACAGATTCAGGTCACTCTCTGGATTACATATAAATTTGGAAAAATCAGAGATTTTTCCATTGACAGAGGTAGGAGACTGGCGATGTGAGCAATTCCCTGTGACCTGGTGCGAAGCTGAGGCGAAGTATTTGGATAGATACCTCCACAGGGACAAAGAACAGATATTGCGATTAGACTATGGCCCAACAGTGGAAAAACTAGGTGCCAAGGTGGAGAGATGGATCCGACTCCCTTTGTCTATAGCGGGACGTATATCAATTATCAAAATGGTGGTCCTGCCCCAATTGCTCTATCTCTTCCACAACATCCCCATCCCCTTGACAAATGCTTTCTTTGCCCAAATCCAAACGCTCTTAACAGAGCTGATATGGGGGGGTAAGCAGCCTCGAATTGGTTGGAAAACCCTGGTCCTGCTGTACAAACGGGGGGGGGGGGATTTGGAGTCCCGGACATGCACCTCTACTACCTGGTGGCGCAATGTAGCTATTCATGGCACTGGTATCACCCAGATGCCCACGTCCCTTATGCCAAACCGGAGAGGGACCTAGCAGCCCCTACTCCAATGGGGTCCTTGCTACCGACTGGAGTGCCGCGAGACCCCCATGACATCCAAATATTATCCACCACCTGCTGGGCATGGACGAGACTACTCAGAAAAATGGGAGGCATGACACTGTACTCATCAGCGCTTCCGGTATTCGCTAATCCATGGCTACCCCCCGTGCTGGACCCACTGGTACAGCGCACCCTTCAACGATAGGAAGTGCGCACATTTGGGGACCTTTTTCCCGGCGGCCACATAGTTTCCTGTACAGAGGACCCTCGTTTTCAGAGCGCCCCCTACATGGACCACTTCGCACTGGCTCGTATCCAGGCAGCACTCGGGGACAAAATATCAACATATCCTATAGAACCAACCGATTTTACACCACTCACAATGCTTATCACAGACACTTGTGGAGATCATCTCATTTCCAGACTGTACCGTGCACAAGACACCAAAGTGAGGACTGCATGGGAAACTGATCTGGGATATTCACTTACAGACAAAGTTTGGACAGAATGCTGCCTTCAGACAAAATTGGTGTCCTGTAACCACAGGCACAATCTATTACACTTTAAATTTCTGTTCAGGGCTTGCACTACCCCAGCGCTGATGTCCCGGGTAGACCCTAGCCGGTTCTCGCACTGCCCTAAATGCCACACACATGCAGCGGCTTTGCGCACATGACCTGGACGTGCAATATAATTGCTCCCTATTGGAGCGGAATATTCGCGGAACTGCGGCAAATGACTAGCCTGAAATTAGCGCCGTCCCCATTGATGGCATTACTAGGACATGTCGCTGGCGTTCCAAAAACTATGCGTCGATTTGTAGTAATTGCGCTGCGTCTTGCAAAGAGAGAAATAGCCTTGCTCTGGGGCAGTAAGAGAGGGCCCACAGGGAGAAATGGATAAGGAGCCTGATCTACTGTGATAATACTAGTGAGTTATTTGTAGAACTGCAACCCCCCACATCCAGGCATAAGGATATATGGCAACCCCTGAGGGACTACCTGAGAGAACGCGAAACGCTGAGCGCCGGTTAGGGACTAGAAATAGCGCCACGTACATTAACAGCTACACACAGCCCCTCGAGTTAACACCGGCACCAGGGCACAACACTAGACTTATACATCGAACCCAACTGGGCTACTTTATTAGACATGTATTCACAATTTGATGTTTTGTACGAGACTACTGAATCTTTTCCATATTTTTTCATTTTTTTCCCTTATTAATCCTTATACCAAATGTAATGTGGCAAGCTATAAATGTATGACACCATGACCTTTAAACTTAAGTAAAGGTAAAAAAAAAAAAAAAAAAGTACATGGACTTGATGCAGGAGGGGCTTTTGTCTCTCCTCAATCATTTTCAAGGGAAAATATCTCTATTACTAGTTGAAAAATAGCTGGATCAAAATCAAAATTGAATGATAATGATTGGGGTTGTTTTATAGATGGATATTAATCATCTATGTTCCAAGGTTCTTGGGCCTAGATAATGTGTATAGGGTTGGCTACAGGAGCTTCTGTACCCCAGCTATAACTACACGGGTAGGGAGATCTTCTGGCCGCCTTGTAATATGGAAGAAAGTTTCTTTAAAGTGGTCTGTTAAAGAGTTATCTACAAGTTCGCCAGACAAACGGGGATTGCAGATTATCTATGACCATGACATGCCCTCTTCGTTTTTAACATCTATAATAGAAGCACAAACACACAAATTGAATCAGCTACCCCCCCAACTTCTCAATACTTTATTGAGTTCTTATATTAGTACCTACTATGTCACTATTGCAGGTGACTTTAATTTAACATATGAACCATCAGTATTCACTTGGGATCTGACTAAAGACAAGGATGAATTTTGGGATATCTCAGATTTAATGCTGCCCCATAAGTAACATTTGAGCATATCGGCAACCAATTGGTTGATATAACTAACCCATGGCTCACATGCATGCAATGGCTACTACTCCTCTGATAGCATGCCTCTCCTACATTTAAGAGAGGGGATTACAGAAGCAATATAGATTATATTATTCTGGATGTCAGGGCTGGGAGAACCATGCTTGATATGACAGTCATCCACAGAGAAGAGAGTGACCACTATCCATTATCTCTTAAAACTCAGGGTTTATTGATTGATGCTCAGGTGTGCATCTATCATTCTAATCTCGACACCCTGACAATAAGTAACAATCCTAGGACTGTTAAATGGATTGCCAACTATAGCTATAACAAAGCCGTCTCAAAGATGTATGAGCCTGTATCAACTACATTGAGCATGATAATTGAGAAAACAGATGAACTCAACTTAATCCTACATCCATGGTACCCTTTGTGGAAATGGTCAACTAACAGAAAAAGATAAAATAATTAAAGGAGTCTGCCAGGGTTTTGTTTTTGCCCTGTTTTTATTCCTTCTCCTTATCAATGTTTGTATTACTTTTCTAGCTAACTGTGAAAACGATTCGCGGACACTACTTGAGCAGAAGGTACCGGCACTACACTTCTCTGATGATACCCTTCATATCTCAAAATATCCAAAGGGTTTACAAATTCTACTACATAGGTTCTCCCTATTATTCTGTGACAATCATAGGTTGGAACTCAGTGCCCAGAAAATTAGGTTCATGGCTTTCAAACGACGTAAAAACTTTAGAGGTAGGATAACGTTGGTGGAGAATCACCTTGAAAGAGTTAGAGAATTTGATTATTTGGGAACTGATTCCAACTCATGGGTGCCACAGATTACAAAGAGCTTTCTATTTATTAATCATAGGGCTTCAGCCGTCCTAAGGTTTACCAGGGGTAAATCCTCTTACCCAGTTTCCCTCGCCATAAAAATCTACAGAGCCCAAGCTGGTAATGCTGCTCTCTGTGGCACAGAATTGTGGGGATACAGTGATGTGGCAGGCTTGGAGATTGAGGAAAACAAATTCTTAAGGTCCTTATTCGGTTTGGGTCAGAACACTCCTTTATTGCCCTTAAGATTAGATCTTGCACTGAAACCTGTCCTAGAGCTCGCAAAATTAAGGCCCATACCACACTGGTTCCGCTTATGGTGTGCTGAAGAGTTAAATCATTTAAAGATTTAGAGATGCACTTAGTGACATTATTAGTCAACCACGGACCTCAAGAATTCCTTGGCTAAATTATTGCATGAGGTCTCTACTGGATCTAGGACAGAGAGATAGTTGGTATAATCCATTATCTATTCACCCAGCACTAATCCAATGCTGGCAGGGTCCGTAAAGGTCTAGAAAGATAGCCACAAACCTCTGAAACAACTTGGGTATGTGCATGCAGCTGCACTCATCTGGCATAATGCAGAAATCACAATGGATAACAAGCCTCTCCACTGGCCTCAATGGATCGAGATGGCATCCTCTTATTGGGTTAGATTATTCGAGACGGTATGATCATACCCTTCCAGGGCCTGCATATAGAATTCCAGTTAGTCGGCACATTTTCTACAATACCAACACATGAAAACACAGTTTACTTCGGAAACTGGGAGGCCGCCCAGACCCCTTGGGCGATTCTGCACTACATACCTACCTGATCAAGTTGGGGCGGGAGTGTGGGGGTGGGGAGCTACAAAAAACTGATATCTGGCCTTTATGGAGCCATAATTTGATGCCCTTTACTCAAAAACTACTCTGGTCTACTTGTTTCAGAGGTGGTCACCACACCAACCAACCTCGCTCAAGGAATTTGACTGACTTGATATCATATCCATTACATGACAAAAACCTGAGGGGGGGGGGGGCGAGACTGAGGTTCAGTTATTTTAAAATCTTATATGACTGGCACTGGTCTCACTTTAAGTAATACAGAGCTTGCCCGTCCACTAATTGCAGTGCTGGCGATGTGGCCATGCCAAAGGGGATACAGTGCACATCTTGTGGGACTGCCCATTCGTGATGCCCTACTGGAATTCAATCTTACAAGACGGCTCTGACCTAAGGTTGCACCCATCTCTGGAACTTGCAGTCTTACGTGCAATGCACATTAACGGTATCACCAACCATCAGAAGGGGTGGCTGGACTCGTCATTGGCAAAGGCCAAAGTGTTTATATTAAGGCATTGGAAGTAGAAGACACCCTAAAAGGTGGAAGAATGGTTGACAGCTATGGCAGGAACAGCTTCATATGAATGAATGATTTACCGGCTCAATGATCAGGTGCACAAATTTGAAAACATATAGGGAGGCTTTATTTCCTAACATTCTCACTCTTTCCGATCTCCCGTCAGCATCGATAAAGCTAGTTTTCAGTCCTCCAGAATGCAGACTATATAGACTCTAAGAACTATGGAATTTCCTTCTAATGCTCTGGTTTCCCCATATTCAATATTTGTGATATGCATAAGAATGGACATTCACCATACTTGATCTATACATTTTGTGTGTGTATTGTACTGTTAATGTACTTTCTGTTCCGGATTCCTACGATTGACTTTTGTGCGCGTGTAGGTCGTAGATCATACATTCTGAAGATACTGCAAATCCCTTGCAATTGACCTGTATTGTTCCTACACTTGACTGTTATTTTTGGTTATTGTCAGATGTTACTATGACCGTATTGTACCCATGTACACTGTACATATGTCTTTCTACCTATATTGCGAAAACCAATAAAAAGAGATTTTTCAAAAAGGAATGTGCAGAACTGATACCAGAATGCACATATTGTTTACTGTTTCCAACTTTTTGCACGCAGCGTGTTTGACGAGATCCAAAATAATGCCCCAGAGCAACCATTGCACTATTTAATAGCTGTTCTTATTTGTATAATTGTGACCCTAATATAGAGTACTTTTGGAGTTTTTAAGACTTCGCTGATTGATTAACTTGTACATACTCTTACTGATTATATTGCTTTTTATATGTTGAATTTCATTATCTGATCTGACAACAAAGGTGAGATAGCGTCGGATATCTGTCCATATTTCGATCACACACTGTACACTAACAGGTTGGAGAAATTGGATTGTATCATTTGTCAATCCAGTCTAATTTCTGCATCAGTTTCTATAATAATATTTTGTTAAATGGCATTCTGTCAAATGTTTGATTTTATTCAGAATCTTAACAAATATTGGTATGTTAGTTGATTGCTACGTTTGGTAACTTTTCCTTTCCTTTCATGTTCTAGGATTGCAGTATGGAACTGAATGATGAAGAAGGTCACAGGTGTTATCCCATAGATGATCACCTTCTGTGCCACTCCTGCCACATCAGACATCTAGAGAAAGGCACGGTGCCTAGCTCGGCCTTCCCGCTTCGCTATTAGGCAGCGTTGCTGATTCAGTAGACCATGCTAGCTGTTGACTTTTCCCAAACACCTCAGCCACTTAGTGAGGCCTTGGAGCAAGGGTGAACAATGCACAGCTACGCGTTTTGCAAGGATCCAGATGTTAGCATCTAGCCCAAAGCGTACACGTCCATTGGAGTTCTTCAGGTGTCAGACTTATCTATGACTTGGTTAATGTAGACACTGCATGAAGTCAAGTTGCTTTATTCCCAAGTGCCTTGATTAACAGTCCCACGCTTTATGAGATATTTCACAAGATGTCAACTGGCAGCTAAATCGAAAGAAGACTCTTCCTACCCAAGGCGTGATGCTGAACATCCAGAAGACTAAAATGTTCTGTTTCCTCTCTCCTGGGCATGGCTCTCAGAAAAAGAGATTGTCCAATGATATTAAGACACTTTGAATCTTTGGTAGCATTGTCATTTCATTTGCAGTGGTAGAACATGATATGTTTGCATTCATCGCAGAATGTTTCAAGTAATGGATTTATCAAAGTGTGTGTGTGCACGTCACCTACCTGACCCCAGTGTTTTCCTATAGATAGCATGGCTAGAAAGATAATCTATAAAATTCAGGCAGTCTGTTGTGCTTGATGTAAAAGCACTACTTGAGTTTGTCTCAATTAATTGTAAGGTAGGTAGCAAGAGTGAATGCAACTTCAAGGAGCAATAACTGCTCTTCACAATAACTGCTCTTTGGATATTAAAAACCACCTCATAAACTGAACTATATCGCAAAAATTGTGTAGGCGGTTTCAGGGTAGAGGATGTCTACTCTCTACATCAGTGGTTTTTAACAGAAGTTGTGATTGGTGGATGGTGTTTATAAATACTATACTAACCATGCAGTGCAAAAGAGGCATTTCCCATAATAATCCGTTCACAACGGGACTTCCTTTGAGCCCCAGAACAGACTTGAATGATTTATTACTAGTGTCAATAACTGACGCAGAAATTGTGGGTATGCAAATGCTAACCCGGAAATCTCAGAGGAATTAAAAAACATGCCTGTTTTTCACTCTGTTAAATGCTTGTCTGTTTGTTGATGTGACATGCTTTGAGACTCCCCAATAAAATGTAATGTATGTTATGTTACGTTATGTTTGTGGAGCGCAACTGCTAGTTGGAAGTGCATCCTGGCACTGAAGAGTAGATCAAAACTTAAGGTCAAATAAGAACCTAAGGATTAATCAAATAGGATGTTTATTTAAGGAATTTTATCAAGAAAATGATTACCTATACCCTTAACAAATTGCAGAAGGGTGTACCAATGCCTTGCGGCTAGTAGAAGAAAGGCATGCCTGCCACAGCAAGCTTTCCTAAAACGAGGAAGTTTCAAGCTGAAATAATCATTGAAGTGAAGAGCTGGGTTAGAAGTGGATTTATAATATGTATTCTGAAGAGGAGTAGGTCCAGACTGATTTACCGCTTCATCTCTTGAATTAAATTCTCTTTTCTGGCAACCAGTGTAAAGAGTAACATGTGCCTGCTGACAGAGGCCAAAGATCATGCTAACCGTAATAATCTGGTTACGTTGTAATTTTGCATTCATTTTCTTAATGGCACTGATGTAAAGACTATTACAATAATTCCATGTTGAGTTAATCAGAACGTATAAATGTTAGTGGAACTGCAGTGGCAGGCGCCGGTAAACATTTTCAAAAAGTGAAAGCTTGCAAAGACTATCTTGTTTAGTCACCTTAGAACTTGACGTCTCAAAAGCGTGCCAACGATAAACCACAAAGAGGGAAGTGACTGTTGACTGATTTTGAGTGATGCCTGACTTTGGCGGACAAAGCCAGATGTAAACTGGTGCTGCAGTTAGACTGAATGACTGATTTTTGTCATTGTTTTGGGTATTTCCTTGGATTCATTGATCCTAAAAATAATGCATTTCCCAGTTCGAATTTCCATACCTACAAGCTCTGCTTATTCGTTGATTCTTGTGCAAATTTT
Organism: Calotriton arnoldi; assembly: GCA_963921515.1. Classification (NCBI taxonomy): domain Eukaryota; kingdom Metazoa; phylum Chordata; class Amphibia; order Caudata; family Salamandridae; genus Calotriton; species Calotriton arnoldi. Next base: position 154,576 of record CAWUFW010006775.1, on the reverse strand, counting down.
CTCTATGAAGAGTTCAAAGTGATTGTGCAGTGTGTGGATGCTCAGAAGAGATGTACGCTTTGTTTAAATTGAATATCACAATGGATATGTTTTCTTTACCTTGCTATAACATTGAGGTTTTTGAGTTTGAATACTAACTGGATTAGTAGTTCGTTTTGCCTCAGCCCCTGGGTATTCTTTACGTGTTTTAAAGACCAGAAAGTTTTGGACTTATTAATGTACCATGTGAGGTGTCAACTGCATTTCACCCTGCTGTTGCTTACAGCACCACTTAAATGTAGAGAAGAAACGTGATTCACAAATCTGGAACAGAATCAAAGATAGAAGTGATAAAAAATCATTCTTGGAGTAAAATATAGATTACTGACATGCTCACGTGGTTCCCGAGTTTTTCTTTCTTTCTTGGGGCGATGGGGCTGTGTATGTATATATGTGTGTCTCTCTCTCTATGGGTAATCTTAAACTTCTCGTGCAGACTCCCTTGTGAGAGCTGATGGTGAGACACAGTGCCATGTTCAATACACAATTAATGCAATCTGTTTACGCCCGCCTGCTGGGCTATTACCTATGGATGTGTGTTTGATGCACCACACACCTTCAAATATCATTTTCACCTGACTAGAGTTACTCGATTAAGGCTTAGGGCGACTTAACAATGCTCCATCATCAATTTCTCTCCCTTGATTAGTGGAGACATATTGTGACAGCTAAATGTTTTCTAATAAAGTCCTTCAAACATAGCTAAGAATTTGCACAAAAGAATTCCCGTGCACAAAAAAATGTACCTTTCGTTTGTGTATTGAGTCTGCAAAACATTTCCCTTACAACTCGGGAATGATATTGATGGCAGCCAGAAGACAAGGGCAGAATTCTGATGATCTGATTCTCCACTATGCGTATTCACATTACCAAGGGCGTATTCACATATCCAAAGGGTGTGAGTAAAACTGGAGGAACAACTCCAGGCACGTGAGATTGCCCAAATATGTGTGTTTAAACCTTCCCTCTAAGAAAACTTTGTGTATGCTGTATGTATATACCATTTAGCTAGAGTGGTCACAGCAGCCCCCCTCACTACCAGAGACGGTGGAAGGAGGTCTGCGTGGAGCAGTTCTAAGTGGTGTTTCATATGAGATGCTCCAGTTATTCCCATCCTACTACACCAAGAGATTCTCTCCCATGTATGCCTACTAATGATATCCATCCACTGTACTCTCCGTGTACCTTTACCAATAATGACAGGTTGTCAGAAGCAACATAGATCAGATTGGGTGGGACTACTTGTTTGTCATAGAAGCAGATGCTTTGGAATCATCATTTACTTTAAGGGATGTTGCAAGTGGTACAAGCAATTCCACATGAGAAAGCATCAAAGGAATGATATTTTCTAGCAGAATTTTATGAAGCCACTTCCATTGTGGTAGGGCCAGTTCTGCTAGAGCTATCCGCATCTATATTAGGCGGAACCCTACCCCCTCTCTGTGGCGCCAAGCTCATATTCTTGCTTGAGCTATGCCAGGCAATGATAACCTGATTTCTTACTAAACAGTGACACCAAAATATGAGCCAAATTCCTCGGCAAACAGTTAAAATAATTATACATGAAATAAGACACAACATTGGTTTTGTGTCAAACGCAGCACTACCAACAATGTTAACACTGTCATGGGGCTGCTTGATTGTACGAAGAAAGCTCACCACAGAGTGGGATTGGTCCTGCTCGACACCCAAAAAGTGTCCAATATGGTGTCAAGATCGCATCTTTGGGATGGTAAGGTGAGGACCGGTTTTAAAAATCACTTTGTGAGCTGAATTAAAATGTTATATAGAGGGGCAATAGTTAAGATATGTTTTGATCAACTACCCAAGTTGCACAAGGACGTGCCCTCTACAATTCCTTTTGTAACATATACTGTACCATTTATTGAGACTATACTGATGACCAGGGATATCCCACCTGTTTGATCTAGATCCATGATTACAGTATTTATCTCTGATGTCGTGATTTTCGCATCTTCGCTGGGACAAGCTCACCCTGCTGTATTTAGTAACAAAGATGATTTTGACAATGCTTCCAGTTACACATTGTTAGAAATGGGATTTTTGGTAGGCTTGGGCCAAAGCCAGGCAAAAACCACCACTCTAGTCAGGATAAGGGAGTTACACGTCTAAAATAACCCCTGCTCACCCCCTTGGTAGCTTGGCATGAGCAGCCAGGCTTATCTTAGAGGCAGTGTGTAAAGCATTTGCACATAACCAACAGTAATACAGCGTAAGCACTACAAAAGGACACCACACCAGTTTAGAAAAATATCCAATATTTTTATATACTTAAGACAAGACCAAAAACGATAAAAATCCACAATACTATACTTAAAAGTTCACAGTTCCAAAAATACGCTGATTAAAAAGAGTTCCTTCTGTGGATAGCTCCGTCCGGGCTACCACGGCGTCGTGAACAACAAATCCAACAGTTCTGGCTGGTCGCGGAGTCGTGGGCCAGCTACAGTGTCGGGAAGACCCGCAAACAGTACCTGTGAGAGATGCAGGGCGTTGAGGCCCTTGAAGTCACTCGCGTTGCAGGTCGAGCTCCTCTCTGATGGAATCAGGAGCGCTGGCAGACGTCTGGTGCTGTGGTGTGCAGCGGTGCAGCGTGCGGTGCCCCCAGGTCGCGGTGCAAGCAGCGGCTCGGTGACGGCGTCAGATGGCGTCGTCTGTGAGACCAGGGTCGCGGTGCGAGATGAAGGCGGTGCTCGCCACGGTGCTAGCAGGTCACGGTGCAAGCAGCGTCGTCGTCGTTGCTGAAGCGCTGTCGTCGGCTGACGAACTGGAGTCGATGGCGCCGGCGTCAGTAGGCCAAGGTTGCGGTGCAGGATGAGGGCGGTGCGTCGTGTGACTTACGAGCGGTGCCCTCGAACCACGGTGCAAGCAGCGGCGTCGATTTCGGCGGGAAGTGGCGGCGTCAGGAAGGCCAAGGCGTCCTCGTGAAGCGAGGCGGTGCGGAGTGCGGTGCCCACAGGTCGCGGTGCAAGCAGCGGCTCCGTGGCGGCATCAACAGGCATCGTCGGTGAGACCAGGGTTGCGTTGCGGCGGTGCCCTCTGCGGCGCCAAAGCTTCGGCGTGAAGCGAGGCGGTGCGAGGTGCGGTGCCCACAGGTCATGGTGCAAGCAGCGGCTCGGTGGCGGCGTCGTCGGTGAGACCAAGGTTGCGGTGCGGCGTTGCGGCGGTGCCCTCTGCGGTGCCTTCAGGACACGGAGTCGGCAGCGGCGTCGTAGACGTCGTTGAGTTGGCGTTCTTCTTGCTGCAGCACAAAACACACAGTCCCCAGTGCTGCGGGTCGAAGAACTTGAAGTCTTTGCTGTTCCTGAGACTTCGTGAACAGGGGGCAAGCTCTACCTCAAGCCCTTGGAGAGACTCACAAATTAGGTTGCAGAAAGTCCAGTCCAGGCCTTTCACTGCCCAAGACAGAAGCAGCCACTGCAGGTCAGCCCAGCCAATCACCCAGCAAAGCAGTCGTTCCTTTTCGCAGCTTCTCCGGCTCTTCTTCTTGGCAGTCTTCTTATCCAGATGAGTTCTGAAGTTCAGGGGTCTGGGACCCAGCATTTATGTCCGAAAATCCTTTTATCTCTTAGGCAGAGAGGGCCTGTGCCCGGTCAGGCCAGTTCTGCCTTCTCTGGTGTGAATTCCTGGCAGGAGGTGGAGACAGCATTTGTCAGAGACAGAGCAGGCCCTTTGAGGTGCAAGGAAATCTCCTCCCCCTTCCCCCATCGTAACCCAGGTCTCTTCAGCCCTTTCCTGACCTACCTAGACCATCTGGCACCCCTCCTGCTCCCCAGCCTTCTGTCATCCAAAACCCAGACAGGCAATCCACATTCCAGCAGAGGCACACGGGATGACTGAGCAAGAAAATACCTACTTTCTAAAAGTGGTATTTTCAAACACAGAATGTAAAAATCACCTTCACTAAAAGATGCATCTTTAGATTCTGAGTTCAGGCATACTAAATTCTATTTTCTTACCGAATTCCCTGGGCCAGTTATGTTTATAAGATGTTATAAACAAACCTCCCATTCTATCCTATGGGGAACTGGTAGCCTTGCAATAGTGAAAAACGAAATTGGCTGTAATTCACTATCAGGACATGCCACACACACCAGGGCATGTCCCACCTTTCACATACACTGCACCCTGCCCACAGGGGTACCTTGGGCCTACCTGAGGGGTGTCTGACATGTAAGAAAAGGGAAGGTTAGGGACCGGCCAGTGTGTGCACTGGCCAAGTCAACATGGCAGTACAAACTGCGCGCAGACTTCTGCAATGGCAGGTCTGAGTTACTGTTTTCAGGGCTACTCACGGGGTGGCACAACCAGTGCTGCAGGCCCCCGAGTAGCATTTGATTCACCAGCCCTGGCACACGCAGTGCACTTTACTAGGGGCTAACAGGTAAATCAAATATCCAATCATGGAAACACCCATCCATAACACAATTTACACAGAGAGCATATGCACTTTAGCACTGATTAGCAGTGGTAAAGTGCCCAGAGTCCTAAAACCAACAGAAACAGGGTCAAAAACAGGAGGCCAAAAAGCAAAAAGTCTGGGGGTAAACCCGCTGAAAAAGCCAAGTCTAACACACATTCACCACAATAAAACCCATACACTACTACAGAATGGCCTTAATTGGAATCACATGCAGTTGTTTAACTTGGGATAAACCAGTACTCAACATTTTTAATTCGAACTATGGAACATAAGACAAACTGTGGAATAGGAAAATGAAACTTACTCTTTCTCTAGGTTACAATTATTTTTAGTTCAGTTTACTGTTTATGCCTGATGAAATCTTTAAACAACTGAACTCTTGCATTGACTAGTGTATTGGGAGAAGGAGGGATCTACCAATCTATCACGAGTCCCCAGTTACTTGAAACTATAAATCCTTTAAGTCAGGGGTCATATTTCACTGTTAGCCTTCACTGAGTATTACTAATGACTCAGTACATTTAGACATGTAGGTAGTGGGTAGCAGAATCTTCCCCGCTTTGTTAAGCACATGATTTCCCATTGGGAATTGGGCACAAAAAAACTTGATATGTTTCCATCAAAAATAAAAACGGACCTTTTCTTTTTTTCTCTTTTTTTCCAAAATGTTTATTAACATTAAAAACAAAGAAGCCTTGGATATACTACATATACAGAATACAAAGCATCATCAAATTGCATAGGACATAAAGTGCAGTGACGGTGCCTCCTATGGAAGAATCATTTGAGTCAATCTTCATGCAGTTACAATATTTGAGGGTTACATGTAAACTATGCGGGTCCATCCGTGGAAAGTTAGGGTCAGAGTGTATCTTGGCCCTATCTCTGGTTCCTCTCTTATCAAACCCATTCCATCTTCTCTCTCTCCGACTTCCAGCCCATAGTAATCTATCCAAGGAGCCCAAATCTTTTTGAATTTACGTGGGCACCCCCTAGTCTTATATGTTACTCTTTCCGCTACCATGTATTGGTATAAACAGGCTCTCCATTCCTTGAGAAAAATTGACCTTTTCCAGCGCTCAGTCAGTGCACATGTGAATATCTCGTTATAAAATGTATTCCCTTGCTAATCTATAGTTATAATGTCCCTCATTTAGAAAATTGGGTCAATTACAATAAAAGTGCTTTATTCTGGTTACTGCACTCTCATCATGTTCTGCTGATTTTGATTAGTGTCGCGTGGCTGCATTACTGAAATGCGGTAATACCACATTGCGATATGGACGAAATTGAAACAAAAGGCTGCTGGGAATTACTCAGCACATAAACGCAGAAAACGTGCTGTGAGCGTCATTATCGCTCGTTATCCACCATTTAAAGCTGACTAAAAACAGCGCTTCTGCCTTTAACTCATTGAGGCGTTAGCCCTGGTTCAACGTGCCCTATGAATCGGATTTCTAGTTGAGTGATGATGGGAAATCCTGTGCTAAAGCCAGAACAACATCTCCCTGTGGAAAATCCTGCACCTTAGCAACTTTACTCCACCACACCATAGATAGCTATGGTGGTGCAAATCCCACTAGCAGAGTCTCCACTGCTGAATCTAGCATTTCTTCCAAAAATCAGAGGATTTTCTATTACAGCCCTTCTCTAAATCAACTCCTTTGGGTTTAAATACGTTTCTACGGCCTGATGCAAAGCACGCAGGGGCATATCAACAGCCAGCGATAATTATCGCTAAGCACGCTTAGCGCGATTTTAATTATTGCCGGCTATCGCTGGATTACATCGCAGAGATAGCGCGTTATTATCAACGCTTATCTCCAATGCGATAAAAAATCCAGCGATAGCGGCGAAATGCGTGAATATCGCTGGAAATCCAGCGATAAAACAACAACGATAGGGAAATCCTTGATAATAGGGCAGGGTGGACTTATCCTGACAATCCACTTCCCATAGGATAATATAGCTAAGTCAGTTTTAAATCAGGCGTTCAGATACCTGCGATAATCGCGGTTAGCGCTACTTTTATTATCGCTACGCGGGTTCGGGACCGGATTGATAATAGGGGGGAAGTTGTGTTAGCGACAGTTTTCATGTTATTTTAGTAAGGAACGCCTACTTTGCACATCATTAGCGATAAATATCGCTGACATGCAAAGCGGCAGGATAACCGGCAGCTATCTCAAGGAAACAAGCGCTAACGCATGTTAACGAGTCCTTGGTGATAGTGCGATAGAAATATCGCCGCTTTTCCGGCGATATGTGCCGGAAAAGCGGCGATACTTTCCTTGATAATATGCCCCGCAGAATCTACACAGTTCCACTCCTCTTGCAGAAACAGTTGTCTTGTGTTGTCACACCACAGTCTGTGTTGTGCGAGGCCTGGCTATGCGAGTATCCTCTCCACCCTGGGTCCTCGCCAAGGATACAAACCGGCAGATGACATTTGTGGACAGTACCATCGGCTGTGAAATGAAGCTATTTATTATACGGCAATGCGAGGTGAAGGGAAGTGTTTGGAAGAGAACTTCCTTCCCACATCTGTCTTCTGACATTTCATAAACTCCGGGGGATCGCTTCCATCGCTGAGACAGAAATCCCACGTTCCCAACGACCTATTGTTACTTTTTTTGTTATAAACATCCTAAGAACGAGTGTGTTTATTTTAAAGACCAACATCTGGTTAAAATGCAGTTTCTGGACACGTTTTTAAACGTTTCATATTAATATAATCTTACAGTGGCTACGCGCAGTCCAGTATTCTTCGATTTGTGAGACATAAGGATGAAAATACAGACCGTACATGCATCATATGCTACATTGCTTCTACAGCCTTTTAAAATGCATCTTCAGATGGCAGACACCAGTGCTTAATTTGAGCCGGTGCCTATGGTAGTGGCGCCTTTTTATCATATTTAGAGATGAGCACAACTACAGTTGTTCATAAATTCAATATAGAAAATGGCTGATACCCGCCACCCAAGCCATTCTAATTGGTGGCCTGGAATAGTCTGAATTCTCAGACTTGTAGGAGTGTGATGGTTAGTATGTGTGCCTGTAATGTCATTGGCAGCGCTGGCAGAGGCAATCAATGGGGTGAGTTGAAGTGGCCACCTTGACGAGGGCCCTGGCACTTAATTTTTTTTTCTTCAAATTGAGCACTGGCAGACACTGGGTCAGGTGTCTTGCATAGGGGTGATTCAGACTCCCAAGGTGCATGGCATCCTGTTATATGGTCCTCAAATACACACCCTCATCCAGACAGCAAGGTCCCAGAGAAGCAGTGAAACCGCTGAGATTCCTGCATAACACCTCTAGCTGCTTGCTTTCAATGGCATCCCTGTTAAAGGGGCTAGTATGTGGAATTAAACAATGTTTCTCCTTAGTCATTACTGCATTGGTGTAGCATTTACTGAATGAGAGTAAGTAAGCATGTCCTGCTTCCAGCAGGTAAGGTGCCTGATAAAGGGATAGGTGCTTCTCTTGAGAAGTCGTTTTAGTAAAGGAAATGACCTTTTGATACAATGATGTGAGAATACTGAGGCAAGATCATTAAATGAGACTTTTCCTAATGAAAGAGTCTGCGTCATCTCCCCATGAGCAATATATAGACCCTTTACCTAGCTTGGGATACCTTAGACTGTATTGAAATTGCCTGGCCTCAGCCTGGCACACAGAAGACTCGGGTTCCTACTGCTTAAATGACCTACATCCTCAGGCTCGAGTGTTGAAACAATATGCCCTGGACATAAAGTAGTACGTAATGTTTCTTTCTACAGTTTTACATCCTCAGATTGCATGGTATCTCAAAAAGCCTCTTCCCACTATATTCCTAGAACCCTGCATGAACAAGCATTAGAAATGCAATAGGTCTCGCATTTGCTTAAGTTAAAGCTATTGGCGTTGTAAACGGCGTTGTAAATGACAATGTCTTTTATCACATACAAACATTTGAAATGAAAGACCATGACGATTAACCCTTCGCTGTCAAGCTCTTCCCAAAGTACAACGTTTAAAACTTGGCCTACTTTGGAAACGTCGTCTGTTACAGGGTAACAACCACCACGATCGCCCAGTGGGTTTGTGTGCCTGCTACATAGGTGTGTTTGTAATTTTTAGAACACAGGGCACAATCCTGACAATTTACTCTGCCTTTCTTCTTTCCCAGTAAATAAAAGGAGAACCACTGAGCTGGTAAAATGGCATAATAAAGTCTTTGTGGGGGTCCCTCAGAGCTCTCCCAAAGAGGCTACTGGTATCCAAAATGTCCACTTTGAGCGAGCACGTGTAAAGGGTTTAAAGAACCCCCTGCAGCATCACCATAGGAACATGAAAACAGAATAGAACTGAATGCAGGTCCAGATGAGGGGAAACTGAAATCCTGACGTTTCGTGTTTATCCGTTTATTGCACTTTGCTATAGTACACAGTAAATAGTCTCAAAAATAAAGATGCCACAAACGTCTAAAGGTTTTAGTTGCTGTCAGATGGCCAACAAAGAAAAGGCTGTCGCCTAAAGTCCTGGGGCGGCGATCGGCGGCTGATTAAATATGAACCCATCGATGGATTAAAACGACATTTTAAAAATATCTGTTCTAACATTATGCGATCCGCGGGGAGCCCAGGAAACGAGCAGAGACGTGGTTGTAACTACGAAAATAACCCAAAACGGGCTAAGGGGCGGGGGGGCGTTTAAATTTGCCCCCTCCCCACACCAAGGAAGACGTGTGCAAGAATGTAGCAAGGGGAGGCTGGGCACCGGGTCCGGATAATATACACACCTTTTAAAAATGAAGAAAAAACAAAAAATCACAAATGTGCACCCAAAGGTACACATCCTTGCAGTGGTGCAGATTTACAACTTTTAGGAAATCACTAGAGTCTACAGAGCCAAGCCTGGAAACAGTACTCCCAACAAACTTTTGTGAATTCCATTTTTGAATAGGCGAATATACAAACATTTATTTGCTTATGTAAAAATCTGCTGAGTGATTGCTCATTCACTTTCCCTACACCCCTTTTTCCCACCCTGGAAAACGTTTTATTCCTGCCCTTGACAGGAGTACATTTCTAACCTTTTCCAGTATGGAGAGAGATTGGAGAGAAGTTGGAGAATACCTTTAAATATGTTAGTTTGTGGATGTTCACACTTATAAGGTATTCCAACCCTGGAACTACACCATCCAGCTTCAATCCTTGTATGTAAATTTGTGGTAGCAAAATCGTCAACTCCCCCCACACTCCTATTCCCCTGGGCGTGGTCACCTGCCCACAACATAGGCAGCAAAGCCTGAAAATGTGCTTATCCTTTCAGATTGACATTGTTTCATGTGGATTACTATTTGCCAATCAGCACGTCATAAAGAGGTGTTGGAAGGTTGTTATTATTTACCAAACCTCGACTCCTATGACAATGGAGTCGAAACTGCATAAGGAAGCAACATGCCTTTAAATGCTAAATGTCCTGCGTTTAAACATTGCCTAAACTGATTCTCTGCGTTTCCAATGTTGGAAGGTGATAGAACCGAGGCACAGGGAGAGTACATAATTTACAGAGGACTAAAAAACATGTTCAATTGTAGATTTTTGGATTAGAAGTTAGATCTCCTTGCAAGCAAGATTGGCAACACTTAAAAAATGCCTTCCTAAGGCGACTGCCACCAGGAGGAAATACATAACATGTTCCTGGTAGTAGAAATAACATAGTCCCTTGCCATCATGACCACTAGTCCTCCATTCTCAGCAACCAACACCCCCCTTTCAACCATACACCTGAAGGGCGTCCAGGAACTGAACGAAAACTGGCGCAATTTTGCGATCGCACCAGAACTATGGAGTGCTATAATATAAATTACATTTGGAGAGTAGCTAATTACATAATATTCGGAGATATTTTAGGCCACGGGAGGGATATGAAAAGTTACATAAAATACTACTACAATAAAGCAAATTTTCCAAGAACAATCAAAATAACCAAAGAAAAAAAATCTCTATACCGATACTGGCAATTTCTTACTTTATCACGATCACAAAAACAATTAAGTCAAACCATTTCATATAGGTAATAATCAGAATACAAATACAACCATAGAATAATAAAGTCTGACAATGGAGAGAAGTAGTTTGGGAGGCGTGTGCATCCAGCAGCTCACCGTTAAAACCATAAAAAGCTCCGACCCGGACTTTTATCCTTTCACATATCCCTGATGAGATCGCAAACTGGGATGATAATGGTTCCTATTAAAAGGGGCGAAATAAATTATCTTTGTGATGTGCGCTGCACACAACGAATAGTATTATCGCACTGTGTATGATGTCACCTACTTAAATATAAACAGCCTGAAATAGATTTATTCTGCACTACGTACCGTTTCATTTAATACCATGCAAACAAGAATATATGCAAACCAAAGAAAAAGCTTCGTCATCCTTTTGGCAGACTTGTACCGGTGGATGAGTAAGTAAAAGGTTCCGAGAAGCCGTAGAGCGCTGACAAAGCCTGTCAAGAAACTGATACTGCCCATCTTTCGAGACAGGTCGTTTAAAGCTGCAGACTGCAGTTAGGGCTCATTCCCTTGCGCCTCGCTTCACATTACAGCCTTCTAATCTCCTCGGGGGTCTTTAGGGCTCGGGAGCCAGTCAGCACTCATTCGTGGCGTTCATTTCCCCCAGACAAACAACGAGGAGAGCGCATCTCCCCCAGAAAAACAACGTGGAGAGCGCATCTCCTGTCGTGGATAATACTGGCAGGGTCAGCCTTCCTCGCCTGTCGAGGAGAGCGCAACTCCTCACGTGGGGATGGGGGGGGGGCGAGAAGGAGGAGAGGGGGGCTGATAGTGGCAGGACATTCCCTGCGGTCGAAGAAAGAGCATCTCCTCACGTGGGTGATGGTGGTCGGTCCTAGTCTGCGGCTGGTCCTTTGTCGGGGCCTCCGCGTGGCCGAGGAGAGCATCTCCTCACGTGGGTGACAGTGGCTCGCAGCGTCCTTTTCCTAGACAGGGGCGGGGACTGATCCCAGAGCGGATTCTGGGTGAGGACTCATCCCAGAGCCGACACGGGGTGACAACAGATCCAAAGAGATGACTCTGCCATGCCAAGGCCACGACGTGTCATTTCAAGAAGCGACTGGGCGTGGCCAACAGCCGGCTTTCTTCCCACGGCCGAGAGAGCTACTCATTTCTATTTATTGATTGCTCTAGTGACCGATTCCCTTCATATAGTCATAGGAGAGGAGGAGGGAAAATATCTGGCCTACGCATTAATCATTTATCCGATCAAACCCACATGCCTGAAAACACTCAACTACTACCCCACTCCATGCACTCACTTCATATACTTTGCAAACATGAACTGACCTCGAAAGGATTTTAACCTGTGACCTCAAAGGCAGCAAGCTCAACTCAGACAGGCTAATTTCCCGCTGGGCTATGTAACAGCTTTCTTGACTTCACTATGTTTAAATATCTCCACTCCCTTCTTGTAAGAAAAGGCAACAGTGTGTGCATACATAGCTAAAACATGAATTGTTTCTGGCCATTAAGTTCTCCCATGGCTTCAGTGTTGAAACTGGAGCCTTAAATATAAATGCACACATTAATCCAACCACAGAGTAAGAGCTCAAATAGGGAGAGGGAAAAGAAGTTTCCATATCACACAAACTCACTGCATGGAAACATCCAAGTCACATTTTTCATTTATTTTAAGTTTAAGTACAGAAGGCTTCAAACCCGTCTTATTTCATGATAATTCTTTTCGGCAGCGTCTAACTGATGTGAGCCTTTTTCTTGGGAAATACGTCAGTGTCATTTAGTAAACAAAAGTAATCACCACAATTTTCCCTAGGGCAGTGGGTGGAGTATGCGTGTTTTGAGGAAGCCTCAAGTGACTCAGTATAGTGGATAAAGGCCAAGATGTTTGCCGGAAACATTAAAATTATGGGATCCGGAAACATTCCATACACAGAAAAAAAAAATCAAGCATTGACAGCCAATAGTTTAAGCTTGGTCCTAGTGAAGGGCACGTTACCACAATCGAGAATATATGAGGGTGGGGAAGAGAGCAGAGAGGGATGCAGTCTTACAATCGGAAGAGGGTCCAGAAGAAGAGGGGCTGGAATAGTGAAGAAGGAGTGTGAACTGACAGAGAAGAAGCATGTGTGGACACAGGGGCCCTGAGGAGAGAGACGAGTCGCAGGAAAAAACGGCACCCGCGGATCCTACAGGTGAGGGCCGCAGCTCCACCGGCCCGGGGGCTACTGTGACTCCGAGATCGACACAAAAGGAGGAACAGACAGGCAAAAGGATTAAAGTAGGTGTAGTAACAACTAGCCACAGCCTGAAGGGTAATTAATCCAGAGTGGGCTGTCAATTGGAGCTTTCATGCACGTCATGAGACTCAACTGAACAAGAGCTGTCCTAAGACAGACGAGACAGCCCAACGCGGCTTCTAGCACTACACCCACGCCCTTGACATGTTACAGGACCTATAGACCACGATTAAGGAAGGCATGGACACCCACGGAGAGCATCTCCACTGGTGCCCGTTTGTGCTGTATGGTCTGCTACCAGGATCTCGATGCATGGGGTGACAGGCGGGACTACTGCATGATCTTTTGATCTGTTAACAATATTCCCTTCTTTTCCACAAGTCCGGTGACCTGAAAGAACACATCGGCTGAAACATCAATGAAAGCATGTCAGAAGATGATCCACTGCCTCCCGAAAGACTACGAGACCATGGACGGATGGATGATACGATGACATGATAAATGTGCATTTTATTAATATGTGCTATACCGTCCCTTTGCACAGCTCAAAAGGGTATCTTACAGACATGTCAACTAAGTCACGTGTGGCTAATGTACAACACTGCATGGAAAGTATGAAGATCTAACAAATCTGAACCAAAAGTTAATTTCAGATGTTTAAAAAAAAAAAACAGCATATTTCTCTCTGGGTTCTTTGGAGGATATACAGCATAGGCAGTTGAAAATCCGTGCACGCACTGGCATGTATCCTCCGGCAGAGCAGTGGTCTGCCTGTTCACTCTACCCCTCACCACTTCTTACTGCCCTAGCTAAACCTCCTCTCTTCCCAAACAACTGTAAAGCATACAAGGAAAGCTACACTCTTGAGAACATACGAGGAGATGAGGTCCAACAGCCAGACCTGCTGATTTTGGAACATGTTCGAGCGCAGTGTTGGCTCAACATCCTGTGATCCGGGGCAAATTACTTGTGCCTAAAGAATTACTAACCTTTTGTAATGTACTCTGGTGCTCATGTAAAGCACCTAATGCCCTCGAGCCGACTCCACGCTATATAAAACTGAAAATAAAATACGACACTCATTTCATTACCATACATTACTAAGTGACATTATTAGGGGACAAGTGACAGAGCAGAGTACACGTCTCTAGGTTATACTCCAAATCCCACCTCAAGATGTTCTTATAGTACCAATAGAGAGGTCAGCTGGCGATAATAACATCAACAAAGTCAAGTCGCATCAGCGTGCCATGCTCGCAACCTTTGATGAATGGCTGTGCAGGAGAGTGGAAGAACAAAAACATGCATGCGGAAATACTGTGTGTAAAACAAAATACGACGATAGCACAACGATGACCATTGTAAAGCATTTTAGCAGCCTAAACATTAAATTGCTGTGACATCCACAAATCCAACTAAAAATAACTTCCGTATAAAGCCTAAACGGGACATGCCACTACATGGACTCAATGAGATTTGTTATAGTTGCATTTCAGGGACCAAAGTAAGAAATGCATGGTTAAAGGGTCCAAATAACAAGAAAAACATTTCGGAAACACAAACACAAGCGGGGCACTGCGATGACCAAAATAAAAGGAGAAGCATTCGGGACACAAATAACATGGGACATTTTAAGGACCGAATTAAACTGTGACATTTAAGAACCCAACAAGAAAGCACCAAAAGGGGAGGTATCATGGATTCAAATAACCAATGACATGGCAGGCTCCGAATCAGGAATATTTGTTTTCGGTGCCAGCAAGGTCACAGGATCCAGAGAGCTAAACATAACAAGCGCTCGCCAGGCAGCCGCTGTTTATTTTTGCATCGCGCTTTCACTTTAAAGTGAATGCGAGATGCAAAAATAAACATGCGGCGTCATGTCTCCTTTTTTGTCCGGCCCATCCGGACTGGATCGCACGGCTTGTTGACATAAGCGATAAGAAACTGCTTCACGATAGCCAGATGGGCCGGACAAAAAAGCCAAAGGGAGGCAACCCAGAAAGCTCATTTCCAATGGCAGGCCACCGTTTAGCATAAACGGTGACGCCAGCCAATGGAAATGAGGGGCGGGGCTTCAAGCCCTTTTCTAAAAGTCCTCATTAGCAATAAATCTCGCCGAGCGAGCTGCGCATGTGTGCAGCAACGCTAGGCGAGACCTAAAAACTGACCTTAACCTAAAACTTTCCTTTGTTTTCTCTCCTCTCTTTCTTCCAAGTGACCCTCTCGTTACATTCTGCAAGCCTCCTCTCTCTTGCTGTATATAAATGCAATTGCAATATAATAGGGAGAGACAGCTGGGAAGCAGGGAGTTGCTGATCACAAATGAGAATGTCTGCTAGTATGGTTGAAAGTAGCTGTACTAAATTTGAAAGGTGGAGCACTCCTTGTTATTTCCTTTTTGCTATTGTTCTAGACTGAACTAATCTTACTAATCTAGGGAGCCTTTGTCCTTGTTGTTTGCACAGAGCACTTTACCGGCGGTAGTTGGGCCGGAACCGGGACCACATTGCCCAGCAGTCCTCGTGCCTGGAGGCGCCAACGCGCATCGCTTAAAAGTGGCCGCGGGCTCCGTCCTTGTTGTTTGCACAGAGCACTTTATCGGCAGTAGTTGGGCCGGAACCAGGACCACATTGCCCAGCAGTCCTCGCGCCTGGAGGCACCAACGCGCATCGCTTAAAAGCGGCCGCGGGCTCCCGCAGCACGGGACGCGCGCGGGTGTGCCCGTCTGCGACTGGACAAGGCTGGGCCAGGGCTCTTGATTGTATATCAGCGCAGAGGAGCATTCGTGTATTCCTGACACAGCCAGCCTGCCGAGAGGCTTTTCTAACTAGAAGGTAAGGAGATGGGGAAGCGCAAAACAGCCATGACCACTGCTAAGGAGCGCCCGCTAACCTCGTCAATCACTAACTTTTTAACAACAGCAATGGGGGCAATAACAAGTGAAATTGAGTCTGTGGAGGAGAGATTGGGGGTAACACAAAGGGCCTTACAAAATGGCACCGCAACGGAGATAGTCCATCGGCATGACAAATCAATAGAACTGCCTGCATCCATCAGTTTGCACACAAGTGGAAACGAAGCTGGTATTTGTACCACTCAACAGGGTGGGCTTTGTGGCACTCTTTGCCCCCCCCCGCCCCCCCTTCAAAAAAATCTAAGGCCTGTGGGAAAGCTAAGAAAGATGCAATACCCATGGTAACACGCAAGAAGAAAACCGTGGCCCCCCTTTTAAAATCAGTAACAAAGACCGGAGTTTTGGACACTGTTACGGACCCTAAAAATGTTTGGTCAATGGGGGACATTGCGTCACTTTCGCATCTCACTAGTTCACTAGAGCATTGACGTGTCCCTAAAGATATTAATCGGTTCAAGCATTTCAAATATGACCTCTGGCCCGGAAATTGCGACTAACTCTATATTCAACGTCAATTCGGACACATCCCACGTGGTACCCTCCCTTCTGTTACCACCACCAGTGGATCGCAGTATTAACATTACTCAGACTGCAACGCATTTAGCAAAACAGACAGAGATTGGGCGGTCGGGCTCAACATCCGTGCGAGAGGAAAATAGCAGGCCCAATCCCATTGACAGTGATCTTAACAAACACGCAGTTGGCACTTGGAAAAACAAACAGAGAACACTTTTCCTTCCTCCAGAAGCCACCCCTTATGTTATTGTTCTTAAAAATGTCCCCCCCTTGCCAATTAACAAGGAAGAAGACTGGAAGCAGTTTAAAAATAAAACTGTGTATTGGCTGGCAAAAGCTATGGATTGGTCGAAAAATGATGATTTGTATTATAACATAAATAATGTTGAACGTGGTGCTTGGGCGGGCCCACAGACCAAATCTGAGTCAGGTGATTGCATTGTTGTAAATTTTAAGGATAGGTCCTTGGTATATTGGCTTATGTACAGGCTTCCCTGGAGTAACAACGCTGGGGGCCCCATCGAAGCTGTACCATTAGGTTATTTTTACAAGCCGCTGTCACATAAAGGGCCGGGATTTGCCTTCACACATACTAAAAAGCCACCCCCGTTCATCATTCCAACTTTTAATCATTTTTCCCCTTTAGAGCATGTGGACTGACTGAATTATCAGTCTTTGTATGTGTTTGGTGTTGAAAATCTAATCCCTACACACACTCTCCTTGAGTCAGATAGCACCATTTATTACGATCCAGTGGCGATCTCTTCATTAACTTTTAACATCAAATCCCCAGGAGTAGTTTTCCCGGCCGATTTGGGCGGCTCGCTAAATCTAACTCACTCTAAAATGTCTGATATAGTCAGTCCCATTTCCTCTGCCATATCAGAGCTCCCTCCAGTACTGCCTGATGTACCACCTTCTGGTGAGTTGGAGTCCCAGGTATTAATTGAAACAGTGATAGAAGAGGGCTGTGCTGAGAGCGAACCCATTAGCAAGATTAAAGTAAGCCTACTTGGCAATCTCTTCTGGAATATTGCAGGATTGCAGAATAAATTAGAAATTAAAGAATGGGCAGCTTTTGTTGGAAAATCTAGCATATCATGCTTACAGGAAACGTGGATGCAAGATACAGTTTATATAAATGGTTTTTATTCTATTCACACACCAGCTCGAGCCTCTCTAAGTGGTCACGACAAAGGAGGATTATTAACTCTGGTTTCAACAACACTAAATGGTAGAGTGGAGAAGATGCAGCTGGAATCTCCACATTTTCAGATCATTAATATTGCATTTAGGAAAAGTGTGATTTTGGTGGTTAACTTTTATCATAACAATTTTAATAACAAAAATATCACCATTGCTCAAGAATTAGAAATTGCACTAACGAAACACAAAGGAGATAAAAATGGACTTCGTAGTGCTTTGGGGAGGGATTTTAATTGCAAATTGTGTCCCCTCTCCAAACACTCCGCATGTCATTGTTTGGCGGGGGATATTGAGGGAGGTTGCAATTTTGATCATAATCCCTGTGGGAACATTTTTAATTCTTTGTTATTGAAGTTCTCTCTTTTTAACTGTGGATCTTATTGAATTGTCAAGTTCTGACCTAGTAACATATGTTGGGAGAGGCCAAGGCACTTTGATCGATTTTATTGTCTTATCTGATTATTTTAATTCTTACTCTATGATTTTTAAGATACCTAAAATTTATTTTAGTGATCAGTACCCATTGTCTCTAGAATTGGCGATCCCTTCTGATGATACCACTGTGTCTGCTAGAATATCCCCCTTGATTTATGTTAAAAACAAGGGGTTACTACGGAAGTGGGCTACTGTTAACCCTGACTCTGTTCTGGAGCAGATTATAAAAAATAATTTAAGGCAAGTTCTGGATTGCTTGGAAGATAACATAAATCCACAAGTTATGATTAAATCTTTCTGGGCGATAACAGAGACAACAAGGGTGCTTTTAACCAAGAAACACAATGACAGACCACAGAGTAACATAAGGTGGTTTAATAGTGAATGTTCACAGCTCCATAATAAATTAATTAAGACCTTAAAATCTAAACCCCGTAATAGAATGGAGGTGAGACAGACACGTCTGGATTATAAGCATGCCCTGGAGAAACGTAAGTTGGAAATTAGGCAAGAAGCTTGGTGTAATCTTCATGTGGCATGCTTGAGTAAAGACTCTAGACTCTTCTGGCGAACTGTAAATCAAGAGTATTTTAGTGACACTAAAAATGGTAACATTGATGTGTCAATCATGCCCGAGACCTGGGTAGACCATTTTACTGGTCTTTATAGAGTTGGTGATGATCCCCACTCTTGTACCAACTATCAATATGGGGCACATACTCTGGAACCCCCGTCCTTAGATGAGGTAAATAGGGCCTTATCTCAGACCGTGACGAATAAGGCTTCCGGGCCAGATGGTATGCCCGCGGATTTGTTTTTAGCTAATCTCCCCTTTTGGCTCCCGCTGTTAACTAATATATTGAGGTGTTATGTGGCCCAGGGCCTTCCGGATTACTGGAGATCGGTCATAATAGTTCCCATATTTAAACAAGCATTTGCAATGCAATAGGTCTCGCATTTACGTGAGTTTGAGCTATTGGCGTTGTAAATGACAATAACTTTTATTTCTGTTTTGGTTTTTAAGACACAAATAAAAGGCATTAACATTTACAATGCCAATAGCTTAAACTTGTGTAAATGTGAGACCTATTGCATTGCAAATGCTTGTTTTAGCTCTGTGCGTGAAATTGGGAGACTTCAATGACATTAAACAGGTTCCCAAAAGAGCATTTTTACTCTGCCCCCAAAACGAACAACAAAATTACTTTTGGAAGGCAGCACCCATTTGAAATAACGCTACGGAAACAGGAAACCAATGTTTGTATAGGAATTTCACCAATAAATAATAGAAAAAAATTAAAGCAAATCACCAAAGGGAAAACAAAAAAAATGCTATTTTTAACAAAAGCCTGCCACACTACAAAAATAATATTAGCAATGTCCAGAGTTACGTCCCAAAATATTGACATGTTTAAATTTCCCACGGATTACAACTACATTCATGATAAAACAATCTTTTTTCAAAACGCTTCCTCAAAGGCCTTTTTTTCCACAACATGCTGCAGAAGAAATACCTTCTGTCTCTTTCGTACCGTTTTTGTGCACCTCACGCCCTCTGAAAAGAGAGACGAGGGGACAGACAAGTGACATGCATGCACCATGAGACTCTAAGGACCAAACTGCTAAAACGTTCCCAAAAAAATTACATTTCAACCTACCGATCGAAACATGTTTTATATAGGTACTGCTCGGAAGGGGCAAATGTTGGTTTAAAATGCCAATGCACGAGGGGAAAGTTTATTTCGTTCTGTGCCAATACATTCAGCGACATCAGGAGCTAGTTGGTGAACCCTAGAGTGTCTCCCGGGTCAGCCCTGGATATTGTGTGTGTCCCTGGGCAAAGACCAGGCCTCTCTTCAGTCCTCAGAAAAGTTACTGCAAGTGGTCTGGAGTTTTAAACCCTTCTCACACACCCTCTTTAAATAACACATGAGCCGTTCTCCCAGGAAATTCATCTCCAGAAACGGATAGTTTACAAACGGAAACGCAGGGCACCAAAAGGGGCGAAAACATTCGCCTGCAATTGAGACACAGTAATTTAAAAAAATCAAACGTAGAAAGGAAAAATGGCTGGATTTTACATTACGGAATATAAAAGAAATATGCATCAAGATTTGTAATGTTTCCCTGCAATACTGTGATTTAAAAATTAAAGCATCGCTTTACCTGTCGGCCGGTCCTTGCAGTCTCCTTGTGTGCGGCGAGGGCGTCTGGCAGAACCCTCTGCCCTCAATGAGAGTGGCGTTACAGGGCACGGGACTGGCACGGCGGTGGGGAGGGCCTTTGGTTCAGGGGCAAGGGGGTTTACGAGAGATGTCAGTGTCTGGGCCTGTGCACAGACGACAGGGTATGAGGAGATGTGAAGACCCCTGGGTCTCACATGCGATCCCTGGTGCCCCGCCCAAAACACGAGCTGAGCTGCAAGTCTTGACTTGTCCTCAGCGCACCGGGATCCTTAACACCTTTACACAGCATCCCCCATTGCACAACCGGTGGGCACCGGCAGCAGCTTGGGCATGAGGAGCGGGAATGTGAAGCATGCAGCGGGGACGGGGCCGGGTGGAGGGTGCACCCTAGGGTTGTGCAGCATTAAATTAAACTCAATGGGCAGAAAGCAGATGTGACAACACTGTACACAATTAAAAATAACCCGCATTAAAAAAAAAAAAAAACACACGGGCGCCATTGTGAGCCACATATTGTGAAAAGAAGATGCACAGGCGCCATTACCATCGTGCCGCGTTGTCAGAAGAAAACCCATACACTGTTTAATACAAGCCCTCAAAATATAGCTTTAAATTGTTCTGTTATCGACTCCAGCTCCTGTTAAAATAGTATCCACCAACTTCCTTTGGAATATACCATCGAAGTGGGGGGGTGTTGAGGCGATTGCACCAAGTAAATCAAATTTCTAATTCTATGTTCTTCAAAAATGGTGAGAAATGCCATTGTTTTAGGGCTAGCCTCCTGATCGACAGCCCCCCACCCCCGCGTTGAATTGGTTATTCTTCTATCCCTCCCTACCCCTCCGCTTATTGTAAATGGATTCGTCTGCACTTGTATGGGCGGACAGGCATGACTCTTTGTTTTTACATTTCTGGACGGAGCATGCGCAAAGTTGTTAACGTAACAAATTGTGTCGTTGGAGCTGGAAGTAGAGCTTTGTCCGTCCGATCTCAAGTCGGTGATACTGTCCTGTAGCCATGCCGGTGAAAATACACGTTGTCTACCGGTAAGACGGCGCAGCTGTGGGTGGAACTGCAGCAGGGTGTGGTGTAAAATGCAGCAAGATGGTGTGTGAAACACGGCGCCGTGAGCGTTTACCTTCACGCTGGATCCGCTGATGTGAGTGTCCGCCTCCATGCTCTCTCCCCGGTCCTTCTTGCACGAGGGGGCCGGCAGCTTGTATGTGGAGGTGGGCTTTACCGGAGCCCCCGGGGCCTGGCAGCACTCTGCCGGGGCCTGGCAGCACTCTGTAACAAGCATTACGGGCGTTGTATCAAATAAATATAAGGCCACGGCGATTGCTGCTTGTTACTCTTTGGGAGGTGGGAGGGGAGCCACAGCGATCGATGCTGTTTGGGAGGTGGGAGAGGTCAAAGAAGAAGACGCTTCAGGACGTCGCGCGCAGCCCGGTAGCTAGCAAAGATGTGATTGTGCGTGTGCACATCGGCTGTCCGGGCGCAAGCTCAGCATTGCCAGAGAAGACACGCCGTGAGCGTGCACATCGCCTGTCCCCCTTCCAAACTCAAGTCGACAACAATAGATCTCGCTAGCGACAGCGCTTCGCGCTGCGTCGCTAGGCGAGACCTAAAAAGGAAACGGGTCGGATCCGAAATGTTACCGTCCAATATCTCTAATTGATTGCTCCTGTAAGATCATGGGTCGAGTAATATTAGAGAGATTGGAGACCTGGATAACAGAAAATGGGAAGTTTTCTGATGTTCAATACGGCTTCAGGAAAGGCCTGGGCACAGTAGATCAGTGCCTTAACCTGCACCTGGTCATTGGCAAATACACTTTGGCCAAGTCCGGATCTTTATACCTGGGGTTCATGGACCTGACCTCTGCCTTTGACTGGGTGCAGAGAGGGAGGCTCTGGGAGATTATGCTGTCCATGGGCATCAATCCACCTATTGTTCATTTTTTAGCTGCAATGCATCAGGGAGTAACGGGGAGAGTGCGTTATGGAGTAGGCGGTGAACTCACCTCTCCGATAAAGATGGACCGTGGGGTCCGTCAGGGTTGCGTTCTTGCCCCTTTTTTATTTTGTTTATATATAAGTGACTTAGAAAGTCATATCAGAATCGGAAATGTAGACGCTCCCCTGATAGGCCGCAGGTCCCTCCCCGCGTTATTATATGCAGATGATTGTGTTTTAATGTCCAGAACCGGGGTGAGGTTGCAAAGGCTTTTAACTAGTTTTAACAATTTTATGAGTGACCTTGGACTAAAAACAAATGTTTTAAAATCACATGTCATGGTGGTAGGCAAATCTCCCCGAAAACAAAACCTTTTTATATAAATAATGAAAAATTGCTTCATGTGCCAACTTTTTCTTATTTAGGTATCCTTTTTAATAAAAAAAAATCCTGGACGAATCTAGTTGAGGCAAGGATTGGAGGTTTTAATCAAAATGCTGAGGCCATTTTTAGATTTACCAAAAAACTAGGCTCCCGGCCCATAAAAGCTATTATAGACATCTATAAAGCACGCACATGCGCTGTTACTTTGTATGGTGCCGGAGTCTGGGGTTGTTCAAATACCTTGGGCTTACAGAGAGCTGAGAACATGTTTTTGAAACGAGTGCTGACAGCCCCTAAAAGCACCGCTGCTACTATTTGTCATAATGAATTGGGTGTAATCACATTGTCTTTTCATATACAACTAGCACCCTTGATGCTATGGCACAATACTTGGGTAAAAGAGGAAACAGTTCTGAACCGCGCTATAATCTTGGATTGTCTGAAGTTGGACCGCGTGAGAAAAATTCCTTGGATTACCCACATGCAAGAACAATTGGGACTGTTTGACTGTTTTGATACCCCTGGAAACAAAGCTAAAATCCCAAGAGCCAAGCTCAAAAGAGACTTTCTCTCCTATTTGTATCAAGTTAGAGATAGTAAAGAACTGGTAAAAAAAAGGGTTGTCGAGCACTCGCTCTTAGTCAGCTCCCTAGGTACCGAGCGTTACCTTTCCTTTTACTTTAATCATGCCAAAATGTTTTATTTGATCAGGTTTAAGATGGGTATCTCTAATCTTTTGGTCTCATACCCACAAGATGCACATTGTGATGCTAAACTAGAATTGTGTTCATGTGATTCAGAGTCCATACAGAACACTCTGCATTTTATGTTTTTTTGTAAACTTTATACCAATCCAAGACGTGCTTTTTTAATACCACTGATAAGAACTTTAAATATAAGAAAGTGTCGGCCTGCATTACATTATTTACTCCTTTTAAACGACTAATTTACTTGTCTGATGATTTATAAGTACATTTCTACTGCTGTACGGCTCCGGAATATTGTTGGAAAATGATTCCTTGTGCATTGATTATGTTGGTCAAATTTTAATGTGTTAATTCTTTTGAAATGTCGTTTTTAAGATGTATTCTTTTATGGCTGGTATTCAGCCGAATAAAGATTTTTGACTGACTGACTGAGACCCTTTACCTAGCTTGGGCTACCTTAGACTGTATTGAAATTGCCTGCCCTCAGCCTGGCACACAGAAGACTCGGGTTCCTACTGCTTAAATGACCTGCATCCTCAGGCTCGAGTGTTGAAACAATATGCCCTGGACATAAAGTAGTACGTAATGTTGTTTCTTTCTACAGTTTTACATCCTCAGATTGCATGGTATCTCAAAAAGCCTCTTCCCACTATATTCCTAGAACCCTGCATGAAAAACTGACCTTAACCTAAAACTTTCCTTTGTTTTCTCTCCTCTTTCTTCCAAGTGACCCTCTTGTTACATTCTGCAAGCCTCCTCTCTCTTAAGTGTATCGTACGCTTAAGTCACACAACTGTCTGTCTTAATATATTATTGAATTCTCTAAATGGTGCACACCTATTTCATGTATCACAACCTGTCTTCCTTTAAACCATTTTCCTGCAAAATAACACGAAATCATCGCTAGCCTATCCATCCCAACTATTTGTAAGAATCAGATAGCTCCCAGTAATGATGAAAGCTAGCTCCTATTAATCTACTACAAAAAAACTTGATGTATTCATTGGTTTCCTTCAAAACATAGGACTAAGCCACAACAACTACAGGATTAACCACTAACCTTGGATTCTGGAGTAACATGCTACTCGTCATAAAGTGCTTCAACACTTCGTCAAGGGTAGTAAGTGCTGTATATAAATACAATTACAATATAATAGGGAGAGACAGCTGGGAGGCAGGGAGTTGCTGATCACAAATGAGAATGTCTGCTAGTATGGTTGAAAGTAGCTGTACTAAATTTGAAAGGTGGAGCACTCCTTGTTATTTCCTTTTTGCTATTGTTCTAGACTGAACTAATCTTACTAATCTAGCATGCTACAGTGGTAGACATGCTGTCTTGACATGTCAACATAAATATCAACATATTACAAGTACTCATACTTTACCACTGTGCACTGTAACAATTGGCCGTTCCTTCAATAATACATAAAATATAACATGAAAATCCACTTAATTCTTCTTAAATCAACCTATTTTTTAGCAAGTTTGAAATGGCGTGAACATAAACAATAATAATCAAAAAACAAATTTTCACAATTACAACATTATTTATTCTGTTGATAGCACAGAAAATTCATTTCCTTCAGACGGTGTAGAAAATGTTCAATTTCAACATTCTTGCCCTCGTGCCCAATGCATTTCGGGCCACACGGCCCTTCTTCAGGGGCTTAAATCTATGAATAACAGAAACATTATCATGTATAAGATGCAAACAATGTGCAGGGCGTACTTATCTCAATAACAACTTTTTGATGTGGAAAATGATATGAGTATTGTGTTATGTAACATGCATGTGTGCCAAGGTTCCTGTAATGGGGACTGTCCAAGTGATCAGAAAGAAGATAATAGTTTGGTGACACAGATTTTCTACCAAAGCCATCCTCCACGACGTGCAAGTGTCCAAAATAGTGCACCTCTGCTGATGGTGAATAACAAACGTACGAGTGATGCAAACCACAATCCCTAGAACTACCAACTTACTGTAAGACTCTCCAGAATCACGCTGTAAACAAATACAATCAAGGTGTTGTTATAACGACCTGCTCATAACCGAGGATTTGTAATAAAGAAACAGCATGAACTCACTGACCTTAACAGTGGGAGAGACTACCTCTCATAAGCAATCCGACGGAGGAAGAAAAAATGCTGTTTCTGAAAAACATGAGGAAGCGCTGCTATCAATCTAGAACCTGGGTAACAAACCAACCAGGCTAAAAGATGCACTGCAATACGTTGAACGAACCCTGACTCCTCACCTCAGTTTATACGCGCGGAAAAACACTCAGCGTGCTCCTCGTTCAAACTCCATCAGGCAAGTGCTTACGACGGCTTCCTCCGTGATGAACGGCGTGCGGTCAGTGAAATAAACGACGGACTAAACAAGTCGAGAATGAAAACTTCGGTCGCCTTATTGGAATGGACTGGATCTAAAGAATCGGCACAGAATGGGAATGGAGTTACATTTACCCAAATGTAAACGCAAAATGGCTGAGTGACTAATGGAATCTAATGTCAGAAGTATATCTCATGACTTAGACTCGCTAGTAGCGGTACCTATGGAGGGACTCTTCATGGTACAGAATGGACTAGCTAGGTACCTATCTATCAATAAGCCAAACGGATGAAAGAATGTACAGACACTGTGGGTGACAAAGATGAAAACGTAATCTATCAAGGTCAAGCTAGTCCATTCTGTACCATGAAGCGTCCCTCCATAGGTACTTGTAATATGTTGAAAGTAGCTGTAGCAATTGGGTTCAGCCCATTTAATCCCTCTGGACTTGTTGAATTTGACTACAAGGTTTTTGGACTTACTGTGAGTGAATCTCACTACCTGAATCTCACTCACAGTAAATTAGTGGTAAATAGACTGAGAGTGTTAACCGAGTGTGTTAACTGCCAGTGTCTGCCTTTTAAAATAAGGCTGCTGCTGCGCAGCTAGGGTAAGTGTCTCTGGGCTGGTTACACATGAACATATAAGCACGTGTGTGAGTCTAACGTCTTTCACAGCCTGATGTCTGAGCACAGGTAGCTTGTTGCAGTAGGGACCATTCAAGGATTGACACTGACCTGGGGTAGGCCTTCTAATGTGAGTGGAAAATCATGGTTTAGGATTGTAATGCTTAAACTGTATTACACATTATAGGAGAAATCTACATTAAAGTACAATTTCGCCTCAATTAGGCCTACATGGTCCAGCGGGGTATCAATCTAGGAGTAACCATGCACCCCGAGTGTGGATTTATAGTCCCTGACATGGCATTTACACTCCTTATGGCACTTAAGAATTGTCATATTTCCCTGTCTCTGCTCATAATCAGATTCCAGGCACTTGTCCTTCTTAAAGGGTCAAGTTAATTACTCTGCTGTCCAGCAAGAGGAGCAATGGCCTCCTCACACAGTAAAGTCATTAACAGTGTTTGACCCAGTTCCTGGGAAAGGAAGGGGAGGGAATGAAATTTGAATTTGTTAATTAGTTTGCCACACTGCCAGGCCCCCAGAAATAAAGGAGGAGAGCCAGACCTCTGCAGCCAAACACACGAAAAGCTTGCCTTTTACGTTTTGGTGGGAAGGGGTCAGGCAGCGGTGTCATTTATGAGCAGAGCTAAGGCTCTCAGGGAAGCTGTTTCCACAGACAACCTGAGGTTGTCATGTTTAAATGTCCTTGAATGCTGTGCAGGAAGTTTGGGCCTGGGGAGGAGTGATGATGTGCTACCCTGGGATTAATCAGGGGGTGCCTGGCTTCTAGACTGTTACATCCCCACTTGAAAACACCTGCACAAGGGAGAGAGAGAGATGACAATACACTGTACTTTGGAGCAACAATGGCCAAAGGATGCTCCGGTGGAAGGATGAGCAACCTGATGCCACTGCAAGGATGAGCCTCTGGAGTAGGATGGCTCTCTACACAGCCTGTGGCACTGGCCTCCTTTTGCCCCCTCAGCAATAGTTGGGGAATGGACCTGCTGGGGCCCTTAGATGGCGGTTCTGCTGATACTTCTGTGGTCTGACCTTTGACTCCAATGACACACAGATGCACTATACAATATACAATATACTATTCAGTAGGTAGGAAAGCAGACTCATAATTCCTCCTCTCCTACTTTCCCCTTTTTAAGCATACCGGCTAGGGGTTAGATTAAATAGGTCATACCCACTAGCCAGGTATTTTTTGACTTCACCCAACACACAAACCCCCCACTTCTATTTTTTTTAACATCTTTTTTATCATTATAGAGTCAGAAAAAGTGCTGCAACGTAGTTCGTAGGTCGCAGCATGCCTTGTTCCGCAGCAGAACGGGGTGGGCCCGATGATAAAGCATGCTACCAAGGGGTAACCCTGGTGGGTGAGGGTTTCACAAGAAATCTTTTGTTTTCTCCAGTGGAGGGTCGCCTTTCTGGACATAGCTGGGTTCCATATTTGTGATGCAATGTTTATATGGCACACTTTTCTGTATTAATGTCTGTCAAAACCAGTTTACCCTCAGTATTTGAACAGGATCAATAATTCTTATAACTGGACATTACTGTTTTACGATGCATGTCTCCTACATATCATTATTACATATGGTGTCAGCAGGTGAGCTTGTGATGTTACACTGTTTAATTGCCTCAAACACAGAACTAGATTTAGACTATTTGAAAGCATTCCTCCCACCACATTTTGTATCTGTGATGTAACGCCCTAAGGGTATACCCGGATGTGGGTCCTTTGCTCACTGTGCCACAGGATCCAGGCTATATCTCACTGACGAGACCTAATAAGGTTGAACCCGGTCTGGCATGCTTGTGCTCCTTTCTGGATAGATGGGGGCTCATTTGTCACTTCGGGATGGACTGTTCCCAAGAGGCACAGGCTCCGTACTGATCTGCATAAGGCGAGCCTCTGTCTAGAGTGGCACAGTGGCAGAAAAACGATGGCTTGGAATGCTTCTCAGAGTGATTGCCAGTGGTTTACACTATTTGCAAGCATTCCGCCCATCATCTTGTGTGTTCAATACTGTAAATCGGAGTCATATATTTTCCCTGAGATATGTTGAAAATATATCAAAAATAAAAAAAAGTTAAAAAAAATTCTAAATAGCTTAAACATACCCTGCACTTTCAGACTAGATTTCCTGATAAAGCTGGTTGACAATCAAAATGTCTAATGAGTAAAGGGCTGCAATTGTAAGACATGGGCTGAGCTGGGGATAGGATGGAGGTCACACCTTCAGAGAGCCTCACCTGATGGGCCCTACAAATATTCTTGAGAGTTGTGAGCTCATTGCAGTACATGCCCAGATTGTCCACAACCTTTGGCACTAGCCTGTTTTCCAGGATTCTCTTCAAATGCGGCAACATCCTAGGACCTTATACCTTATGTAGCATGTTGGAAATGATAGCACCCCATCTGCATCTTATCTGCACTTCTGCCATGTTTCAGATTAGTTCAAATTTGGAATGTAAGATGCACCTACTACTGATTAGTGCATTTAAATATATGACTACGCCCCCACCAATTGATTGTAGTAGTTCAAAGACAGCATTTTGATTTCACTTTGGGAGGGAAGGAGCCGGGTTCAACGTTTTAGACTTACTCTGCAACCCCTGGCCGATGACTCTTTGTCTGCTTGGAAGTGTGGAGGGTAGAAAATTATCGTTAGCCAATAACACATTACCGTTCCAATGAACCATGACTCCGAAGAATCACAGACTCCCAAATCCGTTTAGTTAGTTTATTACAAAACCAAGAACAGCTGGACATACAAACACCTCAAGACGAGGGTGTACAAGTACATTGGAGCTAATACAAAGTCAAACGTACGGGTAAAGTTAAGACGATGTAGCACACACAGTGTGAGAAGTTGGCCTGGTATATGCTGTCCACTAATTAAAGTGGGCACCTTGCACCAGTCCAAACAACCCTTATGGTGATTAGGTTAAAGATAACCTTTATAGAAAGCTATCCTAGTGGTAGCTATGGAGAGCAGCCTTCAGGCTAAGTCTTGAAGGAATGTTAAGCAGCTTGTTTTACCCGAATGCAACCTTATTTTATTGGTTAAATGAAAGGGAAACCACACAGTAGTTATAAAAATATGTATTTATTATATATAACACTCTCTAGTATCCTCTACACGAGGGTACGGCACAAATCAAGTAATACAGTTGCAAAGAAACAATCGTAAATAGCACAATACACAGTGGGCTCCAGGGGACGACCAAACCATATACTATAATAGTGGTATAAGAACCACGACTCGGGACTAGACCTAGTCTAGGAGGTGTAGAATTGCTGGGACCCCAAGGAACCACCCAAGGTGAGTAAGTAGGGACCCCACTGAGGACAGGTGCAGAGTGAGATCACGACCGCGTGCTCCGTACAATTCTATGGGGAAGTCGCGGTTGGAAAATTAAAGATTAAGGACCCTTCCCAGTGGATGTCGAGGGATTTCCTTGGAACATAAGAGGTTGGAGAGCCACCCCACCCGTGGATACCTTTGTATCAGAGTTAGCTATCCAAGAGGAGCCGGGAGCATAGGTACGAAGTGGCGTCGGAAACCCTCGTCGTTTTCTATGGAAGACCTCAAAGAAATGCCACTGCTGGAAGTAAGAAGAATGTCATCTAGAATCCAAATGTGGATTCTAGATGAGAGGAACCTGAAAGCAGGGGGGACAGAGTCTGGGTCACTTTGGAGTGACCAGGGGCTCTGTAGACGAATGCCCACCGATGTCGGGGCTTCAGGTGCTTCGACGGGGATCTTGACTCTTCAGCTGCAAGGACCAGGAGACTTCTAGGACGACCAGAAGCCGGAGGCGAGCTGTCCCATGAAGGATGTCGAGTGCTGAGGGGTCGGTGTCCGGCTGGAGCACCAACAAGCCTTGGCAGCGGCAACCCACGAAGATGGTCAAGTTCAGTGTTGATCTGGCCCAGCAAGGTCCAGGAGACTCACCACAGCAAGGGGAGTCAGGGTAGGCCTGGAGCAACCAGGGGAGCTCAATTAAAGCAGTGTTGACCCTCAAGTGGACCTACAGGCCAGAGGAGTCGCGAGGGGACCTCAGGTGAGTTCACAGAACAACAGCTAGCAGGGCACAGAGTGTGAAGAGTCCGGAGTCCTTTGTGGAAAAGGTGCGCTGGGGTCAGGGCTACAATTAGCCCAATGCACGGAATTGTTGCACAACAAGAAGCATGTGCTGCTGCAAATGAACGCAGTGCACAGAGGTACGGGTTATGCGGTCCCCACGAGGGATACTGGCCTCAAACTAGGTGAGAGGGCAGCTCAATCTCGGAGACCTTCGTAACCCACCTCCTGTGTTGCTGGAGCCTTCGGAGTCCGCAGGAGCTCAGGACCAGCAGACCGGTCAGATGCGTTACGGTGCCTGCGAATGCAGGGGAGTGACTTCTTCACCCCAAGGGAGATTCTTCTGATGTCTTGGAGGTCCACAGGGTCCTGCACGGAGCCTGTATGGAGCACGGACACAGACGAGGCTTTGGACGGAAAGGGAGACGAAGTCGAGCCCAATGGAGGTCCAGCGAAGTCCAGCGTGTCCAGATGATCGAAGCTTAGTGGTTTCTTCTTGTTGAATCTTGTCCACGTGAAATCCAATGTCCTGTAGCCAGGTAACCCATTTTATACCCACGGGAGAGGGTTGGACAGATTCTAGGGACCCTCCTAGTGGAGGGTCTGGACAGGGGGAGGCTACTCCCATGTCCTTTGTCCAGTTTCGCGCCAGAGCAGGAGCAAATGGCTCCCAGAACTGGTTTGAGCTGGACTTTGCACAGGGACACCAAATGTGCCCATGGTGCAGACTTTCTGGCACTGAGACAGTGCACCCACCCAGCCCCAATACACTAAATCCTGTCTGGGAGGCGGTCACACCTCCCTGTGACAGGATGCCTATTGTGCTGCCTTCCCCTGCTCGAGCTGGGCTCAGCAGCAGGAGGGCAGACTCGTGTCTGTGGCTGGCAGCATCCATTTTGTGCTGTCCGGGTCGAGAAAGCTGGTACCGGTATACTAGGTACCCCCAGAAGCTTGGTTCTGAGGGGAGGAATCATACCTCTCACACCAGTTACTGGTGTGGAGGTATGATTCCAAGGTGTTTGATACCAAACACGACATATTTTGTTGCAGCCGTTTTCGAGATAGCATTTACCACGAGGTTATAATGCACCTCTACCTATATGTCTGGGTGTATCACAGACAACCCGGGAGAATGGTCTCCGAAGGCTGCAGAGGGGCCCTCCTCATGCAGGAGCACACTCACGTAAAACCCAGCACCCTGCCTTCAGGATTGGTAAGGGCCTGCTATAGGGGTGACTTATAAGTTTTAGGTGTAGTGATATATATAGATATACTGAACCTATATCTCTCATAAGTGGTGCAAGCACCAGCTTACACAGGTTGCAGTAGCACACCTGTAGTTCCATTTTGCATGGCCTCTCATGGGTGGTATAATACATGCTTCAGCCCATGGGAGGCCTCTGGGGTACCTATGCCTTGGGTACATGTGTACCATATACTAGGGACTTATAAGGGTGCCCCAGTATCCAATTTGGAGTGTACCAAAGTACATGCACAACCAATTTAGGGAGAAAGCAGATAGACTGGGGTCCTGATTAGCAGGATCCCAGTCAGACTAGTCAAAAACCAGCAAAACACCAGGAAAAAAGTGGGGGTAACCATGCAGTCAGATCCTACCTTCCTACACATACGATGATCAATTCGAGAATCAGGACACAAAAGATAATTGCCCCGACGTCCAGAGTTCCCCTCATTGGAGGTTTGTAGGTAAAGAGCATTAATCTATCCCTACACTACCACTAACATGACATCCCTACTTAGCATTCCCCATAGGACGGGTTGAAAAAGGTGTCAGCATGTGAAGGCTTCCTAAGAAGACCATTCACTTGAATGTGTCAAGTGCATGAAGATACAGAGCTCGTTCTAAGATGCTCTCTCTCTCAAGGCAAGGCAGAAGTCCCCGGACTCTGTCCCTAACCTCAATACAAGGGTGATACCTCACTGCCCGAGAGGCAGTGAGGTATCACCCCATCCACGCAAGACACCTCCTCATAGGTAACTTTCCATGCGGCAACGATGCTCCCAGGCCTTGTCTCGATGACCTTGATTCCCAGGCTCTCTCCGGTGAGAAAGAACACCATCCCACCTTATCAGCATCGCCGTTCAATGTATATTCTCCTCCCTAAGCCTAACTCCTAAAACAAAGACATTATTCTAACTAACAAAAAATGTGCTTCTCCACCTGCAACAGAAAGCGTGAGAAAGAACAAATTCTGCATATACATGAATTCTACTAGCAAACCCAACTAGAGAGAGTTCAGGGAGAAATATTGATATTGAGCATGTTTAAATCAATGTGTTACATTAGCATACAAATTATAATGTTCATTAGTCACATATAGAATTCTGCAATTTCTCCACGTTATACGAATGTCTATCCCTTCGCTTTACACGTTATTACAATACACATTCTAATAACACAAATGTTAACACGATAAAAGATTATATGAGGGTGCGGACTATCCATGATTATGATACCCCCCTACAATCGCCAGAGCAATTTGCGCTCTATCAGGAGCATATTTTGGAACAAAAAGCTCATCAGAGGTTTTTGAGATGATTTCTTCTGTTGGACCGCTCAGTCATCCCCAGTCTGACCAAGCAGCTGTATTAGTTTTTTCTGAGACCATGATGTGCTGAGTTTGTTGTTACGATATCAACTGGTTGCAAAATCCTACATACCTTGGCGGCTACCCTGACAGGAGCTGAGCCAAAGCATCTATCCCAAATGCCTCTTGCATTGAGAACCATTTGTTGTGCTTACCCTCTGGAGGAGCCTGTCATTTGTGGTGTTCTTCCAGAAAGTGAGCCTTTCAACCCCCTGCTTTGTTTTTGTGCCCCCCCCCCGCTTCCTCTTCTAAAGGCTGCAGTGAGCAGATAGGGTTGTCCCACCAGCACCAGGTGTATGCATCAGGTGCTGAGAAAAGTCACTGCAGGATTGCGGCGCTATAGGAGGCTGCACTACACTGTGAATCCTCACATTGAGCACATTTAGTGGCTTATTTCCTAGCCCATTGCATCGCCGGTGCTTCACTTTTATTGACGCACCAGGAGCGCAATGGGCTTCCCCATATTTACAAGGCCATGTAAAGTCACAGTGCGTGACTTTTCATGGCCTTCTAAATATGTTTCCCTTCCATGTATAACTCTGCGTGAAAGGGGCGTTCCATGGGTGTTGGGTGGGTGTTTTCACGTAACATCCATGGAACTTGGCGCATTCCAAGATTTACAACATTTTGTAAACCTGGGAATGTGTCAGAATCCTACGCCTCCCCAGGGGAAGCGTAAGGATGCACAACGAGGAGAAATACTTGTATTTCTCCTCGTTTTTTCCTCTTTCTTAAGTGCTGCATAGAAAGTGAAAATGCATTTAATTATCATCCCTTCAGCGCAGGCACCCTTGCAAAATTACGCAAGGGTGTCTGCGGTGGCACACGACTGCTGTTTGTGCGCTGTCGCAGGGGAGAAGGACAGGAATGTGCTGTATCTTGTAGATAACGCTTTCCTGCCCTTTTACTTTGAGGCACACTAGTGCAGCAGGAAGGCTTGCTGAGCTGCCATGCATCAAAATATTGTAAATGAGGCCTTTAGGGGCTTATTCACAAGTGAAAGTATACAGATATGCTGTTCCTGATGGTTGTCAACACAAGGGAAGTGACACCGACCTGATCCAAATTTGGTTCAAGGTGGGAAGTCCAATTATTGGATTGTAATGCCCTCACACACCCAAAGGGTGTCATGCTTCATCATCTGGGCTGCTCCTCGTCGGGTCGGCGGTGCAATACCCAACGGGCTCCCTATAGTAGGGGCTCTTTATCGGAGATCTTCTTCCAATAGCCGTATGGTGAAGTGGGGGTATGGGGCCAGAATTGTGTAGATGTGTAAAGTTGAATGTGTGATCTAAAATAGAGTTGGGAGTTCCATTAAATGTGATTTATTCAAATGGTCTCCTACCCTAATTAAAAGAGTGATAATGTGATGCTCAAAAGTGAGTATTATGTCTCAAGTAAGGCATCATCATTCTTAAAGGAAGGTCAACATGTTTCACGCTTGTTGTCAAGATCTACATGCGATTCGTCAGGACCTCTATAAAAGGTAGACTATCTACACATACACACGGTGCGGTGGCCAAATACTCACCGCAGCCGATTCATTACCTACGTAAGTATACCTGTCAATCCCTGATCCTACCTATGTTGGTGAGAAAAAGGAACATGAATCATAAATATACACATATAGGTATATAAACAGTGTGGTAACCCTTGTGACTCTTAACAGAATGTTGTATTCATTATGATGTGAGTAGCAGAAAACTATAGTGCCGAACAGTGAATGTCCAAAGTGTACTATAGTGAGCTATGGCCATAGCGGCACTGTGAAGCGCAGCAGATAAAAACAAGTAAACTCACCCCATAAAGTGAGTATAACCAGGCGTCATCAGTGCCCGGTAGGGATACAAACAAGAGGAGTTCCTCAATTGCTGGATAAAACCATTGAAATAAAAGTAAATCAATGTAAACAAGGAAAAGTGTGGTCAATTCAACAACCAACATCCATTCTCATACGTTATGATCGTACATGTAACTTGACAAGGGTAGATGACTCAGGACTACATAATCCCTCGACCTTCACCCCCACTGGTGGTATGGTGCCACATGAGGTATCTACCTTTGAACAGGCGGTTCTTAAGGACATATGTGCCACCACCAACCAGAGACATTTCTGTAACATTCCCAATAATGAATTGATGGCCATAAAGACATTGGCTAATGATCCAACAATAACTATTAAACAAGCAGACAAGGGAGGTGCAACGGTCATCATGGCCACTACAGATTACGAGACTGAATGCCTGAGACAACTCAGCAATAGGCGGTATTATACACCCATTGCAAAAAACCCTACAGAAAGGTTAACCAGGGCTATTACATCATTGGTGTTCTCAGCTGAGACCCAAGGCTGGATAAGTAAAAAGGAAGCATCCTTTCTCATTAAACAAGAACCTAGGACTCCCTACTTTTACATACTTCCTAAGATTCACAAAGGGACTACTCCGGTACCGGGACGACCTATAGTCTCAGGAATAAACTCCATATTAGAACCATTGTCACAATTTTGTGACCATTTTCTACAGCCCATGGTTAAACTGATCCCCTCTTACATTCAGGATACTACTGATGTTCTTCGTCTACTTGACGAATTCCAATTCACCACAGACATTGACCTCCTCATCACTCTAGATGTGGAAGCACTCTACACCAACATCCCACAGAGGGCCACTTTAGATGTGATTGAGGAGGAACTAAGTTCACAGACGTGGGTATCCGTGACACCACCGGGATTCATCATGGAATGTGCAACTATAGCTCTTACTGAGAACTTTTTTGAGTTCAATGGCCAGATTTACCACCAGACACAAGGTACTTCCATGGGAAGTACCTTTGCGCCTAGTCTAGCCTGTCTCTATATGGCATCCTTTGAGGAGAAAATTATCTTCCAAGAAGGCAACCCATATCGATCCAACATACGTCTGTGGAAACGTTTTATAGATGATATCCTCATCTTTTGGACGGGCGATTCACAGACATATAATCAATTTTTTGAGTGGATTAATATTCAGAATCCATTTCTCAAATTTACTGGCACGGTTTCAGTCAACCAGATTGCATTTCTGGATTTGACCATCAGACTGAACAATGGCGTATTGTCTACAACCATGTTTAGAAAGAATACAGACCGCAACAGTCTACTACTTTATAGCAGTCACCATCCCAAGACCTTAAAGGAAAACCTCCCATTTGGTCAATTCCTACGGGTCAGGAGAAATTGCAGCACTCTTGATGATTACAAATCTGAATCAGCCATTCTTGCTAAGAACTTAGCAGCACGCGATTATCCACCACGGAGTATATCACTCTCGAGGAAAAGAGCTAGAAATAATAACCGCGAAGGTCTGCTAGAATCAAGAGAGAAATCCCAGTGTGAAACCTTGACTTGTGTCACCACGTTCACGCCAGTGTCAAACCAACTAACCAAGGTGATAAAAAAGCACTGGAATATACTCAACACAGGCACGCTGGCCTTGGAGAAACCGCGTTTTGCATTTAAACGCTCCATGAATCTCAAAGACATGTTGATCCGGACTAGACCTAAGGGGCGCAAGGGGACGCAACAATGTACACTTTGGCAACTACCACCTGTCAAAGGCCACTATCCATGTGGTATGTGTACGGCCTGTGCCTTCACTAAGATACATAAGTCTGTGACTCTCAATACTAATTTCATCTGGGAGCTAAGGTCTCATACAAACTGCAACACACAGAACTGCGTATATTTGATTACATGTCCTTGTGGACTATACTATGTAGGGATGACCACACGCCCCATCAAAATACGCATATCTGAACATCGCAGTAACTTCCGCTGCCAGAAGAACAATACCAAAATGTGCACACACTATTTAGAGAAACGCCACACTCCAGAAGCATTAGAATGGGTTGTTCTAGAATCATTTCCAAAAATCACGAAAGCGGCACTGCTTATCAAAGAACAGAGGTGGGTGCACAGATTGTCCTCCCATATTGGAGGACTGAATGAGGAAATCCCGTGGAATTCTCTCATTATTTAACATCGATGGCCTATAACATGGGTCAGGAGACTTTATTTGACAACTAGAGAAGGTGGTGATGAAATACAATCTGACCGGGCACTGATGGGTTAGCTTTGTGGTGCGGCTGGGATCCACCCTTGGACCCTACCCATCAATAATCCTCCTTGGAACACTGGCGATATTTCGCTACTCTCCTTTGGTCTGCGTGTCAATAAACCTCACATACTCCTCGCATATAATTTTCTGGCTAACATATTAAGGGACTTGAATACTTTCCCCTTCAGTCCAAATCACCATCACTCTTGACTGGGGGATGACAACAGACTAATTTTACTCATGGAATGGCTTTATACATCTTTCTAACTCTATCTGTGCATGAGACACTGACAGTTAATCTTCGATTGACTGTAGTGCTTTCTTTTCTTTTTTCTGATCATGACTGTTGGCTGTCTGACAGACCCTTATATTTACCTTTTGTGCCAGTTCTTAAACAATAAACACCTTTCCAATATGGCCGCTATACATCCGGTCACTTTGGCACGCACAGCTCTGTTTAACAGAAAGGATGGATTACATACAGAGTCTTTAAACAAGCCAACTCTCTATCGACCTTTCCCTTGACTACGATTGTCGGGGATTTATAGACTCTTACTGCCTATCATGCTATTTTATAACTCTGTTTGTATACCAAATAACACCATTCCAAGATGGCCGCTATACATCCAGCCACTTCTGCCTGTAATACTTCATTGACAGCAAGGTGGGACTATAAATTCAGTCCGCAAACAGAGCAGTTCACCTCCCGGACCCGGTAGATGTGGGTAGGTCGCTTGGAGATGTGCTATTGACACAGAAGTAAGTACGCTACTAGTGCGCGACAGATTGGTTATAGTTACTAGAACTTGACCCCCATTCTAGTTATGATTACATGACGCTCGGCAAATTCTGTAATACTCCCCGTTAATACAGTGTTATCTGTTTAATAATGGATTGGCCACCAATTTTTCTACTACCATCATACTATGTACCCACCGTAAAACCCTCTTAGT
This sequence comes from Calotriton arnoldi, assembly GCA_963921515.1. Lineage (NCBI taxonomy): Eukaryota > Metazoa > Chordata > Amphibia > Caudata > Salamandridae > Calotriton > Calotriton arnoldi. The sequence goes on along the minus strand of CAWUFW010006775.1, from coordinate 116,798 downwards.
TTTAAGACACTGTCTCCAACCAGTGTGAGTTATTTGGTGGGAATGTCAGCATAGTATAGAGTACGCAGCGTGTGCGGGCTTACATTTATATCATGTGTTCATGCACGGGGCTATGGATAGACCTTACCTGCTTATGAACGGGGCTACGGATAGACTTTACTTGGTCATCCCAGCATGAGTGTTGTTCCTTCCCCATTTCCTTACGGGGGAATAAGAATCTAGAGGTGCAGTATGAGTGTTGTTTCTTCCCCATTTCCTTATGGGGGAATCAGAGTTTAGAGGTGCTACATGATTACTGATGACTTTGATTGTCCATTGATATGGGATATTTAACCCGGGGCCACAATATCAAGTTACATGTACGATCATAACGTATGAGAATGGATGTTGGTTGTTGAATTGACCACACTTTTCCTTGTTTACATTGATTTACTTTTATTTCAATGGTTTTATCCAGCAATTGAGGAACTCCTCTTGTTTGTATCCCTACCGGGCACTGATGACGCCTGGTTATACTCACTTTATGGGGTGAGTTTACTTGTTTTTATCTGCTGCGCTTCACAGTGCCGCTATGGCCATAGCTCACTATAGTACACTTTGGACATTCACTGTTCGGCACTATAGTTTTCTGCTACTCACATCATAATGAATACAACATTCTGTTAAGAGTCACAAGGGTTACCACACTGTTTATATACCTATATGTGTATATTTATGATTCATGTTCCTTTTTCTCACCAACATAGGTAGGATCAGGGATTGACAGGTATACTTACGTAGGTAATGAATCGGCTGCGGTGAGTATTTGGCCACCGCACCGTGTGTATGTGTAGATAGTCTACCTTTTATAGAGGTCCTGACGAATCGCATGTAGATCTTGACAACAAGCGTGAAACATGTTGACCTTCCTTTAAGAATGATGATGCCTTACTTGAGACATAATACTCACTTTTGAGCATCACATTATCACTCTTTTAATTAGGGTAGGAGACCATTTGAATAAATCACATTTAATGGAACTCCCAACTCTATTTTAGATCACACATTCAACTTTACACATCTACACAATTCTGGCCCCATACCCCCACTTCACCATACGGCTATTGGAAGAAGATCTCCGATAAAGAGCCCCTACTATAGGGAGCCCGTTGGGTATTGCACCGCCGACCCGACGAGGAGCAGCCCAGATGATGAAGCATGACACCCTTTGGGTGTGTGAGGGCATTACAATCCAATAATTGGACTTCCCACCTTGAACCAAATTTGGATCAGGTCGGTGTCACTTCCCTTGTGTTGACAACCATCAGGAACAGCATATCTGTATACTTTCATTAGTTCACTCAGGGCGTTTATGCTGGACCTTCCTCCATTCCGATAGGAGGAGAAAGCCCGTCGGTCCCCCCCCCTTTTTGTTTCCTTATACTTAGCACGGCTGACCCCCGTGGGACCCTCTTTCTGGTGGGTAAAGACTTGCTCTATCCCCCCTTATTTAAATCTGACACTACTATCACGAGTGTTCGTTCTATTCCCCAAATAGTTTTTTCTAAACCTACTGATTCATCTGGTACCCGACTATGGAAGGCCAGGGCCTCAGTTATGGAGAAGAACTAGCAGCAGAGATTTTGAGGGCACCATCTATTCTGGGAGCGGATAATGGTGGTGCCACTGGTAGTCAGTCAGAGGATTGGCAATCCCTCTCGGTGATGAAAAGAGAGTGGGTGAGGATAACCCTACATGGGGCCCTCATGACGGAATATTTAAGGGCAAATATTTCTCCCAATGGCCTGATTGTAAAGAATTTCCCAAGGATTTTCTTGGAGGACGCCATATTTAAGACAGAATGGTCCCAGATTGCGTGGAAGTGCACGAGGGATTTACTCATTCTGGTGATCAATACAGCCAAGAGACTGGCAGATGAACTACTCACCAGGATACAACTAGCTGAGAGTACCCTCAAAAGTGCTCTACCGAGCCTTAACTTTAAATCTAAACTCACTGAGCTTAACAATGAAATTGCCGAACATAAGGAATACCTTATGAAGCAAAAGGTAGCCAAACTCCAGAAGGATGTTCGGCGCTTCGACAAGGAGAAGGTATACCCATACCTCAAACAAGATTTTACACCACCTGACAACCTCTCAGATACCACTTCGAACTCCACGAGACGGAGTTCATCTAATAATAGTGACTCTAGCGGAGAGAACTGGAATATCGATCAGAATAGAAGAGGTGGTAGACAAGGATACTTTGGTTATCAACAACCACATTATCAACCCCCTCCATTTCAGGGACAAGGCTACTGGCAATACCCGATGTACAATCATGGCCCCCCCTTTGGACCCCCAGGCATGGGCCAACCTTTTTTAGGCAGAGGTTGGGGCAGAGGGCGCGGGCGAAAAAGAGGGAACTCACAAGAAAAGAGAGTTCAGTGGGAAGAACCACAACAACGAACAATGGAAACACGGAGCTACACGAAAAAGAGACCCTAGTGGTCAATTTATCAACTAGGATATTGACTGAGATAGAGGTGAAGGTTTTACAAAAAGGTCTGGGTTTTGTCCCAACCCCTAAGATTGATCAATTTAAACAACTTTGTGAAGTTCAACAATTCTTCCGCAAAGTTCGTCTTAAGGCTTTCTTTGTAAATAAACCACAGACAAGGGTAGATGACTCAGGACTACATAATCCCTCGACCTTCACCCCCACTGGTGGTATGGTGCCACATGAGGTATCTACCTTTGAACAGGCGGTTCTTAAGGACATATGTGCCACCACCAACCAGAGACATTTCTGTAACATTCCCAATAATGAATTGATGGCCATAAAGACATTGGCTAATGATCCAACAATAACTATTAAACAAGCAGACAAGGGAGGTGCAACGGTCATCATGGCCACTACAGATTACGAGACTGAATGCCTGAGACAACTCAGCAATAGGCGGTATTATACACCCATTGCAAAAAACCCTACAGAAAGGTTAACCAGGGCTATTACATCATTGGTGTTCTCAGCTGAGACCCAAGGCTGGATAAGTAAAAAGGAAGCATCCTTTCTCATTAAACAAGAACCTAGGACTCCCTACTTTTACATACTTCCTAAGATTCACAAAGGGACTACTCCGGTACCGGGACGACCTATAGTCTCAGGAATAAACTCCATATTAGAACCATTGTCACAATTTTGTGACCATTTTCTACAGCCCATGGTTAAACTGATCCCCTCTTACATTCAGGATACTACTGATGTTCTTCGTCTACTTGACGAATTCCAATTCACCACAGACATTGACCTCCTCATCACTCTAGATGTGGAAGCACTCTACACCAACATCCCACAGAGGGCCACTTTAGATGTGATTGAGGAGGAACTAAGTTCACAGACGTGGGTATCCGTGACACCACCGGGATTCATCATGGAATGTGCAACTATAGCTCTTACTGAGAACTTTTTTGAGTTCAATGGCCAGATTTACCACCAGACACAAGGTACTTCCATGGGAAGTACCTTTGCGCCTAGTCTAGCCTGTCTCTATATGGCATCCTTTGAGGAGAAAATTATCTTCCAAGAAGGCAACCCATATCGATCCAACATACGTCTGTGGAAACGTTTTATAGATGATATCCTCATCTTTTGGACGGGCGATTCACAGACATATAATCAATTTTTTGAGTGGATTAATATTCAGAATCCATTTCTCAAATTTACTGGCACGGTTTCAGTCAACCAGATTGCATTTCTGGATTTGACCATCAGACTGAACAATGGCGTATTGTCTACAACCATGTTTAGAAAGAATACAGACCGCAACAGTCTACTACTTTATAGCAGTCACCATCCCAAGACCTTAAAGGAAAACCTCCCATTTGGTCAATTCCTACGGGTCAGGAGAAATTGCAGCACTCTTGATGATTACAAATCTGAATCAGCCATTCTTGCTAAGAACTTAGCAGCACGCGATTATCCACCACGGAGTATATCACTCTCGAGGAAAAGAGCTAGAAATAATAACCGCGAAGGTCTGCTAGAATCAAGAGAGAAATCCCAGTGTGAAACCTTGACTTGTGTCACCACGTTCACGCCAGTGTCAAACCAACTAACCAAGGTGATAAAAAAGCACTGGAATATACTCAACACAGGCACGCTGGCCTTGGAGAAACCGCGTTTTGCATTTAAACGCTCCATGAATCTCAAAGACATGTTGATCCGGACTAGACCTAAGGGGCGCAAGGGGACGCAACAATGTACACTTTGGCAACTACCACCTGTCAAAGGCCACTATCCATGTGGTATGTGTACGGCCTGTGCCTTCACTAAGATACATAAGTCTGTGACTCTCAATACTAATTTCATCTGGGAGCTAAGGTCTCATACAAACTGCAACACACAGAACTGCGTATATTTGATTACATGTCCTTGTGGACTATACTATGTAGGGATGACCACACGCCCCATCAAAATACGCATATCTGAACATCGCAGTAACTTCCGCTGCCAGAAGAACAATACCAAAATGTGCACACACTATTTAGAGAAACGCCACACTCCAGAAGCATTAGAATGGGTTGTTCTAGAATCATTTCCAAAAATCACGAAAGCGGCACTGCTTATCAAAGAACAGAGGTGGGTGCACAGATTGTCCTCCCATATTGGAGGACTGAATGAGGAAATCCCGTGGAATTCTCTCATTATTTAACATCGATGGCCTATAACATGGGTCAGGAGACTTTATTTGACAACTAGAGAAGGTGGTGATGAAATACAATCTGACCGGGCACTGATGGGTTAGCTTTGTGGTGCGGCTGGGATCCACCCTTGGACCCTACCCATCAATAATCCTCCTTGGAACACTGGCGATATTTCGCTACTCTCCTTTGGTCTGCGTGTCAATAAACCTCACATACTCCTCGCATATAATTTTCTGGCTAACATATTAAGGGACTTGAATACTTTCCCCTTCAGTCCAAATCACCATCACTCTTGACTGGGGGATGACAACAGACTAATTTTACTCATGGAATGGCTTTATACATCTTTCTAACTCTATCTGTGCATGAGACACTGACAGTTAATCTTCGATTGACTGTAGTGCTTTCTTTTCTTTTTTCTGATCATGACTGTTGGCTGTCTGACAGACCCTTATATTTACCTTTTGTGCCAGTTCTTAAACAATAAACACCTTTCCAATATGGCCGCTATACATCCGGTCACTTTGGCACGCACAGCTCTGTTTAACAGAAAGGATGGATTACATACAGAGTCTTTAAACAAGCCAACTCTCTATCGACCTTTCCCTTGACTACGATTGTCGGGGATTTATAGACTCTTACTGCCTATCATGCTATTTTATAACTCTGTTTGTATACCAAATAACACCATTCCAAGATGGCCGCTATACATCCAGCCACTTCTGCCTGTAATACTTCATTGACAGCAAGGTGGGACTATAAATTCAGTCCGCAAACAGAGCAGTTCACCTCCCGGACCCGGTAGATGTGGGTAGGTCGCTTGGAGATGTGCTATTGACACAGAAGTAAGTACGCTACTAGTGCGCGACAGATTGGTTATAGTTACTAGAACTTGACCCCCATTCTAGTTATGATTACATGACGCTCGGCAAATTCTGTAATACTCCCCGTTAATACAGTGTTATCTGTTTAATAATGGATTGGCCACCAATTTTTCTACTACCATCATACTATGTACCCACCGTAAAACCCTCTTAGTTTTAAGACACTGTCTCCAACCAGTGTGAGTTATTTGGTGGGAATGTCAGCATAGTATAGAGTACGCAGCGTGTGCGGGCTTACATTTATATCATGTGTTCATGCACGGGGCTATGGATAGACCTTACCTGCTTATGAACGGGGCTACGGATAGACTTTACTTGGTCATCCCAGCATGAGTGTTGTTCCTTCCCCATTTCCTTACGGGGGAATAAGAATCTAGAGGTGCAGTATGAGTGTTGTTTCTTCCCCATTTCCTTATGGGGGAATCAGAGTTTAGAGGTGCTACATGATTACTGATGACTTTGATTGTCCATTGATATGGGATATTTAACCCGGGGCCACAATATCAAGTTACATGTACGATCATAACGTATGAGAATGGATGTTGGTTGTTGAATTGACCACACTTTTCCTTGTTTACATTGATTTACTTTTATTTCAATGGTTTTATCCAGCAATTGAGGAACTCCTCTTGTTTGTATCCCTACCGGGCACTGATGACGCCTGGTTATACTCACTTTATGGGGTGAGTTTACTTGTTTTTATCTGCTGCGCTTCACAGTGCCGCTATGGCCATAGCTCACTATAGTACACTTTGGACATTCACTGTTCGGCACTATAGTTTTCTGCTACTCACATCATAATGAATACAACATTCTGTTAAGAGTCACAAGGGTTACCACACTGTTTATATACCTATATGTGTATATTTATGATTCATGTTCCTTTTTCTCACCAACATAGGTAGGATCAGGGATTGACAGGTATACTTACGTAGGTAATGAATCGGCTGCGGTGAGTATTTGGCCACCGCACCGTGTGTATGTGTAGATAGTCTACCTTTTATAGAGGTCCTGACGAATCGCATGTAGATCTTGACAACAAGCGTGAAACATGTTGACCTTCCTTTAAGAATGATGATGCCTTACTTGAGACATAATACTCACTTTTGAGCATCACATTATCACTCTTTTAATTAGGGTAGGAGACCATTTGAATAAATCACATTTAATGGAACTCCCAACTCTATTTTAGATCACACATTCAACTTTACACATCTACACAATTCTGGCCCCATACCCCCACTTCACCATACGGCTATTGGAAGAAGATCTCCGATAAAGAGCCCCTACTATAGGGAGCCCGTTGGGTATTGCACCGCCGACCCGACGAGGAGCAGCCCAGATGATGAAGCATGACACCCTTTGGGTGTGTGAGGGCATTACAATCCAATAATTGGACTTCCCACCTTGAACCAAATTTGGATCAGGTCGGTGTCACTTCCCTTGTGTTGACAACCATCAGGAACAGCATATCTGTATACTTTCATTAGTTCACTCAGGGCGTTTATGCTGGACCTTCCTCCATTCCGATAGGAGGAGAAAGCCCGTCGGTCCCCCCCTTTTTGTTTCCTTATACTTAGCACGGCTGACCCCCGTGGGACCCTCTTTCTGGTGGGTAAAGACTTGCTCTATCCCCCTTATTTAAATCTGACACTACTATCACGAGTGTTCGTTCTATTCCCCAAATAGTTTTTTCTAAACCTACTGATTCATCTGGTACCCGACTATGGAAGGCCAGGGCCTCAGTTATGGAGAAGAACTAGCAGCAGAGATTTTGAGGGCACCATCTATTCTGGGAGCGGATAATGGTGGTGCCACTGGTAGTCAGTCAGAGGATTGGCAATCCCTCTCGGTGATGAAAAGAGAGTGGGTGAGGATAACCCTACATGGGGCCCTCATGACGGAATATTTAAGGGCAAATATTTCTCCCAATGGCCTGATTGTAAAGAATTTCCCAAGGATTTTCTTGGAGGACGCCATATTTAAGACAGAATGGTCCCAGATTGCGTGGAAGTGCACGAGGGATTTACTCATTCTGGTGATCAATACAGCCAAGAGACTGGCAGATGAACTACTCACCAGGATACAACTAGCTGAGAGTACCCTCAAAAGTGCTCTACCGAGCCTTAACTTTAAATCTAAACTCACTGAGCTTAACAATGAAATTGCCGAACATAAGGAATACCTTATGAAGCAAAAGGTAGCCAAACTCCAGAAGGATGTTCGGCGCTTCGACAAGGAGAAGGTATACCCATACCTCAAACAAGATTTTACACCACCTGACAACCTCTCAGATACCACTTCGAACTCCACGAGACGGAGTTCATCTAATAATAGTGACTCTAGCGGAGAGAACTGGAATATCGATCAGAATAGAAGAGGTGGTAGACAAGGATACTTTGGTTATCAACAACCACATTATCAACCCCCTCCATTTCAGGGACAAGGCTACTGGCAATACCCGATGTACAATCATGGCCCCCCCCTTTGGACCCCCAGGCATGGGCCAACCTTTTTTAGGCAGAGGTTGGGGCAGAGGGCGCGGGCGAAAAAGAGGGAACTCACAAGAAAAGAGAGTTCAGTGGGAAGAACCACAACAACGAACAATGGAAACACGGAGCTACACGAAAAAGAGACCCTAGTGGTCAATTTATCAACTAGGATATTGACTGAGATAGAGGTGAAGGTTTTACAAAAAGGTCTGGGTTTTGTCCCAACCCCTAAGATTGATCAATTTAAACAACTTTGTGAAGTTCAACAATTCTTCCGCAAAGTTCGTCTTAAGGCTTTCTTTGTAAATAAACCACAGACAAGGGTAGATGACTCAGGACTACATAATCCCTCGACCTTCACCCCCACTGGTGGTATGGTGCCACATGAGGTATCTACCTTTGAACAGGCGGTTCTTAAGGACATATGTGCCACCACCAACCAGAGACATTTCTGTAACATTCCCAATAATGAATTGATGGCCATAAAGACATTGGCTAATGATCCAACAATAACTATTAAACAAGCAGACAAGGGAGGTGCAACGGTCATCATGGCCACTACAGATTACGAGACTGAATGCCTGAGACAACTCAGCAATAGGCGGTATTATACACCCATTGCAAAAAACCCTACAGAAAGGTTAACCAGGGCTATTACATCATTGGTGTTCTCAGCTGAGACCCAAGGCTGGATAAGTAAAAAGGAAGCATCCTTTCTCATTAAACAAGAACCTAGGACTCCCTACTTTTACATACTTCCTAAGATTCACAAAGGGACTACTCCGGTACCGGGACGACCTATAGTCTCAGGAATAAACTCCATATTAGAACCATTGTCACAATTTTGTGACCATTTTCTACAGCCCATGGTTAAACTGATCCCCTCTTACATTCAGGATACTACTGATGTTCTTCGTCTACTTGACGAATTCCAATTCACCACAGACATTGACCTCCTCATCACTCTAGATGTGGAAGCACTCTACACCAACATCCCACAGAGGGCCACTTTAGATGTGATTGAGGAGGAACTAAGTTCACAGACGTGGGTATCCGTGACACCACCGGGATTCATCATGGAATGTGCAACTATAGCTCTTACTGAGAACTTTTTTGAGTTCAATGGCCAGATTTACCACCAGACACAAGGTACTTCCATGGGAAGTACCTTTGCGCCTAGTCTAGCCTGTCTCTATATGGCATCCTTTGAGGAGAAAATTATCTTCCAAGAAGGCAACCCATATCGATCCAACATACGTCTGTGGAAACGTTTTATAGATGATATCCTCATCTTTTGGACGGGCGATTCACAGACATATAATCAATTTTTTGAGTGGATTAATATTCAGAATCCATTTCTCAAATTTACTGGCACGGTTTCAGTCAACCAGATTGCATTTCTGGATTTGACCATCAGACTGAACAATGGCGTATTGTCTACAACCATGTTTAGAAAGAATACAGACCGCAACAGTCTACTACTTTATAGCAGTCACCATCCCAAGACCTTAAAGGAAAACCTCCCATTTGGTCAATTCCTACGGGTCAGGAGAAATTGCAGCACTCTTGATGATTACAAATCTGAATCAGCCATTCTTGCTAAGAACTTAGCAGCACGCGATTATCCACCACGGAGTATATCACTCTCGAGGAAAAGAGCTAGAAATAATAACCGCGAAGGTCTGCTAGAATCAAGAGAGAAATCCCAGTGTGAAACCTTGACTTGTGTCACCACGTTCACGCCAGTGTCAAACCAACTAACCAAGGTGATAAAAAAGCACTGGAATATACTCAACACAGGCACGCTGGCCTTGGAGAAACCGCGTTTTGCATTTAAACGCTCCATGAATCTCAAAGACATGTTGATCCGGACTAGACCTAAGGGGCGCAAGGGGACGCAACAATGTACACTTTGGCAACTACCACCTGTCAAAGGCCACTATCCATGTGGTATGTGTACGGCCTGTGCCTTCACTAAGATACATAAGTCTGTGACTCTCAATACTAATTTCATCTGGGAGCTAAGGTCTCATACAAACTGCAACACACAGAACTGCGTATATTTGATTACATGTCCTTGTGGACTATACTATGTAGGGATGACCACACGCCCCATCAAAATACGCATATCTGAACATCGCAGTAACTTCCGCTGCCAGAAGAACAATACCAAAATGTGCACACACTATTTAGAGAAACGCCACACTCCAGAAGCATTAGAATGGGTTGTTCTAGAATCATTTCCAAAAATCACGAAAGCGGCACTGCTTATCAAAGAACAGAGGTGGGTGCACAGATTGTCCTCCCATATTGGAGGACTGAATGAGAAATCCCGTGGAATTCTCTCATTATTTAACATCGATGGCCTATAACATGGGTCAGGAGACTTTATTTGACAACTAGAGAAGGTGGTGATGAAATACAATCTGACCGGGCACTGATGGGTTAGCTTTGTGGTGCGGCTGGGATCCACCCTTGGACCCTACCCATCAATAATCCTCCTTGGAACACTGGCGATATTTCGCTACTCTCCTTTGGTCTGCGTGTCAATAAACCTCACATACTCCTCGCATATAATTTTCTGGCTAACATATTAAGGGACTTGAATACTTTCCCCTTCAGTCCAAATCACCATCACTCTTGACTGGGGGATGACAACAGACTAATTTTACTCATGGAATGGCTTTATACATCTTTCTAACTCTATCTGTGCATGAGACACTGACAGTTAATCTTCGATTGACTGTAGTGCTTTCTTTTCTTTTTTCTGATCATGACTGTTGGCTGTCTGACAGACCCTTATATTTACCTTTTGTGCCAGTTCTTAAACAATAAACACCTTTCCAATATGGCCGCTATACATCCGGTCACTTTGGCACGCACAGCTCTGTTTAACAGAAAGGATGGATTACATACAGAGTCTTTAAACAAGCCAACTCTCTATCGACCTTTCCCTTGACTACGATTGTCGGGGATTTATAGACTCTTACTGCCTATCATGCTATTTTATAACTCTGTTTGTATACCAAATAACACCATTCCAAGATGGCCGCTATACATCCAGCCACTTCTGCCTGTAATACTTCATTGACAGCAAGGTGGGACTATAAATTCAGTCCGCAAACAGAGCAGTTCACCTCCCGGACCCGGTAGATGTGGGTAGGTCGCTTGGAGATGTGCTATTGACACAGAAGTAAGTACGCTACTAGTGCGCGACAGATTGGTTATAGTTACTAGAACTTGACCCCCATTCTAGTTATGATTACATGACGCTCGGCAAATTCTGTAATACTCCCCGTTAATACAGTGTTATCTGTTTAATAATGGATTGGCCACCAATTTTTCTACTACCATCATACTATGTACCCACCGTAAAACCCTCTTAGTTTTAAGACACTGTCTCCAACCAGTGTGAGTTATTTGGTGGGAATGTCAGCATAGTATAGAGTACGCAGCGTGTGCGGGCTTACATTTATATCATGTGTTCATGCACGGGGCTATGGATAGACCTTACCTGCTTATGAACGGGGCTACGGATAGACTTTACTTGGTCATCCCAGCATGAGTGTTGTTCCTTCCCCATTTCCTTACGGGGGAATAAGAATCTAGAGGTGCAGTATGAGTGTTGTTTCTTCCCCATTTCCTTATGGGGGAATCAGAGTTTAGAGGTGCTACATGATTACTGATGACTTTGATTGTCCATTGATATGGGATATTTAACCCGGGGCCACAATATCAAGTTACATGTACGATCATAACGTATGAGAATGGATGTTGGTTGTTGAATTGACCACACTTTTCCTTGTTTACATTGATTTACTTTTATTTCAATGGTTTTATCCAGCAATTGAGGAACTCCTCTTGTTTGTATCCCTACCGGGCACTGATGACGCCTGGTTATACTCACTTTATGGGGTGAGTTTACTTGTTTTTATCTGCTGCGCTTCACAGTGCCGCTATGGCCATAGCTCACTATAGTACACTTTGGACATTCACTGTTCGGCACTATAGTTTTCTGCTACTCACATCATAATGAATACAACATTCTGTTAAGAGTCACAAGGGTTACCACACTGTTTATATACCTATATGTGTATATTTATGATTCATGTTCCTTTTTCTCACCAACATAGGTAGGATCAGGGATTGACAGGTATACTTACGTAGGTAATGAATCGGCTGCGGTGAGTATTTGGCCACCGCACCGTGTGTATGTGTAGATAGTCTACCTTTTATAGAGGTCCTGACGAATCGCATGTAGATCTTGACAACAAGCGTGAAACATGTTGACCTTCCTTTAAGAATGATGATGCCTTACTTGAGACATAATACTCACTTTTGAGCATCACATTATCACTCTTTTAATTAGGGTAGGAGACCATTTGAATAAATCACATTTAATGGAACTCCCAACTCTATTTTAGATCACACATTCAACTTTACACATCTACACAATTCTGGCCCCATACCCCCACTTCACCATACGGCTATTGGAAGAAGATCTCCGATAAAGAGCCCCTACTATAGGGAGCCCGTTGGGTATTGCACCGCCGACCCGACGAGGAGCAGCCCAGATGATGAAGCATGACACCCTTTGGGTGTGTGAGGGCATTACAATCCAATAATTGGACTTCCCACCTTGAACCAAATTTGGATCAGGTCGGTGTCACTTCCCTTGTGTTGACAACCATCAGGAACAGCATATCTGTATACTTTCATTAGTTCACTCAGGGCGTTTATGCTGGACCTTCCTCCATTCCGATAGGAGGAGAAAGCCCGTCGGTCCCCCCCTTTTTGTTTCCTTATACTTAGCACGGCTGACCCCCGTGGGACCCTCTTTCTGGTGGGTAAAGACTTGCTCTATCCCCCTTATTTAAATCTGACACTACTATCACGAGTGTTCGTTCTATTCCCCAAATAGTTTTTTCTAAACCTACTGATTCATCTGGTACCCGACTATGGAAGGCCAGGGCCTCAGTTATGGAGAAGAACTAGCAGCAGAGATTTTGAGGGCACCATCTATTCTGGGAGCGGATAATGGTGGTGCCACTGGTAGTCAGTCAGAGGATTGGCAATCCCTCTCGGTGATGAAAAGAGAGTGGGTGAGGATAACCCTACATGGGGCCCTCATGACGGAATATTTAAGGGCAAATATTTCTCCCAATGGCCTGATTGTAAAGAATTTCCCAAGGATTTTCTTGGAGGACGCCATATTTAAGACAGAATGGTCCCAGATTGCGTGGAAGTGCACGAGGGATTTACTCATTCTGGTGATCAATACAGCCAAGAGACTGGCAGATGAACTACTCACCAGGATACAACTAGCTGAGAGTACCCTCAAAAGTGCTCTACCGAGCCTTAACTTTAAATCTAAACTCACTGAGCTTAACAATGAAATTGCCGAACATAAGGAATACCTTATGAAGCAAAAGGTAGCCAAACTCCAGAAGGATGTTCGGCGCTTCGACAAGGAGAAGGTATACCCATACCTCAAACAAGATTTTACACCACCTGACAACCTCTCAGATACCACTTCGAACTCCACGAGACGGAGTTCATCTAATAATAGTGACTCTAGCGGAGAGAACTGGAATATCGATCAGAATAGAAGAGGTGGTAGACAAGGATACTTTGGTTATCAACAACCACATTATCAACCCCCTCCATTTCAGGGACAAGGCTACTGGCAATACCCGATGTACAATCATGGCCCCCCCCTTTGGACCCCCAGGCATGGGCCAACCTTTTTTAGGCAGAGGTTGGGGCAGAGGGCGCGGGCGAAAAAGAGGGAACTCACAAGAAAAGAGAGTTCAGTGGGAAGAACCACAACAACGAACAATGGAAACACGGAGCTACACGAAAAAGAGACCCTAGTGGTCAATTTATCAACTAGGATATTGACTGAGATAGAGGTGAAGGTTTTACAAAAAGGTCTGGGTTTTGTCCCAACCCCTAAGATTGATCAATTTAAACAACTTTGTGAAGTTCAACAATTCTTCCGCAAAGTTCGTCTTAAGGCTTTCTTTGTAAATAAACCACAGACAAGGGTAGATGACTCAGGACTACATAATCCCTCGACCTTCACCCCCACTGGTGGTATGGTGCCACATGAGGTATCTACCTTTGAACAGGCGGTTCTTAAGGACATATGTGCCACCACCAACCAGAGACATTTCTGTAACATTCCCAATAATGAATTGATGGCCATAAAGACATTGGCTAATGATCCAACAATAACTATTAAACAAGCAGACAAGGGAGGTGCAACGGTCATCATGGCCACTACAGATTACGAGACTGAATGCCTGAGACAACTCAGCAATAGGCGGTATTATACACCCATTGCAAAAAACCCTACAGAAAGGTTAACCAGGGCTATTACATCATTGGTGTTCTCAGCTGAGACCCAAGGCTGGATAAGTAAAAAGGAAGCATCCTTTCTCATTAAACAAGAACCTAGGACTCCCTACTTTTACATACTTCCTAAGATTCACAAAGGGACTACTCCGGTACCGGGACGACCTATAGTCTCAGGAATAAACTCCATATTAGAACCATTGTCACAATTTTGTGACCATTTTCTACAGCCCATGGTTAAACTGATCCCCTCTTACATTCAGGATACTACTGATGTTCTTCGTCTACTTGACGAATTCCAATTCACCACAGACATTGACCTCCTCATCACTCTAGATGTGGAAGCACTCTACACCAACATCCCACAGAGGGCCACTTTAGATGTGATTGAGGAGGAACTAAGTTCACAGACGTGGGTATCCGTGACACCACCGGGATTCATCATGGAATGTGCAACTATAGCTCTTACTGAGAACTTTTTTGAGTTCAATGGCCAGATTTACCACCAGACACAAGGTACTTCCATGGGAAGTACCTTTGCGCCTAGTCTAGCCTGTCTCTATATGGCATCCTTTGAGGAGAAAATTATCTTCCAAGAAGGCAACCCATATCGATCCAACATACGTCTGTGGAAACGTTTTATAGATGATATCCTCATCTTTTGGACGGGCGATTCACAGACATATAATCAATTTTTTGAGTGGATTAATATTCAGAATCCATTTCTCAAATTTACTGGCACGGTTTCAGTCAACCAGATTGCATTTCTGGATTTGACCATCAGACTGAACAATGGCGTATTGTCTACAACCATGTTTAGAAAGAATACAGACCGCAACAGTCTACTACTTTATAGCAGTCACCATCCCAAGACCTTAAAGGAAAACCTCCCATTTGGTCAATTCCTACGGGTCAGGAGAAATTGCAGCACTCTTGATGATTACAAATCTGAATCAGCCATTCTTGCTAAGAACTTAGCAGCACGCGATTATCCACCACGGAGTATATCACTCTCGAGGAAAAGAGCTAGAAATAATAACCGCGAAGGTCTGCTAGAATCAAGAGAGAAATCCCAGTGTGAAACCTTGACTTGTGTCACCACGTTCACGCCAGTGTCAAACCAACTAACCAAGGTGATAAAAAAGCACTGGAATATACTCAACACAGGCACGCTGGCCTTGGAGAAACCGCGTTTTGCATTTAAACGCTCCATGAATCTCAAAGACATGTTGATCCGGACTAGACCTAAGGGGCGCAAGGGGACGCAACAATGTACACTTTGGCAACTACCACCTGTCAAAGGCCACTATCCATGTGGTATGTGTACGGCCTGTGCCTTCACTAAGATACATAAGTCTGTGACTCTCAATACTAATTTCATCTGGGAGCTAAGGTCTCATACAAACTGCAACACACAGAACTGCGTATATTTGATTACATGTCCTTGTGGACTATACTATGTAGGGATGACCACACGCCCCATCAAAATACGCATATCTGAACATCGCAGTAACTTCCGCTGCCAGAAGAACAATACCAAAATGTGCACACACTATTTAGAGAAACGCCACACTCCAGAAGCATTAGAATGGGTTGTTCTAGAATCATTTCCAAAAATCACGAAAGCGGCACTGCTTATCAAAGAACAGAGGTGGGTGCACAGATTGTCCTCCCATATTGGAGGACTGAATGAGGAAATCCCGTGGAATTCTCTCATTATTTAACATCGATGGCCTATAACATGGGTCAGGAGACTTTATTTGACAACTAGAGAAGGTGGTGATGAAATACAATCTGACCGGGCACTGATGGGTTAGCTTTGTGGTGCGGCTGGGATCCACCCTTGGACCCTACCCATCAATAATCCTCCTTGGAACACTGGCGATATTTCGCTACTCTCCTTTGGTCTGCGTGTCAATAAACCTCACATACTCCTCGCATATAATTTTCTGGCTAACATATTAAGGGACTTGAATACTTTCCCCTTCAGTCCAAATCACCATCACTCTTGACTGGGGGATGACAACAGACTAATTTTACTCATGGAATGGCTTTATACATCTTTCTAACTCTATCTGTGCATGAGACACTGACAGTTAATCTTCGATTGACTGTAGTGCTTTCTTTTCTTTTTTCTGATCATGACTGTTGGCTGTCTGACAGACCCTTATATTTACCTTTTGTGCCAGTTCTTAAACAATAAACACCTTTCCAATATGGCCGCTATACATCCGGTCACTTTGGCACGCACAGCTCTGTTTAACAGAAAGGATGGATTACATACAGAGTCTTTAAACAAGCCAACTCTCTATCGACCTTTCCCTTGACTACGATTGTCGGGGATTTATAGACTCTTACTGCCTATCATGCTATTTTATAACTCTGTTTGTATACCAAATAACACCATTCCAAGATGGCCGCTATACATCCAGCCACTTCTGCCTGTAATACTTCATTGACAGCAAGGTGGGACTATAAATTCAGTCCGCAAACAGAGCAGTTCACCTCCCGGACCCGGTAGATGTGGGTAGGTCGCTTGGAGATGTGCTATTGACACAGAAGTAAGTACGCTACTAGTGCGCGACAGATTGGTTATAGTTACTAGAACTTGACCCCCATTCTAGTTATGATTACATGACGCTCGGCAAATTCTGTAATACTCCCCGTTAATACAGTGTTATCTGTTTAATAATGGATTGGCCACCAATTTTTCTACTACCATCATACTATGTACCCACCGTAAAACCCTCTTAGTTTTAAGACACTGTCTCCAACCAGTGTGAGTTATTTGGTGGGAATGTCAGCATAGTATAGAGTACGCAGCGTGTGCGGGCTTACATTTATATCATGTGTTCATGCACGGGGCTATGGATAGACCTTACCTGCTTATGAACGGGGCTACGGATAGACTTTACTTGGTCATCCCAGCATGAGTGTTGTTCCTTCCCCATTTCCTTACGGGGGAATAAGAATCTAGAGGTGCAGTATGAGTGTTGTTTCTTCCCCATTTCCTTATGGGGGAATCAGAGTTTAGAGGTGCTACATGATTACTGATGACTTTGATTGTCCATTGATATGGGATATTTAACCCGGGGCCACAATATCAAGTTACATGTACGATCATAACGTATGAGAATGGATGTTGGTTGTTGAATTGACCACACTTTTCCTTGTTTACATTGATTTACTTTTATTTCAATGGTTTTATCCAGCAATTGAGGAACTCCTCTTGTTTGTATCCCTACCGGGCACTGATGACGCCTGGTTATACTCACTTTATGGGGTGAGTTTACTTGTTTTTATCTGCTGCGCTTCACAGTGCCGCTATGGCCATAGCTCACTATAGTACACTTTGGACATTCACTGTTCGGCACTATAGTTTTCTGCTACTCACATCATAATGAATACAACATTCTGTTAAGAGTCACAAGGGTTACCACACTGTTTATATACCTATATGTGTATATTTATGATTCATGTTCCTTTTTCTCACCAACATAGGTAGGATCAGGGATTGACAGGTATACTTACGTAGGTAATGAATCGGCTGCGGTGAGTATTTGGCCACCGCACCGTGTGTATGTGTAGATAGTCTACCTTTTATAGAGGTCCTGACGAATCGCATGTAGATCTTGACAACAAGCGTGAAACATGTTGACCTTCCTTTAAGAATGATGATGCCTTACTTGAGACATAATACTCACTTTTGAGCATCACATTATCACTCTTTTAATTAGGGTAGGAGACCATTTGAATAAATCACATTTAATGGAACTCCCAACTCTATTTTAGATCACACATTCAACTTTACACATCTACACAATTCTGGCCCCATACCCCCACTTCACCATACGGCTATTGGAAGAAGATCTCCGATAAAGAGCCCCTACTATAGGGAGCCCGTTGGGTATTGCACCGCCGACCCGACGAGGAGCAGCCCAGATGATGAAGCATGACACCCTTTGGGTGTGTGAGGGCATTACAATCCAATAATTGGACTTCCCACCTTGAACCAAATTTGGATCAGGTCGGTGTCACTTCCCTTGTGTTGACAACCATCAGGAACAGCATATCTGTATACTTTCATTAGTTCACTCAGGGCGTTTATGCTGGACCTTCCTCCATTCCGATAGGAGGAGAAAGCCCGTCGGTCCCCCCCTTTTTGTTTCCTTATACTTAGCACGGCTGACCCCCGTGGGACCCTCTTTCTGGTGGGTAAAGACTTGCTCTATCCCCCTTATTTAAATCTGACACTACTATCACGAGTGTTCGTTCTATTCCCCAAATAGTTTTTTCTAAACCTACTGATTCATCTGGTACCCGACTATGGAAGGCCAGGGCCTCAGTTATGGAGAAGAACTAGCAGCAGAGATTTTGAGGGCACCATCTATTCTGGGAGCGGATAATGGTGGTGCCACTGGTAGTCAGTCAGAGGATTGGCAATCCCTCTCGGTGATGAAAAGAGAGTGGGTGAGGATAACCCTACATGGGGCCCTCATGACGGAATATTTAAGGGCAAATATTTCTCCCAATGGCCTGATTGTAAAGAATTTCCCAAGGATTTTCTTGGAGGACGCCATATTTAAGACAGAATGGTCCCAGATTGCGTGGAAGTGCACGAGGGATTTACTCATTCTGGTGATCAATACAGCCAAGAGACTGGCAGATGAACTACTCACCAGGATACAACTAGCTGAGAGTACCCTCAAAAGTGCTCTACCGAGCCTTAACTTTAAATCTAAACTCACTGAGCTTAACAATGAAATTGCCGAACATAAGGAATACCTTATGAAGCAAAAGGTAGCCAAACTCCAGAAGGATGTTCGGCGCTTCGACAAGGAGAAGGTATACCCATACCTCAAACAAGATTTTACACCACCTGACAACCTCTCAGATACCACTTCGAACTCCACGAGACGGAGTTCATCTAATAATAGTGACTCTAGCGGAGAGAACTGGAATATCGATCAGAATAGAAGAGGTGGTAGACAAGGATACTTTGGTTATCAACAACCACATTATCAACCCCCTCCATTTCAGGGACAAGGCTACTGGCAATACCCGATGTACAATCATGGCCCCCCCCCTTTGGACCCCCAGGCATGGGCCAACCTTTTTTAGGCAGAGGTTGGGGCAGAGGGCGCGGGCGAAAAAGAGGGAACTCACAAGAAAAGAGAGTTCAGTGGGAAGAACCACAACAACGAACAATGGAAACACGGAGCTACACGAAAAAGAGACCCTAGTGGTCAATTTATCAACTAGGATATTGACTGAGATAGAGGTGAAGGTTTTACAAAAAGGTCTGGGTTTTGTCCCAACCCCTAAGATTGATCAATTTAAACAACTTTGTGAAGTTCAACAATTCTTCCGCAAAGTTCGTCTTAAGGCTTTCTTTGTAAATAAACCACAGACAAGGGTAGATGACTCAGGACTACATAATCCCTCGACCTTCACCCCCACTGGTGGTATGGTGCCACATGAGGTATCTACCTTTGAACAGGCGGTTCTTAAGGACATATGTGCCACCACCAACCAGAGACATTTCTGTAACATTCCCAATAATGAATTGATGGCCATAAAGACATTGGCTAATGATCCAACAATAACTATTAAACAAGCAGACAAGGGAGGTGCAACGGTCATCATGGCCACTACAGATTACGAGACTGAATGCCTGAGACAACTCAGCAATAGGCGGTATTATACACCCATTGCAAAAAACCCTACAGAAAGGTTAACCAGGGCTATTACATCATTGGTGTTCTCAGCTGAGACCCAAGGCTGGATAAGTAAAAAGGAAGCATCCTTTCTCATTAAACAAGAACCTAGGACTCCCTACTTTTACATACTTCCTAAGATTCACAAAGGGACTACTCCGGTACCGGGACGACCTATAGTCTCAGGAATAAACTCCATATTAGAACCATTGTCACAATTTTGTGACCATTTTCTACAGCCCATGGTTAAACTGATCCCCTCTTACATTCAGGATACTACTGATGTTCTTCGTCTACTTGACGAATTCCAATTCACCACAGACATTGACCTCCTCATCACTCTAGATGTGGAAGCACTCTACACCAACATCCCACAGAGGGCCACTTTAGATGTGATTGAGGAGGAACTAAGTTCACAGACGTGGGTATCCGTGACACCACCGGGATTCATCATGGAATGTGCAACTATAGCTCTTACTGAGAACTTTTTTGAGTTCAATGGCCAGATTTACCACCAGACACAAGGTACTTCCATGGGAAGTACCTTTGCGCCTAGTCTAGCCTGTCTCTATATGGCATCCTTTGAGGAGAAAATTATCTTCCAAGAAGGCAACCCATATCGATCCAACATACGTCTGTGGAAACGTTTTATAGATGATATCCTCATCTTTTGGACGGGCGATTCACAGACATATAATCAATTTTTTGAGTGGATTAATATTCAGAATCCATTTCTCAAATTTACTGGCACGGTTTCAGTCAACCAGATTGCATTTCTGGATTTGACCATCAGACTGAACAATGGCGTATTGTCTACAACCATGTTTAGAAAGAATACAGACCGCAACAGTCTACTACTTTATAGCAGTCACCATCCCAAGACCTTAAAGGAAAACCTCCCATTTGGTCAATTCCTACGGGTCAGGAGAAATTGCAGCACTCTTGATGATTACAAATCTGAATCAGCCATTCTTGCTAAGAACTTAGCAGCACGCGATTATCCACCACGGAGTATATCACTCTCGAGGAAAAGAGCTAGAAATAATAACCGCGAAGGTCTGCTAGAATCAAGAGAGAAATCCCAGTGTGAAACCTTGACTTGTGTCACCACGTTCACGCCAGTGTCAAACCAACTAACCAAGGTGATAAAAAAGCACTGGAATATACTCAACACAGGCACGCTGGCCTTGGAGAAACCGCGTTTTGCATTTAAACGCTCCATGAATCTCAAAGACATGTTGATCCGGACTAGACCTAAGGGGCGCAAGGGGACGCAACAATGTACACTTTGGCAACTACCACCTGTCAAAGGCCACTATCCATGTGGTATGTGTACGGCCTGTGCCTTCACTAAGATACATAAGTCTGTGACTCTCAATACTAATTTCATCTGGGAGCTAAGGTCTCATACAAACTGCAACACACAGAACTGCGTATATTTGATTACATGTCCTTGTGGACTATACTATGTAGGGATGACCACACGCCCCATCAAAATACGCATATCTGAACATCGCAGTAACTTCCGCTGCCAGAAGAACAATACCAAAATG
Organism: Calotriton arnoldi; assembly: GCA_963921515.1. Lineage (NCBI taxonomy): Eukaryota > Metazoa > Chordata > Amphibia > Caudata > Salamandridae > Calotriton > Calotriton arnoldi. Next base: position 95,107 of record CAWUFW010006775.1, on the reverse strand, counting down.
TGCACACACTATTTAGAGAAACGCCACACTCCAGAAGCATTAGAATGGGTTGTTCTAGAATCATTTCCAAAAATCACGAAAGCGGCACTGCTTATCAAAGAACAGAGGTGGGTGCACAGATTGTCCTCCCATATTGGAGGACTGAATGAGGAAATCCCGTGGAATTCTCTCATTATTTAACATCGATGGCCTATAACATGGGTCAGGAGACTTTATTTGACAACTAGAGAAGGTGGTGATGAAATACAATCTGACCGGGCACTGATGGGTTAGCTTTGTGGTGCGGCTGGGATCCACCCTTGGACCCTACCCATCAATAATCCTCCTTGGAACACTGGCGATATTTCGCTACTCTCCTTTGGTCTGCGTGTCAATAAACCTCACATACTCCTCGCATATAATTTTCTGGCTAACATATTAAGGGACTTGAATACTTTCCCCTTCAGTCCAAATCACCATCACTCTTGACTGGGGGATGACAACAGACTAATTTTACTCATGGAATGGCTTTATACATCTTTCTAACTCTATCTGTGCATGAGACACTGACAGTTAATCTTCGATTGACTGTAGTGCTTTCTTTTCTTTTTTCTGATCATGACTGTTGGCTGTCTGACAGACCCTTATATTTACCTTTTGTGCCAGTTCTTAAACAATAAACACCTTTCCAATATGGCCGCTATACATCCGGTCACTTTGGCACGCACAGCTCTGTTTAACAGAAAGGATGGATTACATACAGAGTCTTTAAACAAGCCAACTCTCTATCGACCTTTCCCTTGACTACGATTGTCGGGGATTTATAGACTCTTACTGCCTATCATGCTATTTTATAACTCTGTTTGTATACCAAATAACACCATTCCAAGATGGCCGCTATACATCCAGCCACTTCTGCCTGTAATACTTCATTGACAGCAAGGTGGGACTATAAATTCAGTCCGCAAACAGAGCAGTTCACCTCCCGGACCCGGTAGATGTGGGTAGGTCGCTTGGAGATGTGCTATTGACACAGAAGTAAGTACGCTACTAGTGCGCGACAGATTGGTTATAGTTACTAGAACTTGACCCCCATTCTAGTTATGATTACATGACGCTCGGCAAATTCTGTAATACTCCCCGTTAATACAGTGTTATCTGTTTAATAATGGATTGGCCACCAATTTTTCTACTACCATCATACTATGTACCCACCGTAAAACCCTCTTAGTTTTAAGACACTGTCTCCAACCAGTGTGAGTTATTTGGTGGGAATGTCAGCATAGTATAGAGTACGCAGCGTGTGCGGGCTTACATTTATATCATGTGTTCATGCACGGGGCTATGGATAGACCTTACCTGCTTATGAACGGGGCTACGGATAGACTTTACTTGGTCATCCCAGCATGAGTGTTGTTCCTTCCCCATTTCCTTACGGGGGAATAAGAATCTAGAGGTGCAGTATGAGTGTTGTTTCTTCCCCATTTCCTTATGGGGGAATCAGAGTTTAGAGGTGCTACATGATTACTGATGACTTTGATTGTCCATTGATATGGGATATTTAACCCGGGGCCACAATATCAAGTTACATGTACGATCATAACGTATGAGAATGGATGTTGGTTGTTGAATTGACCACACTTTTCCTTGTTTACATTGATTTACTTTTATTTCAATGGTTTTATCCAGCAATTGAGGAACTCCTCTTGTTTGTATCCCTACCGGGCACTGATGACGCCTGGTTATACTCACTTTATGGGGTGAGTTTACTTGTTTTTATCTGCTGCGCTTCACAGTGCCGCTATGGCCATAGCTCACTATAGTACACTTTGGACATTCACTGTTCGGCACTATAGTTTTCTGCTACTCACATCATAATGAATACAACATTCTGTTAAGAGTCACAAGGGTTACCACACTGTTTATATACCTATATGTGTATATTTATGATTCATGTTCCTTTTTCTCACCAACATAGGTAGGATCAGGGATTGACAGGTATACTTACGTAGGTAATGAATCGGCTGCGGTGAGTATTTGGCCACCGCACCGTGTGTATGTGTAGATAGTCTACCTTTTATAGAGGTCCTGACGAATCGCATGTAGATCTTGACAACAAGCGTGAAACATGTTGACCTTCCTTTAAGAATGATGATGCCTTACTTGAGACATAATACTCACTTTTGAGCATCACATTATCACTCTTTTAATTAGGGTAGGAGACCATTTGAATAAATCACATTTAATGGAACTCCCAACTCTATTTTAGATCACACATTCAACTTTACACATCTACACAATTCTGGCCCCATACCCCCACTTCACCATACGGCTATTGGAAGAAGATCTCCGATAAAGAGCCCCTACTATAGGGAGCCCGTTGGGTATTGCACCGCCGACCCGACGAGGAGCAGCCCAGATGATGAAGCATGACACCCTTTGGGTGTGTGAGGGCATTACAATCCAATAATTGGACTTCCCACCTTGAACCAAATTTGGATCAGGTCGGTGTCACTTCCCTTGTGTTGACAACCATCAGGAACAGCATATCTGTATACTTTCATTAGTTCACTCAGGGCGTTTATGCTGGACCTTCCTCCATTCCGATAGGAGGAGAAAGCCCGTCGGTCCCCCCCTTTTTGTTTCCTTATACTTAGCACGGCTGACCCCCGTGGGACCCTCTTTCTGGTGGGTAAAGACTTGCTCTATCCCCCTTATTTAAATCTGACACTACTATCACGAGTGTTCGTTCTATTCCCCAAATAGTTTTTTCTAAACCTACTGATTCATCTGGTACCCGACTATGGAAGGCCAGGGCCTCAGTTATGGAGAAGAACTAGCAGCAGAGATTTTGAGGGCACCATCTATTCTGGGAGCGGATAATGGTGGTGCCACTGGTAGTCAGTCAGAGGATTGGCAATCCCTCTCGGTGATGAAAAGAGAGTGGGTGAGGATAACCCTACATGGGGCCCTCATGACGGAATATTTAAGGGCAAATATTTCTCCCAATGGCCTGATTGTAAAGAATTTCCCAAGGATTTTCTTGGAGGACGCCATATTTAAGACAGAATGGTCCCAGATTGCGTGGAAGTGCACGAGGGATTTACTCATTCTGGTGATCAATACAGCCAAGAGACTGGCAGATGAACTACTCACCAGGATACAACTAGCTGAGAGTACCCTCAAAAGTGCTCTACCGAGCCTTAACTTTAAATCTAAACTCACTGAGCTTAACAATGAAATTGCCGAACATAAGGAATACCTTATGAAGCAAAAGGTAGCCAAACTCCAGAAGGATGTTCGGCGCTTCGACAAGGAGAAGGTATACCCATACCTCAAACAAGATTTTACACCACCTGACAACCTCTCAGATACCACTTCGAACTCCACGAGACGGAGTTCATCTAATAATAGTGACTCTAGCGGAGAGAACTGGAATATCGATCAGAATAGAAGAGGTGGTAGACAAGGATACTTTGGTTATCAACAACCACATTATCAACCCCCTCCATTTCAGGGACAAGGCTACTGGCAATACCCGATGTACAATCATGGCCCCCCCCCTTTGGACCCCCAGGCATGGGCCAACCTTTTTTAGGCAGAGGTTGGGGCAGAGGGCGCGGGCGAAAAAGAGGGAACTCACAAGAAAAGAGAGTTCAGTGGGAAGAACCACAACAACGAACAATGGAAACACGGAGCTACACGAAAAAGAGACCCTAGTGGTCAATTTATCAACTAGGATATTGACTGAGATAGAGGTGAAGGTTTTACAAAAAGGTCTGGGTTTTGTCCCAACCCCTAAGATTGATCAATTTAAACAACTTTGTGAAGTTCAACAATTCTTCCGCAAAGTTCGTCTTAAGGCTTTCTTTGTAAATAAACCACAGACAAGGGTAGATGACTCAGGACTACATAATCCCTCGACCTTCACCCCCACTGGTGGTATGGTGCCACATGAGGTATCTACCTTTGAACAGGCGGTTCTTAAGGACATATGTGCCACCACCAACCAGAGACATTTCTGTAACATTCCCAATAATGAATTGATGGCCATAAAGACATTGGCTAATGATCCAACAATAACTATTAAACAAGCAGACAAGGGAGGTGCAACGGTCATCATGGCCACTACAGATTACGAGACTGAATGCCTGAGACAACTCAGCAATAGGCGGTATTATACACCCATTGCAAAAAACCCTACAGAAAGGTTAACCAGGGCTATTACATCATTGGTGTTCTCAGCTGAGACCCAAGGCTGGATAAGTAAAAAGGAAGCATCCTTTCTCATTAAACAAGAACCTAGGACTCCCTACTTTTACATACTTCCTAAGATTCACAAAGGGACTACTCCGGTACCGGGACGACCTATAGTCTCAGGAATAAACTCCATATTAGAACCATTGTCACAATTTTGTGACCATTTTCTACAGCCCATGGTTAAACTGATCCCCTCTTACATTCAGGATACTACTGATGTTCTTCGTCTACTTGACGAATTCCAATTCACCACAGACATTGACCTCCTCATCACTCTAGATGTGGAAGCACTCTACACCAACATCCCACAGAGGGCCACTTTAGATGTGATTGAGGAGGAACTAAGTTCACAGACGTGGGTATCCGTGACACCACCGGGATTCATCATGGAATGTGCAACTATAGCTCTTACTGAGAACTTTTTTGAGTTCAATGGCCAGATTTACCACCAGACACAAGGTACTTCCATGGGAAGTACCTTTGCGCCTAGTCTAGCCTGTCTCTATATGGCATCCTTTGAGGAGAAAATTATCTTCCAAGAAGGCAACCCATATCGATCCAACATACGTCTGTGGAAACGTTTTATAGATGATATCCTCATCTTTTGGACGGGCGATTCACAGACATATAATCAATTTTTTGAGTGGATTAATATTCAGAATCCATTTCTCAAATTTACTGGCACGGTTTCAGTCAACCAGATTGCATTTCTGGATTTGACCATCAGACTGAACAATGGCGTATTGTCTACAACCATGTTTAGAAAGAATACAGACCGCAACAGTCTACTACTTTATAGCAGTCACCATCCCAAGACCTTAAAGGAAAACCTCCCATTTGGTCAATTCCTACGGGTCAGGAGAAATTGCAGCACTCTTGATGATTACAAATCTGAATCAGCCATTCTTGCTAAGAACTTAGCAGCACGCGATTATCCACCACGGAGTATATCACTCTCGAGGAAAAGAGCTAGAAATAATAACCGCGAAGGTCTGCTAGAATCAAGAGAGAAATCCCAGTGTGAAACCTTGACTTGTGTCACCACGTTCACGCCAGTGTCAAACCAACTAACCAAGGTGATAAAAAAGCACTGGAATATACTCAACACAGGCACGCTGGCCTTGGAGAAACCGCGTTTTGCATTTAAACGCTCCATGAATCTCAAAGACATGTTGATCCGGACTAGACCTAAGGGGCGCAAGGGGACGCAACAATGTACACTTTGGCAACTACCACCTGTCAAAGGCCACTATCCATGTGGTATGTGTACGGCCTGTGCCTTCACTAAGATACATAAGTCTGTGACTCTCAATACTAATTTCATCTGGGAGCTAAGGTCTCATACAAACTGCAACACACAGAACTGCGTATATTTGATTACATGTCCTTGTGGACTATACTATGTAGGGATGACCACACGCCCCATCAAAATACGCATATCTGAACATCGCAGTAACTTCCGCTGCCAGAAGAACAATACCAAAATGTGCACACACTATTTAGAGAAACGCCACACTCCAGAAGCATTAGAATGGGTTGTTCTAGAATCATTTCCAAAAATCACGAAAGCGGCACTGCTTATCAAAGAACAGAGGTGGGTGCACAGATTGTCCTCCCATATTGGAGGACTGAATGAGGAAATCCCGTGGAATTCTCTCATTATTTAACATCGATGGCCTATAACATGGGTCAGGAGACTTTATTTGACAACTAGAGAAGGTGGTGATGAAATACAATCTGACCGGGCACTGATGGGTTAGCTTTGTGGTGCGGCTGGGATCCACCCTTGGACCCTACCCATCAATAATCCTCCTTGGAACACTGGCGATATTTCGCTACTCTCCTTTGGTCTGCGTGTCAATAAACCTCACATACTCCTCGCATATAATTTTCTGGCTAACATATTAAGGGACTTGAATACTTTCCCCTTCAGTCCAAATCACCATCACTCTTGACTGGGGGATGACAACAGACTAATTTTACTCATGGAATGGCTTTATACATCTTTCTAACTCTATCTGTGCATGAGACACTGACAGTTAATCTTCGATTGACTGTAGTGCTTTCTTTTCTTTTTTCTGATCATGACTGTTGGCTGTCTGACAGACCCTTATATTTACCTTTTGTGCCAGTTCTTAAACAATAAACACCTTTCCAATATGGCCGCTATACATCCGGTCACTTTGGCACGCACAGCTCTGTTTAACAGAAAGGATGGATTACATACAGAGTCTTTAAACAAGCCAACTCTCTATCGACCTTTCCCTTGACTACGATTGTCGGGGATTTATAGACTCTTACTGCCTATCATGCTATTTTATAACTCTGTTTGTATACCAAATAACACCATTCCAAGATGGCCGCTATACATCCAGCCACTTCTGCCTGTAATACTTCATTGACAGCAAGGTGGGACTATAAATTCAGTCCGCAAACAGAGCAGTTCACCTCCCGGACCCGGTAGATGTGGGTAGGTCGCTTGGAGATGTGCTATTGACACAGAAGTAAGTACGCTACTAGTGCGCGACAGATTGGTTATAGTTACTAGAACTTGACCCCCATTCTAGTTATGATTACATGACGCTCGGCAAATTCTGTAATACTCCCCGTTAATACAGTGTTATCTGTTTAATAATGGATTGGCCACCAATTTTTCTACTACCATCATACTATGTACCCACCGTAAAACCCTCTTAGTTTTAAGACACTGTCTCCAACCAGTGTGAGTTATTTGGTGGGAATGTCAGCATAGTATAGAGTACGCAGCGTGTGCGGGCTTACATTTATATCATGTGTTCATGCACGGGGCTATGGATAGACCTTACCTGCTTATGAACGGGGCTACGGATAGACTTTACTTGGTCATCCCAGCATGAGTGTTGTTCCTTCCCCATTTCCTTACGGGGGAATAAGAATCTAGAGGTGCAGTATGAGTGTTGTTTCTTCCCCATTTCCTTATGGGGGAATCAGAGTTTAGAGGTGCTACATGATTACTGATGACTTTGATTGTCCATTGATATGGGATATTTAACCCGGGGCCACAATATCAAGTTACATGTACGATCATAACGTATGAGAATGGATGTTGGTTGTTGAATTGACCACACTTTTCCTTGTTTACATTGATTTACTTTTATTTCAATGGTTTTATCCAGCAATTGAGGAACTCCTCTTGTTTGTATCCCTACCGGGCACTGATGACGCCTGGTTATACTCACTTTATGGGGTGAGTTTACTTGTTTTTATCTGCTGCGCTTCACAGTGCCGCTATGGCCATAGCTCACTATAGTACACTTTGGACATTCACTGTTCGGCACTATAGTTTTCTGCTACTCACATCATAATGAATACAACATTCTGTTAAGAGTCACAAGGGTTACCACACTGTTTATATACCTATATGTGTATATTTATGATTCATGTTCCTTTTTCTCACCAACATAGGTAGGATCAGGGATTGACAGGTATACTTACGTAGGTAATGAATCGGCTGCGGTGAGTATTTGGCCACCGCACCGTGTGTATGTGTAGATAGTCTACCTTTTATAGAGGTCCTGACGAATCGCATGTAGATCTTGACAACAAGCGTGAAACATGTTGACCTTCCTTTAAGAATGATGATGCCTTACTTGAGACATAATACTCACTTTTGAGCATCACATTATCACTCTTTTAATTAGGGTAGGAGACCATTTGAATAAATCACATTTAATGGAACTCCCAACTCTATTTTAGATCACACATTCAACTTTACACATCTACACAATTCTGGCCCCATACCCCCACTTCACCATACGGCTATTGGAAGAAGATCTCCGATAAAGAGCCCCTACTATAGGGAGCCCGTTGGGTATTGCACCGCCGACCCGACGAGGAGCAGCCCAGATGATGAAGCATGACACCCTTTGGGTGTGTGAGGGCATTACAATCCAATAATTGGACTTCCCACCTTGAACCAAATTTGGATCAGGTCGGTGTCACTTCCCTTGTGTTGACAACCATCAGGAACAGCATATCTGTATACTTTCATTAGTTCACTCAGGGCGTTTATGCTGGACCTTCCTCCATTCCGATAGGAGGAGAAAGCCCGTCGGTCCCCCCCTTTTTGTTTCCTTATACTTAGCACGGCTGACCCCCGTGGGACCCTCTTTCTGGTGGGTAAAGACTTGCTCTATCCCCCTTATTTAAATCTGACACTACTATCACGAGTGTTCGTTCTATTCCCCAAATAGTTTTTTCTAAACCTACTGATTCATCTGGTACCCGACTATGGAAGGCCAGGGCCTCAGTTATGGAGAAGAACTAGCAGCAGAGATTTTGAGGGCACCATCTATTCTGGGAGCGGATAATGGTGGTGCCACTGGTAGTCAGTCAGAGGATTGGCAATCCCTCTCGGTGATGAAAAGAGAGTGGGTGAGGATAACCCTACATGGGGCCCTCATGACGGAATATTTAAGGGCAAATATTTCTCCCAATGGCCTGATTGTAAAGAATTTCCCAAGGATTTTCTTGGAGGACGCCATATTTAAGACAGAATGGTCCCAGATTGCGTGGAAGTGCACGAGGGATTTACTCATTCTGGTGATCAATACAGCCAAGAGACTGGCAGATGAACTACTCACCAGGATACAACTAGCTGAGAGTACCCTCAAAAGTGCTCTACCGAGCCTTAACTTTAAATCTAAACTCACTGAGCTTAACAATGAAATTGCCGAACATAAGGAATACCTTATGAAGCAAAAGGTAGCCAAACTCCAGAAGGATGTTCGGCGCTTCGACAAGGAGAAGGTATACCCATACCTCAAACAAGATTTTACACCACCTGACAACCTCTCAGATACCACTTCGAACTCCACGAGACGGAGTTCATCTAATAATAGTGACTCTAGCGGAGAGAACTGGAATATCGATCAGAATAGAAGAGGTGGTAGACAAGGATACTTTGGTTATCAACAACCACATTATCAACCCCCTCCATTTCAGGGACAAGGCTACTGGCAATACCCGATGTACAATCATGGCCCCCCCCCTTTGGACCCCCAGGCATGGGCCAACCTTTTTTAGGCAGAGGTTGGGGCAGAGGGCGCGGGCGAAAAAGAGGGAACTCACAAGAAAAGAGAGTTCAGTGGGAAGAACCACAACAACGAACAATGGAAACACGGAGCTACACGAAAAAGAGACCCTAGTGGTCAATTTATCAACTAGGATATTGACTGAGATAGAGGTGAAGGTTTTACAAAAAGGTCTGGGTTTTGTCCCAACCCCTAAGATTGATCAATTTAAACAACTTTGTGAAGTTCAACAATTCTTCCGCAAAGTTCGTCTTAAGGCTTTCTTTGTAAATAAACCACAGACAAGGGTAGATGACTCAGGACTACATAATCCCTCGACCTTCACCCCCACTGGTGGTATGGTGCCACATGAGGTATCTACCTTTGAACAGGCGGTTCTTAAGGACATATGTGCCACCACCAACCAGAGACATTTCTGTAACATTCCCAATAATGAATTGATGGCCATAAAGACATTGGCTAATGATCCAACAATAACTATTAAACAAGCAGACAAGGGAGGTGCAACGGTCATCATGGCCACTACAGATTACGAGACTGAATGCCTGAGACAACTCAGCAATAGGCGGTATTATACACCCATTGCAAAAAACCCTACAGAAAGGTTAACCAGGGCTATTACATCATTGGTGTTCTCAGCTGAGACCCAAGGCTGGATAAGTAAAAAGGAAGCATCCTTTCTCATTAAACAAGAACCTAGGACTCCCTACTTTTACATACTTCCTAAGATTCACAAAGGGACTACTCCGGTACCGGGACGACCTATAGTCTCAGGAATAAACTCCATATTAGAACCATTGTCACAATTTTGTGACCATTTTCTACAGCCCATGGTTAAACTGATCCCCTCTTACATTCAGGATACTACTGATGTTCTTCGTCTACTTGACGAATTCCAATTCACCACAGACATTGACCTCCTCATCACTCTAGATGTGGAAGCACTCTACACCAACATCCCACAGAGGGCCACTTTAGATGTGATTGAGGAGGAACTAAGTTCACAGACGTGGGTATCCGTGACACCACCGGGATTCATCATGGAATGTGCAACTATAGCTCTTACTGAGAACTTTTTTGAGTTCAATGGCCAGATTTACCACCAGACACAAGGTACTTCCATGGGAAGTACCTTTGCGCCTAGTCTAGCCTGTCTCTATATGGCATCCTTTGAGGAGAAAATTATCTTCCAAGAAGGCAACCCATATCGATCCAACATACGTCTGTGGAAACGTTTTATAGATGATATCCTCATCTTTTGGACGGGCGATTCACAGACATATAATCAATTTTTTGAGTGGATTAATATTCAGAATCCATTTCTCAAATTTACTGGCACGGTTTCAGTCAACCAGATTGCATTTCTGGATTTGACCATCAGACTGAACAATGGCGTATTGTCTACAACCATGTTTAGAAAGAATACAGACCGCAACAGTCTACTACTTTATAGCAGTCACCATCCCAAGACCTTAAAGGAAAACCTCCCATTTGGTCAATTCCTACGGGTCAGGAGAAATTGCAGCACTCTTGATGATTACAAATCTGAATCAGCCATTCTTGCTAAGAACTTAGCAGCACGCGATTATCCACCACGGAGTATATCACTCTCGAGGAAAAGAGCTAGAAATAATAACCGCGAAGGTCTGCTAGAATCAAGAGAGAAATCCCAGTGTGAAACCTTGACTTGTGTCACCACGTTCACGCCAGTGTCAAACCAACTAACCAAGGTGATAAAAAAGCACTGGAATATACTCAACACAGGCACGCTGGCCTTGGAGAAACCGCGTTTTGCATTTAAACGCTCCATGAATCTCAAAGACATGTTGATCCGGACTAGACCTAAGGGGCGCAAGGGGACGCAACAATGTACACTTTGGCAACTACCACCTGTCAAAGGCCACTATCCATGTGGTATGTGTACGGCCTGTGCCTTCACTAAGATACATAAGTCTGTGACTCTCAATACTAATTTCATCTGGGAGCTAAGGTCTCATACAAACTGCAACACACAGAACTGCGTATATTTGATTACATGTCCTTGTGGACTATACTATGTAGGGATGACCACACGCCCCATCAAAATACGCATATCTGAACATCGCAGTAACTTCCGCTGCCAGAAGAACAATACCAAAATGTGCACACACTATTTAGAGAAACGCCACACTCCAGAAGCATTAGAATGGGTTGTTCTAGAATCATTTCCAAAAATCACGAAAGCGGCACTGCTTATCAAAGAACAGAGGTGGGTGCACAGATTGTCCTCCCATATTGGAGGACTGAATGAGGAAATCCCGTGGAATTCTCTCATTATTTAACATCGATGGCCTATAACATGGGTCAGGAGACTTTATTTGACAACTAGAGAAGGTGGTGATGAAATACAATCTGACCGGGCACTGATGGGTTAGCTTTGTGGTGCGGCTGGGATCCACCCTTGGACCCTACCCATCAATAATCCTCCTTGGAACACTGGCGATATTTCGCTACTCTCCTTTGGTCTGCGTGTCAATAAACCTCACATACTCCTCGCATATAATTTTCTGGCTAACATATTAAGGGACTTGAATACTTTCCCCTTCAGTCCAAATCACCATCACTCTTGACTGGGGGATGACAACAGACTAATTTTACTCATGGAATGGCTTTATACATCTTTCTAACTCTATCTGTGCATGAGACACTGACAGTTAATCTTCGATTGACTGTAGTGCTTTCTTTTCTTTTTTCTGATCATGACTGTTGGCTGTCTGACAGACCCTTATATTTACCTTTTGTGCCAGTTCTTAAACAATAAACACCTTTCCAATATGGCCGCTATACATCCGGTCACTTTGGCACGCACAGCTCTGTTTAACAGAAAGGATGGATTACATACAGAGTCTTTAAACAAGCCAACTCTCTATCGACCTTTCCCTTGACTACGATTGTCGGGGATTTATAGACTCTTACTGCCTATCATGCTATTTTATAACTCTGTTTGTATACCAAATAACACCATTCCAAGATGGCCGCTATACATCCAGCCACTTCTGCCTGTAATACTTCATTGACAGCAAGGTGGGACTATAAATTCAGTCCGCAAACAGAGCAGTTCACCTCCCGGACCCGGTAGATGTGGGTAGGTCGCTTGGAGATGTGCTATTGACACAGAAGTAAGTACGCTACTAGTGCGCGACAGATTGGTTATAGTTACTAGAACTTGACCCCCATTCTAGTTATGATTACATGACGCTCGGCAAATTCTGTAATACTCCCCGTTAATACAGTGTTATCTGTTTAATAATGGATTGGCCACCAATTTTTCTACTACCATCATACTATGTACCCACCGTAAAACCCTCTTAGTTTTAAGACACTGTCTCCAACCAGTGTGAGTTATTTGGTGGGAATGTCAGCATAGTATAGAGTACGCAGCGTGTGCGGGCTTACATTTATATCATGTGTTCATGCACGGGGCTATGGATAGACCTTACCTGCTTATGAACGGGGCTACGGATAGACTTTACTTGGTCATCCCAGCATGAGTGTTGTTCCTTCCCCATTTCCTTACGGGGGAATAAGAATCTAGAGGTGCAGTATGAGTGTTGTTTCTTCCCCATTTCCTTATGGGGGAATCAGAGTTTAGAGGTGCTACATGATTACTGATGACTTTGATTGTCCATTGATATGGGATATTTAACCCGGGGCCACAATATCAAGTTACATGTACGATCATAACGTATGAGAATGGATGTTGGTTGTTGAATTGACCACACTTTTCCTTGTTTACATTGATTTACTTTTATTTCAATGGTTTTATCCAGCAATTGAGGAACTCCTCTTGTTTGTATCCCTACCGGGCACTGATGACGCCTGGTTATACTCACTTTATGGGGTGAGTTTACTTGTTTTTATCTGCTGCGCTTCACAGTGCCGCTATGGCCATAGCTCACTATAGTACACTTTGGACATTCACTGTTCGGCACTATAGTTTTCTGCTACTCACATCATAATGAATACAACATTCTGTTAAGAGTCACAAGGGTTACCACACTGTTTATATACCTATATGTGTATATTTATGATTCATGTTCCTTTTTCTCACCAACATAGGTAGGATCAGGGATTGACAGGTATACTTACGTAGGTAATGAATCGGCTGCGGTGAGTATTTGGCCACCGCACCGTGTGTATGTGTAGATAGTCTACCTTTTATAGAGGTCCTGACGAATCGCATGTAGATCTTGACAACAAGCGTGAAACATGTTGACCTTCCTTTAAGAATGATGATGCCTTACTTGAGACATAATACTCACTTTTGAGCATCACATTATCACTCTTTTAATTAGGGTAGGAGACCATTTGAATAAATCACATTTAATGGAACTCCCAACTCTATTTTAGATCACACATTCAACTTTACACATCTACACAATTCTGGCCCCATACCCCCACTTCACCATACGGCTATTGGAAGAAGATCTCCGATAAAGAGCCCCTACTATAGGGAGCCCGTTGGGTATTGCACCGCCGACCCGACGAGGAGCAGCCCAGATGATGAAGCATGACACCCTTTGGGTGTGTGAGGGCATTACAATCCAATAATTGGACTTCCCACCTTGAACCAAAATTTGGATCAGGTCGGTGTCACTTCCCTTGTGTTGACAACCATCAGGAACAGCATATCTGTATACTTTCATTAGTTCACTCAGGGCGTTTATGCTGGACCTTCCTCCATTCCGATAGGAGGAGAAAGCCCGTCGGTCCCCCCCCCTTTTTGTTTGCTTATTCACAAGCCCATTTCGCCGCTGGTGCGTCACTTTTATTGACGCACCGACAGCGCAATGAGCTTTCCCATATTTACAAGGCCATGTAAAGTCACCCTGCGTGACTTTTCATGGCCTTGTAAATATGTTTCCCTTTCACGCATAACTCTTTGTGAAAGAGGTGTTCCATGGGTGTTGCTGTGGGGGTTCCCACGCAACATCCATGGAACGCGACGCATTCCCAGATTTACAACATTTTGTAAACCTGGGAATGAATCAGAATCTAGGAGGCGCAACGAGGAGAAATACTTTTATTTCTCCTCGTTTTTTCCTCTTTCTATGCGTGCTGCATTCTGTGGCACACATAGAAAGCGGAAAATGCCTTTAATGATTGTTTTTGTGCCGGAAGGTGTCCCTTCCTGCAAAAAAACAATCATCACCTCAGCACATGCACCCTTGCAAAATGACGCAAGGGTGTCTGCGCTGGTGCACGGCTGCTGTTTGTGCGCCGGCGCAGGGAAGGAGGACAGGAATGCGCCTTATCTTGTAGATATGGCACATTCCTGCCCTTTTATGTTGATGCACGGCAGCGCAGCAAGCCGCGCTGCCGTGCGTCAAAATATTGTAAATGAGGGGGGCGTGGCCGAGCGGTCCAACATGGCGGACGCGCTCTAGACGAGCTCTGTGGGCCCGCCAATAAATCCTTCCATTATCCTGTCCCATCGGCGTCTGTTTCGGTCCAGCCCAGCTCGCACTGTGCCTGCCTGCGCCCTGTGTGCTGGGAAGGCTCCTGGCAGCGGAATTGTTGACGAGGGAGCCAGCTTGAGGAGTTGCTCCCAGACCGGGTCCTGCTGATCGGGTCTCGGCAGATCGGGCCTGGGCCACATTGCACCCTCCCTCCTCCGGCCCCTGGCACTTGGATTGTTTGTGCTACTCGTCGCCGGACGATTGGGGACTCGCGGGACGTCTTGTGTGGAGCCGGTGGCGCATCACCCCACTATTATCACAGGGGGAGCCTCACACGGGCCCCGTGCGGCATATCTACTCGAGCCGGGGACCTGCGATCGGGCGCTCTATGCCGCTGGCCACAACCACTTTGCCTGGCTGGTGACCTGGGAGGTGGTGGAGGCCCATACCCGCTCTCCCCTGGCCGCAAGCGGTCCCCTGCGGAGCCCGCGCTGTGGCCGGTCGTGGTCGTGTGGCCGCGCTGGCTTGCCGCCGGAGAACGCCATTACAGGCGGACGTGACGCCTGCTGCTGCTGGGCCCGGCTGCTGCGGATCGCCGTGATTTGAGCCCACGTGGCAGAACTCCTCTCTGTGGATTTATTCCCAGGTTAGTGTCCAGGGGCCCCCTCCCCTATTGTTCTGGCTTTATCTTGGGGGCATCAGGCTATATCTGGGCAGAACTGTGCACCTACTTGGGGACTCCTGGCCCCGCTATCAATGAGATTCCTGGGACTACTTGGCGGTCTCCCCCTGCCTACTCTGCGACCGGCGTGGCTTTGATGTGCCCCAGCCCTACCAGACTCGATCGGCTGTGGGATCCCTGGCGCTGCTGGTGTTGCCTTTGAGGCCCCTCCCTGCGTGCTCTGCCGCCATCTGAGACCTGGAACCCCCCCTCCGTGGTGCATTGGGGCTGCAAAGGTGGAGGGGTGGACCATCGGCCTGTGTTGGGCCCCGCGCATGACTGTTGCTTTATAAACATCCGGAGAGAGATCGCCCCCCCCCAGTGTGCATCGGGTGGGACGCGTGTGTGGATCGCTGCTGGAGCACACTAGTGACCATCGCACCTTCACTGTGACCCCTGCGGATTGCTCCTCATCACCACCCTGCGCTACACTGGGGTAGTGCAACCAGGTAGAGGCGCCCGTTAGGGGGGTGGGGAGTCGCCTGTGTTCGGAGGCTGCCGGGCTAGGTCCCGGTGCGGCTTGTGTGCGGGTTGATTCTCCACCTGCCTTTTCTGCCTGTCTCGAACTGATCGCCTGCAGTGGGGGAGCCCCCCCCTTTCCATCTTCAACCCCCCCTGGTGCTTACACTGGTGTGATTGTTGCGCTAAGGTCCAGGTGCGCCATTTATTGACTCCTACAAACCTTCACGGACTTGCAACGACATACCCATTGCCACTCAATATGACTCGCGACAAGCTACACGGCGCCAAACAAAGCACGCTTGATCGCTATGCCGCAGCTGGGGAGCAGTCGACGGATCCAGTGGGTCAGGGCTCTGCTCGTCCCGATAACGCCGCATTGATGGCGGCAATCACGCAATACCGAGAAGCGCTTGAGGCTAAGATTGGGGCGGTGGGGTCGGATGTGATGTTGATCCGTCAGGACCTTCGCAAGGCGGTCGACAGGATAACAGAGGCCGAAACCCGGATTTCAACCACGGAATACACAGTCGTCTCGCTGCAGAAGAGGGTGTCCTCTCTGGAATCCATCACTAAGGGGCTTGCGCTCAGGGCCGAGGATGCCGAGGGCAGGGCCCGGAGGAACAACCTTCGATTTGTGGGCTTTCCGGAGGGGTGCGAGGACAATAATGTGGAACGATTCCTTGTCACGTGGATACGGAGTTGGATCCCTCAGTCATCTCTATCTCCATGCTTTCTTATTGAACGAGCACATCGTGCCCTGATGCAAAAGCCTCCACCGGGGGCCAGGCCTCGACCCATCATTGCTAGGTTCCTCAACTACCATGACCGTGATGCGGTCCTCACACAGGCCAGATTGGCGGGCAAACTCCAGCACGACTCCTATCATATTCTCATTTTTCCGGACTATACAAGGCTGGTGCAGCAGCGCCGGCAGTCATTCGCGGCGGCTAAGGCCCGTCTGCGGGACCTCAAGCTCCTATATGCATTGCTTTTCCCGGCCCAGCTGCGAGTTATATACGAGTCCCGTACTCTTTTCTTCGACACTCCCGAGGAGGTGTTTGCCTGGACGGATGAGCGACGGAGGCTCGGGCAGCAAACCCCGCCACGCTTTGAATCAGAATTGTCCTCTGGGGAGACCACACAGCAGCTTCCTAAGACTAAGGGGCAAACAAACAGGAGGTCTCGCTCGAGGCGACGCTCGAAGTCTCAGGGTGCCTCTGGCTCCCGGGGTGATGGGGGCCTACGCAACTCCTCGCCGACACCCGATGGAGACTGAGGTCTGCGGAACACGTCATTGTGCGGACTGGACAGATGCTGATGGTATTACATATGGGCCTACGTGAAGCTATCTCCTCATCCCTTTCCTCTCAGTATCTGAGAACTTAATGTTTCTTGGGGTCTGCATTATGGGGAACCGTTGGTTTGAGACCGTGCTGTGCCCCCGTTGGGGTAGCAGTACGATGTTCACCGCGACAGATACTTCTACTGTTTTTGAGGTATTGGGTGGGGTGGGTGGGGGAGGGGGGGGGTTGTTTTGATTGATGTTCTTTGTTATTGCCACGGAGTCTTTCGTTCTATTTACCTCGAGATTGCCAATGTTAGCCACCGTCTCAGATGCTTTAATACATGTCACTATCGTCTATGTCGCAAGATCTAGCCCGGGCCCAGAGTAGAGAGCTCTGAATCCTTAGCTGGAATGTTAATGGTCTACTGGACAAAATTAAACGGGGTGCTGTGCTGCGCCAGGCAAAGCGCTACAGGGCGAGTGTCCTCTTCCTGCAAGAGACCCACTTAGCGGGCACTAAGACGCCTTGCCTGGGACGTTTCGGCTTCGCACATACCTACCATGCTGGTTTTACTAGGGGATCCCGGGGAGTTGCGATTCTAATACATCGCAGCGTCCCATTTGTTCACAGCTGCACATGGCTGGACCCACAGGGTAGATTTATTGTGATTTATGGGACGCTCTATGGGGAGCCCATCGTCTTAGGCAGTGTCTATGCCCCTCCTCCTCTCTCGTGGTCCCTGGTAGAAAAGCTGACGACGCTTTGGACCGACCTTCCATCAGTGTTGACCGTAATTGGGGGAGACTGGAACGATGTTATGTTCCCGCTACACGATAGATGGCGTGCCACGGCCCGTGTTGCAGAGGCCCCGGACTCCAAACTATTCCCCTTGGTTCAAGGCTTGGGGTGGGTCGACACATGCAGGGCCGGACTGGGAACAGAAACCGGCCCTGGCAAAATGCTCAGCCAGCCCCCCTGGGGTGAGGGGGAGTGCAGCCCAGCAGTTTGCCAGGGCCGGTTTCGGACGATTTTGTTACAGGGGGCGATATTCCCGACCCCCGGTAACAAAACCGGCCCCCACCCTAGCGGCCTACCAGGGAAACGCCCGGTGCCCGCTATGGCCAGTCCGGCCCTGGACACATGGAGGACTTTACATCCTGACACACATGCCTACACCTATTTCTCTAGGCCGCATGATTCCTTTTCCCGGCTAGATTACATCTTCCCCACAGCGACACACACTCATAGACTGGCCGAGGCTACAGTCCTTCCCAGGGGGCTCTCTGACCATTCCCCGGTGTCTATCCTCCTTTGCCTGGACCCCAGAAGGTCTCGGTTTCGGTGGCGGTTGTCGCCGTGGCTACTCATGGACGAGAAATATAGGGCACATATGTGTACATCTTTAGCAGACTACCTATTACTAAATACGGGATCAGTGGAGTCGCCAGTCACCTTGTGGGAGGCTATGAAACCCACTCTTCGGGGAGTGGATATTGCTTTCTGTACTGCCCTACGCAGGCAGCGACGTGATAAGCTGCTCCAAATTGAGGCCCAACTCCTTGATTTAGCGCACGTTAGCAGAGACACAGCGGGACAGGCCGCACTTAGACAACTGTTGACAATGCAGCAGACGTACGCTAGCGAGCTCCTCGATGAGGCCCGCCTATATTGGCTAGCCACTCGAAGTCGGATCTACCAGTGGGGAGACAAGTCCAGCGCTTTACTGCACCGCCTGTGACAGCAGACACTGCGGCCCCAGCGGCTCCCGAGTATATGCGGACCTGATGGAACTACACTTACAGACCCAATCACCATCTCCAATAGCTTTGACTCATTCTTCACAGACCTCTATGCCCCCCGGGAGGTATTGTCTGCTGACCTCATACAGAAGTTTATAGATGACTTCCCTCCTCGCGCTCTGTCAGACACAGCGAGAGACGCGCTGGACGCTCCCTTGTCAGTAGATGAACTTCTGCCTGCACTGTTGGATATGCGAGTGGGTAAGGCCCCAGGCCCGAACAGCTATCCCTGCGAGTTCTTTCAAAAATATCACCCGCAACTCTTCAAAACCCTATTTAGCCACCCTGGAGGCTTCCTGTGACCATGGCAGCCTTCCGCCAGATTGGCGGCATGCTGAGATCGTTGTATTCTTGAAGCCAGGCCGACCGCCGGAACACTTCTCGTCCTATCGCCCGATCTCCTTACTTAATGTGGAGGCCAAGCTTCTGGCCAAGGTGATAGCCAACCGTCTCGTCCCATATATCACGGAGTTGATCCATCCATCCAGATCAGGCAGGATTTATGCCTAATCGCGCCACACGGCACAATATTCGACGTGCCAACAATGCTATCGTTGCAGTCGATAGACTCGGCACTCCTGCTGCGCTCCTACTGGCAGACATGAATAAGGCCTTTGATTCCCTTAGCTGGACGTACCTCTCTACTTTGCTGGCTCGCCTAAACATCGGCCCCCGGTTGCTTGGCCTTATTCGCCTACTATACACAGATATAACTGCCTCAGTCCGTGTGGCTGATTCAATTTCCAACCGCTTTGTTGTTGGTCGGGGAACGCGCCAGGGCTGCCCGCTCTCCCCCTATCTCTTTGCTCTAGCTATGGAGCCGCTAGCGGCTTGGGTACGGATAGATGCGCAATTGCGCGGTTTTGAATGAGCGCCAGGCATCTCCGACCATATAGCACTATATGAGGACAATGTACTGTTCTTCCTTACCGATCTCGACCGGACCGGCCCGCGTCTTCTGCGCATTATGCAGATCTTTGGCGAGACCTCCGGCCTATATATGAACCGGAGGAAATCCTTTCTGTGGCCACTGCGGGGTGGAGATCGGCTGGGCGACTGGTCACGTGAAGTGGTCATAGCCCCAGATGGCTTTAAATATTTGGGTGTCCATCTCTCTTCGTCCCAGGCCCAGGCATGGACTAAAAACCTTGCCCCCCTATGGACACAGGTGAGTGACCAGACACGTGTGTGGTCCCACCTACCTCTGTCTCTTTTCGGTAGGTCCGCTATTTTTAAAATGATTTCTCTTCCTCGTCTCCTTTATCAGCTGCAGAATCATCCCTACCTGATAAAACCCACATGGTTTCGCCAATTGAATGCTATCCTCGCCCGGTTTATGTGGGGGGGGCGGCGCGTCGCGGGTGGCTCTGCGGACTTGTTTCCAGTCTACCTACTCCGGTGGGGTAGCCACCCCAGATGTTCAGGCATATTATATGGCCTCTCATTTACTGGTTCTCAACGACTGGTGGTATGGAGATCGTCGGGACCCAGCATATGCGGTGGAGCGTTGGCTCCTGGGAGACAATGCTCTCCACAAGGTTCTCTATTCAGTAGCACTGCGTTGTGAGCTACCACCTGCCACAGCCACGATCTTTCAGATCTGGAGGGCAGCGCTCCGTCAGATGGGTTGGTGGGGAAGACTCACTAAAAAAACTCCACTGTGGAACAATGGACAACTGCCACAGTTATTACACTTGTCCGGCTTCCGCGGCTGGGAGGCCATTGGGATAGATACGGTGGGGGCAGTCATGCGTGGATGTACGCTCAAGTCCTTTCTGGACATCCAAGCAGTCTACAATATGCCCCGCTCACAATTTTATCGTTATCTTCAGTTCCGACACGCATTTACCCCATACATATCTCACTTAACAGAAATTCCTGAATTCAACCCCATTGAGGCGAAGGTTTTCATGGGAGACTTAGGGGATCACAAAATCACCAAAATATATCGCACACATTATCAATAATACCCCCACCACACTCCATAAAACTAGGGAGACATGGCAGCAAGATCTAGGTCCCTTAGATGAAGATGACTGGATGGAGGCGTTGGAGTCCCCACGCAGCGCAGCAATTGCGGCTCGCTTTCGCCTCATCCAGTTAATACCTGCACAGAGCCTACTACACCAGACACAGGCTCTGGCGTGCCGGACTTATCGCATCCCCGCACTGTTTGCGCTGCAGATCTATGGAGGGCACATTCTTACACACTGTATGGGCATTCCCAGCACTATCAAAATTCTGGAGGGGGGTGTTCACATGCCTGTCTGAGGTTCTGGGATGGGTTCTTACTTCTTCACCACGACTGGCTATGCTACACATTACAGAGTACATAGGGGGGAATAGGTATAAGCGCCATCTCCTCTTTCTCGGTCTAACACTGGCCAAGAGAGATATCGCCCGGGCCTGGAAGAATGAATTTGCGCCATCGCTTGGGGTGTGGAAGAGGGGTCTAGATTGGTGTATGGGCCTCGAACTTTCGGTTTTCGAAGCCAGGGGATGCCCCGCAAACATTACAAAATTTGGAAGCGGTGGGCTGACTATAGGGGACTGTATCTGGAACCTCCTCCCCCCATACCTGATGGTGGCGAGCCCATAGAATGATATTGTTTAGTCGACGTATCTGTAGAGCATATAATCGCTTTGCTTATCACTGGCAAAATCTTTCCCTTCATTTAGAGTTAATATACTTGTCAAGGGGAGACGAAGTGGCACAGTTGGTTGTTTCTTCTTTTTCTTTATTTCTTTTATTTTCTGGTTTTCTTGCAATGTATCATCTGTGGACTTCATTCTGTATTATTACTGGAAATGTTGATACATATACTTGCTATCATATATCTTTGCACCGGGTGCCATATGGGGCACTTGTACTATATTGGATGTCAACAATAAAAACATGTCGTGAAAAAAAATATATATATTGTAAATGAGGCCCACAGCCTTTAGTTTCGAGGCAGAAGGAATACAAGGGCACAAAAGAATTTCAAGCAAAAGATAAATATTATCAATCTATCAATAAGAACCACAATGTGTGAGCAAGCCACCAAATAAAACATGAACCCTTGTTAATGAAGTAGGAATGTGGCTTACATTTGAAGTGATTATTCGTAGAACAAAAAAGGTCACTTTGTGAAACAGAGGACATCCAGAGGGCAGTGTGATAAATCAGAGGTGTGCGTTTCCTAAGGATATCCCATGGAAGTATCTGAGGCCATGTTTTCCTTTTCAAAAGTGCTTATCTAAATTTAAATCTAATTCACCTTTTTTTCTCATTTGAGATTGTTTGTGAGCAGGTTTGCGTACATTTCTTCAGTAAAAGTACAATATTTTGGTTTTGTATGTCGAATAATACAAGCATCACTATTGTAAAATCTTACTTCATTAAAGTCATGAGAGCAATGTACAAAATACATTTATTTCATAGTTTCATTTTAAATCCTAACCTTTCACTTGGAATGGAAGCAAAAGTTTGTTTCTGAAATTTAATAGGTTTAGACTGTTTAAATGGGTTCCAAAGCCTAAAACAAAAAGAAAATTGTCGCTACAAGAACCATGAAAATGAAACCTGGCATTTAAGCGATAGCCTTGGCAGGGTGGTTAGTCTGACCTTATTATACTGCTAGACAGAAGGCATTTGGGGATTTAGTTTTATGGCAGAGGTCGTTTTGGGAATGGGAGCAGCAGAGAGACCAGAGGACCAAGTCTTTGCTCCCTTGTTACTGGGCATTGCCACATGAACCAATGACGTGGTCTCTTCAAATGTTTAGTCCATCTGGACTACCCAGGTGTGCAATCCTCTAGTGTCTGGAGCCCCAACTTTGAGGGGTGTAGTTATGAAGGATGGGCTTCAATGCATTTTTGCAGGATGCAGCACAGTGCTTGACGAACAAAAGGAGAACGCTTTGAGTTCACTAGGGTAGTTGTAGAGTGCCATCACTGGTTTCCCACCAAAACCATATTTAAAAAGAAGAAGCCAGGTAAGAGGCCTTTATTTGCCATCATCTATCTGCACAGGTAGTGACATTACTGGTTTCCAGCCAAAGCCATCTTTAAAAGAAGTGAAGCAAAAAGACTTAATTGCACAGCATCCATCCACACAGAAAGTGACATTACTGCATTTCCCAGCATCTATCTGCACAGGAAGTGACATAACTGGTGTCCCACCAAATCCATCTTGAAAGAGAAGAAGCCAAGAAAGAGAACTTCATTTCTCATGACACTGAAGTCCCTCCATGCAACAGAAAGAGAGCTCATCACATGCCAAAGCAAAGTACTATATCAACATCATCAATGAAGCCACCAGTAGAACCAGAATGCTTTTCAAGACAATCATACTCTACATCAACCCTCCATCTTCCAGACCCACCTATTCCTCACACCACAGAAAAATGGAATACAAACAACCTTGTCTTCAGTGAAAAAATATAAAAGATCCGACAACAGATCAAGAACACCAAGCCTGCTTCATCTCTCATGCCGGCCGCAAATCTTGCCGACATACTCAACTCACTTAAAAGTCTCCTCTACTTCAGACATCCAATGCCTCAAAAACTGCCTGCACATCATATAGAAATGTCCCACACCTACCTGAAGCTCCACCCAACCATGTCAGAATTCCAGTTATTTTTCAACAACAACAAGCAAGAAACAGTACAAACCTGGCTTAATGACATGAACCTTGATTGTTTCAAACCCAAACTTTCCCTGAATGCAAGTCACCTGGATCCACCTTTGACACCAACCTCACCCTCAAGGAATACATTGCAAAACAACAAAGACAACCTGGTACTTGCACTCTAATAAAGAAAGTGAATCTTTCTTCCACAAAGTGACTTCAGAGCTGTTGTTCAAGCCCTTGCCCTCTTGCATCTGGATGGTGGAAATGTGCTGCTCCTTGGTATCCCTGAGTCCACACTGGCACCCTTTAAGGGCACCTCACATGCTGCAGCACATCCCATCCAGGGCCTGAAGAAATTGTGATTGTGATGGAACTCCATTGACTCTCCTTGCTGGCCCGCACCATCGTCAAAACCAGCTGCATCATTTACAAAGCTATCACAACCAGCATCCCCACTTATCTTGCAGACAACCTCACCATTTCAGGTGGTTCTGAGCACATTTCAGCCAGGACACTATCAGAATGCAGACTATGAACTGTAAACAAGAGAAAAACCTTTCCATGTATGCACCCAAGATCTGGAACAACATCCTCATAATCATAAGGACCACCCCAATGCTTCTCCAATGTGGGAAACCATTAAAGACTCACCTGTTTAAAAAACACTACATCACAATACATTAAACATCCACAACTCCACAAGAACAGACTACTGAACACTGCCTGGCATTTTGTGGGCTGACCTACCAAGCTAGGGTCCTTTGTGACCATTTCCACTTGGTTGCTACCTATTGTTTGGAAGGAGTATGATCTAGGTGGCATAAATTGCGGCTGGGGTTAGACATATTGGTGAATGTTTCTGTCCAACTAGATGTGACTTACTGAGACGAGTCTATTCCACCAACAACATCAATTCCTCCAACTGATCATCCTCTTCATCACACTCCTCAAGTTTCATCCTGGATAAACAGCAACAAAGTTACAAGAACCTGGATGGTACTCCACTTTGAAGTTATATCATTTTAGACTCAAAAGCCAATGAGGAATGATGTGGTCTGCTCCTTTTGGGGAAAAAAGCCAAAGTTAAGTGTTTATTATTTATCCTTACAGTAAATGGAATACCCCAAAAAAAGAATTAAAAATACTTCATAACTGAGTAATATAGAGTATTTACGCTAAGACTGTCTCAAAGCAGCTTAAACCAAATGCACACTCCTTCCCATCTACTATTTGAGGCAACACAGCCTCTTGGTCCCCATGCACTGGCATACATGGGCGTAATGGTGCCCTTACAGATGTTAAACTTTCCCAGTAATGGTGCTTTGACCACAGCAACCTCCACTATTTCAAAGGCATTACAACACTCGGGACTCCATTAAACTGTGCCCTCTTCTTCAACACAAAACACATGGGGGCATATTTACAAGGAAATGTCGGAGCGCAGAGCTGCGCCTAATTTGTCAGTGCCGTGCTCTGACATTTCCAAAATGCAGGGATGCACCGTATTTTTACAACAAGACAACGCATCCCTGTGTTTTCCCTAGTGCTGGTGCTAAAATTAGCTGCCTAGCGCCAAAGCAGGCAACATAGTACAAAGGTGGCTGCATTGCAGGGAATGATTGGTTGTCCCTTCCTGCACATAAACAATCAATAAAGTCGATTTGTTACGTCTACGTGTGCTGCAGAATGCAGCACACATAGAAGTAGCAAATAGTCATTATTTAATGATTGTTTATATGCAGGAAGGGACACCTTCCTGCACCTAAACAATCATTAATGGCATTTTGCTCTTTCTATATGTGTTGTGGAATGCAGCACACATAGAAAAAGCAAAAACGAGGAGAAATAAAAGTATTTCTCCTCGTTTTGCCATTCTAACGCCTGCTATTGCATGGTGCTAGTTTTTGGCGCTGCCTCAGATATACACAGCCTTATAAATCTGGGGCAGCGTCAAAAAGCAATGGGTGTTGCAGTGGAATGCCCACAGCAACGCCCATTTCATGCCCCTTTCAAGCAAAGTGATGCATGCACAAAAAGTGGCTTAACGCTGCTTTGTGAATATGGAGAAGGGCATAGCATCACCAGAACATCGCTAAAAGTGACTTTCTGGTGGCACTATCCCCTTGTAAATATACCCCATGGAGTCTACAATATCAGCAACATTTTTCACATACTTGGAATATTATGCCAGTAGGCTGAAAAATGAATAAATTTCATCCATGCGAACAGGTTCTGGGGCCTTCTTTGATGATCATACTTGCGCTTGATACCATCCTTAGTGAGTGCATATCCTAAGTAAATATCCGACCCAAATCCTATCTGGCATTTCCTTTACTTGATGGTGAGGTGTACAATCGCAATCCTCCTCCGATTTGCCATATACTAGAACATCACCTTGAACACTATGGACATTTGGAAGGCACTTCAAAATATGCTGCGTTGTGCACTGGAATGCAGCAGATCCGGAGGCCAAACTGAATGGCATTCTGCAACAAGCATTAACAAAGCCAATATGTATCGCCAATGCAAGAGATAATGGCTTTGCCAAAATGTTTTAGTCATATTGTACACCAGTGTGACTGCTGTTCAGCATGGCTAAAAGTTAGTGGTGTAAAAGAGTGGCATGAATTGGAGTAGAGTGGAGTGTTATGGAGTGGTGTTTAGTGGCGTAGAGTTGAGTGGCACTGAGTGGAGTGTTGTGGAATGGCATTGAGGCTGTAGACTGGAGTAGAGTGGAGTGGCATAGAGTATCATGGAGTGGTGTAGAGCAGAGTGGAGTGGCGTAGAGGGTGTTGCGTAGAGTAGAGTGGTGTGGAGCAGAATAGATTGTCGTAGAGTAATGTAGGAGAGTGGAATGGTAACTCCGCATGACTAGTGCAGGGAAGTAAAAATTTCCTTTTTATATATAACCCTCACACACTCTAGTAGTGTCATGCTTCATCATTGGGTTCACCCTGACTCCTAAAGGTGAGGGTGGGCTCGACTGTATTTCAGGGAGCACTTAGGAATAGAGGGTGACCAGGGGGCTTAACTAGAGATTAAAAATACCTCACCTTCTCCTAGGTATCCCTTTATTCGTGGAGAAGGTGGGGAAAGCTAAAAATAAGCTAAGGGGTAATGTGGACTTTTATGGTCCTATGACCCTATATTTTTGACCAACATGTTTCAGCCCTACTCTAAGGCCTAACAAGGTCCGGGGCTTTCATCAGGGTATCAAATAAATACCTCCCTGGTAAATAAGTCACAGATGTAACTTCCAGAGTAATGTCATGCACTAATGTAAGGGCAGTATTAATACTTGCCCGTCAATTGTCTTTCTGTAGCGTCACCTGCAATAAAGAATCCATAGCAGGCATTACGTTAAGTTCTAATCCGACACTTAAATAAGGTGACGATACATATCACAGTTGTGAGAGGAAAAGTGGCATGCATATCCCACTGCATGCGTGTATATTACAAAGTCTCAAAGTCAAGACAAATGCATATATTCTCTGTGCACATCATTGATAAAAATGTAGAACGAATATTCATTCCAATAACATACTTCATTCACCCACACAACTCATGTGGACAGTTTTTTTTAGGGCGATAAATTAGTGGCCCTAGTGATAATCTTTCAATGCTTCAATATATCACTCTGATGCATATTATACGAAGTGAGAAAGATACTTAGCCTCACAAACGGGGACAGACACCACGCATTCTTAAAAGTTGTACTTCTATGGTATAGGTCTCTATGTATCATGCGTATTGTAAAATGGTGATTCTAGATGGTGCAGTGATACTCACCCACATTTGATGGGTATCATATATCTCAGGAGCGGGGGTGAGGCTCCCTTTAGTCACACACTGCGGGTACAAAGTAGTGGAATAGGCGAGAGAGAGTTAGTTGTCAATGGTATACCATACTCAAGTTCAAGGTGAGTCCCATCTCCGGACAGAGAATGCGGTAAAATTACTTACTTCGTCAAGGGTTGCCCCGGCTACTTGCCTAAACTGCCCTCATTCGCTCCCGGCTTTCGGTAGAATGGTGCCGGAGAGATGTCAGTATTTACGTGTTCATTCTCCGTAGGTGCTTGTTACCTCCGTATCACGTGAGAGGCGTGTAGCGTGATAGACGTGCGGCGTGCACGTTAAACTGCACGATACCCCGCGGATTGATGGGAAATGGAGTCTACAATGTTCCATGTGAGGAACTGAAGATAGAATTAAAGGGGTTAAGTCCTGTAAAAAAGTTATTTAGTAGCGAGCCCCATTACTAACAAAAGTTTTACCCAGCGTCATCTATGCCTATTGTTAAAGATGCAGCATCTAATACATACTAGATGTTAGTATTTACGGTGTCCATTGTATAGAGTATGTATGTTCAAGGAGCCGGAATGAAATTCATTGTATGTTCGAAGGGCCGGGAATGGTACTCATATGTTTGTTATCTCTGTAGAGATGACCGGATACACATACAGTGGGCATGAACATTTATAACTGGGCCTTTATCAAATTTCCCTTCTTGACATAAAGGGTACATTAATCGAGTCCTTGATATCTGGCTGTACTCATTGTTTACCTCCTCTACAGTGGTCACAATGGGCGTTAAGGCCCTTTCTTAATGTGTAGATATGCAATACTAAATAGAGGGGACATATACCTGTGGTCTATCAGTTGATATTGACTGTCAATGCGGTCAGGTATATGCCTATCGGTGTGAGATTACATATGTCATCCTGGATAGGTTAACATTAGTATCTCAGTTGGCCCCACGGAATTTCATCATTTAATCCCGTTCTGTGTGCCCCCAATTTGTACACCCAGCGTTGTTCTTTGGTTAGTAATTTTTTCGTTAAGGCCCTGGTATTATCCATCTTTTCTATTATGGTCCATTTCAGGTCCAAGTCAGTGTGTCCTTTTTCCCAAAAAATGTGTAGTCAGTTTTGTAGCACCTCTTTTGCACCTAATGGTGCTCCTATTTTCGTTGATTCAGATTTTTATTTTTATTGTCTTCTTCCCTATGTATCAGAGGTTGCAAGGGCATGTGATAGTGTATATTACATTGCAACTGTTGCAAATTGTATTATGTCTTTGCTACCATGGAGTAGGAAGATCCATGTCAATGTATTTACTCTGTTATGTGAATGTGCATGCCGTGCATGATTCACACGGGTAGTGTCCCATGACTCGGGGTTGATTCCACAGAGTCAATTGTTGTTCACTTTGGGGTTTCCTCATGACGCCCTAATGCTCCTATTTTTTCTGAAGGAGAAAACCGGAGGTTTGAAGGTGAGTTTGTTTGATGTGAGTATTCTCCCATTCCTGGAGATTATTTTCTTGACTGTGTTGGAGCATGAATTGTATGTGGTTACACAGATCAGGGAATCTGATTCTGGTTTGACATTGGTGTCAAGTAAAGCTGATCGTGGGGTATTTCATGCCCTATTCTGTGCTTGTCAAACCCCTTTCAATGGGTATTCCTTCTCTTTAAGTTTGATTGCAATCTTTCTCGATTCTTCTTTGAAATCTCGTAATTCTGAACAGTTTTGCCGGATACGTAGAAATTGTCCTATCGGGAGGTTCTCTCTTAGTGACCGTGGGTGGGCATTGTTAAAGTGCAGTAGACTATTCTGGTCGGTGGGTTTAGTGTAGAGGGTGCTTGTCAGTTTTCCACCTTTTGCTAGAATATTTACATCCAGAAAGGGAATTTTGTCCTAGTTACTGGTCATAGTGAAATGCAGGAAAGGGTTTTCTGTGGCACAGATATATCGACGACATACTGATAATATGGCACGAGAATAACGATACCATGCAAGCCTTCAAAGAATGGCTAGACCAACTAAACCCTTTCCTGCATTTCACTATGACCAGTAACAAGGACAAAATTCCCTTTCTAGTCATGCGGAGATAGCATATCCACACGGGGTGACCTACCCCTCCAGTCCGTGTCTCGTGTACTATACACCACAATCCCCTTAACCCTTGGTGAGATACTCTATTATTAAATTAAGTTTACAAGGGAGGACGTATCCCCCCATCCTCTTCGTATCTGAAGAGGCCTCTCAACCCTTCAGGTCTCACAGGTTGCTCCTGTGTGAACCTTGTTGTTTACCATGGAGAGTCGACTAGCGTAGAGTGGAGTGGCATAGAGTGTCGTGGAGTGGCGTACAGTGGAGTGGAGTAGTGTTGTAGAATAGTGTGGCGTAAAGTGGCATGGAGTGGTGTAGAGCGAGTTGCGTAGAGCGTTGCAGAGTGGAGTAGTGTTGTAGAGTGGCATAGAGTGGAGTAGAGTTTAATGGAGAAGATTGCAATAGAGTGGAGTATTGTAGAGTGTAGTGTCATAGAATGGAGTAGAGTGGCCTAGAGTGAAGTGGCATAAAGTACAGTGGTGCAGATTAGATTGGCGTAGAGTGCAGTGGCATAAAGTGCATTGTTTTTGAGTAAAGTGGTGTAGAGTAGAGTGGCATAGAGTAGAATGGTGTAGAGTAGAGTGTAGTGGGGTAGAGAGATTGTTTCAGAGTAGAGTGAAGTGGCGAAGAGTGCCATGGTTCAGGGAGCAGTGGTGTAGGGTCGAGTGCAGAGGTGTAGAGTGCAAGAGCATAGAGTAGAATGGTGCAGA
Source organism: Calotriton arnoldi (assembly GCA_963921515.1). Lineage (NCBI taxonomy): Eukaryota > Metazoa > Chordata > Amphibia > Caudata > Salamandridae > Calotriton > Calotriton arnoldi. Next base: position 64,868 of record CAWUFW010006775.1, on the reverse strand, counting down.
GAGCAGAGGTGTGCAGTGATGTAGAGAGCAATAGTGTAGAGTGGCATAGCTTGCAGTGGCGCAGAGTGCAGTGGTGCAGAGTAGAGTGGCGTTGAGTGTTGGAGACACAAGGGCATATTAGCAAGGAATAGCGATATTTATCGCTAACCGCGCTTAGCGCGACTTTGGTTAACGCCGCCTATCGCTGGAAAATATCGCTGAGATAACACCCTATTAACAAGGTTTATCTCCATAGCGATAACATTTCCAGCAATAGCGGTAAAATGTGAGAATATCGCTGGAAAAGCAGCGATATTCTCGCATTATCGCTAAGGTGGATTCAGCATTAGAATCCACCTCCTATACCTTAAACAGGTAAGTCATCCTCACTAGCAGGAGATAAAATATAGCGATAAACGTGCTTAGCGCGAATTATTATATCGCTTCGCCTGCCTTGCTAATAGGGGGTAGTGGGATTAGCGACTGTTTTCAGTCGCTTTTAGTAGGGAACGCCTTCCTTGCATGTCATTAGCGATAATTATCGCTGACATGCAAGGCGATGGTTAACGCGGCCTCTAACGCCTGAAAGCTGTCGCTAATGCCTGTTAGCGACAGCTTGCTAATAACGCCTGAAAGCTGTCGCTAATGCCTGTTAGCGACAAAAGTGCCGCTAAAGCGGCGATAAAGCCCTTGATAATATGCCCCACAGTTCCCTCTAACATGCGAGGGCGCACGCATAGGGCCTTTCACCAGCGCGCACACACGCTTGCAAAGCGCGCAGGTTACCAAGAGCCCTTTCATCAAACCACATGGTTAAAGACATGATGCGGAACTGTGGTAAAACTGTCACTTTCTTGGTGAAGTGTTAGGAGCAGTGGCGGCACGTTTGAAAAGCCAGACGGAAGAGCAGCTGTTAGTGTTACGGGCACGTTAGATATCTCAGACCGGAGGCAAAGGGCGGCGCTTGCTGAGAGTCTAGAGTAAGGGTCACTGTGTCGATTGGACTGCTGATGTTAAAGAGTCTGATCATGACGCGGCTTCTGAGATCAGAAGCTGAGGCCAAGTATCCCAGTATTCTCTGACTTTGAAAGAGACAAGCTGCTGTCTCTGCTGCTTGCTGTGTTGCTTCTCTGAACCTACTGCAGAGGTAAGGAGGAACCGGCGCCCTTGTGCACTTAGCTGCAGTGGTGCGGAAGATGCCCTTTTCTGAGCCAGTATGCGCTTGAACACTGGCGCTCAGAACTTGAGACCCTCTACCCTGTTCTCCGGGTGTGCACGCACTGACCCTCAACTCTGCAACTGCCTCAGAAAAGGAACCTACAAAACAGTGTGTGACATTTTGTGACATAGAGAAATGGTTTCCATAATGACAAAGTCGACCATCAAATTAGTACATAATAAATCCAGCCTTCTAATTTTGTGCTAGAGACTGGCGAATGGTTCGCTTTAGGTATTGTCGACGGCGTTTCGACCCCGTTGCCAGTGAGGGGGTCTCTTCAGGACCTAGCAATGCAGGGACATCTGTCGGATGATGACAAAGTAGAATAAATCAGGGTGGGGCTAAAGCCAGCTAAGGACCAGCATATGTATGCTGATGGGCGAATAAACAAGTACCTGAAAGAGGAATGTGCTGTCCAAGTGACAGTGGTGCAACCCCAGGAAGTGAAGATATAGGAAGGGTACTCACGTGGGACCCAGCCGGGAAATAACAAAAAATGACAAGGAGGTGGCAGTGAGACCTCAATTTATACTACTACGTTGGAAAGGTATGGTAAAAGACAATAAAAACAGACTTACCCCAGTGAGGGGAAGGACAGTCTTGGTGAGTGCTGTCTTCAATAACCAGCATCTATTTCCAAAAAACGACGATCCGTGTAGTGGGTAATTGATTAGGCCCACGCCAACACGACAGTGCGTGTAGATTGGAGGTGATTCTATCAAAATAAAAAATAGTCAATGAAGCAGAAGGTCTAGTACCAGGATATGTAGGGTATGGGGCTGAACGTGCTCCTTAAGAACCAGATATGCAGCAATGATGGCCGCGGGATGAAAACAAAGACGCGTGCAGCCGCTACGCGTTAGCACAGGAGAACCGCACAAGTCTGTCTCCTATTGTCAAATGGCAAGAGGCCGGCACTCGCTGCGGTGGAGTATAAAGGATGTGTTTTCCCGGCAAAACGGATCGGGAAACGGCAGACAGTAGAAGCGATCGCTGCAGCTCGCATCTATCTACTGATCTGCGATCGCAAGGTAGCCTATGTCGATCACGAAGGTCGATTACATGCCGTGATCATTGGGAGTGGTATAGAGGGAAAGGTAATGGCAGGGAAATGTTGTCAGAATGAGTTGATTAAAATAAAATAAAGAAAAAGGATAAAAAAATAAAAATAAAAAATAGGAATAAAAAACGGAGGATGTTTTCTATCTCTACTGCCGGTCAGCAAAATTAGACCGGTATACACGGCCTCAATGTTAAGGCTGATGAGGCAATTGACAGAAGTTGAGTATGTGTCCTATGAGGGGTAGTAGGACATGAACCAGCGGTAATTTATACAGGGATTACCAGGATGAATGCACAAGGGCTTAATGTAAGAAATTTGAAAATTGCCAACAATGAATGTGTCATGGGTACATTAGGTCTTACCAATGTAGGGCCCCCGTATAAGGCTTCAAGGATTGTCCAGTAGGTATACATTCACGGTAGGGTACAACGGACAAACATTGTAAGATATCAAAAATGTACATCAATTGTTACATGGAAAAGTCACAGTGCATAATAGGTTATAATAACAATATATATAACTCCAGGATGGACCGTGAATTAGGATTAGTTATAATCAATATTAGGAGTCAATTGCAAAATAATGCGAGCAGGTGAAAATGTTGCATAATGAAACATGCAACTATATGAAGCGTAAGTGGTGAAGAGCCTTCTGAGCTCCTAAGCCTTGCTTTTTGTGTATTTTGGATATATTGTGCTTTTAACCTTGATACCCTGTCACAGTTTTATTGCCCACCGCTGCTGCATGCTTAAACCTCTGAGAGTTTTAACTGTTTTAAACTTCCTGATTTTAATATTCTGTTGGCTGCTTACTTGCTCTTTGCACAGAGCGCCTGTATCGTCTCTGATTCCCCGGTCCAACGCGACCTTTTCGCCGTTTGTTTGGAGGGAACCGGATACTCCCATCTGTCTCTGCCGACTCCGCCTGACATTGCCGGCGGGGAAAGATGATCACAGTGGTTTCCCGCATCCGGCTAGCTATTTAGTTTCATGCTGGGCCGGACGCGCAGCGGGCGCGCCAAAGGCGCGCCAAAGGCAAGCCCGTCTGCGCCCGTCAGCAAACCGGAGGCGATCGGCGCCGGCCATGCTGCCGGTAAGATTAATTCTGGGCTGTGCATAAGGTATACGAAAGATGCACTGTTAGAAATTAAAAGGGAATTCTGCGTATGCCCCCCTCTGCCTCTATCTGTTTTTGGGCAGCAACCTCTAAAGGGATGCTCACTTTGCGGATGGGAGGGTTTTATTAAGGAAACTGGGCAGTTTTCTAAGAAGTTGGCGGGGCGTAACTTAGGCTATGGTGATGCTCCCCATTCTCAGGGCAAAGCGCAACTCTGCGCCCTGCTTCTTAACACTCGGTCTCTGAAAAAACACGCTCTCAATATCCACGACCTACTAGTGGATAAATCCCCGGATTTCCTATTCCTAACCGAGACATGGTTGAGCGAGGCTTCAAACCCTACCTTAGCCTCGGCTATCCCGATGGGCTACCAGATCATCAGGAAAGACCGTTTGGCAGGTACAGGGGGTGGCATCGCTATCATTTTTAAGAACCATTACTCCTGCACTACAATACCCTCAGTTGATGTCGAGGGAGCGGAAGGCCTCGGCTTCCACTTGGTGGTGTCTCCCCATCAATCCATAGCGGGCATTCTACTATACAGACCCCCGGGGCCCGCTGGGAGGTGTCTAGCCTCAATTGGTGACGCGGTTTCACCGTTTGTCTTGAAACACAAACATTGTCTGGTTTTGGGTGATTTTAATTTACATATGGATGCACCGGAAGATGCAGACTCGTCCAGACTACAAGAGTCACTGGAAACGCTAGATCTGGCTCCTTATGTTCATGCTCCCACCCATGAAAAAGGCCACACCTTAGATCAGATCTTTTCCACGGCCGAACTAGGTATGAGCCAACCACTTCCACTTGTGTGGTCTGACCATTTCCTTCTGGAGTTTTCATGTGAGAAGGTATCTAATACTCCCAAGGCTTCCGGGAAATCTAAAAGTATTAATTTCAGACCCTTCTACTTAATTACACCTGAGGCACTACTTAAGGCCATTAATAAGCATCCGAACTCTCTTAGTGGGGACCTTGAGGCGGATGTCGAGGTTCTGGATAACTGGCTCCTGCTCCGGGCCGGGGAACTTGCTCCTCCTGTCTCACGTTCTGGAAAGACGGTGAGGTCTTCCGCCCCTTGGTTTACCACTGCCCTTAAAGAAAGTAAGAGATCGTGCAAACACCTCGAAAGGACCTGGCGGAAAAACTTTGACCCCAATGATAAAACAATTTACAAACAGGCATTAAAAGCCTATTTTAAACAAATTCTCGAGGCAAAAAAATCTTTTCTATCCACCAAAATCGAACTTGCATCGAACAAAAATAAGGACATTTTTAAAATAGTTAGCGATTTCTCCTCCCCTGCAGTGGTAGCTAAGCCATTTACTCCTACTGAGGCATGGACGAGTCGCATGGCCTTATACTTTCATGACAAGATTGCAAGCATCCAAGAGTCCTTTCCGACTACTCCTCTGGTGCAGAGTGATAAGGGTGCGCCAACTCCTCACAAATACAAGTTAGAGGACCTTCTTTTGAACAGTTTCCAATGATCTCAATGGAAAAAACTCTAGAAATCATGAAAGGCCTTAAATCCGGCTCACCCTCCGATCCTTGCCCAGCCCCTACTCTTGCATCAGTCGCAGACATTATTAATCCAGCGGTCAACCAGATCCTGAATCTCTCCCTGAAGACGGGTCAGGTCCCTGACAGGTGGAAGAGAGCCAAAAATGTGCCCCTATTAAAAAAATCAACTCTGGATCCTGAGCTAGCCTCTAACTACAGGCCTATATCTCTGCTCCCCTGCTTTTCTAAGGCCTTGGAAAAAGTGGTGACCCATGTCACCACCGCATTTGTCGAAACTAACACTCTACTTCACCAGAGTCAGTCTGGTTTCAGGGCTAACTTCAGCACAGAGACGGCACTCCTGGAAGTATCTGAAGCAATAAAGGAGGTAATGGATAGAGGCGGCAAAGCCATACTGATATTGCTGGATTTATCTGCGGCTTTTGATACCGTCCCACACGACCGCCTCCTGCTGAGACTTCGGGAGTGTGGGTTCGGAGGTACGGTATTCAATTGGTTTACCTCCTTTTTAAAGGACCGCCAGCAAACAGTGTGGGCCCCACCTTTTGCTGCCCCTATCCCCCCTCTATCCCCAGGGCTCTATTTTGAGCCCCATCCTTTTTAATCTATATATGACACCTCTAGCAACTCTGGCTGAGAACCATGGAGCAAAAATAATATCGTATGCCGACGATACGCAGCTGCTCTTCACCTGCAACAAAGACACGGACTTCAAGGGAGACATGATTAACAGCTGTCTAACAGAAGTATTCTCCTGGCTCCAGCGCAACCAGCTTAAATGTAATCCTGGTAAATCGGAGATTATCTTCTTTGGCCACTGCCCCAGCAACCTTTGGCGCAGTTGGTGGCCTGCTGACATGTCCCCCCCACGTCCCCCATAAAGATAGTGAAAAATCTGGGGTGAAGCTGGATGATAATCTTTCCATGCAGGCACAGATCCAATCAGTGGCCGGTTCCTGCTTTGGCCTGCTCAAAATGCTGAAACAGTTCCTGCCCCTCCTGTCTATCACCCACAGAAAAACGGTGGTCCAGGCATTAATAATCTCCAGGTTGGACTACGTGAATGTACTCTACCTGGGGCTGCCTGAGTATCTACAGGCAAGACTGCAGGTGACTCAGAACACTGCAGCAAGAGCAATACTCATGCTTGGCCCCAGAGCTCGTATGTCCACACAGCTGAAATCCTTACACTGACTCCCTGTCCGCAAAAGGATCCATTTCAAGGCCATGGTTTTGGCTTTTAAGGCTCTCCACGGCATAGGGGCTGGGTACATTGTGAAGCGAGTTCAATTTTACCACCCTCACCGTGCACTTAGGTCTGCAGCACTTCAGCTGGCTCTGACCCCCAGATACCTCCGGGCATGCATCAGGGGTCGCTCCTTCCAGGTGCAAGCAGCAAAATTGTGGAACAATCTACCGGTGGACTTAAGGTTGTCTCAGGATCTCCTTGCATTTAGGAAATCACTGAAAACGTGGTTGTTTCAGCTTTAATATCCAGTGCGGGGATCACACTGCTTAGCTAGGCCTTCATCCTGCTTCAGCGCCGGGACACTCAATTGAGTAGCTGCGCGCTCTATAAATAGCCATTTAACATAACATAACATATGCAGATATTTGTGAGCATTGTTCCACCCATTGGAATTATGGTTCAATTAGAAAGAGTGGCCACAAAGCCACGCCATTCTTCCACTGTATTCAGTCCTTCAGTGATAGAATTAGTCCTTTCTATCCACTGACATTCCAGTCTCTGCAGGATCTGTGGTAGGTCTCCCCCTCTCTCTGGGACAGTTGACTTATCAATGACCTGCCATTTTATTTCATCTGCCGTGTGATTCTTTTCCGTGAAATGAGATACACAAACACTTGAATCAGTCTGGGGACTACCTGAGATTAAAGGTCATTTCAAATGTGGTAACTGTGTTGCCTGTACATTCACATCAGATACAAATACCTTTGAACATGCTAATGTAAAACAAGTCCTAAACTTTTTTTCAAATTGTAACACTAGGAACGTTGTATATTGTATATGGTGCCCATGTAATTTACCATACATTGGGCAAACGTCACAACCCATTAAAGCTCGCATTGGTCAACACAGAAGCAGAATAAGATGTTTGGTGCAAAGTGCACCCTTGGTATCTCATTTCATGGAAAAGAATCACACGGCAGATGAACATGTACATGGCAGATGTACATTTTTGATATCTTACAATATTTGTCCGTTGTACCCTACCGTGACTGTATACCTACTGGACAATCCTTGTAGCCTTATACGGGGGCCCTACATTGGTCCGATCTAATGTACCCATGACACATTCATTGTTGGCAATTTTCAAATTTCTTAGAATAAGCCCTTGTGCATTCATCCTGGTAATCCCTGTATAAATTACCGCTGGTTCATGTCCTACTACCCCTCATAGGACACATACTCAACTTCTGTCAATTGCCTCATCAGCTTTAACATTGAGGCCGTGTATACACTGTGAAGTCGTCACTCTATACCGGTCTAATTTTGCTGACCGGCAGTAGAGATAGAAAACATCCTCTGTTTTTTATTCCTATTTTTTATTTTTATTTTTATTCTTTATCCTTTTTCTTTATTTTATTTTAATCAACTCATTCTGACAACATTTCCCTGCCTTTACCTTTCCCTCTATACCACTCCCAATGATCACGGCATGTAATCGACCTTCGTGATCGACATAGGCTACCTTGCGATTGCAGATCAGTAGATAGATGCGAGCTGCAGCAATTGCTTCTACTGTCTGCCGTTTCCCGATCCGTTTCGGCGGGAAAACACATCCTTTATACTCCACCGCAGCGAGTGCCGGCCCCTTGCCATTTGACAAGAGGAGACGGACTCGTGCGGTTCCCCTGTGCTAACGCGTAGCGGCTGCACGCGTCTTTGTTTTCATCCCACGGTCATCATTGCTGCATATCTGGTAAGAGTGTAAGGAGCACGTTAAGCCCCATACCCTACATATCCTGGTACTAGACCTTCTGCTTCATTGACTATTTTTTATTTTGATAGAATCAACTCCAATCTACACGCACTGTCGTGTTGGCGTGGGCCTAATCAATTACCCACTACACGGATCGTCGTTGTTTGGAAATAGATGCTGGTTATTGAACACAGCACTCGCCAAGACTGTCTTCCCCTCACTGGGGTAAGTCTGTTTTTATTGTCTTTTACCATGCCTTTCCAACGTAGTAGTATAAATTGAGGTCTCACTGCCACATCCTTGTCATTTTTTGTTAGTTCCCGGCTGGGTCCCACGTGAGTACCCTTCCTATATCTTCACTTCCTGGGGTTGCACCACTGTCACTTGGACAGCACATTCCTCTTTCAGGTACTTGTTTATTCGCCCATCAGCATACATATGCTGGTCCTTAGCTGCCTTTGCCCCACCCTGATTTATTCTACTTTGTCATCATCCCACAGATGTCCCTGCATTGCTAGGTCCTGAAGAGACCCCCCACTGTCAACGGGGTCGAAACGCCGTCGACAATACCTAAAGCGAACCATTCGCCAGTCTCTAGCACAATATTAGAAGGCTGGATTTATTATGTACTAATTTGATGGTCGACTTTGTCATTATGGAAACCATTTCTCTATGTCACAAAATGTCACACACTGTTTTGTAGGTTCCATGTTCACATGGGGACACTGTGCACCTTTTGTTTGGATATAACTGTAATGATTTATGTATATAAACTTTCTGAATTTATAAGAATCTCGTTGTATATGGTCTTGCTTCTCGTTCAGACATCCACATTACCCCCTTCTTTTGATTGCCATTGTGCGTAATAGTATTATTTAATTGCTTATATGTATTTTTCCACAGGAACCACTGTTTCTGGTTATAGCCACATGAATGTAAGCATTCCCAGGCCCATAGGTGCTGACTGGCGGGCCTGCAGTCTATTGGGCATGATTGGAGCATCGCATGTTGTGTGCTTGCTGAGCAATTCGAAAGCACCATCATCTGTCCTCTCTCCATTCCTGCACCAATGTCATTGAAAGTCCATGCTGGCCATATGAAAATAGGCGTTTAAAAGTGCTGCCAGAACCTGCAGCAGTGAGGGATCACCCTACAGGCCGAAGCAAGTCAGGTTACGCACGCTGCAATCATCACTGCAGAGCACCGCCTGTCCCCTCAGTCACGCCCGGCCCAATGAAGACCCCCTGAATCCCAACCTGGCAGTAAGTCACTGGGCAGCACTTGTCACTGGGGAGTTGTGCTGTGAATGTGTCATGGTGGTGTGGGATAGGCCAGTAGCCTCGCCACCTTTCCCAGTAAATTATGTTGTAAAATTCTTCGAAGACCCACACATGATAAACTGGAGGTCATACTGTAGTGTAGCTCCTATTTCCCTAATAGGCTCTGCGCATTGGAATAATATACCCTATAGGTTTGACATAGGACTGAGATCGGTATGTCCCTATCGAGTATATTAAACTTAATTACTTGTACCAGCTAGCTCAGAGGCCACTAGAAACTCCTTGACAAACAAGAAGGGAGTAGTTTCTGGCAGCCGCAAAACATGACCACTTTGTTTCCCTTTAGAATCAGAACGTGTCCCAGAGTCGTGGAAACAATAGATAACTATTTCACTCAGCTCACTTGTGCATACTTAGTTTTCCTCAAAGTTACACAGAAAGAATAGACGGGCGTTTCAATAAAAGATTTATTGAACAGTCTTGTTTCTCGTGTAAGTAAAATGTGCTGTTACGATCACAAGACAGTATGCAAGATAAATAATGTACAGCGTAAGCAGTAGAAATAAATAATACTGCGCTAGCATGATCTTTAGTAGATATTCATTTACATAAATAACATAGACTAAAAATGCGAGTACTCATACGATGCGTTTCTAAGCTAGTTCTACCCCAATGTACCTAACCTAACCTAGGTGTAGGGAGAGGTATGAAGTAGGTGAAGTATTCCTTACTATGGTATACTAAGAGTATGTTACGCTCAGTATGCCTAGTATGCCAAGAGTCCCTCTAGGTATCTAGTCAAGCTCCATACCTTGAGAATGAGAGAGGTGGGAATCTCTTGCCAGACTCGAACTCCAACACCCCGCGAGGGAAGTCAGATCACTGGAAGCTGGACTCTCTGCGTGCAGGGATGACAGCGTCTTCTCAGTGCGTCAGGCCGGGAAACGGGCTCCTCTGAAGTCGAGGTCTCCTCTGATTTACAGGGGCTAGGGAAGGTATATTTATACCTGAGAGGTACCTCAGAGTGTTAGCATTGACGTGAATCGGACAGCGGAAGACGTCATGAATGAACCCCTAAGGTATAACGGTTCATGCATAATAGATGAGTCCTTGAAGAAATCAATAGTCCTGTGCTAGGGAAACTCCCGAAGCCTAAGGGTCTGTTCTTCAAGAACTCGTTGTGACGTTAGGGTGGAAGGATGTCTGAGACCATGCCTGTATTTGGAGTGCACGGTTTAATGCCTAAATAAGGACTGGGATTTCATGCCTATATAAGGGCAGGGTGAATTGTGCCTATATAAGGACATGATACAGGAAAACCTATATACGGACACCCTAAGAGGAATACAACACCCACTCCACTTTCGTGTGTACGATAATACTAAAATGCTAAACATTTAAAAATGCTAAACATTAAATGGAGTACCGCATATTTAAAAAAAATATATATATTTCTTAAAAGCATTAAAAACATATTAAAATGCAAAAGGTACTGTACATATTAAGCATTGCTTTTCATTTCAGGCATATATTTTGAAATTAAATGCAATTTGAATGAAATTAGCAGTAATATTTACATTTGACAGAAAATGATCGATAAGTTTGTTCAAAAATCAAAGTCATTTCATGTCATGAATGATTCTTGTAGACAAATAAGATGACAAAATGTCTGAGGAAGTACCGCGAAGTCTGTACTATAAGGCTAGTTCTACTTCAAGCAGATTGAATTGCCATTTAGTTCGAAAAAATGGGAAAAAGTTCAATTTGGGAAGAGTTCCAAGTTTTGAAATATGAAGGCCAAATTTTACTGCGTCTCTGGTACACCGTGGGTTGAATCAGAGTCAGTGTACGGGTCTGGTGTAAACATGAGATCATCTATTTCTGTAGACAAAATATCGTCCACTGAAGTTGGTGTCAGTTGGAACACCTCGTGTAGTAGATTAATTGCACAGAGATGTGAAGCATCGCTCTCAGCATAGGATGCCGCAGCAATGTTCGCGTCCGTTGTTACCTGTGTGCCTGTAGATCCATCTCGTACCTCAGCAGCAGCCGGAAGCGACTGTGAGATCTCAATGAATGCCGTCATTAGTATTGGTAGCCTCTGAGGACAACACATAGCATGGGCCGTAATCGGGTCCAGCAGAGTATCGACATCCGTTGGCATTGCTGATGGAAATGTTAGACAGGTGTCTAACACGCATTCTTCACCGCATAGCAGGCATCGTAGGACAGGTAAGATGCAATCTTGCCAGATTGGTCTGAATGACAGGAACCACGTGGTATTCAGGTCCCGTAGAGGAGTCATGCCCAAAAGCTGTACTATTCGCTCACGGCACTTTCGTTCAAGGAGAGCTTTTTCCATTTCGCTCGGAGTGATGTTTGCGAATAGGCTGGCCATAGCGTAATAGCAGGAAGAGAAATAGAATTCCGGCAACAAGTGCTAGAATTAATGGTATGCCACCAAACACCGAATGTGCAAAGTTCGGGATGATTCCGAGTATTGCCTGGAAAGGTGCTAACAGACCGGAACAGATGCTCTTAAATACATGTACAATTCCGCTTGTATCTGACATGTTAAAGATACGTCCTATCATTTCCACGAAATGTATAGGGCAGTTTGTACGTATTAAAGTCTGTATCTCAGCCGAAGTCCTTGCTACTTGTAGATCATAGGTTTCTTTGGCCGAGGTCAAAGGCACTGTTTGTTGGAAAAGCATAGCTTTCATTCTGCTGAAAGTATCAAATCTTATAAAACAGACGTTCAGCGAAGGCCACAAAGGCGACTCCCTGACTGTGTCTATTGGGGCAAACAATACTTGCATACAGCAAGTGACCCTGGAGTTGACCGTTACTAGATATGGGATGCCTGGCAACATGCTGCAGCAACTCTGATCATTCAACATGAGGTAACTCCCATTAGAAAGTTGTCCAAACGTTGGATTAATCACAGCAGCTGGTGTACCCTGCTGATGGCAAGACAAATTTGCCACAGAACCATTGCAAGCCCCGTGTAAAGAAATGTCCTGACATATAAGTGAACCGCTCAGTGCACTTTTACAGTGTGTACCGCTCAAAAACACTTCACGATCCCCACTCCAACATCTATATGTATACGGTAAATTCCAAGATGTCTTAATGTATTCCTTACCCAACCTTTCATATTTGCCTGCTTGCATCTGTTTGAGGCAATACTGAAACTGAAAAGTAGTCACAGGTAGCGTGATTTTGCCATGAATGATCCATTCTGTAGCTGGTTTTTCTGCCACTGTGAATGGTAACTTTTCCAGTTTTTCAATGCTCAGCACTGTATACTGTGCTCTTCTTTGTGCCAGTTCGATCTGTTTATCAGTTAGATTGTATTCTGCAAACATAGCTGACGTGTTGATGAAATGCCAAGGCACATAGCCCGCACGCAAAGATTGCAGCGTCCAGCTTAATAACACAATAGAACGTAATTGAGATTGGCCTTGCTGTAACATCGCCAAATCTTGTTCTAGTATGTCGATAGCAGAGGATACAATGCCGTCCAATGAATATATTCTGGAGGACAAAGTTGTTAACCCATTGTCGACCACAGTGAGTGTTTTCTCTAAATTAATACGATCAAGTTCACGTATTCGTTCTGCGGCCTCCATCTGTGACACTTTCCAAGCTTCATTATAAGCAGCATAGATGCCGGCATATATGAAACGTTTTTGACGCGGTTTTCTTGGTCCAAGCAAGAATTCCCTAAGGTCTGCGTCGTCTTTAAGTAAGGATAAGTGTTGTTTCACATCCTGTAGTGTAGATTTCTGCAGCCAATCGAGGCATAATTTACCTACACTGTATGTTGTTACTACCCCCGGATGCTGTCTTTGGACATATCTTGGGTCTGGCCTATGAATAGTAAAGCCCTGAGTTTTATTCAGGAATCTTTCCTGACAGTTGTTCGTGTCTGTGGGCCAGATCAACCATTTTTTCCAATCAGGATTAGATCTGTTGAGTTGTAGTATTTTGTCAACTGTCACCGCTGCCTGTGTATTGTTATCACTTGCAGGTGTTGGTACAGAAGGTGTTTTCATCTCTTTGATCTTGGCTAGTCCAAGACAAGATGTTTGTTGGATGGTTTCATTCAAAAACATTATTTGTTCAGGGATGATACAGGCTCTAAATAAAGCTTCTATCCCCTGCACTTGCCAATCTTTAGTACCCCAGACAGTTTTTGTGTCTATTGTGTCTTTCCATAAGTCGAAACCCTGTCTAGACAGTTGGGCAATAAATGTTGCAGAGTAAATCTGTTTCGTATTAGTTAACATAATTTTCATACCTGTTTTGTTTACATTTTTATAGCAAAACGTTTCTGGATCAGATGTATTGTAACCTGAAAAATATGGAAACTTGCTAGCAAATGTTTTTGAACTACCTTGTGGTGGTGTAGGGCAATGCTCCCATTGGTTAAACATAAACACATTTCTAGGGTATGCAGATTTATGCAAATAATGATGACCATAGTGGTTATAGCAATACAGCTGTTCATAGTCTGATGAACCCTCTAAATATTCATTTTTAGAAAATGCAGCAGATTTTTCTAGGTCAAACATTATGTCGTTAACAGTCTCAAAGTCCCAATCATCAGAATAGGTACTGGACGAAATTAGATCACTTAGTGAAATTTTAAATAAATGTGGAATGTTCAATTTTTCCGTCGGGCCAAAGATATCAAAATCTGTTTTGTCCCACACTATACCATCCTGTATAGGAACGGCTGTGATGTTCACTGATGACAAGTCTCTTGCTTCACGATGGGAAGATTTATGTGGTTTCAAAAGTACGTTCACATCTTTTCCTTCAGTGTTCACATGGATGTATCTGCCACTTATAAGCACGCTCACAGTTGTAACCAAAGCTAGCCAGAGCAGGAAAACAAATAGTCCAGATATAATCCAGAGTTCAATCCATGGTGAAACCAGATAAGTCTTTTTCAGAAAGTGAAGAAAGTCTTGAACTTGCTGCTTGAGTTTGAATGATGCTGGCGTCGTTTCAGGTTCACTCGGATCTTCTGAGAACGTATCAAAGTTAATGAAATAGCCAGAAGCAGTTCTGTCAATTGTTGGAATTGCATCAGGATTTGTAGAAATCGCTGGAACCAGTTGATCACTTGCTACGTTGGTGTAGACAGGTGTATTTGGACGAACTGTTACTTGATTTTCAAGAGGTATGAGTTCCATTGCATTGTTGCCTAGTCCTTCATCTGTTACAGCTGAATTCTCGATGGTTATCAGTCTTTCAGTCTGAACCTCTTGGATAGTAACGAGAGGAATGCGTCTGCTACTAGGTCGGAGTCCAGGAGGCCTACTATTTAGTATTGGCCACATACTGTGGTTTGATGAGGTCGATGGACACAAATCTTTTCTCCTTTCTTCCAGCAAGGGGCGGCAGAAGTACTGTTCTTGTTCCTTGAACTGCTAGGACAGGTACTGGTTGTCTGTAAGAAGGTCCAAATTCCTTCTTGTCCGCAATCTTTTCTCTGACTAGATCCCCAACTTTTGGAATCCAGACAGGCCTTGCTGGGACCGCCGGTTTTTCCCCAGTGGTGGTTGGCTGCAGGAATACGTTGCTTTGTTTTGATCTCAGTTCATTGAGTTCCTGTAAAACAGCCAAACGTTCTTTGATATCAAACGGTTTATTTTCCACCACTGTGCCTACGTGATCGAGATCTGGTACCCACATTCTTGTCCCAAATAGGACCTCATATGGAGTGACTCCCCCTAGAGAACTTCTTGGCAGGTTATTTAATGAGCGTTGGACCCCATAAAGATGTTTGACCCACCCATCACCCGAACCTAATACCCTAGCTGTTATAGACTGCTTTATGTCCCGGTTTTTCCTTTCCACAACCGAATTTCCCTCAGGATGGAATGGAGAGGAGTACCGCAATGCAACGCCCAGACTGGCCATGGCTTCTTTGTAAGCCCGAGAGCTAAACGCAGGGCCCTGGTCAGAATGTAGCGTGCCTATTGCGTATGTGCCGATAAAGACTCGCAAATCTTTTATAACAGTTCGAGCGTCAGCCGAGCGCTGAGGCCATATCCATAGGAACCTTAATTCAGTATTTGTGGGATTGCATTTGTCCAGAAGGACGCATGCGCGTAGATAGTCTAATGCTGTCTAACAGTGGTGTCTGTACTGGGCAGCTACATTCGTAGCATGGTGTCTGGTGGCTCAGCATCTCGCTGTAATTTACAGTCTATGCAGTTATTGATGAAGATGTGGATTTCTGTATTCATCCCAGGCCACCAGTACATCTCTTTCAATGTCAAAATTGTTTTAGAGATCCCTTGATGTGACAGACCCTCCCCCAAATGTGCTTCATAAATCAAAGCTGCTCTACGTTCCATGTTTGGGATTACCCTATCCCCCACTCCAGGGATTCGAGCAAAAGGAACGCTGTTCGCATCAATTACATAAGAGTACTTGAGTGGAAACTTTTTGGTAACGCTGCACCACTGCCTTTGCTTGTAGCATTGACAGCCAACATTATCTCACTGTCTATTTTTGTTTTTGAACGAGTGATCGCAGCTACGGAAGCCGTCTGAACAGCCCCCTTTGCGGCTTCGTCAGCCAATGAATTCCCTGCAACGTGAACGCCATCACGTTGATGACTCAGTGTGTGGATCACGTGAGCCTTTGGTAGTTCGTTTTTCAACTGAACTACTTGTTCCCAAAGCGTTTTGTGCTTTATTGTGCCACCTTTCGCATCTTTGAAACCATTTTCAAGCCAGTTTTGTATATATTCATTATACGACTGAACACAGTAAAAGGAATCGCACACTATCAGTGTGGGGAATTCTCGATCTGTACTTTCAAGTGCCAGTTTGAATGCTTGTAGTTCAGCTCGCTGAGCTGTACAATCTCCTAGAGACTGGGTTTTTGTGACCATAGGTCGGAAGATGCCATCTCGCATGCGACCTTTAACGATTGCACATGCTGCACTGTAAGCTTGCTTACCCCCTGTTGCGGGTTGTGCGGATCCGTCAGTGTAAATTATGAATTCGTACTGATCGAGAGGCAGAATTTCAGTGGGCAGAGGACATTCTTGTTCATATTGCAGGAACGCTTGTGTTTTTAGATCGGGATCAAAAACATATTCAACATCTGTTGCAGCAAGAGAATTAACCCATTGTATCCATCTTGGATGTAATGCCTTAGCATTTGGAATGCTTGCTTTTGTGACCGCTTCTAAAGCTGGTACTGGGGTTACGACAATAATGCGTTTCCCTTGGGCTAGGGCTCTTTCTTTTGCTACAGCGGTTTGAACTGCTGTCAGAATTTTTTCAGTTGAAGTGAAGCGCATTTCTGCTTGTGTATACAAATGAGATTTGTATGCAATTGGTATTTTTTCACCCTCATTAAATGTTAAGTAGGTGAATCCGCATTGACCCGAAATTATTCGGATCACCAGGTTGCGTTGACTTACGCGTGTTTGTAAGTGATTTGTTGCTAACATGTTAGCCTGGAGTGAACGCAAGATTTCTGTGTGTTCCTGTGTCCAATTTTTGATTGAAAAATCAGGTTTGATTAATGCGTAGAGAGGTTTAACCCTTTCTGCGTAATTTAGAATGTATGTTCTTCCAAAATTTAGGAAACCCAGGATGGATTGTAAGTTTTTTAGCGTTTTTGGAGGTTGGAGCAGCGCACATTTCTCTAGAAAGTTAGCTGCCAAGCTCTTGCCTTCACTTGAAAGCTCATATCCTAGAAATAGGACATTGAGATGGGCAATTCTGGACTTTTTGAAGTTGAATTTGTAGCCCTCAGAGGCGAATCCCAGTATAATGGTACTCACCCTGTTCAAGTGTTTTTCCAGGTCATCGTCTGTCAGATAGATATCATCGACATAGGACAATGCCTCATTGTCGTAAATTTGTAGTAACTCCGTTACCCTCGCTGAGAATAAACCTGGGCTGTTCTTGAACCCTTGTGGGAGTCGACAAAATTGACGCTGGGTCCCCATTATGGAGAATGCTGTTAAGTACCTGCTTTCAGGTGCTATGTTTTGACAAAAGAAACCATTTGAGATGTCTAATTTGGTTTTATATTTTTTACGCACAATGTTATTCATTAATGCTGTACTATGTGCATTTTGCACTGCAAAGGTTTTAGAACAAGTGTTTAAGTGTCTGTAATCCAAAACTAGACGATAGGTGTTGTCTGATTTGGAGACAGGAAACAAAGGATTGTTCATTGAGGAGGTGCATGTTTCAATCACCCCTTGGTATTCAAGTTCATCTAAGATCTCCCTGACCTGTTTTTTAGCTTCTTGCTTTACTGGATACTGCCTCTGTGCAGTTGGTTCATGTTTCAGATGTATTTTATGGTGAGGGAGTCCTCATCCCATCCTACATGATTTTTATATAATGCTGGGGCCTGGGCTACTGCCCATTTCCTGGCATATGTATATTTTAGGTGTATTGGAATATGGTTGGAGAAGGCGGGCATAATAATGTCTTCGCCGTGTGGGCACTCCCTGACAAATTGTGGTGGCCAGTCTTTTCCTGCTAGAAATATGTCATAGCCCCTTGAAAGTTTTTCTCAAAAAAGTGCTTTCACCTGTCTAGGTATGTCTCCCTCCATCCGGAGTGTTATTTCATATAACTTTTGTGGAGTACTAACCCTGGTGTCTACAGTCTCAACTGTAATGTACTCATTCAAGTCCACTATCTCCAGAAGTTCCTTCAGGTTCTGGCGAGCTATTGTGACTTCTGCTGCACTGTCCAGCATTGTCTGAGCCCATTCTCCGTTCTTGAGTTGTGTTCTCAGTATTCTCGGCATGTCTGATCTTTAGACCTGCTACTTTCTTTTTGGAGAATTGAGGTTTTGTTTTATTTTTTGGAGCGTGTTTTTCTTCCTTGGATTTCACGCGTTCTTCTCTATGTTCTGACCGTCCTCTTCTTTCCGAAGTCTGTGATGAGATCTGAAAGGTACGAGAGGAACGTGTATCAGTATCTTGATACCTGTCAGGCTTTCTCAAATTATCCATGTTCCTGAGGTTATACCTCCTTTCAGAGGCCTCCTTTTGAGGAGACCTATCTCGGGATTGAGAACGTTTCTCGTTTGAATTTTGTTTATTAGTCTCCCACCTCTTTTTAGAAGATGTCGGAGTTTGTTTAATTGTGTCCTTCTCAGGACTTTCAGATAGTTTCGGCTTCACTGGTCTTCCACCCAAACTATCTCTGCCTAATTCTGCATAAGATTGTTCTATAATTCTGGGTAGCTCAGTTTGATGTTCTGTAACATCGAATTCCCTTATTTTTTGGCGGATCGCCACTGCTGCTGCCTCCCCTTTAATATTAGATAATATTATTGTTGAGACCTGGTCGAAATTTTTCAGTAATTTCATACCTAAATTTAGAGCAGGCTCTGCCCCGTATTCGTTTTGAATTTGTTTCAGGACATCAGGTATTACCGCAATTGACGGAATGCCATGTGTTTAAGTATAGATGGCAGCAAAGACTGAGCCCCAAGTGGTGCAGTCTTCCAGTTGTGGTGTGATCCCCATTGGTAAACTGATTGTTAGGATTCTGTGTTTCTCATACGGGCTAGTATTTGGAAATACTGCTTCGATTTGAGTGATTTTTTGAGCTATCCAAAATGGAACCTGCTCACGTTTTGTGGGCATTTTTCCCATGACTGCGTATATAGTCTGTGGTGTAATTTTTAGTGTATTCCCTGGTTGAGGAATTTGATTTGGAAGTGTTAATGGTGGTTGGACTGTGAAAGTCCTCATGACATATTGGACCAATTGTCTGTAGATTTTTATTAACTCTGTAAGTTGAGTAAGTAGTTCCTCATCTGACATTATTTCAATTTCAGGATGAGGTGTGTAGCCGGCTAGAATCGGCCATGTTGCTCCTGGTCTACCTAGTGGACCGAGCCTGGTAATGTTTCTGTGATGTTTTAGGGCGCCTTTAAACCAGAGCTGATGCTCCTGGTATGTTAATGGAATTTCTATATCCTCGAAAGGAATGTATTCCTCTGGTGGATCATCTTCTTTGTAGAAGTGAAACAGTTTTGTAACTGGATTGGATTCAGGAAATATTACCCATGAATAGAATACCTCTGTCTGAAAGGATTCGTGTGCCTCTATCACGAAAACTGCTCTACCGCCTCTTGGTGGTAGGCCGTGTTTTATGAGTTTTAGAGTGATGGCTCTTCTTAAGTTTGGATGGATGTCTATAACACCCTCCTCGGTTTCATTTAAACCGGTAAAATTTAAAACTGCTGCATGGCTGGGTCAGCCGCAGCTCCACCGTTTCCGGTGGCATTCGTCCCCTGTTATGGACATTTTGTTTTTTGAAAAATGTAGAACAAGTTTCAAGGAAACAAAGATAAGGTGCACAATATTTTGGAACACTGTATCCTTCAACGTTGAGCAAACCAAACAGCTAATATATAGGGTGCTTCCCTATGTAGCCGTGGCGGATACTTAACCCTGCCCACTCCAGACGTCTTTTGGAGTATATGGGTAGGGGTCTCTGAGAGAAAAAGCACGGCTGAGTTACTCAGTATCTAGCGTTGAATTACCGCCTTACCAAACGTTGGGCGCCATGTAGTGTAGCTCCTATTTCCCTAATAGGCTCTGCGCATTGGAATAATATACCCTATAGGTTTGACATAGGACTGAGGTCGGTATGTCCCTATCGAGTATATTAAACTTAATTACTTGTGCCAGCTAGCTCAGAGGCCACTAGAAACTCCTTGACAAACAAGAAGGGAGTAGTTTCTGGCAGCCGCAAAACATGACCACTTTGTTTCCCTTTAGAATCAGAACGTGTCCCAGAGTCGTGGAAACAATAGATAACTATTTCACTCAGCTCACTCGTGCATACTTAGTTTTCCTCAAAGTTACACAGAAAGAATAGACGGGCGTTTCAATAAAAGATTTATTGAACAGTCTTGTTTCTCGTGTAAGTAAAATGTGCTGTTACGATCACAAGACAGTATGCAAGATAAATAATGTACAGCGTAAGCAGTAGAAATAAATAATACTGCGCTAGCATGATCTTTAGTAGATATTCATTTACATGAATAACATAGACTAAAAATGCGAGTACTCATACGATGCGTTTCTAAGCTAGTTCTACCCCAATGTACCTAACCTAACCTAGGTGTAGGGAGAGGTATGAAGTAGGTGAAGTATTCCTTACTATGGTATACTAAGAGTATGTTACGCTCAGTATGCCTAGTATGCCAAGAGTCCCTCTAGGTATCTAGTCAAGCTCCATACCTTGAGAATGAGAGAGGTGGGAATCTCTTGCCAGACTCGAACTCCAACACCCCACGAGGGAAGTCAGATCACTGGAAGCTGGACTCTCTGCATGCATGGATGACAGCGTCTTCTCAGTGCGTCAGGCCGGGAAAGGGGCTCCTCTGAAGTCGAGGTCTCCTCTGATTTACAGGGGCTAGGGAAGGTATATTTATACCTGAGAGGTACCTCAGAGTGTTAGCATTGACGTGAATCGGACAGCGGAAGACGTCATGAATGAACCCCTAAGGTATAACGGTTCATGCATAATAGATGAGTCCTTGAAGAAATCAATAGTCCTGTGCTAGGGAAACTCCCGAAGCCTAAGGGTCTGTTCTTCAAGAACTCGTTGTGACGTTAGGGTGGACGGATGTCTGAGACCATGCCTGTATTTGGAGTGCACGGTTTAATGCCTAAATAAGGGCAGGGTGAATTGTGCCTATATAAGGACATGATACAGGAAAACCTATATACGGACACCCTAAGAGGAATACAACAATACAAGATAGTTCATATTCATTTTTAACACTGCTTTGCTTTATTTGTTTACTTTATCAGCCACGGACCATTAAAACAGCTATGGAACACATTTTAAAGTGCTTTACTTTTATGTTTTAAGCTTTAAATGTGCACCGATATGAGGGAAAAATACACGCTTTAAGGGATTTAAAATCTTTATGCTGGGAGATGAATATACTGGTCAGGCCAAAAAAAGAACAGAACACCCTGCTAGCAACCCTATTGGCTGGTTCTGATGGATGTACATGGAGCTAGAATGGCTTGATCTGGCTGGGTTGTGTGAATATTTATGACGTTTGAATAGAACTGCACAGGGCTGGAATGTTCAGGCTGGGAATGGGGCTGGACAGGACCAGGCTGGTTCTGTTTGGGGTTAATGGGGCTAGAATAAACCTGGCAGGGCCACACTGATTTTGTTGAATGTGTCTAGAATTGCTTTAAATTGGATGGGCTGGCTCTGAAGGATGTAAAGGGTCACAGTGCATTGAGCAGGGATAGACCAGCTGGAATTGTGTAGAGTTTGAACCCTGGGTTGGACTAGCTGTTTCTGATACTGAAAGACCTGATGCTGTCATAGTGGTTAGGATGTACTGGGTTGGATCGGGCTACTTCGAATGGGTGCTTCTCATTGCTCAAAAGTTGGTAATTTGGGACATCTACCTTTTTATTGGGACTTAATTGCCTAGTTTTACTGGCAGGAAAGTGTCACTTGTGTCAGCAGAATGTCATTCATAAGTACACTAAAACCATGCAAATGTCGCACATAAGCAATATGAAAACTTGACAGCTATGAGACTCCTGTTAGTGCCCTTCCATTTCTGGTGCTTTGCATCAGTTTTAAGATCTTTTAGCATTTCTCGTTGCTCAAATGGGTGCCATTTCTGATATTTATATGTTTCCCTCATCTTCATAGCTTGAATTTTGCTCGCGAGAAAGTGTCACTCATAGTCGTTGAATGTCACTCATAATTACCCTGAAATTATGAAAATGTCACACATAAGCAATTTGAAACCTTGGCAGCTATGTGAGCAGCGCTGGCGGTTTCACTCCGACTGCATTCATGGCTGCACCACGACTCTCCTTCAGCGGCCATGCAGGTCCTAATGATCTTATGGGGGCTGCGCGGGCTCCCAGCTGTGCAAACTGAATCTGCGTGCTTTCCGGGCCTTGGCTGTTGACTGGCCAAATTAAGTCACGAGAATCAGTCTCGATGTCACGTCAGTGACTTTAGCCGCGGAGTGATTGAAACACATTGTAGCCAGCCCTGACTGGCCAGAGCGTGTTGCCTGAACCAGCCCCCAAGCCGTAAAGCCTGCCGCAGCAATGTGCTGTCTGCTAAAACCAAATTACCAGTCACTGGTACTTAAGCAGTGCTCCGGCTGGAAAGCTGAGTAGACGCTATCATGCGTGACAATGCATTTCAGTGCGGTGATGCGGACCACAACACTGAAATGAGTTAGTCTAAAGCCTGATGCGTGGTACTTGGCTGGGCTGGATATGCTGCACATTACAGAGCTCGCAGCTTCTGCTTGCTTTGTTAGTGTCAGGGGGCTGTTCAGGTCTGCAGAGACGGTATGGAATAATGGCAGTCCTTCTGCCTTTGGGACAGGGGAGCCAAGTTCGAGTCCATGATTGCATCCATTTTATTTTTTGTGCTACCCCTCCAAAAAAGCTTCTGAAATGCCTTTATATTAACCAAAGGCAGTGTTAGCCTCCAAGGAAAAATGTTGCCGAAGTGTGCACTCTGGGCAAATCATTTAATCCCCCCCCCATATGTAAAAAAAATGAATGTGTCTTTCTGTAATGCAACTGGTGCTCATGTAAAACACACCAAGTTTGTGCTATATAAAACTTTTTAAAAAACCTATCAGCAGCAGGAGTTTGGGGCACAATGCAGGAATTCATGTATTGTACACAACATTTATTTATTTATTTATTGCAGTTTACATTTCATCCATAGTACGCGCTGTCGCTCCTGTTATGTGACTGACTGTTTCTCAGTTCATGGTTTTAACTACTTACTTTTAATAAATACTTGCTATGGTGTATGCTTCTTCAATTTCCCTGTGATGAGATAAAGGTAAAGAAACAGCCTTTCCATGCTGCTGTCCTGAGCCAAAGCAGATGACATATTTAAAACAAGCATTTGTAATGCAATAGGTCTCACAAGGGTATGTATCTGTGTTCCAAAACTGTCTCAAGACCCTCTTATGTAGAGCTATATGTGTGTAATGCACCTGTTTTCGCTCTTGTTGTAATCTGAAGTTTGGAGTGGGAATTGCCATAGATTTATATTGCTGAGTGCAGCACTCGCTTGCATGTTCTGTTGGTTGGTGCACATAGCCTTGGTTGCAGCGCACAGGGACCTTGCACCGCCGCACACAGAGGAAAAATATTAGAGGGAACATTGGTTGGAGAGTACAGTTCTGTGGCATAGAGTGCAGTGGCATAGAGTAGATTGTTTCAAAGTAGAGTGGAGTGGTGCACAGTAGAGTTCAGTGGTGTAGAGTAGAGTGGTGTAGAGTGCAGAGTAGATTAGAGTGACATAGAGTAGAATGGCTTAGAGTGCACTGGTGTGGAGTGGTACAGAATGGAGTGCAGCGGCACAGAGTGCAGTGTTGCAAATAATGGAGTGCGTGGTGTAGAGTGCAGTAGCAAAATGTGCAGTGGTGCATAGTAGAGTAGTGTGGGGTAGAGTTAATTGGCATAGAGTAGAGTGGTGTAGAGTGCAGTGGATTGCAGCAGAATAGTGTGGAGTGATGCAGAGGGTAGTGGCGTAGAGTGCATTGGTGTAGAGTGAAGTAGAGTGGCACAGAGTTTACTGAGCAGAGTAGAGTGCAGTGGCATACAGTGCAGTGGTATAGAGAAGAGGGGTACAGAGTAGAGTAGTGCAGAGTAGAATCGAGTAGTGTAGAGTGCAGTTCAGTAGAGCGCAATGGTGTAGAGTGGCACAGAGTGCAGTGGTGCAGAGTAGAGTGCCGTGTTCAGTGGCAGAAAGTACAGTCTTGCAGAGGAGAGTGTTGTAGAGTGCACCTGCATAAATTGCAGTGGCACAGAGTAGAGTGGTGCAGAGAGTAGTGTTATAGAGTACAGTGGTACAGAATAGAGTGGTGTAGAGTGCAGTGACAGATCGCAATGGTGTAAAGTGGCATAGCATGCAGTGGTGTAGTGTGCAGTGGCTTAGAGTGCAGTGTAGCAGAAGTGAATAGTGTTGAATTCAGTGGTGGAGAGTGCAATCTTGCAGGGTAGGGTGGTGTAGAGTGGCATAGAGTAGAGTGGCACAAAGTAGTGTGCCACAGAGTAGAGTGGTTCAGAGAGCAGTGGCATAGAGTACAGAGGTGCAGAGGTGGATAGAGTGGTGCAGCGTGCAGTGGTGTAGAGTGTTGCAGAGTAGAGTATAGTGGCATAGAGTGCAGAGGTTCAGACTACTTAGCATAAAGTGCAGTGGTGCAGAGTAGAGTGGTGCTAATTCCAGTAGCGGAGAGTGCAGTCTTGCAGAGTAGAGTGTAGTGGCATGGAGTGCAGTGGAATAGAGTAGAGTGGCACAGAGTAGAGTGGTGAAGAGCAGTGGTGTCGAGTACAGTGGTGCAGAGTAGAATAGAGTGGTGTTGAGTGCAGTGACAGAGTGCAATCGTGTAGAGTGGTGTACTGTGCAGTGGCTTAGAGAGCAGTGTTACAGAGAGGTGTGTTCAGTGGCAGAGAGTAAAGTCTTGCAGAGTAGTGTGGCGCAGAGTAGAGCGGTGCAGAGTAAAGTGGTGTACAGAGCAGTGGCGTAGAGTACAGGGGTGCAGGGTAGAGAAGAGTCATTTAGCATGCAGTGGCCTAGCGTGCAGTGGCCTAGCGTGCAGTGGCGTAGCGTGCAGTGGCATAGAGTGTTGCAGAGTAGAGTATAGTGGCGTAGAGTGCAGCGGTGCAGAGTAATTGGCATAGAGTGCATTGGTTTTGAGTAAAGTGGTGTTTAGTGCATTGGTTTTGAGTGCAGTGGTTTACAGTAGAGCGGTGCAGAGTACAGTGGTGCAGAATAGAGTACAGTGGGGTAGAGTGTAGTGGCATAGAGTTCAGTGGCAGAGAGTGCAGAGACTGTCAGGGTGCACTGGTGTATAGTAGAGTGGCGTAGAGTACATTGGCATGCAGTTCGGAGGCGTAGAGTGGTGTAGAGTGCAGTGGTGTAGGGTACAATGGCGTAGAATACAGTGGTGTAAGGTGTTGCAGAGTAGAGTATAGTGGCATAGAGTGCATTGGTTTTGAGTAAAGTGGTGTAAAGTGCATTTGCATACCGTGCAGTAATGTAGAGTGGAGTGGCGCTGAGTGCAATGACGCCAAGTGCAGTGGCGTAGAGTAGATTGTTTCAGAGTAGAGTGGAGTGGTACAGAATAGAGTGCTTTGGAGTAGAGTAAAGTGGCATAGAGAGCAGTGTTGCAGAGTAGAGTGGCAAAGAATGGAGTGGCATGGAGTGGTGTAGAGTGCAGCAGCAAAGAGTGCAGTGATACATAGTAGAGTAGTGTGGGTAGAGTGCATTGGTATAGAATAGAATGGTGTAGAGTGCAGTGGTGCAGAGATGGACATTTCCAACACCATTGGTCTACAGCTACCTGTACAGCAAGAGGGCTATCCATTATGGGCGACCCATGATTGTATGATCATTGAAGCACCTACCAATAGCTGGTTTCGCAGGCGACAAATAGTTACTTTTCCTGACTCAGCGATAAGGTCTGCAGCCTTCACCTTCCACTTGCGGCTCCAGATTAATTTACAGAGGAATATGGAGATGGCAGACTGAAGAAAACTTCATAACTTTTGAAGAGAAAAACTGATGGAATCAGAAAAAGCCTTAAAACCCACAGGCAGATCAAACACAAGAGGCAGAAATAAAGAAATTGGTGAACTTGGGGAAAAAGACTGACACATCCACTCACAGGCCCAATCAGAGAGTCATGCACCCACTCACACACCCACTCTCAGTCATGCACCCACTCACAGACTCATGCACCCACTCAGAAACTCACGCACCCACTCACATACCCACTCAGCGGCTCATGCACCCATTCAAAAACCTACTCAGACCCACACAGGTACTCACAAACCCACTATCAAGGGTTACAGACCTTCAAATGGATCCCCCCGAATCGAGGAAAACCGTCACCCATGCACTCATAACCAGCAGACTGGACTACGGAAACGCCCTTTACGCTGGGATCAACAAACCTCTACTCCACAAACTCCAGAACACCACAGCCAGACTCGTCCTCGGTATCCCTCGACACGAACACATCACCCAACACCTGCGGAACCTCCACTGGCTCCCCGTTGAGAAGAGAGTAACGTTCAAGATACTCACCCAAGCCTACAAATGCCTCCACAACACCGGACTCCAATATCTCAACAATAGGATCTCCTTCCACATTCCCAAGAGAAACCTCCGATCCGCCGACCTCGCCCTTGTCAAACCCCCGCACATCCGCAGAGCACGAACGGGAAGAAGAACCTTCTCCTACATCGCGGCCAAGACCTGGAACGAGCTCCCAATCAACATCAGACGCGCCACCACCCTGCACATCTTCAGGAAGACTGAAGAAATGTGGAAGATTGTGCCTTCTTGAATTACATGTGTTTATGTTGAATAAATTTCAAACATCCTTCGGTATTTTTCAAGTGCGTAGTATTTATTTATGCTTCCATACATGGAGCAGGAATAAGGGTAGTGAAGAAACAGCCGACAC
Organism: Calotriton arnoldi; assembly: GCA_963921515.1. Taxonomy (NCBI): domain Eukaryota; kingdom Metazoa; phylum Chordata; class Amphibia; order Caudata; family Salamandridae; genus Calotriton; species Calotriton arnoldi. The sequence goes on along the minus strand of CAWUFW010006775.1, from coordinate 38,225 downwards.
GTGTTTCGTCCCTCAAGACCTGGCTCTTCGACTGACCGGAGCTGCGCCACCCAGCACCTTGAGACCCTCACGGGTGAGTACTGCGCTTAACAAACCCCTGATTGATTGATTGATTGATTGACAGTTGATTTGCCCCTTTATCTCAGATTGATTGCCCCTTTATCTCAGACTGACTCAGGACTTGTTGTTTTTTAGGAAACAACTTAAAACATGGTTGTTCCAACAATAACATGATGGTTGACAGGGCGTGGCTCTTTCTATTACGGTTTGGAGATTAGCGCCGGGACACTCTCTGTGAGTATCCGCGCACTTTATAAATACCCAATTTCATTTCATTTCATTTCACAGTTATGAAAAACAATTTTTTTAAACCTTAGAAATTCACTGAAAAAACCAAAGGTTACAGGGATGTTATAGTTAGTAAATATAATTTAAAAAACCTTAGAAATTCACCAAAAAAACAAAGGTTTTAGGGATGTTATAGTTAGGCTGGCATTTCACTCGTACAAAACCAGAGAAATTCAGCAGCTATAGTTACCTGAGCTAATTATAACTCGCGCCACCGCAATGCACTGCTTATGACCTCACATACTACATCACACATGACATGGTCAGTGACATCACTGATGACACCACTCATGACACCACTCATGACATATCTCATGACATCACTCATGACATCTCAAATGACATCACTGACTTTTGGTCATGCCAGAGCTTGATAAGCTTTGGGCTGTTATATTCCCGGGTTAAGCCCATGTAGCGAAGCAACTTATTCCTTACATTGGCCTAGAAAATAACATTTCAGCGATGAACTTTTGTACACATTTGCATGCACGACAATGTTGGATTAGTTTCTCTGAAACTACTTTGTTTACAAATCCAGCTTCGCACAACATTATCACGATGCCTTGAACATCATGTACTAGGCCTCTCTAAGCACTAGGTACAAAAGGCATCCTATCTTCATCCATGAAGCGCTACCTGCATATCCATAACATCACTAATCTAGCGTGCACATCGCAAAGGCTGCTTTTTATTATAAATATTAGGCATTCCGATAGTTTGGTAGAGAAGGCACTTCTGCTGACACCGAAGGTCCCTACATGCTGAGAAATCACTACGCACTGGTCTGACATTCCGGGAGGGGTGTCCAACTCTAGACCAAGACGGGGTCCTTCACTCTCTCCTATCAGGTAATGGGGTTGGATCGTCCCTTGGGGGATTCTTGGCTTACACCCATACACACTCTAGGTACACTTAGTGTAGGGTCTGCATCGTAGGAGTACGTTAAATTACCATTTGGCATAGATGCCTGCATATATTCATTGCTTCAGCACCATGGTAGAAATGTATCTACTGTTCACTCTTTTGGTGCTAGTAATCTCCTTTATTTGCTTCTGTCTCCTAATCATTGCAGCACATGTATTTTATACAAGAATAACGTTGGTTCAATAAATATATTGAAAACGTCCCACTGTGTATTCTGTATACTTCTCTGAGAGAAAGTAAGCACGAGTGACTGAGCAAAAGATTCTGTACTGTTTCTAGGATCCCTGAGTGTTCAGGGTTGTCATGTTCAGTAGATGCCAGAAACTGTTTGCTCCCTGGTAGGTTAGGGGGGCTTACAGTGGCACTGTGAGCTAGCTGGTCTATAGGCCTACATATCCTGCAGGTGTACCCGGAATCAGTCTTGACACCAAGCCCTTAGTTTATGTTGTCCAAACAATGCGTAGATCCTACGGATTAGTAGGAACTACACGACATTGTGCCCCCCAACGTTGGTTAGGCACTTATTTAACGGTCAAATCTGAGTAGTTCAGTCGTGCTTTCTCAGAGACCCCTACTCACATTAAACCGGAGACATCTATAGTGGGAAAAGGGAATCCGCCTCGGCTGAGTAGGTATGTCCTATGTATTCTCCGCACACAAAAGGAAGTAGGAGTGAAAAGAATAAACGCTTAAAGAGTTATAATAGACAAAGTCAACATGTTTGAAAAACTGCCCTCACCCACACGAATGTGGCATGCTTCATCATAGGGCTGCTAACACACCCCTGTGCAGACCAACGCCTGGGGTGGAGCAATAGGGTGGGGGAGACAAAACAAACATAAAGAATAATAGGGATCAAGTATATGAAAAGTGCAGAAATATATGTTAAAACTAGCTCAGGGATGTCCCAAAACCTATTTTATTCCTGGACTCCCTGGCTAGGGTTAAAAAGGTCCAACGACCTTGTGGATGAAGATGAGGCACTGGATGAATACTTTCCATACATGGACATAGAAGTCCTGTTACCAAGAGCATATAAATTGGTTTAAAGGCGCCCTCCCCCACACTGTAGAAAATGTGAGACTCGGTCTGCTCAGTGAAGAAAGAGCGACCTGGCCGGTCTTAGCTTCGTATACACCACACTCTGACATTCACAGGTTACCAGCAGCAGAAATGCGCACACTATAGGAAGATTTAGTAAAAATTTACAGAAATCTTACACAATTTATAATGCAAACACTTATAGTTCAACCTGGAGGGCTGCTCAGGCTGCACAACCTCAATTGGCGACTACAGGTATCAGCCCTCAAACGCTGAATGCCATCATGGGAAAGGTTCCCACCAGTTGGGAGCAAGTACCGTTCTGGATAGCACAAAAGACAGCACAGCTTGTAGCAGCTTTTCCCCATACGGGCCCATAGGAAAAACACAGAATTCTAACAATTTGCTTGCCAATGGGGATGGCTCCCCAGTTAGAAGATTGTGCCACTTGGGGTACAGTCTTTGCTGCCGTTTACACAAGAACTCATGGTAACCCTTCAATAGCGGTAATACCAGATGTATTGAAACAAATACAGAATGAGTACGTGGCAGAACCTGCCCTGGACTTAGGGATGAAACTAATAGGCAATTTTGACCAAGTTGCTGCATTTATGTTAAATAACATAAAAGGGGGAGGCAGCCGCGATGGCTATACACCAGCACCTGAGGGAATTCACTCCTATACAACAAGAGAGGGAGTTACCTAAGATTATCGCAGAAACATACGCTTCTCTGGGAAGACATAATCTGGGAGCCAGACCTGGGAAACCAGTGGTTAAGGGAAATTCTGAAAAGGATAACTGCACCCGATTCTTCTAAAAAGAAATGGGATAATAAACAAAAAAATAATAAACAAAATAAACAACAATCACGGAGTGGGTCTCCTCAACAGGAGCGCACTGAAAAGAGATACAATTTCAGAAACCGTGATAACATTAGAAAACCTGACAGATATCAGGATACTGATACACGTTCTTCTCGTTCCTTTCAGGATCAATCTGAGAAACGCTCAGAAACAGGACAGTCAGACCAAAGATCAGAAGAGCGAGTCAAGCTGAAAAGTAAGACACATCGCACTTCAGACTACATCATCAAACAAGAAGATAAACAAAAATCAACGAAACCTCAATTCAAAAATAAAAAAGTAGCAGGGATTAAGATCAGAAATGCCTAGGCTGCTGAGGACACTGCTTCTGAACGGGGAATGGGCAGTGACGATGCTGGACAGTGCATCAAAAGGCACAATAGTGCACCAGAACCTGATGGATTTTCTGGAAGTAGTAGTGCTGAGTGAGTATATCACGGTGGAAACACCTGATATGAGCGTAAGTGTCCCACATCGTTTACACAAAATAACGCTTCAGATAGAAGGGGACATACAAAGACAGGGGAAGAGTCTCTTTTGGGAGGACCTGACACATGGTTACAACATTCTTTTGGCTGAAAAGGATTGGCCACCTGAGTTTGTAATAGATTGCCCAATGGGGGAGGAGTAATTGTACCTGCCTTCTCGGACCTCAAAGCAGAATCAGTTAAAAATGTATGTGGCAGGAGTGGGCGTCAGCTTTAGCACCTGCTCTATACCGCAATCATGTTGGGTGGGATGATGTCTCCTCATCACGAGATACAGTTAAAAACAATTCTTCAACCGCAGAGACAGTACCCAATTAAACATGAAGCAAAGAAACAAGTTAGAGAGATCTTAGATCAACTTGAGTACCAGGGTGCAATAGAAAATTGCACCTCATCTATGAATAATCCTTTGTTTCCCATAATGAAACTCGACAATTCATATTGTTTAGTCTTAGATTACAGACATTTAAATGCACCCACACGCACATTTGCAGTACAGAATGCACATAGTGCCGCACTGATGAATAACATTGTACGGAAGAAATACAAAACAACACTAGACATCTCAAATGTTTTTTTGCCAGAATATAGCGCCTGGAAGTAGATATTTGACCGCATTTTCAGCGCTAGGGTCTCAGCGGCAATTTTGTCGCCTGGCACAAGGGTATTAGACTAGCCCTGGGCTGTTCTCAGCCAGATTAACAGAGTTATTTCAAAGTATTGATGAGGAGGCAGTGTCCTATGTAGAAGATATTTATCTGACGGACGACTAATTAATGGAAGATTTGGCTAGAGTGAAAAACATAATAGTAGGGTTTGCTTAACTGGGCTACAAATTTAATTTCAAGAAATCAAAACTAGCCCACCTCAGTGTCCTGTTTCTGGGATACGAGTTATCAAGGGAAGGCAAAGCCTGGTGACACATTTTTAGAACAATGTGCATTACTCCAACCTCCAACAACTCTGAAGAGACTACAATCCACTTTAGGACTTTGATTTGTGGCAGAACTTACATTTTTGATTACGCAGAAAGGGTCAAACCCTTCTATGAGTTAATTAGACCTGATTTTTCAGTGCAACACTGGACACAGGAACATACTGATATTTTATGTTCCGTACAAGTTTACATGCTTGCTTCCAGGCATTTACACACACGTGTCAATACAACTAACATGATGATTCGCGTAGTCGCTGGACCAACTGGGTATACCTATATAACTTTCAATGAAGGTGATACAATACCTATAGCATACAAATCACATCTGTACACAAATGCTGAAATGCGTTTTGCACCCACTGAGAAAATTCTCATAGCTGTACAGACTGCTGTAATGAGAGAGAGATCCCTGGCTCAGGGAAAACGCATAATTGTCATTTCTCCAGTACCGACCCTAGAGGCCATTACTAAAGCAAGCATTGCGAATGCTAAGGCTGTACAACAAAGATGGATTCAATGGGCTAACTCTCTCACTGCAACAGATGTAGGTGTCAGAATCACTCAGCCTCCCAAGAAGAAAGGTTCTCCTTTAGTTTAATTAGCTTAAAAACCACCATGAAGTCAGGGAATGGCTATTACAAGCATAAGAATTGGTCCAGGAGAATATCTAAGATGGCCACCAGGAAGCGACCATTAGTGCAGCATTCTAGTGTTTCTGTGCACAAAGGCAGTTTAGAATGTCCAGGTGAAGCTCCCTCAGAAGCGTGCACTTCACCTGGAGAATTCGAGGAGAAGGACGTTCCTGAACCCTGCGGCGCAATAGTTAGTCAGGGGAGTTCGTTGCGCGGCCTCTCGACGTAGTCCTCGTCGCGTTCCGAAATTCCAGTCTGAGGGAGTAGTGTCTGTTACTGGAGTAAAGTCAGTAAGCATTTTGATATTTCCTGCCATGCAATTGGTGTGCGTCTGAGGGAGTAGTGGTTTGAATTTTAGTTGCCTCAGAATTGCGCATGACCGCTATGGAGATAGTACGTACATGACACTCGAGGGGTAGTGTTCAACTATACAGTAGAGTCAGCACAAGTCGCGCTTGCCCACCAGTTCGCTAGTGAATTTCACTATAGAGTTTTACATTGTTAGTGCGAATTCATTAGGAGTTTATTCTATATTAGAGTAAGCAGTTTACTGAAAATTATATATATACGCTGTAAATACATAGAGTTCTAATTAGTACAGGTGGAGAAAGGTTGAGGCGAGTTCAGCAGCACAATTTAGACTCCCTTATACCCAGAAAAATACTTACCAGATCCAAAGTAGGTGTTCCTTGGAAGTCTAGCTTCTGTAAACAAAAAGGTGAGAACCCTGAAAAAAGAAAGAGTAGACAATAAACAAATTAGTGAAAGAAGTTAATAGTTGAGCCGTATAGTAGAAATAATAACCTTTATATATTGTTATGCAGTTACAGCAAGCAGGAAAAAATACAAAGAAAAGAAGAGAGGCATAGGTCACAAAAGACTTGGGTCGGTACAGTGAAAAAATGTACAGCGATAAATCAAAAAGAAACGAAGTTACCATATAAATAGAGTAAAAATGTTAAGTTGTTAACATCATTTTCTTGCAGTTCCGATTCCATTAAACACGATCTTGCAAGTAAAGGAAAAGCGAGAGGAGAGAAGATATCGGAGGAGGAACCTGAGGAAAAGTGTGACTGTCTCTTTTCTGTCCCATCCCCTTTCCCCCTGTGGGTTCCGCAGTCATACATGTGCGTGCATCTACGTGGTTGACTGGGAAACTGTAGCGGGGCATTGGGAACTGACATTGTTCTGCTCCCGTGCATTATTGTGGATAGCACCTTGACAGAGTGAAGTGCCCACGCTGTATTTGCACCTGAGCGGAATGGCGGAAAGTATTGACCTAAAAAAGTTAGGAGAAGTTTTGGAAGGAATACAAAAAGAATTAATAGCAGTTAGAGAAGAAAATAGGGAGCTTAGACAGGACATAATAACTTCTCGGAGAGAGACAACTGATTTAACAATAAAAATAAATAGTTTAGTATCTGAGTCTAGTTTTAAAATTTCTTCTCCACATGAGGAATATTCTAGTGATTCAACAGTTCCTACGCCCAAGGTAACAACCCAGGTTATTCATTCCTTGTCTCCAGTGATTCCTTTGGCCCCTCCTGAGCGGTTTAACGGAGACCCACAGAAGGCACAAGTGTTTTTAACACAATGCACCTTACACTTTATGTGCCGTCCTGTGGTTTTTCCTGACGCGCAGTCACGAGTGGCCTTCATACTATCTTACCTTTGTGGGGACGCAGCGTTATGGTCAATGCCATTAGTGACCAGAAACGATCCAATTTTATACGATATAGATGACTTCAAAAAAGAGTTTCTCAGGATCTTTGACAGACGAAAGGCATCGCAAGCTACTGATAATGAACTGTTGGAGATTAGACAGGGCAATCGGGATTTAATTACCTACTTGGCCCAGTTCAACAAGTTAGTAGTGGAAACAGAATGGCCAGAGAATAAACGAGCAGCTGTATTTTATCGCGGATTAAAAGATTAATTAAAGGATGCTTTGGCCCAAGTGCCCAACAGACCCACGGAAATTTCAGCTTTAATTGATTTAGTTCTTGAAATTGATTTTCGACAGAATGAAAGCAGAGGAGAGAAAAGAAGAGATTTCCGTCCAAGTATACCTAGATTCGATCGAGCAAAAACTTAAAATACAAAAGGAAATTATTCCCAACATGGTGTCGAACCCATGCAAATTGGAACAATACGAGGACCGCTATCTAAAGAAGAGAAAGAAAGGCGGAGAGTAAATAAGCAATGCCTCTATTGTGGTGGCAGTAGCCATTTTGTTCAAAACTGTCCGAGGAAACCCAAACAGACACCGCCGAAAAACGCTCAGCACCATCAGTAAAGGGAGTTGGACTGGTGGGTGCTGAATTAGAAACAACTCCAAAGATCATTCATTGGCTAATACCTTGCAGTCCTCGTTACCACATCTCGTAATGTTCATGACCCTTAAGTTCAGAGAGACCACCTTGAAACGAATCACAGTAATGGTGGATTCTGGAGCTACAGGCAACTTTTGCGACCTAAAGTTCGCCGAAAAGATTGGATTGAAGGCAATCAAAAAGGAAAAGAGTGAAGCGGTACGAGCGGTGGATCGGACGAATCTCTCATCTGGGCCCATTGTAAGCCACACAGAACCAGTTGAATTGGAATCTGCAGAAGGACATTGTTAGAAATGGGGGTCTCTAGTTCGCAAGGGCTTGCACCTTTGTCCAAGTAGGGACCCTTCTTCCTAGTCAGGATAAGGGAGTTACACTCCTAAAATAACCCCTGCTCACCCCCTTGGTAGCTTGGCACGAGCAGTCAGGCTAATCTTAGAGGCAGTGTGTAAAGCATTTGCACATAATCAACAGTAATACAGTGTAAGCACTACAAACGGACACCACACCAGTTTAGAAAAATATCCAATATTTTTATATACTTAAAACAAGACCAATACGATAAAAATCCACAGTACAGTACTTTAAAAATCTTCCGTTATCACAGTGTCCTTAAAAATATTTCCTTGATGTCGATAGCTCCGTCCAGGGCTATCCCGGCGTCGTGAACAAACAAATCCAAACAGTTCTGGCTGACCGCGGAGTCGCGGGTCAGCTACGGTGTCGGGAAGACCCGCAAACAGTACCTTTCAGAAATGCAGGGCGTCGATGACCTCGCGGTGAGCTTCCGAAAACACGGCGTCCGCAGGCGTCGGTTCCGGAGGTCGGTGCAGGCGTCGTTGGGGCCCTCGAAGTCACACGCATTGCAGATCGATCTCCTCTCTGTTGAAGTCAGGAGCGCTGGCGTCGGCCGGCGTTGGGTGCTGCGGTGCGAAGTGCAGCGGTGCGGCGTGCGGTGCCCTCAGGTCGCGGTGCGAGCAGCGGCTCGGTGGCGGCATCGGATGGCGTCGTCGGTGAGACCAGGGTCGCAGTGTGAGATGAAGGCGGTGCTCGTCACGGTGCTGGCAGGTCATGGTGCAGCAGCGGCGTCGTCATAGCTGCAGCGCTGTCATCGGCTGACAAACTGGAGTCGATGGCACCGGCGTCGGTGGGCCAAGGCTGCGGTGCGGGATGAGGGCGGTGCGTCGTGTAACTTACGAGCGGTGCCCCCGAACCACGGTGCAAGCAGCGGCGTCGAGTCCGGCGTGGAGTGGCGTCGGGGATACCACGGCGTCGTCGTGAAGCGAGGCGGTGTGGAGTGCGGTGCCCACAGGTCGCGGTGCGAGCAATGGCTCCGTGGCGGCGTCAGCAGGTGTCGTCGGTGAGACCAGGGTCGCGGTGCGGCATTGCGGCGGTGCCCTCTGCAGTGCCTTCAGGACACGGAGTCGGCAGCGGCGTCGTAGACGGCGTCGGGCTTGAAGTCTTTGCTGTTCCTGAGACTTCTTGAACAGGGGGCAAGCTGTACCTCAAACCCTTGGAGACACTCACAAAGTAGATTGCAGAAAGTTCAGTTCCATTCCTTTCACTGCCCAAGACAGAAGCAGCCACTGCAGGCCAACACAGCAAAGCACACAGCAAAGTGGTAGTTCCTCCTCACAGCTTCTCCAGCTCTTCTTCTTGGCAGTCTTCTTGATCCCAAAGAGTTCCAATTTTCTGGGGTTTGGGTCCCCCTTTTCATCCTCAATTTCTCTTTGTTCTCTGAAGGCAGAGAGGCCTTGCCTAGTCCAAACCAGTTCTGGTCAGTCCTGGAGCACTTTGTTGACAAGTCTCCTTCTTTCCTTTCACAGTGCAGGCCAGGGACATCAGACGCACCACAGGAGGTGGAGCCAGCATTGTGGAGGGAAGGCCCAGCCCTATTCAGGTCCCAGGTGCATCTCCTCCCACCCATCTACATGTAGATCTTGCTATTCAGCCCTGTGCTGACTCACCCTGTCTCCTGGCATCCCCCAGCCCCTGTCACTCACACTCCAGACAAGGAATACACAACCTAGCAGAGGCAGGCTTGGATGGTTAGACAAGAAAATACCCACTTTCTAAAAGTGGTATTTTCAAACACAGACTGTTAAAACCAACTTTACTAAAAGATGCATTTTATCATTCTGAGTCCAGGCATAATAAACTCGAATTTCTACCATGTTCCCTGGGTCAGTTAGGATCATAGGATGTAATAATCAAAACTGCCCATTCTGGCCTATGGGAAACAGGTAGCCTTGCAATAGTGAAAAACGAAATAGGCTGTATTTCACTATCAGGACATGCCACACACACCAGGGCATGTCCTACCTTTCACATACAATGCACCCTGCCCACAGGGGTACCTTGGGCCTACCTTAGGGGTGACTAACATGTAGAAAAGGGATGGTTTAGGGACTTGCAAGTGTGTGCACTTGCCAAGTCGACATGGCAGCCCCAGGCTGCACACAGGCTCTGCAATGGCAGGCCAGAGTTACACTTTACGGGCTGTTTGCGTGGGTGGCACAATCCAGTGCTGCAGCCCACCAACAGCATTTGATCTATAGGCCCTTGCACTCTCAGTGCACTTTACAAGGGACTGACACATAAATCAAATAGGCCAATCATGGAAACACCAATCCATAACACATTTTATACAGGAGCACTTGCACTTTCCCACTGGACAGCAGTGAGGAAAGTGCGCAGAATCATTACACCAGCAAAAACAGAGTCAAAAACCAGGAGGTCAGAAAGCAAAAAGTCAGGGGAAACACGCCAAAAGATGCCAAGTCTAACACATGTCCCCTCCAGCTGAAAGTAGGGAGAACTACCCAACCCCATTGGAGTTCTCTTCACTAAGGCGGAAGAACCTGGACAGACCATCTGCGTTGGCGTGTTCTGTACCAGGGCGGTGTTCCACCATAAAGTCCATTCCCTGTAGGGAGATGGACCACCTCAGCAGTTTTGGATTCTCACCCCTCATTTGCATCAATCATCTGAGGGGCCTGTGGTCCGTCTGAACCCGGAAGTGAGTCCCAAACAGGTATGGTCTCAGCTTCTTCAGTGCCCAGACCACAGCAAAAGCTTCCCTTTCTATGGCACGCCACCTCTGTTCCCTGGGGAGTAGTCTCCTGCTAAGGAAGACTACAGGCTGATCCAGGCCCTCTTCGTTCAGTTGTGAGAGCACCGCTCCCACACCATGCTCTGAAGCGTCAGTCTGCACGACAAATTCCTTGGAGAAGTCAGGTGCCTTGAGCACGGGCGCCGTGCACATGGCTGCCTTCAGGGCATCAAAAGCTTTCTGGCAAGACTCAGTCCAGATCACCTTCCTGGGCTGCTTCTTGGAAGTCAGCTCTGTTAAGGGGGCGACAATGGTGCCATAGCCCTTAACAAATCTCCTATAGTAGCCGGTGAGACCTAAGGCCCTCACCTCTGTCTGGGTCTTGGGGGCTCCCAAGCCAGAATGGTGTCAATCTTGGGTTGTAGGGGCGCCACCTGGCCGCTTCCTACCTGGTGTCCCAAGTACACCACAGAACCCTGCCCGATCTGGCACTTACTGGCCTTGATTGTGAGGCCTGCACCTTGCAGAGCCCTCAACACTTTCTCAAGGTGCTGTAAATGTTCTTCCCAGCTGGAACTGAACACAGCAATGTCATCCAGGTAGGCGGCACTGAAATCCTCCAGTCCAGCCAACACCTGATTGACCAACCTCTGAAAGGTGGCAGGGGCATTCTTCAACCCAAAGGGCATCACCCGGAATTGGTAATGACCTTCTGGGGTTGAGAATGCTGATCTCTCCTTGGCCCCATCGGTTAAGGCAATCTGCCAGTACCCAGACGTTAAATCAAACGTGCTGAGGAACCGGGCAGCTCCCAACCGATCAATGAGCTCATCAGCTCTGGGGATGGGGTGCGCGTCAGTCCTGGTGACGGCATTGAGCCCACGGTAGTCCACACAAAACCGGAGTTCTGGAGTGGCACCGGGTGCAGCAGCCTTTGGGACCAAGACCACTGGGCTGGCCCAAGGACTGTTGGAGGGCTCAATCACCCCTAACGCCAACATCTTAGAGACCTCCTCCTTGATGCTGGCCCTGACCCGGTCAGTCAACCTGTAAATCTTGTGCTTCACAGGAGGGCTGTCACCAGTGTCCACGTCATGGGTACACCAGTGAGTAACACCGGGGTCAGAGAGAACAGTGGGGCGAACTGTCCCAACACCTGGTGACAGTCCCCCTGCTGCTCCTGAGTCAGAGTAGGGGAGAGGATCACACCCTCCACTGACCCATCATGCTCCTTGGTAGACAGGAGGTCAGGGAGAGGCTCACTCTCCTCTTCCACCCCATCATCTGTCGCCAAGAGCATACTCACTTCGGACCTCTCGAAGTGGGGTTTGAGGCGCTTCACGTGAAGGACCCTCAAGGGGTTCCTTGGAGTCTGCAAATTCACCAGGTAGGTGACGTCACTTTTGCGCTCCACCACCTCATATGGCCCAGTCCACTTGTCCTGCAAGGCACAAAGTTCCACTGGGGCCATGACCCACACTTTTTGCCCAGGTTGAAATTTGACCAGAGTGGCATTCTGGTCATACCACCTCTTCATTTCTTCCTGGCTTGCTTCCAGGTTCGCCTGAGCGAGTTTCCTGAAGCGGGCAGTTTGGTTTCTAAAGGCCAGCATGTAACTAAACACATCCTGGGGAGTTTTCCTGGGAGCTGCCTCCCAGCCTTCCTTTACCAAACTCAGAGGTCCTCTGACAGGGTGGCCATACAGGAGCTCAAAGGGGCTGTACCCAAGAGACTTCTGAAGCACCTCCCTGTATGCGAAGAGCAGGCATGGCAAGAGGACGTCCCACTTACGCCTCATGGGTTCTGTTAGACCCTTGATCATGCCTTTCAAGGTCTGGTTGAATCTCTCCACCAGACCGTTTCCTTGTGGGTGGTAAGGAGTGGTGAACTTGTAGGTTACACCACACTCCTTCCACAGGGATGTCATATACTTGGATATGAAATTGGTCCCCCTGTCAGAAACCACCTCTCTGGGGAAACCCACACGGGAAAAGATCCCCATTAACGCCCGGCCCACCACTGGCGCCGTCGTTGTCCTGAGAGGGATTGCCTCCGGGTACCGGGTGGCATGGTCCACCAAGACCAGGATGTACATGTTGCCCATGGCTGTCTTGGGATCCAGTGGCCCCACAATATCCATCCCTACCCTTTCAAAGGGTGTTCCAACAACAGGAAAAGGTTGGAGAGGAGCTTTGACCTTCCTCCCACTCTTACCACTTGCCTGGCAAGTTTGGCAAGACCTACAGTGTGCATCTGACTGCCTTCGCATTTGGGGCCAAAAGAAGTGGGTGACAAGCCTGTCAAAGGTCTTGCCCTGCCCCAAATGTCCTGCCAAAGGCACGTCATGAGCCAGACCCAGTAGGAAGGTCCTGAAGCGCTGGGGTACTACCAGCAAACGGGCTGACCCAGGCTCAGCAACCTTAGGCTCACTGTATAGGAGACCATTCTCCCAGTAGATCAGATGTGACCCGGACTGATTACCAGCTGCCTGGTCTGCAGCCTGCCGCCGCAGACCCTCCAGAGTAGGGCACTCGTTCTGCTCCCTGCAGAACTCCTCCCTGGTGGGACCCCGTTCTTGCTGCCAATGGGTCAGCTCAGAGATGTCTCCCAGTTCGGCTACCTGCTCCCCTGTAGGCACCGGGGCGTCCCCCTCGAGGTCCGCCTCCTCCCGGTCCGTGGGAACTTTGGGGGCCGGTTTCCCGCGCCCCCTGCCCTTCCTCTTGGCAGGGACTTGGGCCATTGTTCCAGGCTCCAAGTCCTCTTGATCACCCTTTCTGGCTGCCATTGCCTGAGTAGACACGCATGCCCACTCTGGCAACCCAAGCATCTCCAAGTGAGACCTGAGCTCAACATCCTTCCATAAGGACTGCTCCAGGTCGTTACCTGGCAGACAATCTACAGGCATGGTGGGGCTCACAACCACCCTCAAGGGACCTGAGACCCCCCCCCATTCAAAGGGAACCTGCGCCACCATACACTGGCGCTCAGAGTTGTCTACAGCAACTACTTGGTGGAATGCCCCTGGGACTACCTGCTTCTCAGAGACCAGGTGACACCGGACTGAGGTCACACTGGCTCCAGTATCTCTGAGAGCCTCTACCCTGTTCCCATTAATGATCACCCAGGTGCTATATTTCTTTGTGTTAGGGGGCACCTGGTTTCCTGGGACCATCTCACTGTCCCCTAGTGAGACAAGGGTCATTTCTGCAGGATCCCCACCCTCCTGTGGGCACCCCTCCTCCCCAAGCGCTACACTAGCCAACACTTTGGACTGTCCACCGGTGGGTGGCTGTGTCCCCTTTGGGCACTTGGGGTCCCCCTTGAAGTGACCCACCTGGTCACAAGCATAACACTTGCGGGGGCCAGTCTCAACAGGCTTCCTGTAGAGACCCCTTTCTTCTTATCACCGGGGGCTGGGAACCTTTACCCTGGGTACTAGTTTGGGGCCCTTTAGAGAACTCCTGTGCTTTACCCTTGTCCCCCCCCGCCTTTCTGCTGGGGACCCTGCCCACCTTTGGCTGAGTCTCCCCCAAACGCTTTCTTGTGGACCCTGGTACACACCCAGCGGTCCGCCTCCATAGCAAGCTTCCTGGGGTCAGTTAGCTTACTATCAACTAGGTGCTGGCGCAGATCTGCAAAACATAAACTAGACAAGTGCTCCCAGGCAATCAAATTGTAGAGCCCCTGAAAATCTGTTACATTACTGCCCTTCACCCAACCATCCAGCGACCTACAGAACATATCCACAAATTCCAACCAAGTGTTGGCCTCAGACTTTTTACTGGACCTAAACTGATCCCTGTACTTTTCAGGTGTGAGCCCATATCTAGTGAGGAGAGCGTCTTTCATGTCAGCATAGGTGAGGTCCTGCCCCTTACCCAAAGCTATCAGAGTATCCCCAGCTTCCTCTGGAAAGAGAGGCCACAACCCCGCTCCCCAGTTCCTCTCAGGGACCCCATTCATATGAATAGACGACTCGTACCCTTGAAACCACCTTTGTATGTCATCACCCTTTTTGTGCTCTTTACCTACATTCTTGGGGATGTGTACAATCCTGTCTGTGTGTGCTGAAGAATTGCTGCCACCATCTGAACCGGATCTACTCTTTAGCTCCAGCTCCTTGATCATCCTCTCATGATCTAGTATCATTTTCCTTTCCTCCATGGCTATTCTTTTCTCTTCCCTCTCACTTTCTATTCTGAGTTTCTCCAATTCAAACCTCCTTACTTCCCGCCTGTCCTCCAGCTCCTCTGGGGACAAACTACTGCTGCCTGGCCTGGAGGGTTCCCCCTCCCAAAAGCACATCCACCCTAGGAACAGGCTCCTCCACCTCTCCATTGAGATCACCAGATTGCCCACTGGCATGTCTGGCTGCTACCCAGGCCCTCAGCGCCTTTTGTAGCTCATCCTTCCTGGTGAGGCCTCTGACCTGGACTTTCAGGTTCTTGCAAATCGATTTTAACTCCTTGACATTGTAGGCTTCCAATCGATCCTCCTCAAAGGCAATTTCTACTGATGCAATTGATGATACTATAGATTCAGGCATGTTGAAGTAGCAAGTTCAAACTGGCAAGATCAAAAATAGGCCAAAAATAAAAAGAACCTGTAAGTGGTACGTAATGGTCTGCGATTTGGTAGTAGTGCACACCAATCACTGTAAGTCAAGTGCAAACACACGTCCTATCCCACCGCTGACAACCAATGTTAGAAATGGGGGTCTCTAGTTGGCAAGGGCTTGCACCTTTGTCCAAGTAGGGACCCTTCTTCCTAGTCAGGATAAGGGAGTTACACTCCTAAAATAACCCCTGCTCACCCCCTTGGTAGCTTGGCACGAGCAGTCAGGCTAATCTTAGAGGCAGTGTGTAAAGCATTTGCACATAACCAACAGTAATACAGTGTAAGCACTACAAACGGACACCACACCAGTTTAGAAAAATATCCAATATTTTTATATACTTAAAACAAGACCAATACGATAAAAATCCACAGTACAGTACTTTAAAAATCTTCCGTTATCACAGTGTCCTTAAAAATATTTCCTTGATGTCGATAGCTCCGTCCAGGGCTATCCCGGCGTCGTGAACAAACAAATCCAAACAGTTCTGGCTGACCGCGGCGTCGCGGGTCAGCTACGGTGTCGGGAAGACCCGCAAACAGTACCTTTCAGAAATGCAGGGCGTCGATGACCTCGCGGTGAGCTTCCGAAAACACGGCGTCCGCAGGCGTCGGTTCCGGAGGTCGGTGCAGGCGTCGTTGGGGCCCTCGAAGTCACACGCGTTGCAGATCGATCTCCTCTCTGTTGAAGTCAGGAGCGCTGGCGTCGGCCGGCGTCGGGTGCTGCGGTGTGAAGTGCAGCGGTGCGGCGTGCGGTGCCCTCAGGTCGCGGTGCGAGCAGCGGCTCGGTGGCGGCGTCGGATGGCGTAGTCGGTGAGACCAGGGTCGCGGTGTGAGATGAAGGTGGTGCTCGTCACGGTGGTGGCAGGTCACGGTGCAGCAGCGGCGTCGTCGTAGCTGCAGCGCTGTCGTCGGCTGACGAACTGGAGTCGATGGCACCGGCGTCGGTGGGCCAAGGCTGCGGTGCGGGATGAGGGCGGTGCATCGTGTAACTTACGAGCTGTGCCCCCGAACCATGGTGCAAGCAGCAGCGTCGAGTCTGGCGTGGAGCGGCGTCGTCGGGGATACCACGGCGTCGTCGTGAAGCGAGGCGGTGCGGAGTGCGGTGCCCACAGGTCGTGGTGCGAGCAGCGGCTCGGTGGCGGCGTCAGCAGGCGTCGTCGGTGAGACCAGGGTCGCGGTGCGGCATTGCGGCGTTGCGGCGGTGCCCTCTGCGGTGCCTTCAGGACACGGAGTCGGCAGCGGCGTCGTAGACGGCGTCGGGCTTGAAGTCTTTGCTGTTCCTGAGACTTCTTGAACAGGGGGCAAGCTCTATCTCAAGCCCTTGGAGACACTCACAAAGTAGATTGCAGAAAGTTCAGTTCTAGTCCTTTCACTGCCCAAGACAGAAGCAGCCACTGCAGGCCAACACAGCAAAGCACACAGCAAAGTGGTAGTTCCTCCTCACAGCTTCTCCAGCTCTTCTTCTTGGCAGTCTTCTTGATCCCAAAGAGTTCCAATTTTCTGGGGTTTGGGTCCCCCTTTTTATCCTCAATTTCTCTTTGTTCTCTGGAGGCAGAGAGGCCTTTGCCTAGTCCAAACCAGTTCTGGTCAGTCCTCGAACACTTTGTTGACAAGTCTCCTTCTTTCCTTTCACAGTGCAGGCCAGGGACATCAGACGCACCACAGGAGGTGGAGCCAGCATTGTGGAGGGAAGGCCCAGCCCTATTCAGGTCCCAGGTGCATCTCCTCCCACCCATCTACATGTAGATCTTGCTATTCAGCCCTGTGCTGACTCACCCTGTCTCCTGGCATCCCCCAGCCCCTGTCACTCACACTCCAGACAAGGAATACACAACCTAGCAGAGGCAGGCTTGGATGGTTAGACAAGAAAATACCCACTTTCTAAAAGTGGTATTTTCAAACACAGAATGTTAAAACCAACTTTACTAAAAGATGCATTTTATCATTCTGAGTCCAGGCATATTAAACTCAAATTTCTACCATGTTCCCTGGGTCAGTTAGGATCATAGGATGTAATAATCAAAACTGCCCATTCTGGCCTATGGGGAACAGGTAGCCTTGCAATAGTGAAAAACGAAATAGGCTGTATTTCACTATCTGGACATTCCACACACACCAGGGCATGTCCTACCTTTCACATACAATGCACCCTGCCCACAGGGGTACCTTGGGCTTACCTTAGGGGTGACTAACATGTAGAAAAGGGAAGGTTTAGGGACTTGAAAGTGTGTGCACTTGCCAAGTCGACATGGCAGCCCCAGGCTGCACACAGGCTCTGCAATGGCAGGCCAGAGTTACACTTTACGGGCTGTTTGCGTGGGTGGCACAATCCAGTGCTGCAGCCCACCAACAGAATTTGATCTATAGGCCCTGGCACTCTCAGTGCACTTTACAAGGGACTGACACATAAATCAAATAGGCCAATCATGGAAACACCAATCCATAACATATTTTATACAGGAGCACTTGCACTTTCCCACTGGACAGCAGTGAGGAAAGTGCGCAGAATCATTACACCAGCAAAAACAGAGTCAAAAACCAGGAGGTCAGAAAGCAAAAAGTCAGGGGAAACACGCCAAAAGATGCCAAGTCTAACAGACATCACGAAACTGTACAATTTAATTTAATTGACCCCCCGCAATTCCAACTGATATTGGGTTTGCTTTGGCTTACAGAGCATAACCTCACCATCGATGGGAGTGCTCGATCTATCGTACTTAATTCTGAGTTTTGCAAGGAGAATTGTTATAAGAACGACAAGAGGGACCGCACAATGACACCAGCGTTTCATCTATGTGAAGGAGGAGCAATGATCTGCGTGATTTGCACCACAGAATTACCTTCAGAATACGCAGAGTATCAAGATGTTTTTAGTGAGACAGAGGCAGAGAAACTCCCTCCACATAGAGAGTTCAATTGTAAAATTGAGTTGGAACCCGGTTCCAATCTCCCCTGCAGTAGAATATATGCCTTAACAGAAAAAGAAGACCAACATTTGAAAGAGTACATTCAGAAATACCTTAGTAATGGATTCATCAGACCCTCGCAATCTCCGGTATCTTCGCCACTTTTCTTCATTCCTAAGAAGGATGGCGAGTTGAGAACTTGCATTGATTATAGGGCAATAAATCGTATAACCATCAAAAACCGTTATCCTTTGCCCTTAATCTCGGTTCTTTTGGATCAAGTAAAAGGAGCACGAATCTACACAAAGCTAGATTTGAGAGGGGCATATCATCTTGTTCGAATCAAGGAAGGAGATGAATGGAAAACGGCTTTCAGAACTAAACACGGGCTTTTTGAATATTAAGTGATGCCCTATGGGCTCTGCAATGCTCCTGCCGCGTTTCAACACTTTATCAATGCTGTATTGAAGGAATAAATCGATCAAAGTGCAATAGTTTACATCGATGACATATTGATATATTCTAAGTCAGTGGATGAGCATGAAGAACATGTGAAAAGAGCTCTGCAGAAACTACGAGAGAACAGTTTGTTCATCAAATTGGAGAAATGTGCCTTTAATGGATCAACCGTAGAATTCTTAGGATTCATGCTGTCGTCGAACGGAATTACCATGGACGAAAATAAGATCAAGGCAGATACAGAGTGGAAATCTCCAAAGACTGTAAAAGAAGTTCAAAGTTTTGTAGGCTTTGCAAACTTCTATAGGAGATTCATCCAAGATTTTTCTAAGAAGTTAATTCCCTTAACAAGATTGCTAAAAAAGGGGTTAGTTTCAATTGGTCCAAAGAAGCAGAAGAAGCATTTACGAAATTAAAGAAAGATTTCACCACAGCTCCAATTTTGCTGCATCCAGATCCCTCGGAGCCTTTCTTTGTAGAGACCGACGCATCAAATCTGGCTTTTGGAGGCGTCTTGTCTCAAAGACACAAGACCACGGGTCAATTGCATCCAGTGGCCTTCCGTTCACGGAAGTTAACCTCCGCAGAGGTCAATTACACAATAACAGAGAAGGAGTTGTTGGCAATAAAGGACGCATTCAAGGAGTGGAGGCATTATTTGGTGGGTGCCAGGCATACAGTCACTGTCTATACCGACCATCGGAACCCGAAATTTTTGAAGTCTGCAAGGACATTGACTCCAAGACAACTTCGCTGGTCCTTGTATTTCGCTGACTACGACTTTTTCATCACCTATCGGCCAGGAGCTCAGAATGGTAAGGCAGATGCCTTATCCAGATTGGGTACCGAGAATATACAGGAAGTGATAGAAAATCAAAATATCATTGCACTAGGAAAGGTCATCGGAGCAGTGCTAAAAGAATCTATGGAAGGATCGGCACAAGACTCAATGGGTTGGGAAGAAATGAAAAAGTGGGCAACTCGGGATACCAGACGGGAAATTCGTGGGAATTTACCATATCATGCCAGAGCTCTCTATTTGCCAACCCAAGAGTTGCAGAAAGAAGGCCTTAAAAGAGTGTCATGATAATATATTAGCAGGACATAAAGGAATCCAGAAAACAGAAGATCTTGTGAAACGTCGTTTTTGGTGGCCAAGTATGACCAAGGATATTCGTCAGTATGTGGCCACTTGCGAAATTTGTGCTCGGGGATAACCGGAGAGACAAGCTCCTAAGGGCTTATTGCAACCCTTACCCACTCCACCTTACCCATGGCATACAGTAACATTAGATCTAATAGTAGAATTACCATCTAGTCAAGGGTTTGATACAATATTAGTTTGTGTGGATGCATTTGCGAAAATGGCCCATTTTGTCCCTTTAAAGGGGGTACCAACAGCGAGAAAATTAGCACACACCTTTAGTCAGACTATAGTGTGAGCTCATGGGATTCCAAAGGTGCTAGTGTCTGATCGGGGCTCTCAATTTTTATCCAAGAAATTGAATATAGAAACAAGGTACACAACTAGTTATCATCCAGAATCAGATGGCCAAACAGAAAGAACAAACCAAGAGCTTGAACAATATCTCAGATTGTGTTTATTGGATCAAGAGGGAGACTGGCCAGAAAATCTTTGGGCTGCAGAGTTTGCACATAACAATGCAAAAAATGTATCCACTGGTTATTCCCCATTTTATCTAAATTCAGGCAGACATCCAAATCTATCCATAAACTTTCAAGAAGTAGAGGTTCCGGCAGTGAAAGATTTAGTTGAACATATGACTAGGTTGCATAGTTTAGCAGCTGAGAATCTAACAAGAGCTAAGGAAAGTTACAAGCAATATGCAGACAAGAAGAGAAGAAAGGAACCAGATCTCCAGGTTGGAGAAAGGTTTGGTTAAGCACAAAGAATCTTAGACTCAAAGGAAACAGGAAATTGCAACCAAGATTTGTAGGCACCTATTTAATTGAGAGGAAGTTGAGCGCTTTGACTTATCAATTAAAACTACCAAAAGGTTTGAGAATACATCCAGTATTTCATGTTTCACTATTAAAAAGGCACCAAGAGAATTAAGAATAGTCAAACCCCCAAAACCAATTCAAGCTGAGGCAGGAGCGGAGTTTGAGGTAAAACAAATATTAGATTCAAAAGAAACTAAGGGTCAGGTTTACTACTTGTTAGATTGGAAAGGTTATGGCCCTGAAGAAAGGTCATGGAAGCTGTTCTCAGATGTACATGCTCCTCGATTGATTAGGGACTTTCACAGAAAATTTCCAGGCAAACCCAAGCCGGAGGGATCTACCTTGCGGGGGGCACTGTCAGAATCACTCAGCCTCCCAATAAGAAAGGTTTCTCCATTAGTTTAATTAGCTTAAAAACCACCACGAAGTCAGGGAATGGCTATTACAAGCATAAGAATTGGTCCAGGAGAATATCTAAGATGGCCGCCAGGAAGTGACCATTGGTGCAGCATTCTAGTGTTTCTGTGCACAAAGGCAGTTTAGAATGTCCAGATGAAGCTCCCTCAGAAGCGCGCACTTCACCTGGAGAATTCAAGGAGAAGGACGTTCCTGAACCCGGCGGCGCGATAGTTAGTCAGGGGAGTTCGTCGCGCGGCCTCTCGACGTAGTCCTCGTCGCGTTCTGAAATTCCAGTCTGAGGGAGTAGTGTCTGTTACTGGAGTAAAGTCAGTAAGCATTTTGATATTTCCTGCCATGCAATTGGTTCGCGTCTGAGGGAGTAGTGGTTTGAATTTTAGTTGCCTCAGAATTGCGCATGACCGCTGTGGAGATAGTGCGTACATGACACTCGAGGGGTAGTGTTCAACTATACAGTAGAGTCAGCACAAGTCGCGCTTGCCCACCAGTTCGCTAGAGAATTTCACTATAGAGTTTTACATTGTTAATGCGAATTCATTAGGAGTTTATTCTATATTAGAGTAAGCAGTTGACTGAAAATTATGTATATACGCTGTAAATACATAGAGTTCTAATTAGTACAGGTGGAGAAAAGTTGTGGGAGTTCAGCAGCACAATTTAGACTCCCTTATACCCAGAAAAATACTTACCAGATCCAAGGTAGGTGTTCCTTGGAAGTCTAGCTTCTGTAAACGAAAAGGTGAGAACCCTGAAAAAAGAAGGAGTAGACAATAAACGAATTAGTGAAAGAAGTTAATAGTTGAGCCGTATAGTAGAAATAATAACCTTTATATATTGTTATGCAGTTACAGCAAGCAGGAAAAAATACAAAGAAAAGAAGAGAGGCATAGGTCACAAAAGACTTGGGTAGGTACAGTGAAAAAATGTACAGAGATAAATCAAGAAGAAACAAAGTTACCATGTAAATAGAGTAAAAATGTTAAGTTGTTAACATCATTTTCTTGCAGTTCCGATTCCATTAAACACGATCTTGCAAGAAAAGAAAAAGCGAGAGGAGAGAAGATATCGGAGGAGGAACCTGAGGAAAAGTGTGACTGTCTCTTCTCTGTCCCATCCCCTTTCCCCCCTGTTGGTTCCGCAGTCATACATGTGCGTGCATCTACGTGGTTGACTGGGAAACTGTAGTGGGGCATTGGGAACTGACGTTGTTCTGCTCCCGTGCATTATTGTGGATAGCACCTTGACAGTAGGTCACAGATTTGAAGCTACATTCCTGCACTACGAACAGGACTATCCTCTCCCGAATGAAATTATGCCTCCGGATCGGTATGCATGTATCATTTATACCGATGGATCTGCTCAACCTGCTGTAGTATCTAAACAGCAATATTCCGCAGCATGCGCAATTGTAAAAGGGCGCATGCAGAACGAAACGTTTCTACCTGAAAAAACACGCACACAGTCCCTAGGGGACTGTACAGCGCAGGTGGCAGAACTAAAAGCCCCGATACTGGCACTACAAAATACGGATTGCGAATTCCCCACACTTATCATGTGTGATTCATTTTACTGTGTCCAGTCTTACAATTAATACCTTCACTAAAGCGGCGAAAATGGGTTCTGAGATTCCAAGGGCTGTACAATCAAGCACAAGATGCTTTGGGAACAAGTGGCGAAGCTGAAAGACGGCCTGCCACGGGCTCGTGTTATTCATACATTGAGTCATCAGTGTGTTGGCATTCAAGTTGAAGGGAATTCAATGGCAGATTAAGCCACCCAGGCAACAGTTCGTACTGTTGCCATTGCTGCAATGACTTGTGCTAGTACGAGGATAGATGGAACAACTATAATAGCTGTCAATGCCACACGCAACAGCTCAGCACCGCCGAAAGGCTTTCCACTCAAGTACTCCTACAAGTTAGATGCACAAAATATTCCGAATGCTCAGATTCCAGGAGTGGGGGATAGAGTAATACCAAACACTTATCACAGATTGGGATTGATACTAGATGCACATGAGGGTCTGGGTTCAGCTCATGCAGGGATCACTGCTACAGTTTCACTACTAAAGCAGCGCTACTGGTGGCCAGGTCTCACTAAACAGATCAAGGACTTTGTCCTCAAATGCGACATCTGCCAGCAGATGAAAGGATCCACTGTAGCACGTCCACCTCAAACACCTTTATTGATCTCAGACAAACCTCTTGCATGTGTCCATTTGGATCACTGCTGCCCCTTACACTCTGATGGGGCTTACAAATACATCTTGGTGGCAGTGGATTCATGCTCTAGATCCCTATGGGATTGCCCCAGCGCTCGGCTGACACCCGAACTGTTCTAAAGGATTTGCGAGTCTTTATCAGGACATACTCAATTGGCACACTACATTCCAACCAGGGCCCCGCGTTTAGCTCTTGGGCTTATAAAGAAGCCATGGGACATTTGGGCGTGGTCTTGCGGTACTCCTCCCCCTACCATCCCGAGGGAAATTCGGTCGTTGAGAGGAAAAACCGGGACTTAAAGCAATCCTTAACAGCTAGGGTACTAGGCTCGGGTGGCAGTTGGGTCAATCACCTATACGGGGTCCAGAGGGCACTTAATAACATGCCAAGAAAATCCCTGGGGGGTTGTACACCCTATGAGCTCCAATATGGGGTGAGAATGTGGGTACCAGACCTTGATAGCGTCAGCACAGTGGCGGCTGAAACTCCATTTGACATCAATTGGGTTTTGACACATCAGACCCAGCCTCTTATTACAATAGGCTTGCACATACACCTGCAAAGAAGAATATGCTCACATACACCAAGCTGATTTACTCTGCTTCCTTTATTTTCCAACTGTCTATACAAGGTTTCGACTTTTGGAAAAACACAACAGACACGAAATCCGTCTGGGGAACAAGAGATTGGCAGGTTCAGGGACAAGAGGCCTTATTCAGAGCATGACTCATTCCACATCAAATGATTTTCTTAAATAAAACAGTGCAACAGACTTCATGTCTTGGTTTAGCTAAGGCAAAAGATTTGAACATACCTCGCATTCCCACATTTGCATGCTTTGAACATTGGCAACAATACACTGGCAACAATACACAAAGTATAGTGAAGATACATTAGATGTCATGCTCCACAATACATCAGATTCCGATCAGCAGGGTTGGTTGGTTTGGGCCCTAGACACAAATGAATGTCAGTCTAGATTCCTGGGTAACTCGGGAGGGTTTAAGATCAACAGGCCTGACCTACACTATGTACAAACAGAACACACAGGGGTGGTGACATCATATAGTGTTGTGAAGTTATGCCTAGATTGGCTAAAGACCTCAACACTTTCCCAGGTGAAACAACAATTGTCCCTTCTTTCTGATGACCTGGTTCTCAGGGACTTTTTTACTAGGTCCCAGAAACCCACGTCAAAAGATCTTCTTCTTTCATGGAATATACAACGAGCTATGGAAGATTTCTCAGCAGGAAGCTGTAGAGAGATTGTGCGAGATCGACAGAGTAAATATGGGAAAGGCTTTGGCTTATCCTTTCTGAAGTTCATCTTCATAGGAGAATGAGCCCCCGCCCACAAGCTCAGGAGATGGAGGCAGCTTGGAATTTATTTAGGTCCTCTACTAGTATTGACACTTTTAAGGCATATTAAAACAATTTGACTTGTTCCATGAATCTAGTAGCAAAGAAATTCATTTAGACTTTAGAAAAAAGAAGAACTCGCGTATTTTATAGAGCAACAGAAAGGGAAAATGTTTTAAAGAATGTGTGGAAAAAGGAGGAAGATGAATACAAAGAAAAGAGGGTGTATCCTCGATTGAAATTAGACAGATGATTGGAAGGAAAGTTGTGCATTTACAAAAGAAGAACATACTCTAGAACTTGGCACAGGGATTAAGTGGATGTGAGCACACATTTGAAATATTTGGAGGGCCAGTTCAAATTCTTAGTGGAGAGCACTCTGTTATTCCTGGAGTATATTTTGTATGCAGAGAAGATGCATATTTTCAACTGCCCACTGACTAGGTGGTTACCTGTTGTCTTGCTTTATTGTTCCGAAAATGTATCATATAAATAGTTTAGAGGCTTTTGAGAAAAAAACCACCTCATAGATCTAAGAGTAGTACTAATGATGACTCACATTTAGTGGGAGATATTTTTAGTGCCATTATTCCTTCAGTAGGAGTAGTCCTGAATGTTGAGATTAGTACGCTTTTTACAGTAATGGATAAACTAGCCGATCTGGTGCTTTGTTAGATACAGAATTAGTGGCTCTTAGGTCTATGGTGTTGCAAGATCGATTAGCTTTTGATATTTTGTTAGCAGAAAAAGGCGGAGTCTGTAAGATGTTGAAAGTACAGCATTGCTGTACATACATACCTTACAAAAGTAAAGAGATAAGCTGAATGATTCAGCAGAGTATTTTTGAGTGGAGAATTTACAGGTGAAAGGCTGAAAGGCCTGCATATTTTTACATTCCTTTGTTTTGCATGTTATGTTTTTTTTCCTTCCCACTGCAGATGTTGTGTTTTTCAGATGTCTTTGTGCTAGCAAGTGAATAGTTATTTGTTATGTATTAGACAACAGATAGTAAAGTTCTCTTAAAAGAGAAGATGCCAGTGTGGG
Source organism: Calotriton arnoldi (assembly GCA_963921515.1). Lineage (NCBI taxonomy): Eukaryota > Metazoa > Chordata > Amphibia > Caudata > Salamandridae > Calotriton > Calotriton arnoldi. The sequence goes on along the minus strand of CAWUFW010006775.1, from coordinate 12,619 downwards.
AGAGTGATTCATGGGAAGAGCTGACTGTAACCTACAGTCTGTCAGGTGTAACAATTCAAGAACATAGCCATGCATGGATTATTGTTTAGACATCAGAAAGTGGGGAGTCAACCTGCTCCAAGAATCTGGAGAACTGATTGGTTCATGAGAGTGCAAACAAGCTGAAATATTGCAAATAACGTTTTGTCGAATTAAAAATGTGTATGTTCCTAGGACTAGTTAGGTGAGATGCTTGCTGACTTCAAACTGAGAAGATCCTTCTCACCTCTGCTGATCTCCACAGCCTGAGTGCAAAGGCTTTATGCCTAAGCATTCTTATTCTCTCATTCAGAGACCTCTATCTGGTCTCTTTTGAAGCTGACACCTTAGCGTATTTGCCTAATCCAAATGTCCTTTTTCTCAAACCATACTAGCTAATTTAGATTAGGGATGGATTTCCTTTATGGAACATGTTTTCTGGATTTGCTGTATTCTTTATGTAACACTCACTGATGTTCTATTTTTCCTTGTCCTGAAATATGGACTCTTGGACTATTTAAATTTGTAACTAAAGATGGCTTGCCTTAGAATTATTAATGAATTAATGTTCTTGCTTTAATCAAATCTTGTTAATAAATCCTTTTTGGATTTATTTAAATTCTCCTTGTTATTCCTTGTGGAGCCTAATGGTTTCCTGTTTATGGAAATGTATTTAACATAACAAATGTATTTGTAAAGCGCACGTCCACCCGGAGGCATCTTGGTGCTGAATAACAGATGTTTATTGTTACCCAACTCAATGGTACTCATTTAAGTGCTGGCTCCTAAGTTTCTCTTCTCGTCGACTAACAAAGGTCCATACGACCAGGGACGGGGTTTGTATGATGATTATGCCTGTATATTAATATTCATGTACCCTCTCTCTGTCATTGTATTGGCTATGACTACATAAGAACACTCATGCCGGAACCTACAGTAAGTCATTGTAAGGTGTCCTTCCTGGGGACTTGTAATTTGCCTTGGTTTTCAGCATGTTAAAAATAATTTAAAGGAGATGGGTCTGAGGAATTTTAGAAGGATCCCACATCACCACATCTGTTCTCTGTAGCTACAATTAAAATTGTAATGGACCTAAAATACAAGCATATTTTAGCACCCATGAATCCAGGACTTTTGATATCAAACGATCTGTCCTACAAAACACAGATAAGTAGTGAATCTTATCTGGATCATATTCAACAAGAAATCAGGCGCTCCAAGTAAAATGTAATTTTGCCACTTTATCTACTCAGGAATACCTGTCTAAATGTTATCCCACCAAATACCACACTGGGCTTTGTGATTGTGGCACAGACAGCAAAGATATCAGATTACATTTTAGGACTTTCTGCCTCAAATCCCTTCTTTTTCGCAAAAGATGGCTGCTGCCGGTTTCAGGTCTTTTAATATTGCCCAGAATACATTGGCCTTACCCTTGTGCTATAGAACTGACCTTCAACTGATCTATTGAGCAGTACCTTCGTATAACTGGGGAGCTTGGAAATTAATGGACCTGCGGGCTATAATATGTAGTATTTTAAATTTATCTGGCTGACATTGACATTTGGGGCTTTGGAAATCCTTGTTTCTATGTTTTTACTGCTTAATAATGTATTTAGCTTAGATTTTTCACAACAGGATATTGGCATTTAGGCTTTTATATATAGTTGTAGTCTGTAATGGACAACATGTTTAAGCTATACACAATAAAGATAGTTATTGATCTACTAGTGCTCGCAGTCAGCTGAATCTCCCCCTAAAACCAGTCATATGTATTTTACTGGCAAACACATTGGGCTGCCAGGACAGGCAGTATAAAACTGGGACTGTCCAGGGAAATCTGGGATATCTGACCCAGTGCCTCAAGGTAAACTTGTAGGGATGTGATCTTGTGATCCTGACAGCATATGTCCTACTCTAAAGCACCTGCCTCCAGTAATTCATGCTCAGAAATCTCCCTTCACTTTGCAGCTGTTTGTATTAAAACATGTTTGCAACTCCATCTGCACTATTTATTTCTCTGCTGCATGTTTACCATTTAGCGGTGGGCTATGTTCAGTGTATAACTGAAAAAGTTTGTTTGCATATTTAAATAACATTTTATAGCTTTTCTTTGTGTTCCCCAGTTGCCCGCCTGCTTTGTCTTTGTCCCCTGCTCTCTTTCCAGCCTCTCTCTTGTCAGGCTGATTCTAGTGGTTGCTTCTTCCATACGTGACTCATGATCCTTCCCTTTTAGCCCTTCATGCTATAAACTCTCCTCCAAGGGCGTCCAGGAAAATGGAAGAAAAGTTAAGAGCGTCTTCTTTGTTTGTGACATCTAGTGCCAATGAAGGACTTATGCCTGAACTCCTGGCCTATTCGCTACATGCTTCAAATTTCTCTGTGCTATGCTTACTATCTTGTTCTGTAACCTAAATGAATTCTGTCTACAGAATCACTGAATGATGCCTTTTCTCTCGGTTTCCTACCAACACCCACATCAAAGGCGTCTGCTAGCACTACTCAAGTTGGTGCCTAGAGACCCATGTATGTGTGTTGTCTGTTGAATCCTAGGGCTGCTCCTCAGTCACTCCTGGGTGGACTCCTTGGAGCATATATTGTGGCTTGCTGTACAATGCCAATTCCCATTAGTGGTTCAGTGCAGCTGTGAATGGATTCCATGGCCCATATAATATGACTGAGGGATCACTGACACAACACCGACTCCTATAATATCGAGCTACAAATTATCGAGTCACTAATATCGTATACAAAAATATCGACACGTAATACACAAAACTAAAATAACACAAATATCAATAAAAAAATATCGTTATAAAAATTTAAATGACAAAAATATCAACAACAAAAAAAAGAACACAAAAACATCGATAAAATTAAAATAACATATTGTAGTGTAGCTCCTATTTCCCTAATAGGCTCTGCGCATTGGAATAATATACCCTATAGGTTTGACATAGGACTAAGGTCAATATGTCCCTATCGAGTATATTAAACTTAATTAAAGTTAATTAAACTTAATTACCACTGACTCATTGTCAGTGAAATTGCTCTCCCACCCTCACAGCTCCACCATTAAGTGAGGCCTGCCCCTGCCCCTGCACTCTCGAGTGTTGGTGATCGAGGCCCTCCTCCACCCGCAGGTTTCCCTGCGCCTCATCCCTGGTGGTCCAGTGGACCTCTGTCTCCTTCCTCTAACTCTGCTCTTTCACTCGTTTTTCTACCTTTTATCTTTCACCTTTCTGCACTTTTCTGCATCTCTGCTCTTTTGTGCCTTATTTCTGCTCATTTTCCCTTCCTCTCGCTCTGCCCTTTCACTTGTTTTCACTCGTTTTTCTACCCTCTTTTATCTTTCACCTTTCTGCACTTTTCTGCATCTCTGCTCTTTTGTGCCTTATTTCTGCTCATTTTCCCTTCCTCTCGCTCTGCCCTTTCACTAGTTTTCACTCGTTTTTCTACCCTCTTTTATCTTTCACCTTTCTGCATCTCTGCTCTTTTGTGCCTTATTTCTGCCTAATTTCCCTTTTTTCTTTATCCCTTATTTCCTCCCTTTACCTTTCCCCGCCGCTGCTGCCCCCGCGGCCCCTCCCCCCAGCGCGACCGGCCCAATCCAGCTCCCCTCCCCGCTCCCGCCTCCCAGCTGTCCAGCCCTCCCCGACCCCTACTTAATGGCAGCCACTGCGGGGACAGGCGAGCAAGACCACTGACCAGTGCTTAATTTGTAAAATATTAAGTGCAGGTGCTCAAATTTTTTTTAGGAGGCCACACCCATTTCCCCCCAGCTCCACCCACTGCCTGCACTGGCTTCACCCACTTACTATATTGGCCCCACCCACATCCTCAACTGACACTGCTGAAAGCCAGGTGTGATACCCCATTTGAATTCCAGCAAGGAGACCTCCTCAAGTAAGTTTCTGATAGGCGGTTCCCGGCACCCCCAAGAAAATGTTGAAAAAAGTAAAGCAAAGGGCATTTAAAGCACAATTTTGAAATAGATTAGCTAAAAAAACTAATGCAACTTCTGCAGCAGAACACTGTGGTTAGGGTTGACTTAACTAATAACAATTTATTTCTACCCACACAAACCCTTTTAGCAAAATTAGGATAGTCAAAGACTGGGAAAAACCATAACTTTCTAACCTGCACCATGCTGTTTGCATCTAGCGCTTTGATGGCAGTTCATAGCTCACTGTACTAGATCATGACTGTAACGTATGAATTGCACAGTAACAAAAGAATCTCTGTGGCAAAAGCAGCATCCCACTGAGCTGGGCACATAAAATACTGTTCTGTAATCTGCATGGTACAGGTTCTTTGCAGCAGGCATATTAACCCTCTGCACTACCTTAGATGAGTCAAAACTGTCACTAGACAAAACTCTGTTCTCTCTCCGTCAGGTACATTAATCACCAGAGTTGTCTTGGCACATTTATTGTTGCCTGAAAACTGTTGGATATACAAAGAACTCTGCAGTGCTTTTAAAACTTCTGTGCAGCTACAAAAGTGGCACCCCACTCTTCCAGGTTTCCGGTACGGCTTGACCGGCCTTGAGGTAGATCATGTATTAAGGACAGATGGAAGTCTGTGCTAAAGGGCGGTGGCAGATCCTTACATTAAGGACAATTAGTTCACTATGTGTAGCAAAGAGTAGTCTGCCACCATTTGGTGTTCTGGAAAAGAAGCACAATGTGTGCAGTAAGGACAGCTGACACCGTCTCTGCATTTTAGAAAGGTGCGTGGCCTCTGTGTTAAGAGCAGGTAGCACATACCTTTTTCCTAGAGCTCCTTTTATAACCCTCACTGTCCCAAGGTGTCTCACACGCCATCGTCCTCTGTAACCATAAGGTCCTTGGACCCTCGCTTATCCACTGACCCAGACTTCTCTAATAACCTACACCCCCACTCCCTGACAATGCAGTCCCAGAGACCCTGTTATTCAGATATTGTTTACTTACAATTTTTAAAACAGTAAGTGCCAGGTCTCAAAGTTTTACTTAGAATAGAATGGCCAGTGCTACTGAATGTCAGCGTGCAGAATGCCGAGGCTACCACGGTCGGACTGGCCTACAGTGCAAGTAGGTAGTGATTGATGGGCTGGTCAGACAAGTCAGTGTGCGGGCCTTTAATTTTGGCTGTTTCTGGGAGTGTTTATGATCTACTGGGCTGGGTTTTTCCCTGTTGATTTCCCTGGTATTGAAACAAACATTATCTGCAGCAAGCTCAAATCCATGCCAACTTACCTAGCTTGAAAAGTACTTATATAACTTTTTACAAGCTCAAAGGCTGAAGTTGAAGGCTGCATACTCTTGAATCCACCTCATGCCTTTTTAATCCACCCCCAAAACTCTCCCTGCCCCAAAACTCTCCCTGCCACTTTATCTCACTCTTGCAGGTTCCTTTTCGGCCCTGCTTTTTTCCCTTTGTCACAGTTTTTCTGTCTTATTCGTTTTGATCTATCACTAAATCTTTCGATTTCCATGCAGGCCAGTCCACCTCAGGGATCACGTATTCAAGACAATAACTTTTTAAAGTGCACTGTTAAATAAAAATGAAAGTGGTGAAAGTTTGCAGATTAACTGATCCCAGGACAGCCGACACTCTTGAGGCCTCAATCCTTGAAGACATCCATGCGCCCAAGGTCAGCGGAGGTGTCAGGGGCCTGGCTTTCAGGTGTAAAACGACCTTTTATTCACAGAGCAAGGAGTTCACCATTACTAGGAGTTCACCATTACTCCGTGGCTCCCGGTGCACTCTCTACATCTGCTCATATAATGTACCGTGTGTAACGTCTACATTCTAGGATTCAGGCTCCGGGTGTTTTCATGCCTTGAGTAGGGGCAGCGCTTTCACCATCTGTGTGCAGACAGAAAGGAGGGAGTTCTGAGCACATTAGCAACAAAATGAGCGACGTCTCTTCAACCTCAAGAGAGGGGCGAGCATCTAGTGCCCGATCGTCGCGAGAGGAACATGTCAATGATGTCATGCCATCCTTCCAGGGCAGAGGTGATGTGCGCGGGAAAATGTAAAACAGAGGGAGGGCCAAATAAATGATACAGACAATGTGCAAAAGAACTTGGGGCTCTCTCTCCTGGGAAATTCCAAGTGAATGTATGGTGAGTCCCCACCTACTGCGGAATGATGCAACCTGCAACGTAGCGAAAATGTGACATTTATTCCAGACTTGCATCACAGATCACACACTACTAGCATCATATTATAAAATCAGTACTTACTCGGACTGCTGACTTTCAATTTTATTTAGTCTGAGGCCTGCTGCGCACCACGCTGCTTGCTTCTTGTGTCGTCGGCTCAAAAGCATTGCGGCTGCGCAGTATGCCAGGGCGGGCCGTAGTGAAAACACTGATCCCATTGGTCTGACAAAGGATACACACCTGACGATTCCCAAGTAGGGACGGAGCGGGTTTATAATATATTTTGTAAGCAGTCTATATTGGTAGTGCAGTGCTTGATTGATTGGAGCGACTGAGCGAGTGACCTGTAACTTATAATGAGGCAGGGACCCAATCAGTTTCTGGCACTGCGTGTGTGCTTAATAACGCAGGTGCAGCACCTAATTTGAAATGTTTACATACACAATCACGTGTGAAATCGGCTGTTCACCGGGGAGACGCATGTGAAGTTAGTGAGCAGCCAATATTGCGTGTAGACCCGGCCCTGAAAATTAAGTGCCGGTGCTTAGCACCGGAAAGCACCGGCACAAATTAAGCACTGCCACTGACTCATTGTCAGTGAAATTGCTCTCCCACCCTCGCAGCTCCACCATTAAGTGAGGCCTGCCCCTGCACTCTCGAGTGTTGGTGATCGAGGCCCTCCTCCACCCGCAGGTTTCCCTGCGCCTCATCCCTGGTGGTCCAGTGGACCTCTGTCTCCTTCCTCTAACTCTGCTTTTTCACTCGTTTTTCTACCTTTTATCTTTCACCTTTCTGCACTTTTCTGCATCTCTGCTCTTTTGTGCCTTATTTCTGCTCATTTTCCCTTCCTCTCGCTCTGCCCTTTCACTTGTTTTCACTCGTTTTTCTACCCTCTTTTATCTTTCACCTTTCTGCACTTTTCTGCATCTCTGCTCTTTTGTGCCTTATTTCTGCTCATTTTCCCTTCCTCTCGCTCTGCCCTTTCACTAGTTTTCACTCGTTTTTCTACCCTCTTTTATCTTTCACCTTTCTGCATCTCTGCTCTTTTGTGCCTTATTTCTGCCTAATTTCCCTTTTTTCTTTATCCCTTATTTCCTCCCTTTACCTTTCCCCGCCGCTGCTGCCCCCGCGACCGGCCCAATCCAGCTTTCCTCCCCGCTCCCGCCTCCCAGCTGTCCAGCCCTCCCCGACCCCTACTTAATGGCGGCCACTGGGGGACAGGCGAGCAAGACCACTGACTCATTGTCAGTGAAATTGCTCTCCCACCCTCGCAGCTCCACCATTAAGTGAGGCCTGCCCCTGCCCCTGCACTCTCGAGTAATGGTGATCGAGGCCCTCCTCCACCCGCAGGTTTCCCTGCGCCTCATCCCTGGTGGTCCAGTGGACCTCTGTCTCCTTCCTCTAACTCTGCTCTTTCACTCGTTTTTCTACCTTTTATCTTTCACCTTTCTGCATCTCTGCTCTTTTGTGCCTTATTTCTGCTCATTTTCCCTTCCTCTCGCTCTGCCCTTTCACTTGTTTTCACTCGTTTTTCTACCCTCTTTTATCTTTCACCTTTCTGCACTTTTCTGCATCTCTGCTCTTTTGTGCCTTATTTCTGCTCATTTTCCCTTCCTCTCGCTCTGCCCTTTCACTAGTTTTCACTCGTTTTTCTACCCTCTTTTATCTTTCACCTTTCTGCATCTCTGCTCTTTTGTGCCTTATTTCTGCCTATTTTCCCTTTTTTCTTTATCCCTTATTTCCTCCCTTTACCTTTCCCCGCCGCTGCTGCCCCGGCGGCCCCTCCCCCAGCGCGACCGGCCCAATCCAGCTCCTCCCCGCTCCCGCCTCCCAGCTGTCCAGCCCTCCCGACCCCTACTTAATGGCGGCCACTGCGGGGACAGGCGAGCAAGACCACTGACTCATTGTCAGTGAAATTGCTCTCCCACCCTCGCAGCTCCACCATTAAGTGAGGCCTGCCCCTGCCCTCTCGAGTGTTGGTGATCGAGGCCCTCCTCCACCCGCAGGTTTCCCTGCGCCTCATCCCTGGTGGTCCAGTGGACCTCTGTCTCCTTCCTCTAACTCTGCTCTTTCACTCCTTTTTCTACCTTTTATCTTTCACCTTTCTGCACTTTTCTGCATCTCTGCTCTTTTGTGCCTTATTTCTGCTCATTTTCCCTTCCTCTCGCTCTGCCCTTTCACTTGTTTTCACTCGTTTTTCTACCCTCTTTTATCTTTCACCTTTCTGCACTTTTCTGCATCTCTGCTCTTTTGTGCCTTATTTCTGCTCATTTTCCCTTCCTCTCGCTCTGCCCTTTCACTAGTTTTCACTCGTTTTTCTACCCTCTTTTATCTTTCACCTTTCTGCATCTCTGCTCTTTTGTGCCTTATTTCTGCCTAATTTCCCTTTTTTCTTTATCCCTTATTTCCTCCCTTTACCTTTCCCCGCCGCTGCTGCCCCCGCGGCCCCGCCCCCCCAGCGCGACCGGCCCAATCCAGCTCCCCTCCCCGCTCCTGCCTCCCAGCTGTCCAGCCCTCCCGACCCCTAGCTTAATGGCGGCCACTGCGCGGCCGCGGGCTGCGGGCGCGCCGCTGGCGCGCCAAAGGCGCGTCAAAGGCAAGCCCGTCTGCGCCCGTCCGTGACCCGACCGCGACCAGCGCCAGGAACCCTGGACCTCCGCCCACCAACGCTACGACCCAGCAGCACTCCACGCACTCAACCCAGGCCGCAACAACAACTGCAAGCTAGCATCACCAGCCGACTCCCACGGACCCTTCAGCTGTCACCGCTGCCGGCACACCTGCAGCACCGCCAAGAACACGGATCCAGCACAACCCGCCCACAAGAACACAACCGAACCGAAGACCCTGCAATGCATCCTCCTCAATGTCCGATCCCTCCACAAACACGCCACAGAAATCTGGGACCTCCTCGACAGCACCACCCCGGACGTAGCGTTCTTCACCGAAACCTGGACCAACACCACCTCGGGACCGGACATCGCCATTGCCATCCCCCAAGGATACAAGATCACCAGGAAGGACCGCCCCACCCGCCCAGGAGGAGGAATCGCCATCGTCCACAAATCCAGCCTCCGCCTGAGCACACTCCCTGACGAGCCCACAGAACTGATGGAACACCTTCACTTCAAGATACTGGCCAGCCCCACAGCCACCCTCCGAGGAACCCTCATCTACCGACCCCCTGGACCCCGCGGACCCTTCGCCAACTCCATCACGGACATTATCTCCCCGCAGGCCATCGCATCCACCAACTACACCCTGCTGGGAGACCTCAACTTCCACCTCGACAACCAACTGGACCCCAACACCACATCCCTCCTGGACAACCTCCACAACATTGGACTGCGCCAGATCGTGACCGAGCCCACGCACTCAGCAGGACACACCCTCGACCCCCTCTTCACTACAGGAAACTCCATCACCTTCAGCCACACCACCGAACTCCCATGGACCGACCATCGTTGCGTCCACTTCACCTTCAGAACACCCACCATCCACAGACACCAGCACCTGCTTCCACGAAGAAACTGGACCAAAATCACCGACGACCAGCTCACCTCCTCACTCAACAACTCCACCCCAACCATCGCGGAAAACGACGACCCCAACACCGCAGCCCGAACCCTGCATAGATGGATCTCGGACAGCACCAACACCATAGCCCCCCTCAAGAAAAACAACAATACCCGCACCAAGAAAGCCAGATGGTTTACCACCGAACTTCGAGAGTCCAGAAGCACATGCCGCCGCCTCGAAAAGGCCTGGAGGAACACCAAATCCACAGAAGCCCACGACAACTTCAGAGCCGCCACCAACGCCCACCATCAACTCATCAGAGAAACGAGGAAAAAAGCGATTGAAGACAGAATCTCCACCCACGCGCACAACAGCAAGGAACTCTTCAGCATCATCAAGGAGTTCGCCCAACCCACTAGCGAGTCTACCGACATCCCTCCCTCACAAGACCTCTGCGACAAACTCAGCACCTTTTTCCACCACAAAATCAAGAGCATCTACAACAACTTCGACGAAGACAACAAACACACTGAACCCTCACCAACCACCCCCGACACCCGGAAACCAGCGATTGACGACTGGACAGCCCTCACCACCGAAGACACACTGAAGACAATGAAGTCAATCCACTCAGGGGCCCCCACGGACCCCTGCCCCCACCACATCTTCAACAGAGCCGCCGACACCATCGCACCCATGCTCCGCCACACCATCAACCGCTCCCTGGCGACCGCCTCATTCCCCGACGACTGGAAACACGCCGAGGTCAACCCCCTCCTAAAGAAACCCTCAGCGGACCCCACCGACCTCAAAAACTACAGACCCATCTCCCTGCTCCTGTTCCCAGCGAAAGTCATCGAGAAAGCCATCAACATCCAACTCGCCACATTCATTGAAGAACACAACATCCTCGACTCCTCCCAATCCGGCTTCAGAAAAAACCACAGTTCGGAAACCGCCCTCCTCGCCGCAACAGACGACAACCGCACCCTACTGGACAAAGGAGAAACAGTAGCCCTCATCCTCCTCGACCTATCAGCGGCGTTCGACACAGTCTCCCACCGCACCCTAATACGCAGACTCTACGACGCAGGAATCCAGGACAAGGCCCTCGACTGGATCCGCTCCTTCCTCTCCGGCAGGATGCAGCGGGTCAGACTCCCCCTTTCCTCTCGGACCCCACACCTACCACCTGCGGAGTCCCCCAGGGCTCCTCCCTCAGCCCGACGCTCTTCAACGTCTACATTGCTCCACTCGCCCCCATCGTCAGAACCTACGGACTCAACATCGTGTCATACGCAGACGACACCCAGCTCATCCTCTCCCTATCCAACGAGCCCAACACCGCCAGACGCAACTTTCGAGAAGGCATGGAAGCCGTCGCCAAATGGATGAAAAACAGCTGCCTACAACTAAACACCAACAAAACAGAAGTACTCATCATGGGCCCAAACCCCGATGCCTGGAGCGACACCTGGTGGCCCCCGCCCTCGGAAACCCGCCAACCCCCACGGACCACGCACGCAACCTGGGAATCATCCTGGACTCCGAGCTCAAAATGGACCGCCAGATCAACTCTGTCTCGTCTTCCTGCTTCCACACCCTCCGCCTCCTTCGTAAGACCTTCAAATGGATCCCCCTCGAACACCGAAAGACCGTCACTCACGCCCTGGTCACCAGCAGACTCGACTACGGCAACGCACTCTATGCCGGAATAAACAAAAACCTCACCCGCAAGCTACAGAACATCCAGAACGCCGCCGCAAGACTGGTCCTCAACCTGCCAAAACACTGCCACATCTCCCAGCACCTGCGCACACTCCACTGGCTCCCTGTCGAGGCGAGAATCACCTTCAAGATGCTCACCCACGCACACAAGGCCCTCCACGGCACCGGACCAGCATACCTGAACAGCCGACTCAAATTCCACGCACCCCAAAGGACCCTACGATCAGCCCAGCTCTCCTACGCCGTGGTCCCCCGCACCAGAAAGACCAGATCGGGAGGCCGCTCCTTCTCCTTCCTCGCGGCCAAAGCATGGAACGCCCTTCCGCTCCACCTCAGACAGACAACATCGCTCCCCATCTTCGCAAGAAACCTCAAAACCTGGCTCTTCGACAGACCCCCTCCTTGATGGATGGAACCTGCACCCCCCTAGCGCCTTGAGACCCTTACGGGTGAGTAGTCGCGCTTTAACAAACCCCTGATTGATTGACTTGTGCCAGCTAGCTCAGAGGCCACTATTAAGTAGGGGTCGGGAGGGCTGGACAGCTGGGAGGCGGGAGCGGGAGGGGAGCTGGATTGGGCCAGTCGCGCTGGGGGAGAGGGGCCGCGGGGGCAGCAGCGGCGGGAAAGGTAAAGGGAGGAAATAAGGGATAAAGAAAAATGGAAAATAGGCAGAAATAAGGCACAAAAGAGCAGAGATGCAGAAAGGTGAAAGATAAAAGAGGGTAGAAAAACGAGTGAAAACTAGTGAAAGGGCAGAGCGAGATGAAGGGAAAATGAGCAGAAATAAGGCACAAAAGAGCAGAGATGCAGAAAAGTGCAGAAAGGTGAAAGATAAAAGAGGGAAAAACGGAGTGAAATCAAGTGAAAGGAGCAGAGCGAGAGGAAGGGAAAATGAGCAGAAATAAGGCACAAAAGAGCAGAGATGCAGAAAAGTGCAGAAAGGTGAAAGATAAAAGGTAGAAAAGCGAGTGAAAGAGCAGAGTTAGAGGGAAGGAGACAGAGGGTCCACTGGACCACCAGGGATCAGGCACAGGGAAACCTGCGGGTGGAGGAGGGACTCGATCACCAACACTCGAGAGTGCAGGGGCAGGCCTCACTTAATGGTGGAGCTGCGAGGGTGGGAGAGCAATTTCACTGACAATGAGTCAGTGGTCTTGCTCGCCTGTCCCCGCAGTGGCCGCCATTAAGTAGGGGTCGGGAGG